>CAXIVR010000001.1:75534080-76182234 GCA_964035755.1 Teleogryllus oceanicus | reverse complement strand
GACAGAGAAACAGAGAAAGAAGATTGCTGTCTTTCAAAGAAGGACAGAAAGAAAAATTCTACATATACAGATGCAACAAAAGATAAGAAACGAAACAATAAGATAAACGATCTTAATAACTGATGCTGAATCAATGGCGAAGAAAGTGAAATGGAAGTGGGGAGCACACGTTGCCAGGATGGAGGAGGGTGGAAAGACAAAAAACACGATGGTGCAGCGAAATAGTGTTTAACAGACTCACAGTGGACACGACTAGTACAATATAAATTTTGGAGGAAAAGAAAAATACCTAATCAGGTATTGCAAACGAAAATGAGACCTACACATTTCTCTCAAGCGTATTTTTCGCTTTCTGAGGATTAAGTATAATCAAAAAATTTAGAGTCATTATTGAAGAAATTTTGAAAATGTTGAAGTTACGCCAAAATCAAAATATCCGTTTCAAAACTCTAAGGACCTCGAGCTCATTTGAATCGATTGGAGAATATCAATTTTGGAGAAAATCGGCTGAACGGTTTAGAGTTGTCCACAGACTGACAGACGTTTTGCCGTATTCGACTTTTCGGAATCAAGGACTCACAAAACGTGGCTTCTGACTACACAACGTGTAAGTGATTACAATCTCTAAATTAATCAGTTTATTAACAAATTCTCTACCGCATTTATCCACATTCAAAATAAACTGGTATACTTTTCAAAATTATTTATTATCGCCTCTTCCTCCGATGAATCAATAAACTCCAGCAGTAAACGACCAAGGCACGCTTTTGTGTACCAATGTCATCACAAATTAATTAGGTGGCTTACCTCATTCGCTTATACTCGCAGAGGGCTCTCAAAATATCCGATACCTGGGCACTTTACTAATTTAATATTTCACAAAAATAAAATTAGACGTTTATGAACAAAAAATTGCCTTTCTCATACGAAATTTAGATTAAACCATCTATTTAAATTAGTATACCATGCTCTTACAATGTTCCAATTAGAAAGAAAAAAAAATATGTTTCAAATCTTAATCCTTAGGACTCATATCTTCGGAAAGCAACAAATAGTTTCAGAAATCTGAACTGTTAGCATACTATTTTGAAACCACTTTCACCCGGCATGTTGTAAACGATAGTGCACAACGTACAATAACTCATTTTTTGCAGTCACCAAATTCAGATGAACCAAATCAATTTCATTTATTTCACCCAACAAAATTTATGAATCAATTAAAAAACTACCAAACAAAAAATCACTAGGATATGACAGAATTATTGCAAATATCTTAAAGAATCTTCCTTCACAAGAACTTGCTTACCTCAACAATATATTTAACTTTGCATTGCGACTGGGTTATAATTCTTGGAAACACTCTGCAATTATACCTCTTCCGAAAACACAAAAAATTTAAGACATTCTTGGAATTAAAATCAATTAGTTCAATTCCGACTTTGTCAAAAATATTCGAAAAACTTGTATTAAAAGGGCTAAAAATATTCATTATCTAAGCCAATTTACTTCCATCTTTCCAATTTGACTCCAGACAGTGCCATAGCTGGGACACCGTCCCAGCCGAGACAAGCTCTAAGTTCCCGACCGGTCTCCCGGCATGTGTGGTAGTTTAGTGCGTGTTAGTGTGTGTGTGTAAGGAGTGAGGATAGGACAAGAAATAGAAAGGAAAGATCGCACGCGGTCTTGCCTCAGTTGGGAAGTAACTGGTTGGGGAAACCGCCGGGTAAGTTGAAGCCAGCTCTCACCATCCATCGGTGGAAGATCACTGCCACCTCCCTCGATACAAATATGCACTACACTAACAGGACTAATGACCTTAACCGTTGACGAGCTCGGAATCACTAATTAATCAATCAATTCATAATCACTCGCGGGCGCAGTAGAGACGTGATGTGAACTGTCTGAATCCAAATATCTCAATTCTCTTTGACTAAATTAACAGGAAAGTTAAATGATACGTAGTTATGTGACCAAGAAGGAGGAAATATAAGATATGTGTGGAATTCAAAATCATTTTATCAAATATTTTAGAATCTGAATACTTTGCATTTTTACAATTTTATTGCAAAATTTAATATTATTGTATTTTTGTTGATGATTGCAATATGCAATAATGAAGTATCATGCAATTTGTACACATTTCTTTAGTCAATATTGTTGTTTTCTTAATTTTCCACTGGACTATGAAAAACAAGTTGCAGTTGACAAAGTTCTTTATTACTTTAACTTAAACTTCAGTAGTCTTTGATTTCATTGTACAAGTGGAGGTTGGTTCATTGAAAACACCTAATGCAATCGTACTTGTCTGCTGAAGTTTACAATATCTAATTACTTATAACGTCTCAGAGGCTCTTCTCACTTTTAAAACACACCGCCTGTTTTCTATCTCATCGAATGTTGAGAACGGCGGGCATAGTCGTTCATGCTTCTGGGCCGCTTGTATGTGTATGGCGAATGGAGGGGGGAAATGAGGGGAAGCAATCTGCGTCTCGAATAGCGGTGTAGCACAGTTTATGCTGCTTGCTTTCGCGAACAGCGGAATTTTTGGACCAATGGAAGAGGAGTGGACGACACAAGTTGGTAAGTATAGACGTGCGTACTTGTGAAGGTAGCTTGAACGGAAACGGATGGTGTGCTCAGAAGCTGTAACATGTAAGCATAGTTTAAACGAAGTTGTTCCGGCGCGGAATATTTGGACTAGTAACAGCAGCATTTAAGTTTAACATGCAAATACTGAATGATTTATTCATTTGATTTCATTTTAATATATAAAATTTAATAAATATTTTAAGAAATCTGTACTTTTCAGCCAAAAATTAATACCACAAAGAGAATTAATTTTAATGTGCTCGCTAATAGTAGGCTATATAAACTTTACCTTTTAATTAAAAAATATAACTTCATTTAAGAATTAAAGAAACGATGCTCAATATTACAGTTTTTTGAAAGGAAAGTAAATTTAAGTCTCTTCCATTCAGCCAGTTTCAAAGTTGCTCGCTCAACTTCGAAACAGCGGTCGTTCAGAATTGCAATACACTGAAAGAGATGGCACTGGTCCATCAAACCGTTGCCTGCAAAATGTATGTCATATTGAGGTTATTTTTGTCACATTTTAAAAGTCTTATAAAAAATTGAAACCATACGCTTACGTATAAAAATAAAATGTTAAGTCAGAACAATTTACGTATTCATGATAGAGTGACATTAATATGATAGATCAAATTTTCATGAGTTTCGACGACTGGGAATACCCACACGATTAATTAAAAGAGGACGAGGAAACGATGAAAAATGAATATATCTTATCAGTAATGTTCATTCTAATGTATCGTTTACACCTGTGTTATTAGGTACAGTTGGGTGGAAAGGGACATGAACAGAGGACTAGACTAAAACTAGTTACAAAAATATACGGAGTCTGAAATGTATATTTACAATTAAGGCTTCAATGTCTCATTTAATTCTTTTCAGCAGAGTAAGCTCTGCTGAAAATGGCGCAGAATTGTAATTATTTGTCTCTCTTGCAACTACATTATTAAAGATCGAGACCTACCCAAGACAAGATAGAGATAATATCTACACTATTCCTCCAGTAATTCCTTAACGATTTCTAACATCTTAACATCCCACCTACCTATCCTTAAAAACCCACCCAAACGAGGAGTTAAAAAACTTACTCTAGAAATAAAACCACCTCATCCTCAGTAATAACCCTTATTATTCTTTCCTGCCTTTCCTTTCCCTTCTCATTTTCCCATTCCCTTTCCTCCTTTCTACCCCCAAAACTATTAATAAAATAAACCATCCTTTTAAGTTGTATCTATTTTCATCAACATATCTGGGCTTTCGAAAATATGAAAAGTTCATTTTATTTGAACCTGCCCGATTTGTTGAATTTTGAAGCTTGAGAATATTTTGTGGTTGTAATGAATTTTTTTTCCTTAAAAAATTAATTATTTTTTTTTCTTTTGCGTAATTTATTTATATGTTATCAAATTGCAATTTTTTCCCCCCAAATTTTCAATATTTAAGCTAGAGATTTCTTTCTTAATGAGATATATTCCTCAATATTAGATCTTTCAATAACTTCAAGAAGTCTAATTTGAAAGTATTAGTGATTTTTGCGTAATTTTGAATTATATCGTTGACTTTTTCAAGTGATGGCTGCAATGCTAGTAAGGTAGAAGTTATAGTATTATGATAGTATTAACTAACCGCCACGAATAATATGAGAAAATATGTGCTGTTGTAACACCCCTAGTTTTTCCCTTCTCTGCTTCCACGGTTCTCTGTACTATAGAATAAAATTGTAACGGGCCTTTTGAAGATCTTACTATGAGCCTTTCTAAAGTAAAGAGAAGATGAAGTGGCAAGTGCTAACCTTTAATCATGAACTTATTTTGCTACTCATTTAAAAGAGGACCTTACTATACATTTCTTGCTATACATACCATTATTCTTTTTTATACCATTTCCTACCATTATTCTTTTTTCTTATACCATGATATGCATTGCTATCAATTTTTGTTTCTAGTTTAAACACACTATGACCAGTAGCAATATTTTAAAGCAACTTTTTTTTTAAATTTACGGTATACATAAAAAATTCAATTTAAAAATTGTTTTTATAATTATTGTTATAATCAATTATTATTCCTAATTATTTCTCAATTATTTAAAATAATCATTATAATTTTTAATTATTTAATTTTTAATTGTTACATTTTATTCCAATGCGATTATAAATCAGCAGTATTATTATTATTATTATTATTATTATTATTATTATTATTATTATTATTATTATTGTTATTATTATTATTATTATTATTATTACTATTATTATTACATTAATATTATTATTATTATTATTATTATTATTATTTGTCTACAATCCCATTGGAATCCAATACTCATTTTAAATATTGTAATAATCACCAAATGATAACAAAACGAACGAAATGATTTGTATCTTCTATTTTACAGTCGTTTGCTGTATCAAACGGCCTAATCAACCTTAAAAAAAATCATTTACACCATCTTAGAATGCGATGTTGGGTGAATATATAAATTAAAATTCATGGTTTAAGTTCCCAATTCAATGCAATCGCCAGAAATTAGATCACGCAGTATTAATATTTTTTTAATTAATTTTGTTTAATTTTGAAAGAATTTTCTCAATCCGATAAGTATCAACATCAAACAACTTTCATTGTTATAATTTTGTGTTTGAAGCATTTCATTGTTTTTGTAATTGTTTCTTAGCAATGTTATTTAGCAATATTTTAATTCTAAATTATTCTCGTAATAATTGAAATCCAATTGAAATATGATAATTTTTTTAAATTTTCGTCGTGCATTGCCAATGAGATGGTTGTGCAAAGGTAATTAATATAATGCAAGATGATAATGTTAGATGAAGTATAATAGTCCATCATCTTCTTGCTTCTTGGTCTTTTAACTTTGCACAACGGAAGAAATCGCGCATTGCTGGAATGAGGTCCATCTCTACCCTTCTCCTGCCTGTCCGCGGCTGCACCCGAATAACCACTGAGGTCAGCGCAAGTACAAAATATTCTGAAGGTTCAAAAAAGTGTTGTTAACGATTTCTGCAAAATTATTTTGCATTTCAGAATTTGGCAACCTTACACGTTTGGCGTAAGCGCCTGCGCCTGGAAGATAGTACTATAGGCAACCACTGCGACATCTCAGTCAGAAGGGTTGCGATTTTTTTGCAAAACGCGAAGGAACATACTTTCTGTCCTCTGACCATTGGCTGGCGGCGCTTTGCACAATTTACCTTACGGCTAGGGAACGTAATTTATTGTAATAACAAATGCAAAATATGTACATATAAATGTACTTATGTTTTCCAAAACATATAAGAAGAAAATAGAAAATATGTCAAATAAAAACTCATAATTGTCGTTAAAATTGTTCTCTACAAGCATTATCCGAGCATAGAACGTCGACGATCAGTTCATAACAAGGATTCGGAGTGACTGACAATAGGTTTTACTTCTGGAGAAGTAATTGTTCACTAGACTTCACCGTACATAAGAATTTTATTCGAAATATAAAATACGTTCAGAATATATATTAAATTGTTTACGAGGAGTCAGTTTTCAAGTGAATAGTAGAACCGTATAGCCAGTGATGGATCCGGGGATGGAAAATTTAAAGCCCCCCCCCCCCCAGAAACCGACCAACTCGTTACTACAATTTTCTGTAAAAAATATATGTTAGTTTTCGATCGAGTAACGAATGTGCTGTTTGAAACATGAGCAAGCACGTGGTTAAAATTACTTTTGTTCACCAAAATCCGCTCATCCTTGACTCCGAGACACAGTAAGTGGGAGTGGTGGAGTAAGCACGGGGAGGGCTAAGTTTGACAATTCATGGCGAAAATATGGTGGTCATAGAAGCACAGCAGCGTTACGTTTGATTTGTCAGAAAGATGATTCCGTAACCTTTACTGCAAACGCGCATCTGAAATGTTCCATTTCGTCGTGTAAATATATTAAAATGTAACCAAATACATAGTAAAATAGTTAAAATATGTAAAAATATGTAATTATACCAAAATATGTAAAAGTATGTAAATTAAAAAGAGTTATAATTCATTCAGAATGTCTTATAAACTCTAAAAAATTTCTTGAATACAGGAATCTAATTCCTGTAAAAAAATAATTACATGGAAACCCGTTCCTTACTTATAACCAAGCCCATGGACAGTCAGCGCTAACTACACAATTACGTCGTTCCCTGATCGTTACGTCGTGATCTAACACAATTCAAACTGTGCGTCTGTTAGGGTTCGTTCTGCAACGTTCTCACAATCTGCACGATGAGTAACCAACAGAATGTCTCAGAGTAAATGTTACAACCGTCTAGAGCATACAGAGAGGTCAAAACGGATCACTTCCTTGTCGATAAACATAAACTGCATTTAACGGAGTTATAGGCATCTATACATAGGATATTTGACCCTAATTTTAGGCAACCCCGTTTACATACATATTCGGCGGGTACATCAAATAACCTTGACTACTTCGGAACATGACCCACCGAACATCTGTACATAAGTAGTTGCCTTAAATATCACGGGCAAATGCCACATGTAAAAATTAATATATCGCCGTTATAAGCAACTTCCTAGTATACGTTCATTGGCAAAAAATGTAGATTTTCCTCTCTGCTAGCCCTAGACGTTTGTAAAAGTTATTTTGAGATCACTGTGTATACTGTATAAGATCGTTACATACCATTCCATTAACATCTTTAGCGAGAGAAAAGGCAACGCCCTACGCCTAGAGCGAACCAGTAATTGGGAAGTCACGGTTTTTGGCAAGGTGCTAGAACTTTACTTGATGTGTTTAAAATCATTGAGATTGCGGCGCCGGCCAACGCTGACTGCAATTTATCAGTGGGATCTCTCATAACTTCCAGGTGCGTGTCGCAGAAGCACCCCACCCTCCTTTTCTCGTTCTCATGCTCATTCTTTGGCCCGAGCGATGGGCCAATCGCTCATCCTCGTAAGGCCCATCCCATTGATTTACAAACTCGAAGATCCGGAAATAACGACAACCCGCGGTATCGCCGACAACTCCACTAGTTGTGATATTCCGGGAGACTGGACGGGAGCTTAGAGCTTGTCCCGGCTGGGGCGGTGCCCCGCTGGTGGGAGAGTCCTGGTTAGGGGGAAACCCCACTAGCCGACGGTAGGTCGGTGCCGGATGTCGCCATCCAGCGAGGGGAAAATCACCGCCGTCTCCCGAGAAAAAAACATGCACTACACTAACGGGACTAATGACCGAAGCCGTTGACGCGCCCGGAAACACGAAAAAATCAATCAAATCAATCAATCCACTAGTTGTGAGTGTAAACATCTTCGGAGTACGAATGGGTGGATATCCAAAATTCAAAAAATTACTTGTTTCAACATACGTAGGTGTGGAATAGAGCAGGAATTCAGCGTCATCTTGAAGCTAGCTGTGAAATTCACGTTAAATCGAATTCAAAGGAATGTGCAAAGGCTTCAGTTCATCAAGTTTTCGATTTAAAACGAGTAAATAAAAATAAAAAAACAGAAATTCATATGGTTTAGAAGGAAGAAATTCCAAAATGAAAAAATTAGATCTTTACATTCACTGGATACAGTATGAAGATACTTGATGACTATAAAATACCAAATAATATTTCGGAACATAAGAGAAGAGAACAATATAATTCTAAATATTTCTATTCGAATAAGGAAGGTACTAGTATTTTGAATACTGCTTACGTAATATATAATAAACTAATAAAAAATGCGTCGGTGTATCCATGACATTAGCTTCGTAGACGAAAAGCAGAAATCCAGAAAGTTGAATTTTGTATTGACCATATTGCAAAAGAGAAGAGAATTCAATTTAGGAAAAGATCACGTTTCATGGACTGAAAAATTGTTTGATAAATTTAGATAATATAATTATGATTTAAAATACAAAATGGAAATTCCCTAAATTTCTTTTCCAAAATGCAAAGAAACACTAAAATTAGCATTGAAAGTGCTAAATAGTTGAGATCACTTGAAATAGAGACGGTTCAAGGAAGAAAACTGACATTTAGTATATTTAACATCCTTTAAGAGCTGAATGTGATATCACTAGATAATAAAAAAATGACACAACCGTATAGAAGCGCCGAATTAAACAATAATGTCTAATGATCGTACAAGATGAACGAATCACAATTACTCTATTACGTACAAAAATCAATCAGGAAAATTAAGTTGACAGTATACTCAACCAGAACGAATAATAGTGCTTAGTAATCTAACAAAACAGATATCTTTTTTTCATTATTTGGGTAATGACGAAGCGTGTGATGACAGTGAGAATATATGAAATAAAATAAATACTTGTAAATGAGCATGCATCAAAAAGTAGTTTTAAAGAAATGAAAAACGTATAAGATGAGAATTTCACTATTGAGTTAGAAGAAAGTCTAAAAAAGACACGAAACAAATGAAAAAGATGAAACATAGGCTATCTGCTAGTAAATTTTTCTTAATAAAAGTTCCAATATTTACTTTTTATACACAGTCACAAATACATTTATTAAAATAAATATTACTATTAAATTTATTAAATTTTACATTACAATAGTATCTTGAAACAAGAAACACCGTGGCAACGTTTCAGACCTCGAGTTAGGCCTCCATCATCAGGCAAATCATCAAAATGATAGTACCTATGCACTTAAATTCAAATACCGACCCAGATTATTGTTTAGATTGAAAACATTCTTAAAGGGATGTATTGATCTAATGAGACGATCTACAAGATGTCCGCGATAACATATGCTATCAAGTTCAAAAGTGCAACATGCTTCCAAGATTTTAAATAGTATGCGAGATACGGTATAATATCAGTAGTATTAGTTGTAGTCGTGGGGTAGTAGTAGCGTCGTACTCAGATACTAGTATTTAAGAGAGTACTGAGATGTGGCATAATATTTCGAGGAAAAACATGCTATAATTCCCAGACGTTTATATTAAAGAAAATAATTTTACGAATAATAAGCACCGGGAGCGGTAGCTCAGTGCATTAACTGATGTCATTGCAGCGCCTCTGACCGGGAGGTCCTAGGTTTGATTCCTGACGGCCGCAGGATTTTCGACACTAGCTTTTCAGCTCGAATTCAGTCGTTGTCTGGAGGAGAATTCTAGCGGCCGGCTGCTCTGATCGATAGTTTTCCGTGGTTTCTCCAATCAATACCAAGGTAATGCCGGAGCAGAACCCTACCAAACGGGCAAGTACCGCGCGCGATCTGGCCTTTCTCTTCCTTGTCCTATCCTCTTCCCTTACACACACACTTACACTAACATGCACTACACTACCACATATTCCGGGAGACCAGTCGGGAGCTTAGAGCTTGTCCCGGCTGGGGCGGTGCCCCGCTGGTGGGAGAGTCCTGGTAAGGGGAAACCCCACTAGCCGAAGGTAGATGGGCGCCGGATCTCGCCATCCAGCGGGGGAAGATCACCGCCATCTCCCGAGAAAAAAACATGCACTAGACTAACGGGACTAATGACCAAAGCAGTTGACGCGCCCGGAAACACGAAAAAATCAATCAACGAATAATAAGCAAATCCCACCCATATGATTCCTATAACCCTCTCTTTATTAAGCTAGGAATTCTACCATTGCCTTCCCTACTACAGATCAGTGTCAAAATTGACTTTCTACGTACGGGTAGGAACATTTCTCAGAGAAAACAGATATCTACAACTATAACACTCGACGTTGAATTCATATTCATCAGGTTTCAGTGTCAACAGCTTTCTACAAAAAAATCACATGCAGTACACGTACATTAGTTGACAACACAAGTTTAAGTACCAAATACAATCTTTTCTACTCCATACCTAATGTTTCTAAACAATTAGAGCGTATACCGAGCATCAAAAAGGAAGTAATATTAATATTAATAACAATATTTAATGTATTAGTTACCTTTGGATGTAAAATTCTAAAAGACTAAATATGCCTATAACGTGTAACTTCATAATCTATGCACGTCTTCTAGAATTCAGTGGGAAATATATTTATTCAAATTATCGTTCTCCATGTTGTCGCGACAGTATTATTCATTCCAAAGCACATGATGAAAATTTACCTCACTTATATTGAATATTGCTTTTCTGTAAAAATTAGCCAGTACGAATTTTATTTGATACTTATTTGTTTTTAGTGAAATAAAAATTATTTATTTAAAAAATGTTGAGAAAAAATGAGTATCATAGCATTACATCGGAACGAATATTTTACTAACAATCCTTGCATACAACGCTCATTTCTTTCTATATTCAAATTAGTTTATATTCTAGGGCAATAGAGAAGCAATGGACATAGTATGTAAAGAAGGAGATCAATGAAAGAAAGCAATGCAAATAAGTATAGTTACTTACATTGAAAACACTGAGTTTCAGTTCCAGTTTCTGTTTAGAGAGTGGTGCCCCAGCGAAGGACACATTCGTTTCGCCTTTCGAATAGCCTTTGCGGAAAGCCGCGGAAAACGTGGCTTATATGGAAATGTGGAACGAATTTTTCTGCAGTTTCTTTCAGAATATTATCAATGCTACACTGTCAGAAATTACATTAAATTTAACGTAGATTTAATGTAAGACTTTTAATTAATTAAAGGGTTATTAATTTAAATTAAAATCAATGTAGATTTAATGCACGACAGTACATTAAGCTTATTGCATATTTGACATTAAGATGATATTAATGTACTTGAACATTAAATTTAATGTTGAAATTAAAAACAATGTAGATTTAATGTACATCAGTACATGCGAGCTGTGGGGTCACGTCTGGGATTATTCTTTGTGCGGCTTAAGAAATTATGAACCCTTCCTGTCCCTTGCAGGTAAGACAAAGGGTGACGGGTTTTGCAGCCTGCTTATTTCAGATACTCAAAGTGTTTCGCATTGATTCGTATTATGAAGCATTGCATTCGTGTTCTTACGTGGTAGAGCAATAGTAGATCCATTCTCAAACGTGTGCAAAATCAAAAAAAGGCATAACTTTGATATGAAAAGTGTGAAATGTATAAATGTTATTCCTCATTTCCTGTTCTCATCACAGCAGTTTCCTAAAGCGCTAGGCGGTTAACATCGAGATAAGCTGAAGCAATTCAGGCATTTTGGATTCGTGAAGGTAAAGTTTGATTATTATTTAGTATTATTTATTTAATATTATTTTCTTTATTAATATTATATAATATTATTATCATGAAATGTGAAATTTATTAATCTCTACCTATTGATGTATATGTGCTGCATATTCCAAGTGACTGTTTTAATGTAACAATGAACCAAACAAATTAGGACAAAAAACTGAAGTGAGGACATCAGTGTTCAAAATATGATAATATGGAAAAAAAGTTCCAGTAGTTTCTAAAGACGTTACTGAAGGTGTGATAATATTATTTGCCAGTTATTACGTTTTTAAATATATCTATTCTGCAAAATTACAAAAAAAAAACCCTCGAATTCATAGGAAGGTAAGTTGGAGTTGTATTACTATTACGCACTGAATTAAAAATTGTTTCATTAAATAAATTAGTACTATGCATAAAACATTTGAGAAAAAGTACGTATTTATATTACAACCTTGAGGAGTTTTAATAAACTGGTAATTCGTCTCACTTTTAAGTAACCGTAAAATTGCATGAAAGAAAACGTCAAATGGATTTTGTTATATAGAGAATGGATTGTATCCTTACGAACCAAATAGTGTTTCTGATTTAGTAATTTCTAGAATGACCAAAAAAGAAAGAGAGGTAATATTATTTAATTATAATATTACCATCAAGTAATAATATTACTAATAGTTTTATTTTACCTTTAATCAATTTTCTTTCTCAATTTCTTCTTATATTGTGCACGTATCTTTCTCCTTTTTGTACACTGTGCCTCTGAACAAGCAAACTCATTGCCTCTGTTAGTTCTTTTTATTGTTATTTGTTTAGTTGTTAAAAAGTTAAGGCTGAATAAATATTATTAACAATAAAATTGTTACTTTTGGGGAAAGTAAGAAAACAAATCCAATAGAAAGAGACAAAAGGCCATTAAAATGGTGGAAAAATCTGATTATGCAGTTTTTAAATTGGCAAAAATGCGAACAAAATACAATGAAGAGTATATTGTAAAAAGTTGTGAATTTTTCATTTCTCAATTGCTGGTAGTTTTGTATTTTTGAATAAAATATTTTTTTGTTTATTAATAAAAGTAAAATCTTTATTCATTCTTCCATATTCTTTAAATAAATTCTTGGTAAAATTAATTCGATAGTATTTGGTATACTAGTGAATGGCTATTTATGCATCAAGAGATATATAAGGGTTCTAATAATACTAGTATACTAGCAATAAAAGTATTTTTTGTCATCAATGATCTTTACTACAACGCAACGCCCGTGGCACCTAGATTTAACTTTTAACTAATTTTAATGATTCAGGATTACTGCTGCACTAACTAAATGTAACGTGACTCTATTTGCCTCTAAATTTTTTCATCAAAAAGTACATGAAAGTGATTTTCATGTTCGTTAATTAAATTTAATGTACACGTACAGTAACTTTAAAGAACGTAAATTAATTTATTGAATGGTTTAAATTTAATTAAAGTTAATTGTACACGTACATTAAATTTAAGCAATTTAAATTTACTTTACGTGTACATTAAATTTAATTTACGTACATGATAATTACTTTCATGTACTTTTACATTGAAAGTAATGCAGAAGTTTTTGACAGTGTACATCATTAAATTCGTATCTTTGAGTACTTTAGAGTGGTGGAGGAAAAATAAATACTTAAATTTTAAAAATTTCAATTTGTGCCAATATCTCAAAAATACAAAATGTTACAAACAAGAAAACAAAATGTTATTTCCTCCATGATCCACACCGACTTGGCGTAAAATGCATGGCGATACCTCAGACCGTTTTGAAGATAATCGTTGTGGCCTACATAACGTCCATTGTCTATAATAGAAATGTCAGTAAGTAAAAATATCTTCATTAAATGTTATATTTTCATCCCTTTTTGTAATAATTAGTCAGTACGAATTTGATTTGGTATGTATGTGTTTTTAGTTAAATGACATTTATTTAAATTTTTTTAGAAAAATGAGTCTATCATTGCTTGTGATCGAAGACCCCACACAAGGTGTCTGGAATACAATGGAGACTTAACACAACTCAGTTCCCGCTCATTGACCTGTACATGCTCCTCGGGGAATGTGGCTTGAATTCGGTATCTAAACGTGGAAAGAGAATGGTGCCATGGAATTTCCTTAAATGTAGAATTATTCCAGATATACCAAATATCCCACGTGTCAAACGAAAGGAGTCAGTACTATGTAACCTGTTGATTTTTTGTATCAGACTACAACTATATTAACATTGTATCAAACGGTATAGTTTCCTACCGATCCTCTAAATATTCACCAACCAAAAGTAATAAATACAAATATAATCATCAAGGGGGAATTATCTTTGAATTTTCCATTATGAACCAAATGCAATTAGTATCTCTGGACGCGAATTTCGACCTTGAAAAACTTTGTAAAATGCTCATAGTAAGGTATTCTTGTGCCGATAACCGAACAGCAGTTTACAGCTGCTGACTCATGCTTTTGAAACACAGGATTGATTTACGCTCGCTTCTTGAGTCTGTGGGCTTCTACTTGGGTGGTAAGACATTCGCATCCTAAATACATTCGCCTGTTTCTTCCGCCTGTCAAATGCAGGGAAGTCAAGCGGAAAGTGTGCCAGATGAAAGCACATCATCTCTTAAGCTTCGAGAGCATAATTAGTATCTTCCAGCAAGTTAAAAGGTTTAAAAAAAATTTTAAATTGACGTCACAACAAATTATACAACTAAACACTCGTAAGGTTTTAAAATAATTTTTATACCATTTAAATTATTTCGTGCCATCCAAAAGAACACGTCAAATAAAATACTATTTCACATTTAAAAATAATTTTGCTGTTTGCAATCTTGTTTTTAAATGATCAACGGTGAAAATATAAAAATAAAATTACCTATGCAATAGCAGATATGTAATCTCATTACATAATGTTGGTTAACACATTGTTTCATATTTTTGTCTTTTATGCGAAATTCCAAGGACATACCGAATGTTTCAGCATCTAGCCAAGCACCGCAAAAGAATTAACCGCGAAATTTTACCGCTCCTTCCCAACGCTGAGTGGCCTTTGCATCCCAGTATATTTATAGAGCACCCTCCATTCTTGGCTCACTCGTCACTTTCCGTGCAGCGTTCCGCAAAAGGGGCTGCAATTAAAACGGTAGTAAAACTTAGCACGGAAATAGAACATCCATGTCCCGAATTTGCGTCTCCAAGCAGCGCTGTCATAGATTCTGCTTCGCTCGTCACTGCTCGGCTATTGAATAAGATCCTCCTCTGACTAAAGATTACTCATCTTGATTTGTTGATCCCAAGATGTATTTTTTTAATCGTTATCCCTGAGTTATTTCTTTTCTAACATCACAAGATTCATAACCAAATTTGCATTTTGTGATAAAACGACGAAATGTCCCCCATTATCAATAGTAAAGTCATCGTAAATGTCTTGTCGATGTCAAGAGTAAGATGTATGTTTAAATTAGTTAAACATAACATTCAGATGTAGCAACATACAATGCCAGTAACTTGGTGACCGCGAGAAACACACGGACAAGTGCCGAAAACTTGTTTGATGTGTTTATTTGCCAAGTGTTTGTGACTCCGACCGAGATAGAGCTTGTAGGTCATATGTTCTGATTGATGCTTTCCCCGATCACTTTCCGGTGAATCCCAAAGTAGCCTATACAATGGGCCATTAACCATGTACACCCCTTCTATCAATTCTGTGCCTTCTCCTATCCGTGCGATCTGATCAGCGTCTTCCTATGTCCTACCGGTGATCTAAGGAAAATCTCCGACAAACCGTGGGAGATCCGGGAGTGCAGTTCATAAATGCGAGAAGATTAGCTTATTCTAAATTAAAAGTAATGAAATAAATTAATTAAAATTAAGTTACCAAGAATAACACTAAATGTTCCTAACTATAAATTCCATCATCGTATTAGGATTTTAAAAGGGCGTGTAATTTCTTATTGAGCACGCCAGTGAATGAGAAGTTAGCTTACTGGCCTCTGAATCCGCAGTGCGCGGATTCAATCCCGGCCGATTTCCGTGGATTTTTAAAGGGCGGAAAATACGCAGTAACCATGTGACTCATATGGCATGTAAGAGAACCCAGGCGGATGCCCAGCAAAGTTAAATACTACCGACAATATCCACTTAACGTTATCTCACTTTCTCTCAAACAGCTAGTTCGGATATTGTTAACCGAGATCTGGCGGAGAAAGTAAGAGTCACATCCAAGGCACATCAGGGGACCGCCTGCGAAGCGCACCTACTCGAAAAGTCTCCATACCCGCGTCGGAAGTAGGCTTCCAAGGACGCCTGGGTCGAAAAAGAGGCAAGAATAACAAAATAATAACATGCCTCGACTTAGAAGACCGAAATCAAGAATTATTATCAATCACATTATTTTTAATAACCAAATAGGTTTTACAAAATAATACCATATTATTGAATATTTTATTTATGAAACACTGTGATACTTCGTTTTTTACTTTATTCACGTTCTTCCTTTTCTCTTCTGGACGACTAGAATCAGCTTAATTGTTTGAAGATCTCAGGAAAATGACAGTACCTATAGAATGTACAATATATTATTAATATTACGCTCTGACAAAATCTCAGTGAAGATCACTAATATCCTAAGATAACAGCGGTATTTATATATTTCGAATAAAATAAATTTGTATCGAATAAATGTGTAAATTCTGTGGTGGAAGCCGAGGTATTGTAATATTCCAAAATGACTAGAAAGGATCTAAAATATATCAATCGCAAAGTGATTTTTATTATATAATATTTGAAATAGTTATTCAGACACGAGATGTTTTGGGAATCATATTCAGGAATCGGTTTCAGCAATCTTAATCTTATTCTAAAATATGTATTTTATATTCTTCATTTTCTAAATGCAGAATTTTGAAACTGATATTAGGGTTGAGAGCAGGGCTGGATTTCTAAATAGGCTAAGTTGGCTGCAGCCTAGAGCGGCAAAGTTTTAGGAGCGGCAGTTGGACAATTCATTCAAAAGTTAAAAATAAATATTTCGGGCGTCAATAATATTTTCCGTACAAATTTTAAAACAAATATTACTTGAAACTAAGTTTTAGTCTTTCTACACACTTTCTAAAACTATAACATAATACAAAATCACAGTACGTAATCTTGTAATATAACTCGTTTGAGGAGTAATCTAATTTGGTTTGACAAGAAGGCGCAAGCGAAGCCGCAAGCGTAGCGCTTTTGATCTGACACGCTAGTTCCGGCACTGCCATTATTGAGAACGAACGATACCGAAACATGCCCTGCTATCGGGATGCACCGACCATGTCGAAAGAATGGTGGAGGAGTCAACGGATCGCTTGCCACCGTTTATCACAGAAACTCGAGGCAGTGAGGAGACATATCTTATTGAATGACGCAAATTGTTTTTGCGATTTTCCAGATTTGTTCGTTGATCAATGCTTAAGCAATCTAGCGGTACTTGTAGTTTTTGTAGATTCCCTTAGGCTTTTCCATATGTGCAAAAATAATGAAATTAACAATTCTGACGAATATTTATTTTGCCTATTTCAGGTAATGTATTTTAAGGCATATTTACTTTCGAACCTTTTTTCTTGAAATTTATCTCTTTTTTTCTAGTCTTGATTACAAATAAATGTTTTAATAATTTTCAATTTTACTAATTCCAGATATCTCACTGTATCAGATGTTCTTCCAGGCAGGTAAGAGCGAGCGCCCGGCGACGCTCGCCCTACACACTATTGGAGAAATGATTTAACAAGAGTTGTAGCAGAACAAAGACACATTTGGAGAAATGTTTTAACTAGAGTTGTAACGGTTGTCAAGACCTTGACATCAAGTGCTCTCGCTTTAAGAGGCGACGAGATTCTTGGTTCTGTCAGGAATGGAAATTTTTTTGTGACTTCAGAGCTGATATCCGAGTTCGATCCATTCTCAGCGACACATTGAAAAATACGGTAATAGTGGTGGTGGTGGCATTACAAATTCTCTCTCTTCCAAGACATGCGATGAGGTAATTGAGTTAATGGCTAAAAATGTTTGGCAAGTAATTTGTAAAGAGTTGAAACAATCTAAATACTTTTCGCTCATCAGTCATCATAGACTCGACCCCAGATATGTCACATGTAGACCAAATAGTCCTTGCTGTAAGATATGTTTCAAGTGACCTTGTAAAAGCTCCCTTACCTTCATTCCATCAGCTGGTCACAGTTCAGAAGGAATGTTTTAGGGTGTTACGAATGAGCTAGAAAATCTGCAAATAAACGTTGATGATAGCACAGGCCAAACTTACGATAATACTTCAAATACGGCTGGCTTTTACAATGGTCTGCAAAACCTCCTTTAGCTTTATTAATTCCTTGTGCGACACACTCCCTAAATCTATCGTCTGCTGCGCAATCTTGTGAAGTAGCGTGCACATTTTTCATGTTGCTCCAAGAAATAAATTTATTTTTTACGGATCTACAAAGCGATGGGAATGCCTAACATACGCTATGGAAACATCTTATCAAAAAAAGGACAATTAAAAAAGTGTATCTCACCCAATGGTCATCAAGAGATGACGCGTGCCAAAATATACGAGACATGGGAAGAAGTGCACATTGTTTTGACAATAATTTCAAATGACGCAAGAAAGCAACGACTAGATATGAATCCCGAGGAATCCTTCGAAGAGTAGAAGGTTTTGAAACTGCTTTTATAGTGTATTTCTGGAACACCGTACTTAATAGAATCCATAGTTTGCAAAGCCATGCAAAGTGGTACTGTGGATGTTTTGTTAGTCAGAGATTTGTATGGTTCTCTTGAAGAATATTTCACGGAACAGAGAAATCATTTTGATTACTTTGAGTAATTGGCCATGGATATAACCAAAACTACATCTTAAGAGAAAGACAATAAAAGAAAGCCTAAAAGAAACGTTTGGTCTGACGAAGACCGACGTGAAAAATTAAACTTTCCTGAAAGGGATGGCCTTGAAATAAACACGTTTTTACCAATTATAAACTTTTTGTTTCTGAATTCAAGAAAAGAAAAATGCCCTGTGATAAACTTGAAGACCGATTCAAATTCTTAACTCAATTGTGTGATAAGACAGATATGGAAGAGGAATTGAGAAAAAAGGTTACCAATCTTTACCACGTATACGCAAAGGATTTGGATTCGGATTTCGCTGAAGAGTGCACCCACTTTCAAAAGTACTGTGCTGTGGGGATTAATCACCCATCTCATAAATCGTTGAAAGAAATTTAGAAATTTCTGAGGTATAATTTCTTGCAAGATGTTTACCCCAATTTGGACATTTCTGGATACATTTGTACTTACCTGCCACAAAATGCGGGGGAGAACGTACTTTTTTCTGCCTTAGAAGAATTAAGAATTATCTACGAACTAGTATTTCTGAATTACGGTTAAACTCACTAATTGTATAGAAACAGTTATGCAGCAGAAACGATTTCACTTTGGATTTAAACTTTTCTATCGAATTTAATCGTTTAATGTCATCTGGCAAAGTGTTGTAAAATAATGTAAATGTCTTGTGTGTGAATTTTTTGTAATGAGCTGTTGACACTGTCACCTGATGACTATGATTTCTACGTCGAGTGTTATAGTACTAGACATCGACATTTTCTAAAAATATATTCCCGCCCTTAAGCAAGTCATTTTTGAAAAAAAAAACACTGATTCATAAATCAACAGACAAGGTAATGGTAAAATTCCTAGATTAATGAAGAGAGGTTTACAAGAATCATGTGGGTGGGATTTGGTTATTATTCGTACAATTCTTTTTTTTTAATCTAAAAGTCTGGGATCAATAAGATGTATTTTCCCAGAATATAATGCCATATCTTAGGCGGGAATGAACATTCGCGAAGTATACACAACGAGCAGTATGAAGGCTGACTGAATTTGAAAGAATTCCGAACGCGTAGCATCATGAACGTAATTTTGGGTTCAATTAATTTAAATGGACGTTCTATTTAAGGTTTGACTAAATTGAGAGACCTAAAAATTTCATTGCATTAACATTAGTCAACCTTTCATTTTCAATGGAGCACAGAATTGTTTAATTGAAATGGAATTTGTTATTTTGGAACCCATTTGAAACATCTGATATTGCACTATTAACGGTGTCTTTATTGCAAAGAATGTTTGTATCACCCGCAAAGAGAACTGTTCGTCCGTTTCGAATCGTTGAGGGCATATCGTTTACGTAAAGTAAGAACAGAATAGGGCCTAAAATCGATCCTTGAGGAACTCCACGTGCAATTGGCAAAGAGTCGGAAAGGTGTGTACATAATGTTCCATCATTTCAGTAAGGTATTTCTACTCCCTGAGGTCGTTGTTTAAGGTACGAACATAACCAATCTAGAGCAATACCACGGATTCCATACGAAGGTAATTTGGAAAGTAAAAGTCATGATCAATGACATCGAAAGCTTTTGAAAGATCTAAAAATAATCCAGTAGGTTCTTCGTTTTGGTCCAATGATGAGGCGACATCTTTAAGAAAAGAAAATATGGCTGTTTCCGTTGATTTTGATTTTCTAAATCAATGTTGGCATTCTGAAAGCGCGCCCTGTTTACTGAGAAAGGTTTCCATTCGTACGTAAAAAGGTCTCTCTAATATTTTTGAAAAAACTGATAGAAGAGAAATGGACAGATAATTTTCAATTTTATTTTTGTTGCTTGTTTGTTGTTTGTTTTGAAGAGCGGCCTAATTTTAGCTGTTTTGGAAATATCTGGAAACGTTCCAGTGCATGAGGATGCATTACATATGTGAGTTAACGGGTGTATAATGGCAAACACACAAATCTTTAACAAAGAATCCGGGAATTCATCTAAACCGGACGAATATTTATTTTTTAGTTTACCGATTATTTTGAGAATTTCATAGGAAGAAGTTTCGGAAACGAACATCATGTCTAAAATTTTGGGGGAAATGTCTGATATTGAACTTTGTGACCGAAGACCCTCAGTGATATCGACAGCAATTCTCGAAAAGTATTGGTTAAAGGGACTAGCCACTGCTGCCGGATCATTCACGTTTATATCGTTATATTTTAAAACAACATTCTCTACAAGGTCTCTCGTTGCTTTGGTCGTATTTTTTTTATATTCCACATTGTTTTTGTTTTGTTATTTGAGTTCAAAATATCCTGATCGTGTTTCATGATTTTAGCCTGCCGTATGACTTCTCTTAACAATGATATTTTAAAGTAGATGAGGAAATCTTGAGATACGTTATGGTATTTAGAAATGAAAGAAAGAATTCGCTTGTTTTTGCAAGATATCCTAATCCCTTGTGTTATCCAAGAACTGCTTTTCCGTGAAATATTTAATTTTCTTTGTTGAAATGGAAAGCAAGTGGTAAAATGAAATTAAAGCGTTGAAAAAAAAAGAATTATATTTGTCGTTTGTATCAACAGTATTATAAACAGCTTCCCATGGCTCCTGCATCAAGTACTCAATAAATAATTTTATTTTACTTTTTGTAAAAAATTTAGTCACACGTGTATTATTTATTGTGTCAGTGTTCGCATTTCTCCTAATGGTAAGAATTTGTGCATCGTGGTCACTGTATCCTAAATCTTTTGATTCAACTTCATATCGAGTAGTAGTTTTGTTAAATATAATTTGATCAATTGCCTTCATCGAATTTAGTGTGATCCGTGTAGATACATTAATTTTAATATCTAAATTGAAGGGGTTAATTAAATTGAGAAACTGTTCTTTCTCGCTAGATTCGACCAGAAAATCAATGCTATAATCCCCGCCCTCAACAATGGATTCAAAAGAGCGATTGCTGACTTTGTTAAGTGTTATCTCCAGTTCTTCTAAGAACAAAATATAATATGCAGCTCTCTTTGTTGGAGGTCTGTAAATGCAAAGTAATATCACTTTTAGCGAAGTAAGATGTACCACAGAAATTTCGAAAACATTTTCAACGGCATACACACTTAATTTCCCCAAGGAGATAGAATCAATATTATTTCTTACGTAAATACATGAACCCCTATGCGTAGGACCTTTATACGATTCTCTCTCTATACAATAAAAGTCTGCGAGGTAAAAATTTGGAATTTGGAAAAACCTACGTTTCTTGGGAGATAACCAATGTTTTGTAAAGCAAAGAACATCTATTTGATTTAAATCGCTCTGTAGAGCGTCGATAAAGTCAGTTTTATTTCAAATGGATTGAACATTATTGTTCAGTATGTTATCTGACTGTAGTTGCTATATATTTACCTCATTTTTACCTCGAATGCGTTGTCGAAGCTTGTAATGTGTCACGATTCATTCATGTCGCTATATTATTCTTGTTATTGCAATTATTTTTCGTATATTCTATGTAGTCACCCTCTTTTTAAACTGTCTGATTCTGTTTTTAGGTTACTTCATCAACGTTATTATTTGTGTTTCGCCGAAATATTATCAACATATTGTTGCATCCTAATTCATCTTCTACCCTGTTTTCTACCCTGTCAATCACTACCCTATTTTCAAATCCATTCCGATTTCACTTTCCTCACACTTAAATTTTATGGGAGGCCGTAAGTGATGATTGACTTTTGCGAATTAAGATGATTGAATTTTATTTTATTTCTTATGAACGAGAAATATGACTCTATTTATATCACAAGGGGATTCATGAAGACAAACAAGAATAAGAGCTTGCTCGTACAGAAATGATGTGCAGCTCATTTCATGCAGCTACTTCATTGCATTCATTCCTATGAAATGCGAAATGGCAATTATCATTAAATACAATCTAAAGCGTCAATTGAAATTGTAACAATGTGAATGTAAATTTATGAAAGTGGTTTGGTTTTCAGAAATATTATTATTATTATTATTATTATTATTATTATTATTATTATTATTATTATTATTTCATTATTATTATTATGGTAAACCCTTATTAACACGAATTCCATTTAATTAATTTCATAAAAGTGCTTGTCTGTCTGTAAACGTGAGGTGAATATACAATATTCTGGGGCTTTGTGCAAAAAGAATCAAATTTACGCTACACTAACCGGGAAAGATGGTTCAATGCATCATCTGATGTCACTGCAGTGCCTCTAACCGGGAGGTCGTAGGTCCTAGGTTCGAGTCCCGACAGTGGCAAGATTTTCGACACTGGCTTGTCAGCTAGATATAATTCAGTCGCTGTGTTGAGGAGAATCCTAGAGGCCCCTGATCGGTAGTTTTCCGTGGTTTCTCCGATCAACACCAGACGAATACCGAAGCATTACGCAAGGGCCGAGAACAGCGCGCGATCTTTCCTTCCTCTTCCTTGTCCTATCCTCCCACACACTAACATGCACTACACTATCATACATGCCGGGAGACCGGTCGGGAGCTTAGAGCTTCTCCTGGCTCGGGCGGTGCCCCGCTGTTAGGAGATGCCTGGTTGAGGGATTCCCCACTAGCCGACGATAAGTCGGTGCCGGAACTTGCTATCCAGCGGGGGAAGATTACTACCACCTACCGTTGAAAAAACATACACTACACTTACGAGATTAATGACCACATTAGTTGACGTGCCCGGAATCACTAACAACCAACCAACCAACCAAACTACACTTGATATTTTCAGCAATAAAAAAAGGTAGGAGATTGAAATTCTACACTCAAAATCAATATTATGTTGAGATATTAAGTGCTAAATTTCAGTTTACGTATATAAATATTGAGGGAAATGAACAATAATATACTATGGAATTTTTAATTAACACTATTTTTGTCCATATTTTACCATATTTTGGGCATTGTGTGCCTCCGATGGATAGTCAAATTAACTTTTCTAGAAGCTTCAATATCCGCTCTTTCTAATGAGTGGTTTAAAAGAATGTTGAAAATACCTTATGTTAGGGCTTTTTGCCAAAATCGTCAATTTTAATCTTTATTTATAAAGTAATTGTACGAGCTAGGTGGATGAAATTATGCATTAAGAAACAAAGTAACGTTGATATATTACGAGCCAAGTATGACTTTTCTTACTTACATATTAACGAACCTATCCAATGTGAAAATCTGGAGTTTTTTAACGCTTTTGTTTCGGCGATTTTGCTGCAATGTACTTATTGTATGTTAATAAAAGCAAAATTGATTAATTTCATTTAATAGAATGAAAAATGTATGAATAATCACAGTTTTCTTAGCTAAGCAATAACGAAGTAGGAAATATTGTATCTCAAAGTGGAGAAATTCTTACACTCATATAGTACAATGAGGCTGCACGGAGCCAAACAAATCTCTGTACCTCAAAAACTATTTCACCTCTCTAGCTACAACTTCACAAAAATTCCTTTGAGTCATGTGGAACGCGGCATACAAAATTTCATCAAAGTCGGAGATGGTCGCGCGGGGAAACCCAGACCACTTGACATAGAATGACCCTTAAAAATATTTCAAGTAATTAAAGGCAATTCCCACACTCGAGAAGCCAAAACTCGCTCTCGATTGCTTTTTACGGTTGTAAATGTTCTATTTTGTATACAATGTATTTATCTAGGTATTTTACAATATATTTTTGATGGTTGCAAGTATTGATAAATTATTAATTGCACGTATGAATAAATCTATGTATTCAATATTAGCAGCAATCACAGCATTTCTACTTTAAAATGGGCTAGTTAGAATGAACGGCTGTGCATTATGTCATGATGAGAGAATGTTACAAAACACTTTGGTGGAAGCTTCAAAGGATATGTAAAAACTGGCGACGTGTATCGTTGACATAACTTGGAAGCTCAGTAACTATTAGCTAATGCTTTTACTGTGGGCCTATACCCTCACCGAGACTAATGTTCATAAACTTTCCTGCACTTTTCTCTGGAATAGACTTGGCATGCTCTTAGTCATATCGTATATAGTTCTCCTATATTTCCTGTAGGAAGGAAGCCAGTCGAAACGAAACTCCTCTTTTAGTTCCTCGAATACAAAATACATGCCTAGGAATGTAACACACACATTATTTAATTACATTTGTAAAATAATTTAAACATTATTAAAAATGACTCAGAATCCTAACTGCTGGGAAATATAATTATTCTGAATGAATCAAACAAAATAATTATTGTTCAAGATTTCATATTATTTCCACAATTATAATATAACGTTGTTTTGGGATTATTAATTTACTTTTAATAGTTTTCAAGTATATTTAGATGAATAATATATATTTAATTCGATCTGTACTATAGTGGTAAATGTATGAAATGTGTGATTAATGAATTATGAAGCGTTGAGTAAGCGAAATACTTCTTTAAAGCGCGTGAAGGACTGTTTCAAGATCAGTGCCTTGTCCGTCTCCCACACATTTTCTGAAGAGAAACTCGGCATGAAGCCAGTAGAATGAGAAGCACTTAACCGCACTGATGACAAACAACTAAAGCAGCTAGCCTACGAGTATGTACTATTGTGTAACTTTGCTTCATTGTCTACAAATGGATCATTCAAAAATGTTCATTAATTGTATGTTTTTTTATGAAGAATATTAATAAATGCAATGATTATACCTTTTGAAAAGTAATAAAACTACACTGCCGATTTATAGACTTACTCCGTCGTAATTATTTGAAGAAATATCAGGATAATTATAAGGTCGAACACAAAGTTTTATGAACACAAGCAGATTCAAAGAGTGAAACATGGAGAAAGTGACTCACCTTAAAGAAAATGCAATTAAAACGATCAAATGTGAAATAGGCATTTCAATGCAATGAAGTATTTTCCTGCTATATTTTATAGCAGGAAAGGGGGAGGACGGAGGACCCTGTTCTTAATATTCAAAGGAGGTGAAGCGAGCGGCGCTCCTTACTTTTTCAATTAAGTAATTTTTAAACATAATATATTCGATTGGACTAATTCAGTGCACAAAATGTATACCTTTTAACATTTTCATATTACAAAACTTGTAAGATACAGTTATGTAGATTATTAAAATGGATAGAATATCTGCAATTAGTAAGTAGAGTGATTTCAGAGCTTCCTTATTTATACTGCTACAAATTAAGGCATTGCGAGTACTTATTAGAATAATTATTTAATCATTAATCTTCTTTGTTGATAGAGTTAGGAGCACATAGTGGTGCTGGTAACCTTGTTTTTATTTTTGCAAATGTTAATTATTGGCAAGAAATATGCTCTGACAGACCCACTTTCCGTAAGGTCAACAATTATAAATATCATATAAGTACGTCGAGTTACTGAACGCGCTACCATTAAGGAACTAGTATAAGTACGTTCGCGAATTAAAGAGGCGTACAAGGAACAAGTGGCAGCACGTGGATTTGACACATTTGAAGCCCGTTACCTCATTTCACGTTCTACTCTCCGAGAAGTTCCCGATTCAATTTTTTGTACTGGAGAATTTTAAACACGAAAGAAATAACAGGATTGAACAGAGGCAGCGAACATTCGAATTCTGCACGCCAGTCGTTCTTAACGGTAGTTTCGATGTCTTATCATAACTTCCAGAGTGTTGTCATTCGAGCGTCAAAAATAGATTATGTGTTCTCTCTTCTCGTCCGTCAACAATCACGGGCGTGAAACTGGCTGTTACATGAGCGCACATTTTCTTGGACGCTCTGATTCCAGACTTTTCCTTGTGCCTTCCTCGGAGCCAATCAGAGATTCTCTTGAAACCAACCACATCTTACAAAGCACAGAAACAAAATAAAATAAAAATCCCCATCCATAAATAAAATTGCTACTGTACGAAAAATGGAGGAGGTAGTATTGTTCCAAGGAATTTCAATTCTTTCGCAATAAAGAAAACAAAAGTTTTCAAAAATCACCACTTTCGACTGATTGAGCTTATTTTCAAAATTTGGATTGCGCCAAGTCGAGCAGGGACATCGTACATCAAGGTTGCGGCCCTGGGAATGACCTGGCTCCAGAGCGTTCATCCGTTTACAAACAAAACAATCCTAAGCTGAGTGACGCGCGGACTTCTCTCGGCGATGGGCTGGCTTTGGACGGGAAGTTGGCGCTGAGGCGAACTCTCAGTTCAAAGGGACAGGTACCGCGAGGGGGAACGAATCGTTTCTCAGAACCGTTTCTGCAGCGCGCTCGAGGGGACGGCACTGCGGTGGCGGCGGTTCGGCTGACGGAAGCGGACGGGGACGACGGCGGACGGTAGCCCAGGGGATTCGAGGCCGCGGGCGCTGCCGCGAACGGCGTGTCGCAGCCGCTTCTCGCGAGACAATCCCCGGTCCATAAGCGGGCCCGTCATCAAACACGTATTAATAGACGCTGCGGCGCGGGAGGCAGCGGCGGGCGAGCCGAGGCCTCGGGTCGGGCGCGCCGCGCCGCCGCAGCCACTGCCGCTGCGGGCGTTATGTGCGCGAAGTATCACCCCTCTTATTTTAGAACTGTTCACTCGATACGAATATTCTTGGAATAGGTTTCTCGCTTTCAGGATGAAAAGCGGGGCCATGTTGGGGCAAGCGCTGCGCTGAGGAGCGGCGCCGCGCGCGCGCGCTCGCGCACGCGAGGACGGGGAGGGGGCACGGCTCGGCGGGGAGGGGAGGAGCGGCCTCGAGAGAGGGAGGGAAGGAGGGTGGGCGCAGGCGGATCCTTTTCCGCCGCCTCCGCCCCTGCGCCCGCCTCCGCGCCGGCAGACACCGCCCCCGCAACGCGCGCGCGACGTGTCGCGTGGCGGGAGCCCTCTGTGGGAGGCGCGGGTTCGATCTTCGGAGCAGCGCGTCGGGTCGCGCCGCCACACGCCGCCGTCGCTCGGTCGTTCGGCCTCCCGCCGCCACCGCCGCCGCTGCCGCCGCCGTCGCCGCCGCCGCCGCCGCCGCCGCCGCCGCCGCCGCCGCCGCGGCGTCGCGGCCGCGGCCGGCCGACCAGTTCAAGAGCAACGCGTTCCCGCCCCCGTAATCTCCGCGCTTAAGAGAACACACCCTTCAGTAGCCCGCGGCCGCAGCCACGTGGGCTCCTTCCTTATATGGACGAAAGACTGAAGCGGAGGAAGGCCGGCGCTAAAACAGGTTTTCATAGACTTTGGGTGTTGAGTGTTTTGATATGCAGATAGTAATAGCATACCGATTGCGAAGAACTCCTTGAGGCGAACGAAAGAATAAAGACGCGTTGTTGCGTGGAGCTGCGACGACGGGCGTCTTCCGACGAGGGCCTTTTTGCCGTATAAAAAGTACAAAGTGTAGTCAAAATGCACTGGCGCGGAGATACTAAGCGCTGTGGAATGAACGTTGACCCGTCCAGGGAGCAGTAGGAGAGGGAGAGCTACACAAACGATGAAAATAATGCTAGCTTTAAAATGTAAGCAGCAGCAATAATAATAATAATAATAATAATAATAATAATAATAATAATAATAATAATAATAATAATAATAATAATGTATAATTCGCTCAATAATCACATATGAACTAATCCTGAACAACATTCCGGAATGTTATACTGTTTTTGAAGACTGAAACAACAACTTGCAACATCGATATATCAATCCCCCTACCAGCCAATCTGAAGAAAACACACAGGGGAAAAAGTAACAAATAAGTGCCATTGGCAGATGAAATCAAAACAATGTGAGGTATGGCAGAAGTCATAGTACCAGTTGTTATTGGCATTACAGGTGAAACTTCTACCGAAATCTTACCTCCTTTGGCGAGACAGACCTGGAGTAAGATGATTGCCTCCATTGGAGTGAAATAAAGAGAAGAAAATAATAATAATAATAATAATAATAATAATAATAATAATAATAATAATAATAATAATAATAATAATAATGAACCGAACGAACATGTATTCGACTCACGTGATGTAAATATTGTTGAAAGGGAGAGAAAGAAGGCCCAGCTCGACCAGGGCCATAACTACCACCGATGAAGCGCGCGAGAGCCCCCAAAGAGGGGAAAAAGTATATTGATGTTTATATAACAGATCATATTTTGAAATATTAAAAAATTAAACTTTGTTAAAAATAGGATTTGTATTTTCAAGCCACAGGATCAAATGTAAATCACACATCGCGGAATTTCGAAAAATTGTTCTTTGAAGTGCATTAAACTTCTTGAATTATTTAAAAATATCAATACAAAAACCCGGCTATGATTGAAGAAACAATAAAGAATTCCATTATCTCTTGACCCGAGTCCCCCAAACCTCTAGTTATAGTCCTGATATAGGCATCGAAATAAGCGATAAAAAAAAGTTAGTGTCGGTTACGAGGAATAAGGATTCTAAAAACGAATTTGAAAATAATTTTCTAATATTGTCAAATCGAAATTACCCATTCAGATGGATGTTTACCCCTTTTAATTAAAAAAAAATTAAAAAATTACATTAAACGAAAATTCATAGCACAAAATCGTCGTTTTAAGTATTTGCAAGATATTAATATATATTCTTCAAACATTTTTAAAGTCAAGAACTTAAGAAAGAAAACTTCTACTGTCGTCCGAAGAATAGTGCAAGGTTTAGATTCATTACAGAAAACATTCATTCGTCAGTCATTTGCCATTACTCATCTTACGTATATTACTGTGTATGTTACTATTCTTACCTGCATGTTTTGTATGTTGTGCATCGTGTTCAACCTACGCTTTGATGAGAGGAAAAAGTATAAGGCACAAACTAGTGGCCTGCAGCAGCAAAAATGTTGCTAAACAAATACACACAATTTTTTTCCCAAAAATTAGCAAAAAGCCCCACTGTTTAAGAACAACAAATAGAATACTAACTTATAACACGGTGGGATTTCTTTAGAATACTGATTACGTATTCTGTGTGTAGAATACAAAGCGAGTAACAATCCAGAAATGTCTTCGTTATATTAGAATTTATGAAGTTTATCGAAAAGTACACCAAACATTATTATTACTGTAAGTATTACTGTAATATCCTAAATGTAGAGTCTTGGAGAAGAGTCCCTTAACTTTGTTCCAGAACACATTCATTCTTCAGTCATTCGCCATTTCTGTTCTTATGTGTATTCCGTAAAATCAAAACACGTTGCCAGCAATGTGAGTGATGACGGATACCATTCATTCCACCATGTGTAAATTTTGAAATCCCATTCTTCACAGCTTTGGCAATGTCCTGTCGTGTCGCAAACCGTCTCCCACAAATAGTTCCTCGATTTGGGTATTAGGTCAAAATTGCGTAGAGACATCTGTGGAGTTTCGCGGATTGTATACTGAGTATCGTATATCGTGTTCCTGTATTTCCCGCTCACAGAGTTGGAATTACCTCCGTACAATTTGAACGCTTTCCCCAATGTCACGATGTAACTAACTCTGCATGAAGGTATTTTAGTACATTGTTGACATCGATCTGTTATGTAACATGTGACACGTAAGATGTAAACTTGTGTCATCTAACATGATCTGTCATGCTGCAAATCAGAGCTTGCTGAAATGCTGCAGCTCATCCCATAACGGTTCTGTAAGGTTAGAAATTATTCCCCACGATATGCACAATATCTCTGTAACTTTCTCTGTCATATCTCCCGCGAATAATGACAGTTATTTTGTTGTGCACAATGTTCTTATCGTGACATATTCCTCTGTACGATTCCTGACCACTGAATTGCCTTCGCCATGTACGCCGTAAATGCCGAACTTCCGCAATCTAGTGGCGTGTCCATGTATGACTTAGTGTAATGCTTTCCACGACAAATAATCATTTTATGGTACCAACTTTTTAATGCAAGGGAAAAAATTATTTCCTATAGCTTCTGCTCCAAAACTCATAAATGATTAGCGTGGAACCAGTGGTGTAATTACGGAGGAGCAGGAGTGGTGGTCCGCCCCGGGTGATACTGTTCTATGAATTGCATCAATGGAAAGATTAATTAAAATATAAATATAATAATATATTTAATAGATACATTTGTAGTCTTCAAATCTCGAAACGTTAACATGTAGACATGCAAATCCTGGCTTAAATTCTGTTTTAAATAAAATCAAATTATTCGTTCAACAATTGTAGAATATTTCACAACACAATTAATTAATTTCCTTTAAATATTAGAAATGAATCACAATAGAGAGTTTGTGCACCCTCGAATGTTAAAGTACTATCGGTCTTCTGCGCAAGCGCAGTCGAAGTTTTGCATCACTTTTGTGCATCTGCGCATGCGCAGAAGATCGTTAGTGCTGTACGAAATGGCGTGCACAAACCCTCTCTTCTTTCAAAAGAACCAATCAAACGAACCAGTCAATAAAGCGACCTACTAGATTAAGCAAAAGACGTTTAAAAATGGCGTAGATCTCATTTTCATTTAACTCTCTGGCGTCTTTCCACCAGTACAATATAATACAGACTTTTGCCTTATGAAATCTGTTCTTTAAAAACAGATCTTAAAATGTTAAGATGTGACGTACAATCTTTGGAATATACGAGTCGTTTTCGGGTAATTTTGTCTGAAATATACACAATTTTTAAACAATTACAATATTTTTTCAAAAACTGCTCCAAATTCGGTCTATATATTTTTTTCTCGAATAAAGTACACTTACAGAAATGGCCCAGATTCTATTTTCGGTAAACTCTGTATATTCAAAAATTGCGAAAGTAAAATATTGATGATAGAGATTTTTTCTTTAGTGAAATTATTTTTTTAAATAGATCTTTAAATATTATCATGTGCATTTTTTTAACAAAAGGAGCCATTTTTTCGTAGATTTTTTTTGTAGTAGAGCAATTTATTTAAAAAACTTCTCAACAGGGCTGTCAGAACTCTTTTCATTATTTTTTCTGGTAAAAAACCTACGCTTAAAAATGGAAAAGATCTCAATTCATTGAACTCAATGAATTTTTCGAAAATTGCAAAAAAATTTCAAATAATGCGAGACTGTATGTGTTATTATAGTCACTAGATCTTGTGGCTTTTACTTTCCTTTACACAGTGTATTAGAGTTCGAAACAGTAAAACTAAATAGCAGTAGGCAGAAACACTGGCGCACTTAAGAAGGGAGCTCCATGCCTCCCACCAAGCGAAATGATACTTAATCAATAACATAGCTCTTACTAATCTTCCATACTAATGGCAGTTATTCAATATATCAATTATTGTTATAAATACTTCAATAAGACTACAAATAAAAATATATTTTATATTGTTCATAAATGAAAAACACTTTATGAGAAAACATCAATTGGACAGGACACACACACACACACACACACACACACACACCGACAAAAATCCTGGGTACACCTCTGGGTAGTTATCTCATGACATAAACTAGTGAAAGCAGTATTACTGTTTTGTATGTACCTAGAATTTCACCGACGGCGGCAAGAAGCACGTGAGCGTATCGCAGGAAACAAGTATGTGACAGCTTCCCGATCTTCCATCACAGCTGAGTTTTGGTCGATTAACAGTAAAGGAGAATTTGAAGCCAACAATCAGCGAAAAAGTCACGCAGTCTTCATACATACCATGGAATATCATTCCATCAAAAATACAATTTCACATTGTTTCTCTCTTATCTAAAACATTGAACTTTTAATACTGAATTTGCATTTTTATTGTCTTCAGTATTCTCCTATATTCACACACTATCTTCATCATATCCTTTTCACTGCAATGCCTTCGTCGAATGATTATTCTTGTTTCGGTGGGTGATTCCTGCTCGGGTTTCTCATTTTTCTTCGCTCTTCTGCAATTTGAAAATAATAATATAAAAATATTTTTGGAAATAAATAAAGCCTCGTAAAAAAGGCAGTCACGCCAACATTGAAACACAACACAACTCATTCGAACCATAACCACAATTCTAACACGCACTGGGAACATATCACCACACACAAAATAATAATTCAAAATCGACGCACGTGAGCATAGACATAAGCACGACCGGCGGTGGTTGGAAGCCATGTTTCGTGCCACGTGACTCCCTAGAATTGTCAGAAACTAAGTGATTTAATTCAGGGAATAAATGCACAATATTTACAAAGTCCAGGTGTGTTTGAGCTTTTTAAGTTTTAAACCTTAATTTCGATAACAAGTAAATTACTCTTGTTAACGTTTCAAATGTTTCACAACTCAAAAAATGCCAATTCTTCAACGAAACTGTTAAATTCGCGAACAACTCCAGAAACATCTTTTTCAATGCCGCATCAGTGAATTCTTGACCAGCTGAGTTTAGCTCAGATCAGCATTGCTGCTGTCTCTGCAGAGACTGGGAATCGTTCGAATCCCGACATTGGCGGATTTTCGACACTAGCTAGATACCTAGGTCGAATTCAACGGCTGTCTGTAGGAAAATTCTAGCGCCAGCTGCTCTGATCAGTAGTTTTCCGTTGTTTCTCCGATTAATACCAGGCGAATGCCGGAGCCGTTTCATAACAAGCGAGCCAGGACTGCGTGCGATCCTTCCTTCCTCTTCCTCATCCTATCCTCTCCCCTTACATACTCACACTTACACTTATATGCATTATACCACCACACTTATCGGGAGTCTCGGGCTTGTCCCATCCGGGACGCTACCCACTAGGGAGATACCCCGAAAGACGATGTGTAGGTCGGTGCTAAATCTCAACATCCAGCGGGGAAGGAATCGCCGCCACTTTTAGGAATAACAACATTCACGGCACTCACAGGTTAATGACCACAGCAGTTTTTGTGCCCGGAAACATCAACTAACCTATCAATCAATTTATTTTTTTTCAACACGTTATCTTTTGTTTCCATATGTTTTCTATTGCATTAAAATGGCAATGATTTCTGAGAATTCAATGGCGGTATGTTGATGGTGTTGTTTGTTTTCATTAACAATAGTTGTTGGAAATCGAGATTTGTATAAATGAACTAATTCTGAAAGTTTTGCTTTCTTAGTAGTATTTTCGAAAGAAATTTTCCGTCATTGCATCTATTCAAGAGTCTTTATTTGGCGGATTGTCAACAATCACAGAATGATATTGCGCAAAACTTTATTAAGGGGTTTCTCAAATCCGGTAAACCTCAAATCAAGCTTTAATTGTCACAAAGTTCATCTCTTGTAGCCATCCACAGTTCTACGCGAGAGAAACCACAAATGGCTCTATGAAGAAATCCGCTTCACGCTCCCTCTTAAGCTCGAATCCATCTGCCTCCTCTAAAAGTAGTGATAGCTGATACGGCATTTGTCTATCCTTTGCATACTGCGTTACCTGCATTTACCCTGGTTTCGTCCGACAAAACAATGTACTCGAAATTAGGGTCGTGTATATCTTATAAAAATGTACATCGCAATGCTACGATATCGCCACTTTCGAACTAAAATGTGTGTCTTTGGTTGTTTCAGATAATACAGATAAGTATGGCGGTATATAGTACCTTGTTGAAATGAGTCTAATTAGTCACAGGTTTATATCTTTCACATCGTTTCCTGGGTGCCTTGAAAAGATTGGCCACCTATCTGAACAATTATAACGACACGACATAAAATGACGCAAAAGTAAGTCGGAGCTCGAAGTATAAACCAGGAGCGGTAGCTCAGTGCATCAGCTGATATCACTGCAGCGCCTCTGACCGGGAAGTCCTAGGTTCGAGACCTGACCGCGGCAGGATTTTCGACACTAGCTTTTCGGCTAGGTCGAATTCAGTCGCTGCCTGCAAGAGAATTCTAGTGGCCGGCTGCTCTGATCGGTAGTTTTCCGTGGTTTCTCCGATCAATACCAGGCGAATGCCAGAGCAGTACCCTACCAAACGGGCCACGGACCGCGCGCGATATGTCCTTCTTCTTCCTTGTCCCCTTACACACATACTCACATTAACATGCACTACACTACCACATATTCCGTGAGACCGGTCGGGAGCTTAGAGTTTGTCCCGACTGGGTAGTGCCCCGCTGGTGGGAGAGTCCTGGTTAGGGGGGAAACCCCACTAGCCGACAGTAGGTCGGCGCCGGATCTCGCCATCCAGCAGGGGAAGACCACTGGCGTTCCGGAGAAAAACATGCACTACACTTACGGGAATGATGACCAAAGCCGTTGGCGTGCCCGGAAACACGAAAAACAATCAATCAATCAATCAATCGAAGTATAAAATTGCTTAAAAAGCTTTTGACGTCATTGATCATAACATTTTACTTTCAAAAGTAACTTCGTATGGAATCCGTGGTATTTCTCTAGATTGGTTATGTTCGTACCTAAAACGACGATCTCAGAGAGTATAAATACCTTACTGGAATGATGGAACATTATGTACACACCTTTCCGATTCTTTGCCAATTGCAATGGAGTCCCGCAGGGATCGATTTTAGGCCCTAATCTCATCCTACTATACGTAAACGATATGCCCTCGATGATTCTAAACGGTAAAAGAGTTATCTTTACGGATCTTTACGGAAATTGGTTCCATAACAACAAGTTAATAATAAATTAAAAGAAAACGGTTTCAATGCAGTTTTCCATTTCAAATAAAAATTGTATACTCTCTCCTAATACTCACCCATCGCGCTTCACCCTGTCCACGTCCACTACCCCGTCCTGCTCCTCCTCGCTCTCCATGTTCGCTACGATTGTCATTGCTTCCACCATCGTTGTTATGGGATATTGTAATCAGATGTATTGTTGGATATACCGGAAACTCGCATCAACAATTTCAACCTTCAATTACTCAGAGCCTAATTACTTCTATTGGAATAGTAAAAATTACTTTCGTAGGAAATTCTATGGACTTCAGAAATTTTAATTCACTTTGGCAAATTTACTAACTGTATGTGAGATATCTGCGAAAAACGGAAAGAACATACTCCTACATTTTATTCTAAAGAGATAGGAAAAAATCTCCTTTAAGCAAGGAAAATATTATTTAAAAAACACTAGCTAAAATTATGCCCGACAAAATACATTACCATTCAGTGAAAACCGCAGCCATCTAACGTTAGCACCGTCCAAAATCCAAACTCAAACAAACCATATCCCAAAGTTTAGGCTAATTTGAGGGTTATTAAATGCTCTATTCTCGAATTTTAGATTTTTTTCGATTTCCAAAAATCGTGGGCGCTGCTAAATTTAGACTAAAGATAGCACCGTCCACCTAGAACATCCATTTTAAAATCAATTCAGAAATATGAAACTACATTAAAAAATTAAGGCTACTTTTAGGCTTTAGGAAAAAAATTATTTCCGCATTTATATTCCAAAAATTAGGACTGTACAAATAGAAACAATTAACGTTAGTTCATATGGGCGAATAAACACCAAAATCAAAAAACCTTAGAAAAATATGAAACCCCGCCCTGAGGCTCTAGGAAGAAAATTATTCCGGCATTTATATTCCAGAAATCACAAAAATAAACCATTAGCATACGTTCTTAAAAGGCCAATAAAACCGAAATCAAAAAACCTCAGAAAAATAATGAAATTCTAGAATCCGTAGAATCATCAGCCTCTAGAAATAAAAATAAATGGATATTTATATTTTGCTCTCATGGATTTAATTCAATAAATGAAAAATTAAGAACTTACTCAATACTTACAAAAAGTTTGAGCCACTTTTTTAGAAATTCTAATTTTGGACATTTTTTTTAAAATTTAATTTTTGACGGGAAACTACTAACACTTTCAAACAATGCACATGATCTTGATGAAAGAGCTAATTATGAAGAACAAATTTCATTTGAAAGAAAAATCTATATCTTCAATTTTACAGTTGTAGGAAAACATCGAAAAAAATTCCAATTTTGCAATTTTTGAAAATCCAGTTAACCGTGAAAATGGGATCTACGCCATCTTTATAAATGTATTCTTTAAAAGACTATTCTTCAAGAAATTTAAAGAAAAATATTGGAGACATCTTTGAGAAAATTTTGCAAATGTCCCAGGGATATCACGCAAAGTACCCCAAAAATTTAAAGCTTTCTCAAAATCGTAGAGCTTTGAGTCGAGCCAGATCGACAGAGAAAGTCCATTTTTTTACGAATAGTCAAATGCTAGTGTTGTTCCCTCAAGGCCAGACGTTTTGAAGAAAAGAAAAAAACTTTTTCGGTATCAGGGGACCCCAAAACGTGTATCTGCGTTGGAATCTCGAAATCGATTTTCCGCAACATTACAGAACGTTTTCTGTACTACATATATACAGAACTTATTAACATTTCACTGATTCTTTTTCTCCTTTTCTTTCTTTTTCCTTTCATTTCTCTCTACCGTTCCATTCATCCCGATTCTTTTACGATTTCCTATCAAACTCGTCCTCCCTCGCTTTTACTCCTGTCACCCATGTGTATATCTTCATCCAAATTGCGTGCGTATTTTTCATTGAATGACTCCCTTTATTATGTACTATTGTAATATAAATTCTAAATGTGCTCAGGCGGAAGAGCAGGCTAAATGGCCTGAGCCTCGCCACCAATAAAGACAGTTATTTATTTATTTATTTATTTATTTATTTATTTATTTATTTATTTATTTATTTATTTATTTATTTATTTATTTATTTATTTATTTATTTATTTATTTATTTATTTATTTATTTATTTATTTATTTATTTATTTATTTATTTATTTATTTATTTATTTATTTATGTATTTATTTATTTATTTATTTATTTATATTTCTCCGTATATACACATACGTATACAAGAAAAAAAATGTTAGTAATGACAGCAGTTTTATTCCAATATTTTTAATGCCAGTGATAAATCATCAGTGGAATCTGAAACATGGCCTACACTAAATGGGAAGGTAAATTTTTTTTATTACATGCAAGTTGTATTGTATAGTAATTTTAAGTTAAGAAATTGGCAGATTTGGCAGATTTGAGGCTGATTTGAGCCGCTTCGATATCCTAGTGCCATTCCAGTAGCTTCACTGTAATTAAATCTTTGAAAAAAAGTTAATGAAATTCTGAATTAATAACATAAAGCAGAATTACTTGCCTTACAGTCATCAAATATCAATGATTATTTCCAGAAACATGGGTGGTTTGGGTGGTGTTGCATATTTTTGCTAAGGTTTTTGTGTTTTTGGTGTTAATTCTCGCATAAAAACCAATGTTGAATTTTTTTCTTTGTACAGCCCCGGTTTTGGGGATGTAAATGCGGAAATAAATTTTTTCCTAGAGCCTAAAATTAGCCTTAAAATTTGACTGTGGTTTCATATATTTGAATTGATTTTTAGATGGAACTTTTTGGGTGAGCGCTGCTAGCTTTAATCTAAAGCTAGCAGCGCCCACGATTTTAGGAAATCGAAAAGAGCCTAAAATTAGGGAGTAGAATATTTAATTAGCCTAAAATTTTGGATATGGTTTGGTTGAAATTGGTGTTTGGGCACTGCTAGCTTTAGATGCCTGTAAACCGCAACGAAATCCGTTTCAACCGTTCCAAAGATTACCCCGAACAGATAGGACAAAATCATAACAACAATTCAAACAGATAAGACAAAATCATAAAAACAATTGAATTGTTTTTATAACATTTAAGTAAGCATATGCGGTTAAAAACGCAGTTATTTTGAAATCACAGACACTATAATGTTATATATATGGATAGAAGGTTACAATGGTAAAATTTGAAAAATCTTCGAAATACATCGAGAAGATCTCAGAGTATGCTCTACTGGTTGAAACTATCAAAAGGCAATGAAGCTTGTGAGAATTGTCCCCATTACCACCACTAGCAGTGCTATAATTCCAAAGACACTGTTTAAAAGATTGAAAGATTTAAATGCCAACATGAATATTTTACTCGGAAATCCATAAGGCTGTTGTGAATATAATAATATCTATATAGTATACACGGACAATACAAGTATAGAGCGAAAATTTGCAGATACTATAGTAATGTATTATATTAAATTTTTGATAAAATTTTTTAAAAAAATAATAATAACAATAAACATACAAAAATTATTATATATTGTAAGTATATTAATTATTAATAATATAAAAATATAATATTAATATTATTTTTATGGCTCATCTTGAGCATCAAATTTTCATAACATCACCAGATCTTATAATACCAAAATTTCATATTGCAATATGGATATTTTTACTCTAACAATGCTCTAACAATCTGTACATTAATCATTCGTGACTTTAAAAAACGCATAATAACCTTTATATTTGAAATAAATTAAAATGTACAGAAACAGAAGTGTGACATTAATGAAGAGAACATTGACGAACGAACAAACTTAAAGTGTCTTTAACGGCGAGAATAAAGTACAAAACATTCATTTTGAGAACTTTTAGAAGATAAACCGTTTGTATCAACATGGTAACAAAGATCACAGCGCTCCATGACAACCGTCAGTCGGCCTCAGTGCCATGGTATCGAACTAGCTGCCTAAACTTAATAGTTTCAAACTCGCTTGAGGCAGTGGATTTTCACAGGACGGAAAATCTGTTTCATGTCACGACTGTGGAATATAAAAGAACCCTTGCAAAATGCCTGACAAAATTAAATTCATTGGCAACTCTCGACCTAATGAGATCGCGTTTTACCGCAGCCAGGGACCGACACAAAAAATGGATGAAATGACTGAGCCCTTTATTTTGTCGAGCCCTGGCGGCGAATACGAGGGTCAAGAAACAGTTGCTAAGATTGGGAATCCAAGTGGGACCGAATTTGATAATGATGAAAAGTTCTCATATCGGGAGTGAGCAATGGAAAAGTTTCCAAAGGACGATAGACAGCAATAGTGATCAAGTCATTATCTAACCTCGAGAAATCTAAAGGAAAAGAAAATGACTCACAACCGAATTCGATAAATATTTCTTTTATGCTTTGTCCATAGTGCATTGCCATTGTGTTATTTTCTGGTATTGTCTGTCCGAAGTATCACTCAGCAGTTGGGTGTGAACAGCAATCACACAACAGCAACAGGATGAAAAAGTCAGCAAGGCAGGAAACTATAACACTTGCGTCATGACAAAAAAATATACTTTTTTGTCTTCTATTTTGTCACGACAGAATGATCTAAATAAATAAATAAATAAAAATAAATAAATGTCTTTATTGGTGGCGAGGCTCAGGCCATTTAGCCTGCTCTTCCGCCTGACCACAAATTGATCTATATTGGTCTTTCTACGGGACTAAGCCATTACTCTCACAAAAACTTTGTAGTAATAGTAACCATAGGTAGTTTTACTTATCGTAAAAAAAACTGTCAAAACTGTGTGTGACATATGGGGAGAAGTACAATCTGTGCACATTTTCTAGAGCTCTGGAATCTCTAAGCCCTGCTCTTTTGCTAATATTAAATTGAATTATGAATAAAGATAGCAACAAGCTGGTTTGACATAATTTGTTAACAATAATTTTTGCTTTCATGTCCATTAACCTGATCTTACCCAACACTCCCTTAAAAATGTCATGAAACCCTTTGATCATATAAGATAATATCGTAATTCTTTGAATTGATCTTTTTTGGATCGTTCAGCATACGTATGCTTTCAGTTTTAGTGTAAATGATACTCTAGTATATATCGTTACCAGAATAGTAAAACGACTAACAACAATCTGTATATCTATAATAAATTTCATAAGCGAAGGTGTATATCCGATTAGTGCAGACAAAGTAGAAAGGAATATTCATAATTTAACTGCTGACCGTCTTAAATATTACCATATTATTCGCAGAGAAACTAGTACAGGCAAATAAAAAAACATAGCCTCAAGATTTCTGGAAATAAGAAATTTTATGCTTTAAGTCTGACACACATTGTATCACACTATTCAGCGAGTGCTACTCTTCATTGCCGCTTGATTACGTGCTACATACTGTTCCTTAACAAATTTCTAAATAATTGCTTCGATATCCAGTATAGTGCAATTCAGTGGTTGAAACAGTATTATTTCCTATAATAAAGCGTAATTGCATATGTGACAGGTATAGCAAGAAAATACTTAAACTAAATAGCATTTTATCTTATAATCTCTGAAGATCTCCATAATATCTTATATAAATGCAAAAAACGTGTAGCGATAACTGCAATACTCTGTATTTCAATGTTACGGCTCAATCTGATGAAAATCTGATTAATTATTTAAAGGGGTGCAAATGTTTAGCATTACCCCTGATATTATAATTGCGTGGTGTAATTCAACGGCGTTTGTCAATCTGATGGAATTTCCATGAGCGATACAAAACGTATTATTGTGTTGCATTGACTGTGAGATTAATTGCATAATGTAATAATGTAATTCAACGCTGTCTCAACTTGAAATAACTTTCATATGAAAGAATTAATGTGTAGCGCGAAACTGCGAGAACGCCGAAGTGAATCCAAAGTCTGATCTGAAATGTAGTGCCATCGGAGAAAAAATAAAATATATTTTAGTATTTTAATGAGGCGACCAATATATGAGCATCTCTTTTTGCTACATGCTAGTGATCATGTAATTCCCAATAGAAAAAAATATACATGAAAAAAACTCAAAACTTGGACATTTTAGCTTAACACGTTCAACGTGTCGAATGCCATGGCAAAAAACAAAATACCCCAGCAGATTCAAATATTTTCATACATATTAACCTTGATTTCTCGAAATATCCATCAAACGTAGACGTCTCGCAATTTTACGAATTACATGAAAAATAGTATAATAAGGATGATGATGGAGAGACCGGTGCTACGAAACACGAACGGTAAACGAGAGAACTTCGTATAAACCTGTTACACCCACCACAAATTCCACTCGACATGACCTGAATCTGAATTTAGTCTTCATTATCCTCTCAACAAGAGTTTAGATCTAGCGCTCTATTTCTCCTCTAAGAAGTAATCTTCTTTTCAGTTACATCCTTATTAATTCTTCCCCTTAAATGTTTTTGCGGACTTCTGTAGCAAAATAATATTTTTCTAATGCAGCGCGCGCCGGGAGCTGCATTAGTTTGTGCCACGAAATTACGTTCCGCGAATGTAATTTAATAAGGAAAATACAAAGACATAAACTTTTTATATTGAATTAAATTAAATATTTCAGTAATGTTATTTATTAACGTCGAGACTGTAAGGTGAAACATTTGATTTCGAAATCAACGTATTTAAAATGTCAATAAGTATCAATATGCCAATAACCATAATGTTTTTGTTAATTCTGAGTTTGAATTTCTAATTCAAACAGGTTCCCTTTTATTCAACGGAACCGCTATGTTCTCCACGACGAAAGAATGTGCCGCGAGCCCAAAGGCTTGAGAACTCCTTATTCTAATGAGTGTTTCGTCCCGGGATGAATATAACGCCGTTTCGAGCACCGAATCTCCTCCTCTCTTCCTGAAACGAGCCCGTCCCGCCGCACGGTGCGTTTCCTGCGTGGGAGCCGACCCTGCGCGAGAGATGCTGGCCGGACGCGTACCTGTCCGCCGCGGCGGCGGCGGCGGCGGCGGCGGCGACGGCGGCCGCGGCGGCAGCGGCGGCGGCGGCGGCGGTTGTATCGGCGCGGCGCGGGCGCGGCGAGCGTTGGCCGAGGCGCGACCCGCGTTTCGGTCCCCCACGCGCGCTGCAGCCGCCGCCGCCGCCGCGGCTTCGGCCGCCGCCAGCCAGCTTTTCGTGCGGGCCGCGCCGCCCGCGCGCGTCGCGCCGCCCCGCGCGATTCCCGAGCGCACGCCGCGCGCGGCCCGTGCGTGGCACACGGCGAGCGAGCGTGCGGTGTGCGTGCGTGCGCGCGCGCGCTGCCGAGTGCTTGAGTGGGCTCGGCGGGTGCCGCCCGCCTACTCGAATCGCGGCGAGTTGTGTCGGCTTCTCGATGCCGGAGTAGCGCCCGCTAAACGGGAGATATCCGCAGGCCGTTTGCTTAACTATTCCGTTTGAACTGAGCCAACGATAGAAATATTCCTCTATTTAAGACTGGAGTGCAGTGTAGAGAAAATGAATTCGTCGAGGTCCCGTACGGTAAGTGAGCGTGCGGTGTGCGTGCGCGACCGAGGGCGTCAGTAGGCTCGGTTGGCCCGCTTACTCAAACCTCGTAGGCTTGTCTCGTCCATGCGAATGCCAGAGCAGCGCCCGTTCAACGGATTGCGATCTGCTAGCTATTGCCTTTCGAGGAAGACGTCAGGCTGCATGTTCCCTTCAGTATCGGATATGAGCTGAGCGAGCGGCGGAAATAAGTATTTCTCGATTTTGCCGACAAGGGTAGTCTTGAGAACGTGAATCCATTTTTCATGGGACCGACCGCTTTACTTCCTGTATTACTTTCCGAGCCAAGAGTCGAAATTGTGCCTAAGAGCTTCGCTGGATGAAGCTTTAACACTTTTAGAGGATGCGTCTCCAGCATTCGTAACGTGTATGATTAAGGCATGTGCAGCTTACCCCTTGCAAAACGTATTCAAGAAAATTAGGAATAATCGTATTTCAGCGTTTCTTAAGTTTTTCTTTTTTGTAATTATTATTTTCTCCCTTTTGTGGAATTCATTTTTGCGTATTCTTTCGCATCCACCGTTGAAATATACTCATGTACTCACCAGGGTAATAAGATAATTTCTTTACTGTGATTTATTTACTGGGGGGGGGCAACTAATGGCTGTAACATTTTTTAACCTGGCAAGAAAGTGAGATTGTAGATATTCACGCATCGAAAGCTATGGAAAAGGAGCCATTACCGCCAGAAAACAATAAATTTTAATCCTGTTTCAATTTCGAAATTGATTAATAAATCGCGAGATTGTCTGAAAATGTAATTCTATTTGAGAAAATGGAATTCCTAATGACGTCCGAGATGAGAAGTAAGGAATGCGAAATGTTTTCCTTAACAGCACACACTGAAAGAATTCGTCCTGGCTTTCGGAGTCACGCAAAAGGAATTCGATTCTCGGAATAATGACAGCTCTATAACTTGTAGAGACAAGTTTTGTTTCCTCAAGAGCTTCGCCATTGAATACATTTTGATATGATAATAAAAAGCTTTAAAACCAAAAACAATGTCCTCATATAATATCATACTCAAAATTAATGCCTGCAAACAAAAAAAATAAAATTTGTTTATCGTATTCAGTACTTATTCACGACTTGACCAATGCAGTTCCAATACTACCTCATGAGATCAAATGAGAATTCGAATTTGTGCAAGGCTGCCACTGCATGCTTACAGGAAAACTACAGGAGATTAAAAAAAAACTGCAAGAAGCCGATGCCCTGATTTGCAGGTTTATTCCAAGTAGCAAATTAATTCGCTCGATCATAGCATTCGCTCCCAAAAAATGTGCCCTTACAACATGAAAGTAACCCAGGATCAGAAGATTTGCATTTCTCTAAGATACGAAACGGAGGCGTTCCGAAAGGGGAATAGCCCGGCCACTCCCAGTCGACTGCGAGGAAGAGAAGTGGAATTGGCGTTCCAATCTTAATAGCTATTGCAGCGATAGTATTATCGCTCATCCGTACGACCAAGAGCGCGTTGTTCCGGACTCTCGCGTCTCGCAAAGGGACCCGATTCCATTCCGACGCAATCCACCCGACCGGGAGGACCGGGGGGCGGGGCTTCAGGGGGCGGCGACGGCAGGTCCGCGGCGCCCTGCACCGCGACGCCCTACGCCAGCGTCGGGCCGTGCCGAGTGCGCGCGCGATCGCGTCGCCGCGCGTGCGCCGGCGTGCCGTCCGTGCCGGGGCGGCGGGGGCGGCGGCGTCGGTGGTGGCGGTGGCGGCGGCGGCGACTCGCCTCGCGGCTGGAGGGCGCAACGCGCGTGCGCTCGGGTACCGCCGGCGAACGAAAATAAAAATGTGTTGCGAATATTTTCGAAGCGATGCGACGCGAACCGACGCTCCGCCTCGACGCGGTGTGTAGCATTGTTACAGCCGTTGTTGCAGCAAGCCGCCTCGGCCGGGCCTGCCCTTTTGCCGATGGCGAGCGCGCTTTTGGCACGGTGACTACTTGCGAGGTAAATTTCTACGAATATACTACGTTCATGCATTGTAAACCAAGGCGATGCGTTCATTACCTCGACCGGGGCCTCCCGACACCTTATAGAAGACCAGTTTCCTTCTTTTTGTTACCGCGTCCACATTTGTCATGTTATGGCTTTGTCCAGTTCTATTCCGACTGAGCTAGCCTGTTCTGTTTCTCGAGTCGCCTGGGGAATTTTTTCGCGCCTACACATGGTAAATGTTCAACCCACCAACCGCACAATCTGTGCGTCCCCCCTCTCCCCATCTTGCCCCACTCCTTGCCAGATCGCAGCCCCCGCTTACGTACAACACTTCTGTCGGCTCCACCCTTTTTCTCTGGCTTATCCCTTCTCTCCTGCCGAGTGAAGCACGCGTCTGCTGTTTTGCTCTGTCTGCGGTGCGCTCTTTTGCGTGTGACAGGATTGCTAGAGCGTTCGCAGGATTTAAAATATGTACCGCGAATTTGTTTTTCTGTGTAACAATCGTTGTTTTCATTATTTGTGAATTTTAAAACATGTTGGTCTGGAATATGGACAATGAAATGGTAAGTGACTTTACTTGCACTGACTGGACGATGAACTAACAACAATGGCACGCCAAAACGCATAGTGTTGCAACGTATATTTCCGAAATTCTAACGTAATGTGCACTCAAATTATTATTTCGTGTATCTATAATCATGCATTTCGAACTGAAAAGGGATGTGTTTGTTAAATATTCAGTGTCATTAACTTTTCTGTTATTCCGCATATTGTTTTTAATCACAAGTGATTTATATTTCTCTAAATTAATATCTCAAGTGTGACTTTTTGTGGATCAGTGAATTCAATGTTCTTAATCATGTGCTGTGCTTGGTGAACGTACACTGTCGCGTAACAATGCAAATGCAAAGTGCGCGCCTTTGCAGCGGCCCAAGAGCCGGTCCATGCACGCCCTTTATGAAAGTGTATTTTAGTTGTGAGTTCGTAAAACGAAACGATGGTTTTATTGTGCCAGGATGCGTGCGCGCATTGGGCCTTTTTTGACAGCCTGTTGCGTTGCGTTAACGGTTTAAATTTAGAAAAGTAGAACTGAGAAGTGGATAGCTATAGAATCGCCGGACGGCTTGCCTCTTGCAACCTATACCGAATATGGGCCAATCTCGAATTTCGTAGCGGGGCGCCAAATTAAGAAATAAGGGGAGGCTTAGACTGGTACTAGGAAATGCTTAATTTTAGCATTGGCTGTGCCGTGAATGGGGGAATGGAGACAAAACGTGCTTCAGTGTTTGTTTCAAGGAAAAAATCTGTTTAGGCGAGCGCATAAGTGAGGCAGTTGAAGATTATTCTAGTGGAATGTTTAGGGACTGAAAACGGACGTAGGATCACTCCACCAGACCAACACAGCGCTGGAAGACCGTATTGTCAAACACTACAAGTAATACAGAGTGCACAGTAAAGTTATTTTAGCATATTTTCGATTTTAAATAGGTATATTAAAATTTGATGGTTAGATTCTAAAATTGGCAAACTGTAAAATATGGGTTTAACTTTTTTAAAAATTTGCACTATAATATATTGACAGTCATAGAGCATTAACATTGATGTAGATCTTTATAATTTATTTTGTATACCTCTGTGTGATGTTACTAATAAAGCTCATGTTACTAAACATAAGTGTAATTGCTATTTACTGTTATTTCTCAGTGTTATTAAAATAAAGATATCCTTTCCTCTGTGTATAAATAAATAACATACATCAATAATTTTTTTTAAAAATCGTATTGGATATCTTTATTTGTGTTCACTGATGAGTGACAATACACTCCAAATCCATTTCCTGTTCCTCTTCCTGCTTGTAAATCCAGGAGTTTGCAGTACATTGGATATGGTGCATTTATTTCCATACTGATTTTGTCTAACTAATGTGAATAAACATTCACTGGTGAACGTTCTTCTTGTTTGGTTATTTCATAATAAATTGAACTAACTGTAAAAAATATACCAATATTACAATTCTTCAGATTGAGATTAATTATATTTAACAGTTATTTTATTTGCACTTTGTTAACAACTATTGAGGACAAAATGTTTGGGAAAATCTTCCAACTCATGTTATTGATAATTTTTTACTACAAAATAATATTTTATATAATTTGCTTTTCATTAAACTTTTCTTTAAATTTAATTGGACAATTTGTGCATCTTAAAAGATGTGAATAAATTGCAAGATTCTTTGACACTAATACTAGAGAAAAAATATATTGCATTGAAGTTATAGAATTTGTTGATCCTTGTGGAAGAAAAGTAGCATTCTTTTCTAAATAAAGTCTGTGTCTAAGTTGAAAAAGATATACATTCTGAAAACAATGCAAAACTTTACTGAAAAGAGTAAGTAAATTATAAATAATGCTTGGTTAAATTGTATCAATCATTGAGGAAAATTAGGTTAAACACAGCTTTCTATAAGCTTATGCTTATATGATTCTTCCTCTGAGATGAGTAATTTTCTTTTTCATCTAAGCAGAAATTATGCAAACAGAAGAGGTCAACCCTGAAGCATTGGATGAAATTCCGATTCTAAACCCTCTGTCAAATATTGAAATGACGGTGAAAGAAGAAATAGAGCATCCTGTGGAATTAGCTGAGAAGACAAATGTCTTACTAAATGAATGCATGTCAACAGAATCAACTACTCAATTTTCTGCATTAGATGAACATCACCACAGCTTTGAGGATTCAACTATAGGACATAGATACAAGTATGTAATGATCAATTTTTCAAGTAATTCAATTGTTGTTTTTAATTGGTTTTCATAAACAATTAGAAGTTTAAATCTAGACTGGAATAATTCAAATTTATGTGCTTCATATTTTTACAAAAATATATTAAAACTTAATTCCCTAATTATTATATACAAATATTTTTTGTTATTGAAATCTGGAATATTTTCACTATTATAGGTTTAACTGAAAATTATTTTACTCCAATTATTATTTCTAATTAGTATCTATAATTGTTCCCTAGTAGTCCAATTGATAACATAAGGCAAATCCACATTCCCTTGCCAAGGGATAGAATACTAAACAGTACTCATGAGAGTTCAGCACCAAATTCAACATTGGCTCAATCAGTTGCTTCCACGACAACATCTTCAACATCCCAACAAAAGACTGAGAAAGAGAGAGGAAGGTGAGATATTTCTTTTTTTATAAATAAAATAATTTGTTTGAAAGCCTTCTTGAATTTTGTATAATTAAAAATATGCAAAGAATGACACCACTTTTAAAACAAAAATTATTTTAAACCTTAATTTAAATTTTTTTTCCGAACTTCTATTCATGTAATGATATTCATATAACAAATTAACAATTTCAGGCAATATTGCAATCAATATTTGATCTTTCCAAAAGCCAGAGAACTTCACACTAAATAATTTCCATTTCAAAAATAACACATCTGCCTGTACAATTATTATTTAGTTTGATAAATATACTTTAGTTTCATACTAACATCATTAGGCATAAATATTTGCAAATGAAACTGTTCAGTCTAAAGAAATATAACTTGTCATAAAAATGTAGATTTCAGCTTTTAAAATGCACACATAATTGCTTTTTCTTTATAACAAATTAATAAATCAAAATTTTTCGAAGAATTGTTAAACAATGAAACACAACAATCTTCACATTCTATTTGCTTTTGACAATGTAGGAAATAAAACATTTTGGACTTTTTCAAATGATCAAAAATACCAGCATTGGCCAAAAACGAGAAATTTCTTCCAAAAGAGCTCTCCAGTATTCTATTTACTAATGTAAAAGATATACAAAAAGTAACAATTTACAAAGTTAATATTTACTCACATTTCTATCGAAAACTTTGTATCTTACTCAATATTTTAAAGTCTTTTTTGTGATGATATTAATAGAATATTACTTATATTTCCTTATGTTAAGCAATTCATATTGAAAAGGTGATACTACCTATGTTTGATGTTTTATTGATATTTATATTTTGCCCGTTGAATAATTGACCTATCATTGAGACAATGTGGCATCATGTTTATATTTAAACAAAATTTTATTAATATACCAATAGGAGAAGATGAAAAGGACCTCTCATTTATCTATACTGAAGACTCAGACCAGTAATGTAGTTTTGTGTAAATAGCATTAATTAATTACATTATTTTGTCACAGCAACATAAGCTGTTGGAATTTTAAGTACTTTTTGTCACATCAAGATTTCATATCAATAGAGTTATTTTTATAAAGACAGATGATTCAAGAAAGTTTTAAGAGTGTTAATTATTTTTTCCAGGGGGAAAAGGCGCTCACGATGGAAGTTAAAATTTCATCATCAAGCTCTGCCACCTGAATATCTTGATCATTACGAGGCCCAGCAAGCTGCTGCTGCAGCAGCTGCTGCAGCTGCCACTAAGTCAGCTAACACAAAAACCGACAGTAGAAATAAAGGCAATTCTGCATCAAAATCATCCAACTCTCTTACTACCAAATCACCTATAGTTGACAAGACTGATAAGTTAATGTTGCCATCAACACAATGTTTCATCAAAGTTGAAAAAGAGACACCTAAGTTTGATGTAGCTTCATCCTCATCATCTGGAAATAACAGTGTGATGGATCATCTGCATATATTACCTATACAGGCATTATCAATAAGTGATGATAATGATTCCAACAGCAAGATACAAGATGAGATAAGTATTATTAATGAAAAGTCAAGTATGCTTTGTGGGAAATCCACTTTAAATAATGATAGATTTGTTTCTGGAAAAGGACTACTTGGATCTCTTTTGACAAGTACAATAACCTCTGAAATTAGTAATAGAAATGCAAATGACAATGAGCGCAAAAGAAAGTCAGTGATCATGTCTACAAACAGTGGAAATAGTGCCAATGCTACCATAAGCAGACCTCCTACACCAACGAACAACAGCAACACTAATAACAAATCAAGAAATTACCAAGACTTGCCATACATGGGAGAGATTACTCTCGATAATATGAAGCCAAGACGAGGTCGAAAGCCAAAGAAAGCAGATATCTGTCATCTCATATACAAGAATTATGGAACAACTGTGTTTCCTGGTTCAACAATGCAGAATAACATTACAGAAAATGAAGAGTGGTCTAAAAGGAAAGCTCCTGAAACTTCCCAAACTATGACATCTTTACCACCTCTAAATGTGCCAGAGATCAGACTGAAACAAGAAAGTTTCTCTGAGCCCTCTATAAAATGTAAACCTTTTGAATCTCTTAAACAGTCTCCCCCAGTAAGTCACAGTGATGTGCAAAACAGGATCATTAGCAGTCTTTTAGAGAAACGCCTCATGACCTCTCAAGAAGGCAAAAAATCAACATATAGTAGCTCGTGTTTTTCTTCAAATACTTCAGATTTTGAAAGAAATGTTGATATAACAGTAAATAATCATGATTCATGGACTGAGAATGGTAAACGAGCCATGAATATCAGTGACGAACCTTTGAATCTTTGTGTAAAAGATTTAAATCAGCTCAAGATAAGGCTTCTACGAAAGCATGGAAATTTCTATGAACCCAGAGCTAATGATATTATTATCAAAAGTGAACCACCCTCTCCCAGCAATAACCAAGAGACAGACATATGTGAAACTCATCATGACAGTACAACAAAGCTAATAGATGAAACTGATCCAATTGAAACTGTTAGAAGTCAAATGAATCCTTTACTTCACAGGAATGAAAATGAAAACAATTCAGAGGCCTTTACGTTTCATCAAAGTGACTCTTCTCAAACTACTACTGGAACTCCAACACATCTCTCTGAAGAATCTGGACCTACTAACAACTCTGCTCTCCCAGGAGGATACATTTATTGGCCTAGTGCAGGTGTGTTTGTGCATCCCATGGCACTTCAATCACAATTTTTATATTACCAAAAAATGGGTGCAATTCCTCTTGTTCCTTTGTCTTCAGCTGAGCCACAAACTTTCATGCCATCACATGTCCCACATGTCAATTTAATTCCTCACATAAATTCTGCATTACCTCAGAGTCCACCCATTGTTGCCCCTAAGCCTGTTCAAAAGAAGGAATTGAAGCCATCAGCTAACAAAACACTGATTCCAAAAGCATTTTCAATGATGATGGACACAAGCCCAAAAGCAACTACATCAATACCATCCAGTGAAATTCCTTTTTCAAGACTGAAACGATTAGCCCCACTCGGAAATCCTCCCACATCTACAGCTCCAACAAAGAGAAAGAGATCTGCAATTTTTATTCCTCCAATGCCGAGTGAAAACAGCACAAATCCTACAACAGAAGTGAGCATTTGTAAATTCAAATTTACTGGGGGTGCCAAACCTAGCCTTCAGGAAAAGAAAATGCTCTCTGTTGATTCAGGGGGTAATTTTCGATATTATAGTGGAACAGGAGACAAGTCAATGAGAGGCTACGAGTTCTTTCCCCGAGAGACATTACAACAATCTGGAACCTCAGGTGGCACCTCTGCTGAGCAGTTCCTAGCTGCATCTACTGTGGGAAACAGTGAGAAAATTGTTGGGAATACTGCTGTAAGTTTCATTCCAGATGAAAGTAAACCCTTGCACTTGCAACATTTGACTGGTATATCTGAAAATCCATCAAAGGTTGATACAGTGAGCATATCTGCTGACACAGAAAATGGGGTAGGGAGTAGTAGTTCTCATTTTGATCAGCAATCACAGAGTGGATGTGTTAGGAAAAAAACAGACTTTTTGACCAAGGGAAGAAATGCTAGTGTTAGTGGTGATAGTGAACAATTTGCATCAGGAGGTAGAGAAGACGACCCAAATTCACAAGTTCGAATTCGTAGAAAGAGAAAAACCCGGAAGTCTCTTGCAAGGGAAAAATTGGAACAAACATTCAAAGAAAAAGGATTTTTAATACAAACACAACAATTAGAGTCCGCAGAGGGTGCCACTTATTGTAAATTTCGGCAACTTCGCAAATTTACTCGTTATTTATTTAGAAGCTGGAAAGATTATCTCCCAGGGAATGTCAGAGAGATGTCAGTTGCAGCTGGAGTAGCAGGACCAGAAACATCACCTTCAAGTGAAGTTGGACAACCAGAATCAGAAATTGAAGGGGAATTATCATGTAGCAATTCTCCTACACCATCTGTTCAAAACATATCTGAAAGTGTAAAATCATTTCCAAGTATCTGATACTGTGTATTTTCATCATTTTGTTTGCTAAACTTTCTGATAGGAATGATGTATCTCAATTTAATTCAATTTAATGCTTGGAAAATGTTCTTATTTCTTTTTTTATTGCAAAGAATGAAAAGATGGTAATATTTTGTGAAGTAAACTACATTAAGTGATTTTGAATGCAATTTTTTGTAGGTTTTGATTTGATAAAAATTGAACCAGTTTATCATAATGTTCGATACAAGAACAAGTGGTGAAGTATATTATAACATTCTGTGTTAGAACATATGGTGTAATGCTGAAAACTAACATGAACGATGGCTTATGGTGTTCATCTGTGTTGTTTATGTCCAAAGTTAACAATGTAATAGATTTCTATGTAATAGATTTACTCACAAAGCATAATAATTACATAAAATTAAAATGTCATAAAAATATTCATGAAGTTTCTATGTTGAAGATACTAAATTAATTATTTATAATTGCATTTAGCAACTGACATTATTATGGTTAAGTTGAGTACATAAAAGCTGCGTTTTTCACAGTGTCTCTAAAAAAATATAGGAATTTATTTCAATGTGACTATGTAAATTGTGTGGTATACTTATTGAATTTGATTCTTGTAGTCATTGAGTGATCTACAAAATTGAGTGACATGTATTAAAATTTAAGTCATGTAGTCAGTGGAAGCCCTACAAATACATTAATGTGATCAACTTATTTATTAATGGTTTTGTATATACTATTATAATTAATATTAAAAATTATTCAAGAATTGTACAATTTTGAACTGAAAGTCATTTTTCAGTTGTTTTACATATATGTTTTCAAATAAAATCGAATACATTTTTCTAATTGATATTTGTAATGGTAGAATGAGAAACAACATGCCTTCAGAAATATAATGGTATGTTTTAAAGTCATCCCTTAATATCATCAAATATTACGTGAAGAGTTTTTTCTAAATAGTTACTTTAAATTACTTGTAGGAGAATATTCATGGTTGCATACTTGTATATGTTTTTTATTGAAAATATAGTCATTTTAAAAATTGGTGCCAACTATGATACTCATAATTTTTGTCACATTTTTATCTAATAATTGTTTTATTTCATGTGTGCAGATATTTCATATCACAGAGTTATTTCCTCTCTCATTACCGATACTGCTTCTGCTATAATATTACTAGTAACATCTATTACATGAAGCTCATTTTGGGTTGTACTTTATCTTCAACTAAATAAAGGAAAATTAATGGTGTTATACTTATGAACTAGTCCACAACTCAATTTTGCTGAACTTTTGATTTCATTCAATAGAACTGATATATAATAACTTCAATTTGACTCTCAATCATTTTAACATGAAAGCATTCAAATTTCATGTTTACGTATACACAAAGCCTGCAATTCTATCAGGAGGTCCTATAATATTTCCAACTTAGTCAAGGTCCTCGTTCCTAATATTTAATTGGTGAAGTTGATGGTTTCTGGTTTCTGCTCCTGTCCAGCAGAGAATTGTATCATATTATTGTTAATATTATTAATTGTTGTTGTTATTGTTGTTATTATTATTATTTATATTATGTTCATCCATGATATTTCACCTCTACAAACTCAAAATTTTTAGTGCCAATTCATGTAACTTAATCAAAAGTATTTCATTACACTTTTCTCTTACTGTTATGTAATATGTAATTATAGTTAAGTATGCTGTTATAGTGAAGTCATATAGTTGCTAAGAGGAAGATCATGTTATTTTCCTATTTAATTTATGCTTGAAATTGTGATATGTGATGAGATCATGATAGGTGTGTCTTGTAATTAACATGAACAAAACTACTAAATATAAATTTGCCAAATACTGACAATAATATATTGCTAATTTGTATAAAATGTTGTTAAATTCATTACTATATTTCCTAAACATTTTCAAATATGTCTCTTTATTTTATTTTCAGGGGTCTAAATTTTCTTACCCATTCCTTTTCTTATCCATTTTATTTAATTTTTTTACCATTTTATTTAATTTATCATTTTTTGTCACGTTAATTGACTGTGAGCATAACTGAAGAGATTGAAGGATACAACAGTGTGAATTAAGCACAGAACAGCAAACTACTACATTAAACAATGATACACAAAGACAGCATTAAAAAAGTAAATAATTGATTTATGCATTTATGAACATGTGTTACTGGTATTTGATATATGTTCTCCAAATTTCAAAAGGACATCATCTGACCAACTCAAGGCAGATGGCTAGATGTTGTTCATGACTATACATATGTGACCAGTGTTTTTCATAACATTGACAATATTTTATTAAAATTCTGATTGTGTATCAAGTGTTTTCAACAAACATATACCTATATTTTTGAAAAAGAATTGAAAAGTCAAAAACAGACATAAATTGTTAAAACCATATTTTAGTTTCTGTGTTTATTAAGGTCAGGAAACCATTACAATTAAAAAAAAAAAAAAATAACAGATGTAAATGTATTCCTTAAAATTAAATTGTGTCCTTTTGAACAAAACAGGTTTTTTATGATACAAGAGTATTCTAGATAAGCAATGATATGAAACAATTTTTAATTCTAAATAAAAAAGCAGTCATTCATGTAGCATGTGATGAAGCAAAGAATGATTCAACTTCAAATCCCAATAGAAACTTAATCATTTTTCTCTCTTTCAATGTCAATGTAGGCTTTCACTTTATAAGTTGTGCCTTGAAAAGTAAAGAACATTGATAAACATATATTCAATGTGCATAAAGATATTATATATCAAATTATGATAATCATCAACATCATCATCATCATCATGGGTTGAGCCCTTTTGGCCCGTTCCGTCTTCAAGAGTATCCTTCCATTTCGTTATTGGTCTACTCCTACTCCTCCTCCCATACGGGTTGGAGTTGTGGTGAAGTTTTCACATTCGATCTTCCAGAATTCTCATTAAATGCTCATGCCAATTCTTTCTCAATATATCTATTGTTTCAGTTAGGTTGAAGATCTTTAATTCATCTCTGATGTCCGAATTCCTTTTATGGTCCAGTATTGAATAGCCCGCCAAAGGTCTTAGAACTCTCATTTCTGCGGCTTTTATTTTTCTCTTGTCTATTCTATTGACGGCCCAATTTTCACATCCATACGTTATCATTGGAACTGCCATTGTTTTATTAAATTTCAGTTCAGTGTCTGGACATGCTTTCTGTTTGAGCGTCTTTCGTATAGTTCCACATATTTTCTTAAATTTCTGAATTTTTATATGATATTTTTTGGCAGTATGAAAAATGCAACCAAGATAGTTGAATTATTTACTTATTAATTTAATTAATTACTATTTTACACCTTAAATGATTTTTACCCAGAATCTATGGCTTTCGTTTTCTTTGATGAAATTTGTAGGTTATAGATTTAGTCTATTCTCTGAAGTTGATGGGTAGCTATTTGGAGATTATTGTCAGAAGTGTTCTCTTGTTTCCTTGTCCATACACATTTTAGTTTCTGAATATATGCTTCGGATTATATTTATCTTGTGAACTGGGTATCCGTTTGCATTACAGACCATAATTTGCTTCTGGAGACTCTATCAAAAGCTTTTTCAAAGTCCATAAAAAGGATGTATGTTAGCAGATTGTACTTATGTTTTTTTCAATTAATTGTTGAAGAGCAAATGTACAATCTGAGCATGAAAGCTCTTTATGGAATCAGTTTTGAGTTTCTGACAAAAGCCTGGGAGGTTCTTCCATTCATCTGGGATTTTATAGATATTCCAAAAGGCATTTAGTAGACAGGTACCTTATTTTAAACTCTTGAGATGCGTATTTAAATAGCTCTAAATTCAGCCCATCACTTCCAGGAGATCTCTTATTTTTAAATGAGTGGAATTCTTCTTCCAGTTCCCTATATTCAATTGGGTCTACAAAAGTAAACTTTCCTAGACATTTTTCCTCCTCTTTTTCTTCTGTGTTCAGTTCTGTATTATGAGAATACTTATAAAAAAATATGTCCAATAGAAAATTGTATGTAAAGAAACAAGTTTAATGAAAAAAAAAAAAGGCCCAGGGGGGCCCAGAAACGTAGTTGCCACCCCTTCTTGCTTTAAGCTGTAGTCACTTATGTTGACATCTTTAATCTTGAACTTTCTAATGGATTACTAGAAATCTAACTACCTTTCACACTTTTTTATATCTTGTAACAACAATTACACAAAATTTTTAAAACTAGAAAACACTGAAAACTATATATATATCTATATCTATATATATATATATATATATATCTATATATATATATCTATATATATATAAATATATATATATATATATATATATATATATATATATATATATATGACTATACAGAGTGAGTCACATAAGCTGCCTAGAGAATCAACCCTAGAGGGGGCCCTTGATGACGATGATAATAAGAAAATGCAATAAGAGACTCGATAAGAAAAAAATTGTACTCATGAAGAAGCAATTTTACATATTTTTCTAGTTAAACACCTTTTCAAATGTATTCATTTAAATCAGGTTTTAAAATATTTGGATTACTGAAATATTATATAAATTATGGAACAGAGTTATATAACAAATAATAATAACAACGACAACGACAACGACAACGACAACGACAACGACAACGACAACGACAACGACAACGACAACGACAACGACAACGACAACGACAACGACAACGACAACGACAACGACAACGACAACGACAACGACAACGACAACGACAACGACAACGACAACGACAACGACAACGACAACGACAACGACAACGACAACGACAACGACAACGACAACGACAACGACAACGACAACGACAACGACAACGACAACGACAACGACAACGACAACGACAACGACAACGAACGACAGACGACAACGACAACGACAACGACAACGACAACGACAACGACAACGACAACGACAACGACAACGACAACGACAACGACAACGACAACGACAACGACAACGACAGACAACGACAACGACAACGACAACGACAACGACAGACAACGACAACGACAACGACAACGACAACGACAACGACAACGACAACGACAACGACAACGACAACGACAACGACAACGACAACGACAACGACAACGACAACGACAACGACAACGACAACGACAACGACAACGACAAGACGACGACACGAACGACAACGACAACGACAACGACAACGACAACGACACGACGACGACGACGACGACAGACGACAGACGACAACGACAGACGACAGCGACACGACGACGACAAGCGACAACGACAACGACAACGACAACGACAACGACAACGACGACGACGACGACAACGACAACGACAACGACGACGACGACGACGACGACGACAACAACAACAACAACAACAACAACAACAACAACAATATAGCTTGCGCCAGAGGTTTACAGAGTAAGGTTTGGGTCTCCTTTACCAAAATGCCAGCATGTCGACGGGAAACAAACTCGATCGGGTGTTGGGTAATATCCCAGGACGTGTGAACGCCGTTTCATCTTGGGTTAATGAAGCTGAAGTTCGCCGCCCACAGGTGGGCCAGATGACCATAGGGGTTGGGGGTATTTTTCTCGCGCCACTGCGCTGAATCGCAAGAGCTGAGATTAAGAGAAAGGTTTGAAGATTATTTCGTAAATTGAAACGGATACCTCTTTCGGGTTATTCTTCATTGCATTATTATGTTTTTTATAGATTTCCATACACTCATTATTCCAGAATTTAAATATCTTAAATAGTTTATAACATTTATATTCATATATATTTAAACATTTTCGTATTATTGTGACAATTCAACAAAGCTCAAAGGTGCAGGAGAGGGAGTCATTCTCCTGTTCTTAAGATAGGCTTATGCACTAAAAACTTGAAAAATTACATACCTACTAAAAGAATTTTGAATTGTACTGTGCGAACTGGTAAAATTTTATGGCAATGAAACTGTCTAGCATGGCAAAAGTTGGGTGTGAGTCGAGCTTCTTTTAGTACAAATACACTGCCAGTAAACTATTTCGTATAGGTTTACAATCACATTACACGGAATATTTCTAGGTCTCCCTTGTCATCGTGAAGAAATCGCTGCGCGCCTGTACATCACGTACAACCACGCAATCGAACAATATGAAATAGGTCCCGTTTCCATTACATGAAGTTAATTTTCAGAGACGTCACTTCTGACATGGCGGCCTGTGGAAATCGGCGCCGCTATGGGGTCACTAACTCGACAATATCAAATTCTTTTTCAGCCAAAAGAGTGTCCTTTACGGTCCTCGCAGGAAGGAGCCATCGACCACGGAGGTCACGGTTCTTGGTGGAGGATGGTAAATGGCTACCCATACCCCGAGTTTCGCGGCGGCACGACGTCGTTAGCTTCAAGGTGGAGGCAGTGAGAACGTGGCTTGCAAGAAGGTGGCTTGCTTGCACCTTCTTACAAGGAGATCTCTGTTGGCGGCTGGAGAAAACAAACAGATGCCTGCAGAAACAAATAAATAAAATAAAATAAAATTTAAAAAACGGAAAGAGGAAAAGCACAAAACAGACTGGTAAGTAAACTAAAACCACTCATGAACAAGGATTCAAACGGAAACTTCTTGAAGATGAGGAATCAGAAGAAATAGAGCACTATCAATTCAGGAGTCTCTGTTTTGGAAACACTAGTAAGGATTGAAAGTCCCGGTGGTGACCAAACACTTTGTTTTGGGATGGACTATTTTCAAAAGACCACCGTGGAGAACAGTAGGTCTAGATTATTTTGTGTGAAATGTAGGCGTACAATGACTGTGCTGGGGACGAAAAGAGCATTTACATTTGTGGCTTTTGTAAATTATTTTTTTAGTTTCCAGGATTTTGTAATAAAATAGCATTTACGTATGCAAATATCTTCAAAACCGTGTATTAATTATTATATTAAGGGGGCTCATAATACCAGCTCATAATTTATTTTTTCGACTATGACTTATTGTGAATTGTTGACTTTTACCCAATTTCTGGACAGTAAGGCAAGGTAATAATTTTTATAAGGTTTATAAAAATGTTGCAGTTTAAGTTATATTTTTTTTAAAAGACATTTAATTTATATTTTTAAAGTCGAAATAAAAGTGGGGGTTCATATTATCACCTTTTCCTCTAAGTGCTATGCAAGCTGAAAATGAAGGATTTATTTTGATTATTTCACTCACGAGATTCCACCAATGAAAAGTAAGAATGACATCTAGCTCATCCAGTCACGGGCATTTTACCCGAACAATTTTATCGTTTTCTTTTATCTCTGCGACATTCACTTGTATCCAGTACATGGCCAAGAAAATTCCAAATTGATATAATCTACATACGACGGTGTCCTGTACGTCTTGACAATTTTTTGATAGAGAAACGAGGTAAGTGAAAACGGATCGTCTCTTTCTCACTTCTAATCCTTCTTACCTAAAATCTACTTTGTGGCATAGGAATTGTCTTGTTACTAAGAATGAAGTTTCTAAATGGACCAATATTTCTGCTCAAAAAGTTGGTTTGGGTACCACACATAAAAAACTACTAACAATTTAAGTTGCTCGACAATACAAGTAATATTCCACATGTGGCCCACATCGGAATACAAGAACAAGAAGCTATTACAGTACGGGGTCACGAGGAATGCCTCGTTTTCAAAATGGTTGCAATTAAATAAGGAATACTATTCTTCAATTCAGAACAAAATACGTAACTCAGAAACCCACAAATTCAGCTCCAGAATCCAATAAAACTTCACCGGCGACGTATAATTTCAATAACTGCACATTTCAGGGGGTGCTCATTTGATTAAATATATAATTAATAAAGGTGTTAAATTCATTGTTTTGTTTTGTTCGTGAGTTATTAATTATCCTAAAAAATGTTACTAATTTATGAAACGACTACTTTTCATTGTTGGCGTGATATTCTGATTTCACTTTGGCTAATTTATGCAGAGGGCCTTGACATCACGCCAGATGCTATAGTATCTTCTATTAATATGTTGGTGTTCGTAATAGTAATAATTAAAAATATTGCTGATATTAAGATTTATTACTAACTATATTTTTATGTTTTCATTCGTAAAATAATCCTCTGAAATATCACTCGTGCTTTGGAATTTGCAGATAAATTTCGTGATATTGCCTATGATATTTTTGTTGTAATTACATTATAGAGTCAATCTATTTATTTGTTTACTTATTTATTATTTTTTATCCAGGGGTGTAGTGGTGTTCCTCCCCAGTTGGAACGCTAGATCCGGCGCCATCCTACACGTCGGCTTATGGTTTTCTCATACAGGTAGCTCCTTGAACGTGGCACCGCCCCACTCGGGACAAGGCAAAACTTTAAGCTCCTGACTGGCCTCTCTACCTATGTCAGTGTAGTGCATGTGAATGTGTGTGCGTGTGTGTGTGTGTGTGTGTGTGTGTGTGTGTAAGGGGAAAGGAAAGGTAGGGCGCAGTCCGTGGCTCATTTCTTAGGGTCATTTATTTGGTAATGATAGGAGAAACTATGAAAAAGTGCCAATGAGAGCAGTCGGCCCGTAGAAAACCGTATTCCTTCCAAACATAGGTGGAATTCGACAGGGTCTTTCACCGTGAATTCAACCCAGCTATGCAGCTAGTGTCGAAAATTCGCCACCATCGGGTCTCGAACCATAGGACCTCCTGGTAAACGATGCTGCGGAGGTAACTATGATGCCGTTGAGGCATACCAGCCGTTGTTGTGTGTGTATGTGGTGTGTGTGTGTGTGTGTGTGTGTGTGTGTGTGTGTGTGTGTGTGTGTGTGTGTGTGTGTGTGTGTGTGTGTGTGTGTGTGTGTGTGTGTGCGTGCATGCGCGCGCGCGCACGCGCACGTAATTGTATGTTAATTACATACCTATTTAGTTTATGTCATTGACTGTATTTACCTCATCAGTCACCATCAGCTGACTACATTATCTGAAAATAGAGGCGAAAACGGAAGGAATAATTCTCACTTGGGGTCATATATTCGTATTAAAAAAAGTGCTACATACAGTACTCTTAATTAAAGTGAGGTTAAAATAGATTTTAAAAATTCAGAGTCTACTTAAGCAAGAGGTAAACACAATTCTTAGCCAATTTATTGAAGATACGAATGTCATATCTGAAGGTTGGATTATTTCCTTACTATTAGGACGCTGATGTGAAACATGAAATGTAATACATGACTAAACGGCGCTGGACAGCACGTTCATTATTAGCCAACCGTGAACGACTGTTAATTCAAGATCCGCTTAACGTTTTTCTGGTGGTGTATCTACGTTTGGGATTTCTTCCCACGAAGAACCAGCAACAGTCATGATTCTCGGAAAGAAATTGTAAAAATATTTTGAATGAGAAATATATTTAAAACAAAACAAACAACGAGTACACCAAATTGCTCAAGAAAGAGAAATATAATCATTTACACATTACCAGTGCGCACTACCTAAACGACTTTGAATATACAAGTTAAAAAATCCTTTTAATGAAGAAAATAGTGAAGCCTAAACGGCACATATTTTCTCGCATTATATCTAATTTTCGCGATTCAGAGAGTTCAAAGAAAATTAGAACAGCGCCATTCTTTTAAGTTTCCCTAATTTTATCAGTGGAAAATATTTGAAGAAAGAATTGAAAAAATTGGAGTGTTTTGGAAGAATTGGAAAATATTTGGAGAAAGAAAAAATTGGAGCGGTATTTGAAGTTTTTTATTAATTGTATTAATTTCTAGCAGAAATTACGCGAAAACTACTCGTATTTTAAAAAAATTGCAGATGTTTTTTTTAAAGATTTGTGTTTTTAGAATTTTTTAATTCTTAAACCGATAAAAAAAAACTACACAAAAAATGGAAATTGGACCTTGCATACCTTTACTTTAATGGAGGAATTTGGAGCGTAAGCTTTCAAATGAAAGTGGCTAATTTAGACAGGATACTTTTATAGAAACGCTCTGAAAATTCTTCAAACTTGTTCAAAAAATGCTTAAAAAGTCCAATATTGCTTAGCTATAAATATACAAAAATACCTCGAAAAATGCAGCCAATGGAGTCGATCCATCCTACAACCGGTGAAAAATTAATTTCAAATACTCAAGAAAATTGCTGTACAACTAAAATGTCTTTTGTGAATAAAATGTTCAATGGATAGGCCATCCTGGAGATACAGTTGTCCCCCTCCTCCTGATTGATTGGAGATTCCGAGCGCGTCAAGTGATAAGATTGTTAGTCCCGTAAATGTAGTTCATGTTCTATCGTAGGAGATGCTGGTGATCACTCTACTGGCTGGCGAGATGTGGCGCCGACCTACGCCGGCTTGCAGGAATTTTCCTCAACCAGGTATCTCCCACCAGTGGCGCACCGCCCAAGCCGGGATAACCTCTAAAAGATCGCGACTGGTCTCCCAGCGTGTGTAATAGTGTAGTGCATGTTGCATAGTGTAGTGCTAGTGTGTGTAAGTAAGAGATGAGAATAGGTTAAGGAAGAGGAAGGAAAGATCGCGCGCGACCCGTAGTCTGTCACTGACAGCTGTCGCTGGGATTCGGAGCTGCACGCGCAGTCTGCATTTTGTTAGGCCTGGGCTATGTTCCCAGTTTTCCAGCACTCCTGGCAGATCGTTTTTCGTTATCTTCCTGCACAATTCAATGTATCGTTTGCAGGTTTGGTTTACAGACACAAGTGTCGCTCGGTTTGTAGAATCGTTCTTGTTTGATGTGCATATCATATGGTGATTAGAAAATATTACGAAATTGAAGTTAAATGAAAAACACAGATTAGTGTCAGTATCCTTCAATACCTCGTGAATTGATATATGAAGTAATTGATTACTTATATGACGTAAATACGATAAAAGTAAAATACCAAAAGATGAGATACAAAAGCCATCAGGTGAATATTAAATAATATAGTATTCAATTTTAATGAAAAAACATGTATGCAAAGACAAGGTACCCTGATTTGAGGTCCATTAAGCACAATTTTTGCGGAGCTAGTTATTAGAAAATAAGAAAAAACTGTTTATCAGAGGTACAAGTTTTATTTTATCACAGCTACATTGATGATACAATTTTGATACTAGAAAACAAAATAAAAAAGTTTTTGTTGTTTAAAATTAACAAAATTTAAAAAAAATTTTTTTTTAATATTTCACTGCAATTAGGACAGAATTAAGGGCTGTGGTTTATATGCATGTGCATATTTTTTCTGTTAACTAATACATCCTCTTTCAACAAATTGTATACAGTTTGAGGCATTTAAAATCAATTTAAGCTATTTTTATTTTGCATATATCACCATAATTGCATGTTTTTTCATATTTGGGTCATATTTGCATATTTTTGTTGCATATTCACCCCTCATCTGCAAATAGAGAATATTTACCCCTCTTTGCGACATATTTCAATGAATCGACGAATGTTCTTTGGCCGAGTGGAGTTCAGCATGAAAAGGTTCTACTATTTCTGTCGAATGGCTCTCCTTATATGTTAAAAGCAAGGACTGCAATAAAAGATTTTCCCCCTAAATTTCATCTAACTTGCCTTGCTCACACTTTTCATCATGTTGCAGAAACTGTGAGATTTCAATTCTCAGATATTCATCAGTTGATATCAACTGCCAAGAAAATATTCTTCAAGGCTCCAAGTCATGTGGATGTTTTTAAGACAAGTTACTCTGACCTCTACCTTCCCAACCAGTCGTCACAAGGTGAGGTACGTGGCTGAAGCCAGGTGAGTAATATTCCAACTACTTTGACTAAAAAAAGATATTCTGTCTTAGTTACCTGTTGATTGTTGATGTGCAGCGGTCATTCAGCCGGTTTAGAGCAATTTTGAGGCCAAAGAGATGTTCGAGTTTGAGAACTTGAAAAAGGTGGTTCTATGTAATTGCAACAATTTTGCAAGTGATCAATACACTTTGTTCAAGATAAGTTCCATTTTTTTCCAATTTACTAACATTTCTCTTTTAACCAAATATCATTGGCTCACAAGTGAAACGCATTAAGTCAAGATTTTCAAGTTTTAAGGTATTTGATTATTGTGGTATAGATTTTTTTATAATTGAGAGAAAGTTATATTTTTGTTGCAATAACTAATTTTTTATTTTGTGAAATGTACATTAACTGCATTCCATTATTTTCCTAAGTAAGTGTTCTTCAAAATTAAGCCCTTTTTAAAAATTAATTTAGATTGTTAATGAAGAACAATTATCCTTTGAAATTTATAGAAAAATATATTTGCAAGGGGTTAAAGAGTAAGTCACAAGACAGAAATTCTTCAAAGCTTAACTCTGACTCCAACAATACTGATAACAATTTCAATAAAATATTTTTTAATATTCCATACATATCTTCCATTAATCATGAAGTCAAAAAATTATTAGAAACTAAAGTGTCATAAATAAGAAAAATCTCATCAGACATGCTTAAGACCCTACTCCATTATCAGAAAAACAAAAAAATTCAGTTTTTTATCTACTAAAATGTTCTGAATGCTCAGTGAAATATATAGGTAAAAAAAACGTAATTTGAAATAGAATATCAGTACATTCCATTCCGACAAAATTCATTAACTCAGCACAGAATAAAGAAGGATCACAATATAGATTTCATCAATCCAAAGATATTGAATATAGAATGGAAACTTTAAATATCACACTCAGTGATGTATGTAACACACAAGTAGAATCCAATCAATTTACAAATGTGTATTATAGTATTCTTTCTAGCATAAAAGATAAATAAAACTAGTAATACTTAATAACAAATTTATAATTACAAACATTTTCTGTATCGGCTTAACAACTTAAATACAAATTTATATTAAAAAAAAAATTGCTCTGGTTTTACTTGTGAGCTCCTCTCATCAAAATTTGAAATCACCCCTGCTCTGTTTCCCTTTCCTTCATTTTCAAATCTAACGATGCTTTTGCTCGACCAATTGTTTGTGGCTCAGTGGTCAAGTGACCATTGGTTTTAACGAAGTTGGTCCGCATATGGAAGAAATGTTTGAGTTTAAAGGTGAGCTTCAACTTAGTTTATTATGAGTGATAAATATAATAATTATTAGTATATAATAATAATAATAATAATAATAATAATAATAATAATAATAATAAAATAATAATAATAATTATCAATTATTAATATTAATTATAAAATTATTATATTTTATATAATTATATTATTATTATTATTATTATTATTATTATTATTATTATTATTTGTAATTAATAGTTCTGTTTTTGTGTAGATTTGTAAATAAGTGTCATTCATCTAAGAATTCGTAAATTTTTATCAATAGTGTCCACAGTTGTGGCGGTTACATTAAACACTTTTACTTCTGAAAACTTTTGAAACTATATTCATTATAGAAGGTTAGTAAGGAATTCATATTTTAATATTTGAAGATTGTAATTGGTTGTCTTGTTTTAATTTGATTTGTTACGTCATTATTTTCACAGCCTGATGATGCCAATACATGGACATTGGCGAAACGTTTTTTGAAGAATTAAATAAAAACAAATGATGTGAAAATTTCTTATTATGTTTTGTAAACTAAGTCAATTAAGAAAGGGATCATATATTTATGTATAGATTTTTGATTTCTCCTCGTTTATTTAGAAGTTGTGGTTTTTGCACCAACTTATGATGTTATTCATGGCTTTTTTTAATTGTTACGTCTATGTTGACGCAACGCGTCTTCTAGCCCCTTAACGAGCGTTGAGCGCTTGTTCTGTGGAGTAATCCTCTGTAAACATTTTATTTTACATCTAGTTTCCAGTCTCGTCGCAGTCAGTTGTCAAAAGGACCGCGAGGTAGCATCTCCGTATGCGCGCCTCCTACGTCACTACCCAGCGGCCAGAAGTGGGAAGGAAATAGAATGGGGTAGGGTTTAGGACACTTCACAGGGGATAGACTAACCATTGTGAAGCAGCCAAACGCGTTTTGTTGGAACAAATTTCACATGAGATCGACGGGAACCGAACCTGGACTTCAGTGGTGAAAGTCTAGAGACTTTGCTATGAGCCCCAAGTGAGCTTCATGGAGGTTCTCTATGTTATCTGTCCCTATTACTATGTCGTCAGCGAATGCATACAATTTGACTTCTTCGGGGTATTTCGGTTATCGCTGCAAAAGTTAATATGAATATCTGTGGGCTTAGCGGGTCTCCTTGTAGAACTCCGTTGGTTTGTATTATTGGTTCCGATTTCGAGAGATTATCATTTATTTTGATGATATTGAATTTTAAAATCTTATTTATTAGTCGTGTCCATACATTTCTTTCTCCTAGTGTATCTTTTAGTTTATCTATTATCCATTTTCTAGTGAGATAGTCGAAATCTTTTGAGAAATCCTAGGAAATGGTGACCATTTTCTTTTTTGTTTGAGCCACTTCTGCGTCTTCTATAAGCAGTTTTATTGGGGTTGTTGATGTTCCTGCCCGGAATCCAAATTGATGGGTAGTTTTTCTTTTAGTGTGCTTGCTATTCTTTACATCACTAGTTTGGTTAACATTTTGAAAGACATGAATTTTAGTGCGATCTCCCTAAAGGAATTTGGGTCCCTGCAGACCCCTCTCTCTTGTATACGACTTTAATTGTGGACTATCTCCACCTTGACGGGATGGTCCCTATGTCCGCGCATTTGTTGAAGATGTCTGTCCATAGTTCACAGAGGGTCTCGGATGATTCTATCAAGTGTTCTTTGCGTATTTCGTTTGGTCTTGCAGCGTCTTTAAAGGTTTTGACTGCTTTCCTCACCTCTCCCTTTGTGATTGATTACCACGGTTCTGTACTTTCTACAGGCGTTTCTTGAGTTGGTGGTTGTTGCGTTCCTTCTCGATCTGATATTCTTTTAAAGTGTTGTTCCCATGTTTCCATTGGTATATATCCATTTGGGATTTTGTATTTTATGTTCAGAACGACGAATGGGTTCTTTTTAGCTTCCTCTACCATTTTTAGCGTTTCCTCTTTTTGGTGTTCTTTTTTCTTCTCCTTGAAAAGATGCTTGTATGTTTTTCGAGCCTTCAAATACTTGTGCCTTTGTTCTTGTTTTTTCTCTTGTAAGCAAGTAATTTACTTAGAACATTTTTTCTTTCTTTGTAGCACTCTTTGTTGGACCATTTTTTGGCGAACTTTCTGGCTGGGGGGATTATGTCTACTGCTTTTTTTATTATTATTATTTGACGACTATTTCAATCGCTTCGTCCATTTTGTTTTCTTTAGTTAGCTTTCTCGCTCCTGTAAGTTCGAGGGTATCCCCTTGTATCTTGTTTGCGTCTATTTTCCTGGATATTTTGTACGTATCGAAAATCAAATCAAATTTATTTTACATAACCGTTCCCAATAATATGAGACAGTATGTACTGTTGTAGCACCACTAGTTTATTTTATTTCTTCCCCAAATGCACTAAAACTGCATTAAAATCAACCACTAAGCACTTTTACGTAAGATCCGCCAGTTCATTTACGAAACAACTTTTTACTATTCAAAAAACCTCATGAATATGTTATTTAGGTGACTCACTGTAGTATACTACGGATTATTTGTGTTTTACTTTATTTTTTAGAATTAATCCATTCGGCCCTCTGCTTCACCTCATGCCTTCGCCAGTCATGAACATTTCTTCACGACTCACCATTGAACTCCAATCGCTTAATTCTCAGTGAGAGCTAAAGTTCTGTTACGCTCCATTCACACTTGAGGTCGCACTCGCCCAAACGAACTACTGCCGCTACTCGCAATCCGCTATGATGTCTTTAGTTGTTTCCAACGCGGTTCATCCACGTCGCTCTCTAATGAGTAGAAAGGAGGTTCGCGTGATGCGCCTCACTATCACTAGTAGTTCAAGCAGTTTTCATGTCTAAATTGAGATCTAGAGAAGCGCAACGACCCAATTACCATGGTTCAATCGTATGCACGCTCTTACTATTAACAGGCATCTAACAAGAAACGTACCGTTTTTTAAAAAAGGTATCCTTTTTTTTTTCTCAATAAATTGGCGTTTGAATAGTTCCGAAAATATGGCAAAAATCGTGCTACTTTTTAATGAAGGAAAATTCAAGAAATTCCATTCCGAATACAGAACGACGTAACAATCAAATGTGGTTTAATTAAATTAAAGAATTAAATTAAATTATAATGACTAGATTTTGTTATGATAAAAAATGTAAAATATGTACACACATATTCCAAAACATGTAAAAAATAGAAAATATGTAAAACAAAAATTCATTATTGTGTTTAAAATTTTTCTCTACAAGTATTTTCCGATCATGGGGCGTCGCCGATTAGTTCTTAAGAATTTGGAGTGATTGAAAGTAGGTTCTATCTCTACTGAAGTAACTGGACACTAGACTTCACCACAAATAAGAATTTTATTCGAAATAGAAAATACGTTCATAGAATATATTACAATATTTACGACCCGGCGTATAAGTGAATAGTAGTACCGTATAGCGAGTGATGGATCCTAGGGAAGCCAGTTAAAGGGTATATACCCCTCTCTCCAAATTGAACAACGCGGTAAGACAATTTTCTGAAAAAAATATTCATTACTTTTCTATCGAGTAAAGAATTTGCTGTTTGAAACATGAGCAAGCACGTGGTTGAAGTTACTTTTGTTCATAAAAATCCGCTCATCCTTGACTTGCAAGTACGCAGTAAGCTATGGGGGGAGGGGTACGTTTAACAATTCATGACGGAGATATGGTGGTAATAGAAGCGCAGCAGCATTACTTCTGATTTGTAAGAAAGATGATTCCGTAACAAATATTGCAAACGCGAATCTGGAATGTTCCGTTTCGACGTATGAATATATTAAAATGTAGCGAAATATGTAAGAAATGTGTCGTAATAGGTATCATATGTAAAAAATAAGTCATTTTACCAAAATATGTAATAATATGTAAAATAAAAAGAGTTCTAATTCATTCAGAATGTCTTGTAAACTCTAGAAAATATAATTGAATGCGGGTATCTAGTTCCTGTAAAAACATGCAATTACATGAAAATCCGTTCCCTAGTAATGACGCTTTAAATGCAAAACAGCAATTTCTTCTTCAGATGACTCCAAATCAATATACAAATGATTTACGATTATGGCGACTACACAAAAGTTTTCGCGGATTAAAATGGCACAAGAAATTTTAATAGAACAACAAATGCAGCTTACAGCTTTCTTTATGTAGCGACGAATTTGTATATAGGCCTATAGGCCCCAACTATATTAAAAAGAGATCAATTCCTGTGTTAATAGCCCGCTTTACCCTTCCAAGCTGATAGCATGTGGCGTGTGAAGGCATTTTGAAACATCCAATAAACTTAGAATAGTATGCGAATGCAGATTAACATGCTTTATTTGTATACCAGCATTATAAACGGACGTTTCCTTTGCAAGAAGTCGTTCATAAAAGGGCATTTTATGACACAATCTCCTTGTCTGTCCTCAGCACTCGCCTCACTGCCCGGTCTCAGCGCTCACCCTCTGCCCGCCTCCCTCGTAACGTCATAATACCGATATATTACGTAGCCAATTGCAAAATTGCTTTCGAAATTTGTTTCCAAAATTTATTTGGGTGGTTTTATAAATGTATAATGTCGTTAAAAAAAAAAACGTAACTTTTTTTCAAAACATAAAATTTCATAATACTATTTCACATTAATTTTAATCTGTATTTCTGTAACATTTCTCCCCGTGTATCATGTTGCAATAATGAACACGTACCTGCATTTAGAGCCCCCGCTGAACAAGGACTCTTAATCATTTTTAACAAGTTTTCTTAGTTCGCCAAAATATTTTATTTTCAAACTTATAAATTTAATAAGTTTTCATCTTAATTTAGTGGCATATGTTCAATTTATTAAGTAATGAGGGAACCATTGTTTGGTCTTGCTTAAAATCTCTTCAAACTGGGTCTGGTCGCGTGGATTAGCAAGACTCGTAGCTGATATTTCCTTCTCTGCGTTTCTCCGGTCAGTTACAATAGAGATGTGCCGATTGCAGTAGCTTCTTACCTCCTCCCCTCCTCCATTATTGCGTGGACGTTTCTCAGATTACTTTCACAAGGCAGTAGGGAACCGTTGTTGCTGGCCATTGTGACCCTCCGCGACCGTTAACGTTGCTACATATATTTCAATAATTTTCTGTCTTAAGTGCGTGACATTGCTGTGAAGCATTTGGACTTCATAATGAATCGAAAAGAGGTGGATAGAATACTTCACATTTTGGCCGAGGTAACTTCAGACACTGACATGCTTTAGGTGGTGAAAAGAGTGATCTTCGAAGTGACGTGTGCGAAAAAGAAAACCGAGAAAATGAAGATCACGATACCGACACAGGACGCAGCGACAGCGACGATGAAAATGCGGTTCTTGATTACGCGACTTCAGAAGTTGACATTCTCTTAAATGACACGGGTTGCTACATTGGAAAGGATACCTCTAAATGGAAAATGGCCGAACCATCTGGGTCATTGCGCACCAGGAGACATACATCATTACTCATCTTCCAGGTTGCAAGGGCGACGCGAAGATCAACATGCCACTGGGGGCAAGGCAGTGCTTCTTTCCGGATGCTTTTCTCCAGAAGACAGTGGGTTACACTAACGTTTACATTGAAACTGTACAAACTAATTACTCTCGTGAAAGAGACAAGAGGACACCAAAGACTATAACGTTCTACGATGCAACGAAGGGCGGAGTGGACACAGTCGTCGGGATGTCGTGCTGTGGTGGCTGGTGCCGCACGAACCAGATAGTTGCAGAAATGCGTCATTCCTAGGGCTTGGACTTTCAGATAAAAACATATTTTCCCCTTTAATCTTGAGCGGTTAAAGTTCAGTGGAAATTCAAGAAGCACCCAATGGTTTTCGTACATCAAATTGCACATCAACTAAAACATATTTTGATTAAGTTTCGTAAAAATAAACATTTTCGTCAAAACAAATGTTATTACATATTTTGGGCAAATTTTATATGGCTAAATTAATATTTTGAGTATTTTCATGTTTAATACTTCGTGTAATATAATAAATGACGTTTGACTACGTCTAATCACCTAATTCACGCAATCACGCAGAACTTGTCCACGAGGCATACCATACGCGACTGTGCCGTTTATTTTCTTAATTCCATATACCCCGGCGGCTGAAATCCATCAGCCGGCGGCTTCAGAGGTGCTGCTCCACGTGTCCGTGTTGGGAATCATTTGCAACACATTAGGAAAAGTGTGGGATAATACAAAGAAGTTCGGCTCGTATTGTACGCCAGGTCACCCGGTTGTTGTAGCTGAAATCCAACTACCTCGATGAATTCACCACTCGGACGCTCGCTGGGGCCTCTCTTCGTCTGTTAACGTTTGTAGATAAGAAGTTCACTCGAAGGTATATCACTCGCTCGTTATTAAAATGATTTCTTTTTAATATCAACTTTCAATGTTAAGGGACATAGGCCGACAATTTCTGGTTGTTGTGCAACAGTGCCATGAAACGCTACTAGTGTCGTATAATTTTTCTGTGGTTAGAAAGAGTAACAGATGGCCCTTGGCAGTGATCCATAATATCCCAAATACATGAGCAATAAATGCATAGATAATGTCTGCATGTAATACCAAAGAAGGGAATCTGGGGATAATAAGGAGAAAGTATTTGATGTAGCTGCGCTTCTAGTGAAATTACATGTCAAGTCTCGTTTGAGTTATGGCTCAACAGAGAACTAAGAAATGACATTATTGAACTACTAAAAGAACCAGTTGCGTGTCGTCAAAATGCAAATGAATATCTGGGAAGTTCTAGAAAAAGAAAGATGGATAAGTATCCAAGAACTGGCAAGAAGACCTTCAACTACTGCCCACTATGTGAGACATGTGATGACTGCCTGAAATGTGTTTAAATGAAACTGCATGTATAAATGTGAAGTACATTTAATTGTTTCTTAAAATCCATCATAAAACCTGTTCCCTGATACTTCATCTTGAAATCATTTCTCAATTTTGACACGCACAGCAATAGTACAAATATTCAACATGTACTTTAAATTATTATTAAAAATAAAAATAAACCACTATGCATTATGACAATAAGTTATAATGCTACATAACGCGAAGTAATATAACTCTCGCGTCTGAAAATACAAATCATTTAAAATCTAGACTGAAAGTTCTAGGAAATTTGCGAGTCATCCTAACCCACAGCGACCGCATTAAGATGTCTAGCATATGCGACCTCTCCCGAGTTAAGAACACTGCTTATTTTGGCTTGTTACAAGATATTCTTTTGATATTCCTTTGGGAGAAACCCGCTTATTCCTAGAATTGAAAATTTAATTGAATGAATTTGTAGTGACGTGATGTGCAGTATCTCTCTTCCATCGTTACGCTGTTCCATTCTAACACACGCTTGTCTAATACAAGTTGCACGTTAAAAGAAGTAATGAGATCTCTCATACATTTCAAACTGGTTCAACTTAGACTTGTTCTAAATTGTTAAATGAATTTCGAAAACGGTAAGCGGCAAGTTGAAACTGCATTTGCATCACTTAATAATTAATGTAATCATTAAAATGTTAATAATGGTACTCAGCGTTTATTTATTAGGTTTGAAATTGGATTGTGGTTCCAAATCAACGAAAACTGTCAAAAGGTGACTAATACATTATAAATCAGTCAGAGGCAGATGCACTACTTCATTGTATTTAAACTTAAATATACTAGTGATTTTCAATTATTTTTATCGACTATAAACTCATGAAAAAACGGTTTTCATACTCGAACATGCCACTTTCCCGTTAGACTAAACCTCTGAAAGTAAACCACCTCACGATCCAACAAAAACGTGTACGCGTGGATAAGCTGAATCAAACATCTATATGAAGAGGCACATAGGTGCGGCGTAATTTCTGAACGCAAAGAGTACAGCAATTGACGAGACACATGTAACCCACAAGTTATAAGCTTTATGCCTCAGCAAAGTCGCACCGAGTCGCACTATAGTCTTCAATTGTCTTCGAGGGTTATGTTCTCAGTTGCATATTATGACGTCACGTCCTGTGGTCTGAGACGTGTGATAGTAGTGGGATGTGTGTTGATGGGTTTTGTAACGCATTGCTCGCATAATTTAGGCAAAACATTGTGAGTTACTCGATTCATGTCCTGCCTCTTCAGCTTTCACATATGAAAGATAATGACCACTTTTGTCATGTGGTTGTCAATTAGCTTAGTATAGGTACAAGATGCATTTGTTCTGAATTGTTGGTGGCTGTTCAGTGTTAGGAACTGTTTATCCTGTGTTTTAACCTGTGTTGAGTTATTTTTGTATGTAATCAGAATGATGACCATGTTTCTGTACAAAGAGAGATTATTGTCACCTGGCCAACTCAAGAGGCTTAGTGAACATAAATATAGTTTCACTAGTACTAGTTTACTAGATTCTTTGCTGCAACCATGGTGGAATTGGTTAGTCAGCAAATTGCCACTGTGGCTTGCTCCAAACTTAATAACAGTTTGGGGTCTTATTGTTAATATATTGACAACTTTAATTCTTGTTTGGTACAGTCCTGATGCCAAGGAAGAGGTACAGTACAGTACAGTACAGTTGAATTCATGGGAAAGTTCACTTATTTTATTCACTATGTGTTTGGATATATTTAGTGTCAGTTATTGTAACTTTTTAGGCTCCCAGATGGGCATGTTTTGCTTGTGCCTTGGGATTATTTATTTACCAGAGTTTAGATGCAATAGATGGGAAACAGGCTCGCCGTACTGGCACATCAAGTCCATTAGGAGAACTTTTTGATCATGGCTGTGATTCGATATCTACAGGTTAGCCAAGTGTGTTTGTGATAAAATTTATTTCATGATTGCCAGAATAATCATAAAGAACTCAATCTTGTTTTGCAGTATTTGTTGCACTGTCTGCATGCATAGCTGTGCAGTTGGGGTTTTACCCATCATGGATGTTTTTCCAGTGTTTTTGTGCTATGACCTTATTTTATTGTGCCCATTGGCAAACATATGTTTCAGGTGAGTAAATTATTCTATTTAAAGGAACTTAATTCATTTATTTGTGTTTGTTTGGAGACTGTAACCTGTATAATCTATTTGTTCAGGAACATTGAGATTCGGAAAAGTTGATGTTACGGAAGCACAATTTACTATAATTTTCATTCATTTAATTTCGGCAGTATTTGGGCCTAGTGTGTGGATGACAAAGGTAGGAAAATATATGATCATACTTGGTTATTGCATGATTTAATGAAGGTTCGTTGTTTGAAAATGTTGAAAAACCTTTTGATAGTAGATTGTTGTTTCTTAACTGTAATGGGATATTTTTAATTGAAATATACACGAGAAGTAATAATTATTGTTTTTTTTCCTCGGGATGTCATATAGAAGACATTATTGAGTTAATCTGATTATATCACCTTGTAATTGTTCTAAGTTTAGCATGATTGTTTTCTTATTATTTTGGAAAGTGTAATGTTGAGAAATTCATCTGTTTGCTTCAGCTTTATAATTTATATGATGTTGTTAGTCAATTTCTGGTGGTGTTGTCATTGAAGTCTTGTTGTATGAAAAGCTAGTAATTTTTGTTTTTTCTGAGTAATTTTAGCTTTTTTAGGAATTGGATTTTCACAATAGGTTATGAAAAAGAGAAAACTTAAATTTTACTAGTGAAATGTGTTTTTTACCTGTGAAACAAACATATGGTGCACCCTGTAAAACATATGTTAATCCTTTTTCAGAACTTACTATCAAAAAATCCAATTCGTGAATTTGCAAAAAAGAAACAATAATATTAAATTTAAGAATGATCTGTTCTGTTTCTTGTGTGCAATATCATGATCGTAACCTGTATTGAATCATGGAGTGTGGTGTATTGAGCATTTTTCCATTCTTCATTTTGAATTGAGGTGTTTTTTTACAGTATCTTTTGTCATTTCTCATCAATTTTTCTGTGGGGTAATTTAGTACTTTCATGACTTAATAAAATAGTATTGGTTGGAATGCCTGCCTCAAAATCTGACTTTCTTGTAGTACTTATATTGTTTATTAAGTGGGTCAGAGTAATTGTTTAAATTATGTTAAAAAATTGACTTTTGTAAGTTATTCTCATAGTGTTGTTAAGTCAAGTTGTAGTGACAAAGTCTGGAAATATTTTCATTGGATGCACAGTGTTATTAAAGTCAAGAAGTTGCAAGTTGTTTGTAGATCTCTCAAAGAAACCCAAATAAGTGAAGATAATTGTTCAGTTATAAATTCATTAAGTGTATTGTTAGGTAGTGAATACAAATTATTGACTTTATCTTGTTGGTACTTTCCTACTTGAATGGGATAATTTCATAATTGTTTCAAATTACATTTTATTATTTTTTCAATGGATCATTAACAAGTGTCATTTACAAATAAAAGTATTGGAACAAATAACACTAAAAAATCGGAGCACATTTGAAACCACCAATTTTTCTAGTAGTATTTACATGTTCTTTTTGTTTTATTGAAGGTCACTGTGAGGTCTATTAATAATAGAAAGGAAGATCTATTTCTCAGTGTTTTTTTAAACGATGTTTACATCTATAGTACAGCCATAAACAATCTTTATTATTATTATTTATTTATTTATTTTGAATAACTTTTTCTAATGTTTAAAATTAATTGAATGCAATGCTCCAGTAGTCTTTTCAAAATTATTGTATCTTGAAGGTTGAGCTAGGTCATTATATTTTTAATATTTCTTTATATAATAAATAATGTAATAAATATTGTTAAACGTTTTTTTTTGTAGATACACAAGATTCAGAATAAAAATCAGTATTATTAAATTATATATCAGAATTTGTTGAGAACATTTTGAAATGATGTGGAATAATTTCAGATTTCTTCATAATATAAATAATATTTTGCTGAATGTCGAGTAAGAAAAATGAGATGTGTAATTTTTGCATGTACACAAGAAAACTGGGGAGAATGCAGTTGTATGATTCTTTCAGTAATTGAACTTGTCACGATTACTCTGACCTACACATTTATATTTTGCTAAAATGAAAATTATCTTTATTACAGCAGTCTTTCTTGCATTTCCTTCCATTGTGACCTGATACAAATTATTTACATGCTTTGTATTTGTGTAATTGTGTATGTAAGCAATTAGAAATTTTAAATTGCTCTCAAAATATGTTAGTGAAATTCAATGATGTTGACATAAACACCATTTAAAATAGTTTTCATATTCCTTTTAAAGTAATTAGTAACGTCATTAAATCAATTTAATTAATTAATTAATTCAATAAAAATTAAATCAATTTTCTAAAGAAAACATGTTACTATTTTCAATAATTTTAATGTATGTGTTTGTGATTTTTGACATTTGCATATGAACATTTGTACAAAAAGAAACTTATCTGCTGATCAGTTTGTCATATAAATTATTTCGTCACTTTGGTGTTTTGAAGATTTATTTCAAACTATTCAATTAATTTTGTTTTTTGAGTTGTGAAATCTTCATATGTATGTTCTAACTCGCATTGGAGAACTGACATTTACTGAGATTTTGACTGCTTCATGATGATATTACATCACATGTTCATATAAATTGAGAGACTAATATGCCAAAAACAACTTTGAGTGATTCAAGGGTCAGATGTTCAACATTGCTATTTATTGTGAATTATAGAAATGTAATGTGCAAGACAAAGGGTCTGTTCGTATGTTTGTGTGTTCACATGAAACATTTCTAAATCAGTTGTGAATTTTCTTTTTATTTTTGATTTCAATTTATGATATTATTTATTTTGAAATATTTGCTATTTATTTATTTTTTTCAGATTCCTTATCTTAATTTTCAATTGAAGGGTCTAATACTTGTGAGCACTATCATAGTTGGATCAATAAATGTGTACCAGTACTTTTATGTTATATTTACTGGTGGAGTGGGAAAAAACGGTTCCACTGTTGCTGTAAGTGCAGTTAGTTACCATACGTGTGCTGCCATTTGTTTGAAATCCTTGAGTGGCAGCATGCTATGTTAAAAATGATTTGCAGTTTGAGTTTGGGTTATGCATTTGTTTTATTTTCAGGTCATTCTTCCACATTAGTGTATAATGTTCTTTTGTGAATTTTAAATTTCTTGTGATTGTAACTGTCCTGGACAAATTAATGGCCACTGGGAGTAATGGGTTGGTAATATTCTATTCCTTGAGACTTGCCCATTTTTCTCCCATTGGCCATGGATTAACGCTTAAACAGTTTGTAACACGTTGGTTGTTTCTTTGATCACGCATGATGAAAGCATCCAAATATCTTCAATAGGTTAGCAACTTCATAATCTGTCTATAGGTGTAGGCTCTTATGAATATTCTTGAATTTCTGCTTATTTCCTTTTCAAAGATTGGACATTTTAAACAAATGATAATCATAAACAATGCAGATAATGCAGAATTACAATTGTACTAATTTGCTACTTTTTCACATTTTGTGTAAACAGAAAAGCTCATTAATTTGAAATGCTTGAAATTAAAGGAATTGATGGTTCAAATCTCATTAATTACGCAAGACATGTAGGTTAGCAACTAGGTAGAATCAAAAACTTTTAAAACTGCTGTTATTGAGAGTTAAAATTTTTCAATTCATATATGAAAAAAATTGTTTTTATAATAAATCAAAGTTTCAGAATGTGTTCCATTGTACACTTAAAATTACAAGCAATTAACGTAACTGAAAAGACATGTTTTACATAATCATTCGCATGTAAAATCATAAAGGAATTGTGAGTATAAAATAAAATTGAGTGTGAACAAAACTTACTAACAGGAAATGAATTATAGGCTGAAAGTGGGTGTTTTTTTTTTTGCAAGGATTGGTATTTAACCAATGGGTTCAGATTTTTTGCAATTGGTTTAAAAAATTTTTTTTTTTTTAATTTTTTAAATATCTTTATTACACAAATTGGAAACATTTGGGATGAAATTGCAATGAATTTTCATTAATAATGCAATACATACTATTTGTCTTGAATTTGATTTGCTCCAAAATTTTCTGTCAGTAACTGTTCAGCATACATTTTTTCATTATTTTTGCTCCAACAAATTTTAGTTTTTGGCAAAAACTTGTAAGAAATTTTGAAATTATTGAAGTACTGTATTGAAACTGTCTGGTACAGGGGTATCAAGTCAATGAATTCATTGAAAATTGTAAAGAATCGGTGTGAATAGGTAGGTGGACATGTTGTTTGGTAGAAATCAAACAATTTTGAAGCAGGAAGTGGTGCAATATATACAGTAACTTCATCAGTTGAAGAATACAATGTGGCCTCGTCATAATAAAAACAAAATTCAGTAAAAGGCTTTTTTGGCTGTATTGCAAACTTAGTCAAGTGTAATCATTGGGGCCAACTAGATGAACTGCAATTTGCTGAAGTAAATTTATATTGTAATGGGATTGCATCGTATTCTTCATCTAATGATTTTGAAGCTTTTTATTTATTTATTTTTTTACCACTCACCATGAGCCATTGTATGTAGTTAGCAGCAAAACTAAAGATGGAAGTAATAGGTCAATTGATTCACTTATTCATTGAAAACAAATGTGACTTTGTTCTGCATTTGTAAATGTCTGTTTTGTTAGGAATTTGGTAATCAACTTTTAAGATATTTCCTAGTTTAGGAATATACCATCGTTTGCATTATTTGTCCATTTCTTTATGGTTCATTTTGAAACAGAATCACATACTGTTGGTTCTCTAAATTTCTGCACAAGAGGCTGGTTTGAAATGTTCAATTTGTTTTATCGAAAACAATTTTTCAATTGTCTATGTATATTTTCTTTATAGAGAATTTTTTTTTTTCCCCCAGCCATATCTGAATCTAGCAACTCTCTCTCTTCATTGTACATTTATCTTTAAAACACCATTACCCGTTTCTTAACAGTGTGAATATTTTTGAAATGTTTTAAAGTGTAATTGCTCTAACATATAAACGTTGAGAATAATTTGAGTAAATTAGTAAGATTTATTTTTATTGATTTGGTACCTGACTGAGAATATCATTGCATATTTTATTGTTGTAAAGGAGTGCTGTAGAAAACTATTAAGCAGAATCTGGGTGTGGTGAACGAAGCTTGTGAGCGTTTTTAATAAGTAATTGTTTAAACAATTAAAAATGTTTGGGGTGATACTTCTGCATTAAATAAATAATTGTATAATTGCTAATAACTTTGTGTGCGTGTATACACACATGTATAATAAAATTAAAAATGCTATGAATCCTTTTAAGATAAATTATTTTCAACCAAAATAGTTAAATAAGATTGGAATGTTTTCTGCAATATTTTAGTTGTGAATGAGAGAAAATTCATTTCGGAAGTGCTCCTTCATTTTAAAAAATCGTCTTTATAGTAATTGGGTAGCCTGTGTGTGACAGGCATTCTGCTTGTCCATCCGTCACTATGTTAGACCACTGACTCTACTATTCTGGACAAATGGGGTGTCTCAGTCTACTGGTCAGGAACTGATCATTTTTCCCTGAATTCTTTGAGAATGTCCTGAGAGAAAGAGGTGAATCAGTTGGTGTAATTTTTAACCAGATCCTTATAGTTCATCAAGAAAAAAATGTCTCGGAGGGTGGGGGCAAGCATGTACTGTGGTGAAATACTGTGAATTATTATCCTGTCTCCAACAAAACATGAATCCTTAGGTTATGATTCATATGATAGTTGAAGTTAACTTTATTATGTATTGAAACACACACATTAAAAAAGATACCTGCTTCAAATCAGTACTTTTTCATGTTGTTGTCTGTTCCTGAGATAGAGAAGTCTGGCAACTGTGATACGGTGAAGATTTCTTTTTATTATGAACTTGCATAGCGCAAATAAAAAATTTCAATATGAAAATAGCTGTTAGGGTTGTCATGCTAATATTTAATATACTTGTGATATCTTTTCAAATCTGTGTTGTTTGTATGTTTTAAAAAAAAAGTGGAAAATTCATGACTGTTGAGCACTGACCTTTTTGAGATAATGATGCTTCAGAGATATTTATTTTTTCTGTGAGAATGATTCACTTGTTGGATACGTTATTTTATAGTGAAAGAATTAAAAATGCATCGCACATGAAAGGCTGGATTTTATGAAGTATGGAAATAGTAGCATTATTTGATTGAGAAATTTAAAATTACTAAGAATTTTTTGTTGAATACATTTATCCCATTGAATTTTTATTTGTTTCTGTTTGTTGGTGTTTTTAATGCAAAATAATATATTGAAATATGAAGGATTTGGAAGTATAAGATGATGACCCTCAAAATTAGTTTTTGTGAATGTAAAATTTTTGACTCCTGCAATCTGTTGCCCATACAATGATATACTCACTGTTCAATTATGGCTCATAGTTAACCCCTGGATGATGTGATTTTTTTGCAACCCACTTAAACCACCTTTTGAATCAGAACGTTCCTTCACTTGTTTCTTGAAAGTGTTTCCAAATAGGTTATCAGATTTTACACCTGAACCCTTCATATGAAAAAAATTTAGTGCTTCTATCAGATATTTCCAGCTTTCCTTTCTGTATATTTTTATAAAAATTGTGCACTTGTAAAGGCTTTGCTTAAAAGTATTGTTAAGCTTGATTGCAGTACAAATGACTAATGTTTTGCTTCCTATCTGCTATGTAATTGTGTTGGCATCATGTTTCCTGGGACAAAGGTTGTAGTTATGATTGATTTATATTTGAAAATTATGAAGCGAGGCAAAGAAGATATTATTTCAAAGAGTGGATTACGTAGTTTCCAAAACTCTCTTCTTTCTCCATATTAAATGGAAGTTTTGTTTATGGACAAAGAATTTCATGCCTATTTGTTCTCATGCCTGTCATCATTATCTCTTGCCAACTGAAAACAATTTTTGTGAAGTTGAGGTGAAACTTTAGATGTACAAACAAGTTTACATTTATATTTCTACATAAATGTATTGCATCCTAGTGATGGTGAGATAAAAATTTAAAAAAGTACTTCATTTGACATTTTTTTTTATGAAAAAAACTTTGGCTTATAACCCTGAAATTTGCTATTGCTTATAATCCTTTGAGAAAGACCCCCATCTTGATCAGGTTTTTCGGCCAGTTTCCCTGATCCATTGAGCAAATGCTGAGTTGTCCCCTTGTTTTGCTTCTGGACATAAATGTAACTTCATTTTCTGTGCACGTCTTCTAGAATTCAGTGGGAAATACAATTATTCAAATTATGGTTTCCATGTCGCGGCAGGAAGTATTCCGAAGGACAACATGGATAAGAGCCAAAATTTATTGCCTTTCCTTGAAAATAGATTTTATTACATGGGAGCCTTTTTTTTTTTTCTTTCTTTTTCTTTCTTTTTTCTTTTTTTTTTCTCCTCCAAAATTTAAGTAGTATATGACTTAATGTAGGGATCACAGAATTTTGAAAATGTGCACACAATTCACTTTTCCCCATAGCACGTCATACGCAGTTTTTAACTGTATCATTTCAATTGTGCCAACCAAGTTTAACACATTCACTGCCAAATGCATTCGCTCTGTTGTGCACCCTTCTTATAATACCCCTCAGTGCTAATGTATTTTTCTGAACAAGAATGGAATAATTTACTAGTACATTTCAAACTGGCTACCCTCAAAAAAGGGAAATAAATGTAGTTCATGAACATTCTAGGTAAGAAAAGTGATAATTTACAGACAAGTAGAAGCACTCTTGAATATTTTCATACTTGCTGGATGTCATCACATGATCCGTACAGTTTCATTTGAAAAGAAAATTAACTCTCCTGAGGAGACCATATGCCTTCACATGGCAGCCAGTTTGTTAATGTACAAACGGAACTGGTACAATGGTGGGTATTATCTGTGTGATGTAGGAAATTAATGAAAGATTTTGGAAACAAGTTTTGGACTATCACCATCTCTGTTAAAATTCGGGGATTTTGATACAATTTGGAGGAAACAAATTCATTTCATTCTTTACTTGTAATGTGTATAAGTTATTCGCATAATTCATTTAGTTTTTCTAAGATGTCCATTAGTACTGCAGCCCTTTACAATACTTTAGTTTATTAGTACTGGAGTTCAAATCAGTGTGAACAATGCAGAAAATTATTCCCAATACATTCACTTGTTAATTTTTTTCATTTAATATTGTGCATTAGACTACAGACTTTTGTATCGATTGTTAAGCTATTCTACTTGGCCCTAAGAGATGCTCATGGGACATTATAAATAGTTACTAGGTCATGACACTAGGTGGTGATGTTGCAAACATCATGCTCCATCATGCTCCTCCAAACTCATAGAATATTCTGGAAGTTGATGGATAGCATGCTGAATGAGCTAGGACCTATGCTAAGGGGGTCCTATGCTCCTAACCTATGGTAATAGGTTGTCACAGTCTTATCTTGCCTTGTCTCAAAATGAGGCCACCAGTTTTTTTAATTCGGTCCTTACAAACTGCATATTCTTTTGCATAGTTATTCCTATTACTGATCATGTATAAAAATAATATTGTTTCTTTTCTATATTGCCAATGCAAGTTTTAAAGTGATGTTGCCTGACAATAACTTTCATATTTTTGTGAAATATGGTTGATGAGTAGAATTGAACTCCAGTTTTATGAACATGAAATGATAACTAAGATTATAATGATATTCTATAAAATAATTTCTGTTGATTTTGTGTAGAATTTTTCTTTAAGAATATAATTGTACATTGTAATAAAACAGTATCTTTGATATACAGCTACGGTTTCTCTTCATTTGGTTCTTTCATTCTTTTTTAAGGACATTGTTACTGTTGGTGCGCTGAATAGGAACTCTCGCATTTTTTTGGTGGGTGCCCTTTTAACTTTGATTTTGTTGGAATATAATTTTGTTACTGTAGTAGTTTGAAGTTGTCTTTATTCATTGTTCTTGTTGCACTTGGTTGTGGTTTATTTTGAATTTGGAAAAAAAGAATGTAGTCAGAGGGTGAAGGTCAACCAGTACTCCTGAACTGGTGGCATTTTTAGTATTACATTCACTATAGGAATGATTTTTCAGTAAGTGTTCTTCATGGTATTTATTATTGTATAAAATTATTCTTTGGGCCTTTTATATTCTTTGATCGCCTTGTTCTTCTTGATAGTTTTTATGCCTTTTGGAGAATTTTTGCATGAAAAATTCTACTGAATTAGTGCTGTTTGTTTTTGGCAGAATCTTTGACTTGCACATAATTGTGAATATTTTAATGTTTTGTTCCCTCCTGATTAAGGTTTAATAGTCTACTGTTTTCTCATAATTACACTAATATTTTGTATAATTTCTCTACAAGTTTGTAAACTTGTAGAAGAAATGTAGTTTTTTTTTAAGGTTTTCTGGCACAGAAATTTTGAAATGAAACTTGGACTTCATCTAAACTAGGAGTCATTATCTCATTTACATAGGAAGCAGTTTTCTTTTTGAAACAGCAAAGTGAAATGTTGTAATTGTGTCATTTAGCGCTCTTCTGTTGGTGTCCTGGTTTCCAGAATAGTGGAACAATGTCCATCAGAAGGCAGTTCATCAGTAGACTAGATTTCTTGTAGTGGGGCTTTTTTATCTATATGACAATTAAAGTGCACTGTACTGTTTTTACTCAGATTCCCTGGACCGAAGGCTTCAGGCTCTGTCACGTAGTGTGTGCTGTATTTTTTTCTGGATATGCTCAAGTATTTTCTTCCTATTGCCTTGAATTTCAAAAGGGGGGCGTTGGAAAGAACGGGTCTACAGTTGCTGTAAGTGCTATAAACTGAACCTTGCATTCAGATTTCATAAAATATGGATCTGAAATTTCAGGCAGTGGGAATATGTTCAGTTGTTACTTTGTATCTTTGTGGTTGTGTTTGTGTTTTTGTCTTACATAGAGAAAGTATCTGCCTGCCTAAGAGCAGTATTTTCACAAAGCATTTGTGTTTGAGAAGTGTGTAAAGTATGATCGTCCAAAATATGTGTTGTGTGTTTGTGTACTTACATAGTTATGCAGTGCCAGATTGGGACTGGAATTGTTTCTCAGATAATGTTGCTCAGGGGTCACTATAAATTAGGGGCCTCCACTGTAACATAGTAAACTAATATATTTTGTTTCACATTGTTAATCCATGCCATATTGAAATGATTGGCAATGTTTGAAATGAATTAAGTGGATTTAGAATTAATGGTGTATTTTATGGCATAGTACTGTTTAACTTAACAATTTTAAACAATTATGGTATATTTACAATCTTGAATTTATTAAATGTGAACAAAATTAAGCATTGAGAATATTAATGTCTGTTTCTGCAAATACGATGAAAACATATGTCTTTCATTTTAAATGTGCTTTTTCCAAGACCCCTCCCATTCACATAAATCTGAACCTGCATAATTATGTACATGTGTATGTATGTATTGTTGACTTGAAAGCTATCACAGCTCAAAAAAAAACTCATTTGTGAGGAGTGTCAATTAAAGACTTTTGAATAATTCAATCTTTAGTGTATGTAACATTGGGTGGTGGTGCAGATTATTATTATAAACACACTTGTGATAATTTGCCCAAAGGACTTGCTTTGTTAGTTACGTTGAATAAACAAACAAATTTTTTTTTTTTTTTTTTTTTTTAAGTTTTGATCATCTTCCTCCCAACCGATGTGTGACAATATGCGAGTATGATTACTTGAGAGTGAGCAACTGTATGTGTATGTGTGTGTGTGTGTATGTGTATGTGCAAGTGTGAAAATATAACTGATTATATGTTAGTTTGGCAAGTGTCTTTTCTTGTATGCATGTCAGGTCTGTGTGCCACATTTTTGTGAAAAGTAAACAAAACAAAACAGTAAATACTCTCTTTCGTATCTTGATGTTGTGGGGGTATGGAAATAACTTGGTGAATGGTCTAGAAAGAACTAATTTTCTTATGCAGTTCATAAAAATTGCTTTGGTGTGTGCTTTATTTTTTTTTAATGAATGCTAATAGCTTATCGAAATAAACGGCATGCAGAAAGTTGTAAATTTTTTTTTTTTTTTTTGTTTTCTTACTTCTCGTGGAACAGGTACCCTAAATCAGATTTAATTAAATTTTCATGTATACATCACTACATCACACTTAAAACGTTCCAATATTGTTTTCTCAATAAGACACACTGGAACCAGTCAAATTGTATATTTAAATAAATGTTAGAAATTTATTATACAAGACAATAAACCATCTTTATTGTTATGTATAATATTTGATCCCCAATTTTTAGTAAAATAGAAAATGAAAAATGGATTTCAATCATATCAGGAGTTCACTGCACTGTCACCAGAAACTCACGTGTGACTGCCTGAAGTGCGCAGGAGAATAAATAAATAAAAGTTTATATCACTCGTGGATGATAGAGAGGTACTGTAATAGCATACTATTGGCCATTAAGAACTGTCTTTGACCTTATGAATAAAATAAACTGTGTTTATAATTGTGGTGCTTGAAAAAGAAGGGAAACAATGCTTAACAATTGAAGTATTAGGTGTGTTGTAATCATAAATGTTGACAAAGATTAATTTTGGTCCTCCAGAACTCGGAAGGTTGTTTTCAATAATTTGTATTGATTCTAAGATTCAATTAATCACTTATCACTCTGGAACGGTCTGAATTTATATGAATTGTGCGAACCTACTAACATCCGTATATTGTTCAAAGATAATTAGTTATGAAAGTAATGGAATTGATCACCAATAAGATACAACAAAAGATGATACAATTTTCTGGTTAATACCACTAACTGCAAGTACCTTAAATTGGAGTATACCACCAGCAACACAACCCTTAGAATTATACAAGAACTGACTACGCAAATCTCAGTGTTGCTATGTCCTGCCAGAGGGTTAAGTAAAAAACTTTGTCCTCCATTGCTTGAGAAAATCATCTATTCAAAGGTTTTGATTATAATTAGGTTCAGTGCAGTGGTCACAATTATTTTGATTAACGTATGTGTAATAAGTAGGGTTTTCCGAATTCCATATATGTAATAATAAGGGTAGAGACAACTTTTTGATTTGAGACAACTTGCAGAAGCACCTTTCCATTTCCCTTGAACAGAAGAACAGTGTTTGGAAACAAAAGCACTGACCAAAAAATAATGTTTGTAATTGGTGATCACTTCTATTTATTTTGTGTGAAAAGTTGATTAAAATTTCATGCGAAATAATCACTTTTCAAACACTGTTCTTTCATTCTTGGACGGAAAGTGAGAGATCGCTTTGTAGTACATATGATAATTAGTCATTTTATTCAATTTATTTGTTGTCAGGCATTTGATGCTCAGATTTCATTGTCTTCTACTTTGTTTTACTTCGTTGTTTTAAACAAAAGGCAGAGTCATACATACAGTCAAGTAACCTCAATTATAGTAATTGGAGTATTTTTTAAATTTATATTGTATTTAAGAAGCATTAATGTGGTTTTATGTGACTGCTTCTTTGCTGCAGAAGTCATTTTTTGTATTAATGAAAATACATGTATTTTTAAAGTTTCTCGCACGTGGATGTCAGAAGTATGGGAAAAGGGGGGAGGTTCCCTATGCCTAAAAGTGGATGTTACCAAAACATCTCTAAATATTAAGGTGAACACTGAGACAATAAAGTGAATTGAATGATATTGTTCTTTTGGTTAAGCTAATATTGAGACCAAATACATAATTTAGTTGGGATAGTAAAATTTGCTTTTGCGATGGGAAAGAAAAATTCTTCAAAATTGCTTGAAAGGGAAGAATGGTACTAATTTTTGTTTTATGTGGTACTGTTGTTCACCATCTCCAATAGATAGATCTGCATCTCCACCTAACAGAAACTTCAGAAGACTGTTTTTTTTTTTTTCTGTTCTTCTTTCTTCCCATAAAGTTCTTTCCTAATTAATAGATGAATAATTTTTTTATTCATTTCTGATCAACTGCAATAAACTATATTCAAATTTTATTTATTAGAAATCTGAATTTATCGATTTCTTTTATTAAAATTTAAAATTTTATTTTAAAAAATTTTTCCAAATTAAATCTTACTTAGAGAGAATATAAAATGAAGTTTACTGAAAGAGAAGTGCAATAAAAGTAACAATTACAATGACAAGTGAATTAAATTGCCAAATACCAGTAGAAATAATTTTACAGATTTATTTTAAATCTTTTATAATTCTTTTTGTAATAAAATGATAGTAAAAGAATTCTTTTATATCGAGGCATGATCCAACTAACACATTTTCTTCAGGAATCCTCGTGTACTGAAGAAGAGAATGCTTGTTTGTAAATTGTGGTATTTCTGAAGTATGTGGTTCCTTTATTAACCTTAACATACAATAGAACTCCAATTATCCAAATTGAATGCAGGGCTGATTTAGATATGCGGAAATTACTACTACTACTACTACTAGTTATTACTTATTTAAAATACTACTACTACTACTAATTTTAGTTGCATTCCAACATATTACAACGTGCTAATTATTAAAATATGAACAATTTTTTGTGGCAACAGTTGTTTGACACGAGAACAATTACCTTATTCAAACAATAATTTTTTTCCCAGTTGTGACATTTTGTATTTTTCCTCCCAAAATTGATTTGGTTAATTGGAGATTCAGATAATTGTATTTAATGTAATTGAAGTTCTAATGTATGAATGATGTTTTTTAAAACGGTAGTGCCCTCGGAAGTGAAAAATATGTACATGTATTGTTAATGTTATTTAATATATACACTTCTTTATTTCTGCTGCTTTCTGCCTGCATATAATGAGAATGATAGTTTTCTTCCTTCTTCACTATTGTTGCATCAATTTTTATTATTTCGTTGAATATTTTATGTAAAACACTTGTGATCAGAAAATATTAGGGTAATTGAAATTATTGGAGGAAATGGTATGTACTGAGAATTGCTGCCCTCATTAACTATGAAATTATTTAGTTTTCTGTAATATATTATTGTTTAATACATTCAGTTTGAAAAAATGTATAATGCACTTTAAAACTGGCTTCCATTTTCTTATAATTTAATCAAATCAGCAGAAGGTAGCAGTACCATTTTTGTACAGAGGCATTCTGTGTGTGCTGTTTCCTGCGTTGTCCATGTCGTCACCTTCATGTTGTAGCATATTTGCACTTTTGAGATTACTAAATAAATTATTTCCAAATATTACATAGGTAGGCAGACCATAACACCATCGAGTGAATAAGTGAATTTGATTTTCTTAATAAATGCTTGATTGGGTTTGTGTCATATGACTTCCTGTTTCATTCTTTAAACTAACAAGTTTTTTAGGTGGTGTGTTTAACCTCTTTTATAAAATGTTATTTGATTGGCCGTTTGGTATGGTTTGTGTTAAACTTTTCCTGAACTTAGAGATGGTTTCTAATCTTGGTGGTTGTGTTTTAATCTAATGTGCGTGGTGATCATTTTTGTTATGATGTAGCTTCCATGGCTTAACATGGAACTGAAGTTAATTCCCATCTATGTGGCTGTCTTGGTAGCTGTTCTCCTTGCGCAGTCAAAAGTGGCGATCATTATAACTGGTGGTGTGGGCAAGAATGGGTCCACGGTAGCTGTAAGTGGGCTGCAGCACCCGAATTCTAGCTTCATCTCGAGTTGAAGTTCATTCCTTTCAATTTTTGATACATAAATTCGAAATTTTACTGTTTGTTGAAATTTTAATCTAGTTAATTTGTGTTTTTTCTGATTTTTTGGATTTGATGAATAAACACAAAATGGGTGAATAGAAAAATTAATATTGTGTGAAGTGAAGGAACAATGTGTATCCACTGTTTCAGTCTCACTCAGTTTTAAAATATTTTGTGTTGTTTATAATTTTATCACCTTATCAGATTTTTATTTTCCTTCCTTTATTAAAATTCATAGTCATTTGTTACATTTCTCATGTAGTTTTAAATTGGTTTTATTTCATTTGAGGCAAAGAATATTGCAATATAGGTGATAAGGAAAATATTATTTTATCCTCTCTCCATCTTCTCAAGCTGTGTAATTGGAAACCTAACAAATTTTTGAACACAATTATGATGTAGATTTTCACATTATTTTATAAAACTTATTGTCAAAGTGCCACATATACTATCTCCCCCACTCCATCTTTCTCCCCCACTCCATCTCTCTCTCTCCCTCTCCATCTCCCTCTCCGTAATTTTACTATTATTAGTTTTATTAAATAGTAGTGTGTGATAATTTGAAATCACACTCTTCTTTATTTTTTGTCTTGAAATTATTAACAATAGACATTTATTTGTCACATTGTTCCTAAGTGCTGCATACAGCTGAAGGAATGATTTCAATTCAAGACCAGTCACAATAATTAGTGGGATTTTCTGCTGCATGTGCTTGTTTTTAATTATCTTTTAATTTTTTTATGCACTGTTTATTTTGCAATTGGATTTAGTTTCATATTTTGCATGGGCAAATTTTTAGAAATTTTCTTTATTTGAAATATTTTTGTTGCTTTCCTTGTGCTTAATTTTGTGAATGTCAAACATTAATGTATACCTCTGTTGTCACAATGTGGAAGAATTATTTTTTATGCATGTATGCGCTGCATTTCTTACAAATAGAATATGTTTTTATTTGCACACTTGATGTTATGTTTTGTTACATATCTTCTAAATTGTTATAGAATAATTGATGGAAATGTAATTAGAACAGTTTGAATGTAGCTTTTTGTAATGTTAAAATTTAAACCATGAAGGAGAAGATCAATATAATAAGAATGTATCATTTCCATTATCAGAATGAAATTAGGTATTACCACAAAGATAAGTAGTTGTCATAAAATATTATTTGGTTATTCATTTTTTCATTGTATTGCAATGTTTTTAGTTTTTGAAATTTTCTAATTTATCAAAGAAATTTAATGATGACTTAACTTTTTAAATGTTTGAATTAATTAAAAAGATTAATTTAAAAGATACTTGATCTAGGCTCTTATCAATTAATTGCATGGTAAATATTAAAAGCTGTTTAATTTCTTATTTTGATGTACTTTTTTGTATGTGTAGGGAACAAGTGTGTTATCCCCTATAATCCCTTTTAGTCTGGTAGTTGTACCAGCCTTCATAATTTATCGGAAAAGTATAGAACATGTTTATGAAGAGCATCCAGCATTATATATACTGGCATTTGGTATGGTTGCTGCAAAAGTGACCAACAGATTAGTGGTAAGTTTTGGAAATGTTAAATATGCAATTTAAAATTTACCTATTAGACACACCTTTCATTCAGTTGATGGTGATGGTGTTTTAATAATTAAGTTCTTTTAAGTATTGACTTTTGTGACTGCAAGTTTGGGGTATAATGATGTGATTTCACAAAACAAAACAATTTTTTTAAGCAAATGCGATTACAAAATATAAGTGACCAAGGCACATTATAAATCCATCTTCTTTACTAGTCATTGGTGAATACTATACATCAGAACCAGATAACTGTAAGTCATATCTTTCCATCTTTACTTTAAGGTGATCTGAGAACCATGAAAAGTCGTGAAATTTCGTGTTTTTCAATTTTTATTGGGTTGAATGCTCTGTTTTATTCTCTTAAATGTATTAAGAATAATTTTTTGCAAGCAAGTGTCAATTGTCAAGCCCTTACTGAGTGAACTTCAGATGCATTTTCCCGAATTGGGAATTTTCAGCACATTAAGGCATGTCAAACATCATAAATCATGAACTATTAAAGAAACTTATATAGTAATTCTTTTTGCAACATGTAACCCATGATTTGAACTATTCTAGTAAATGAACTAAAATTGTTAATCTGTCACAAAAATGTTAGTTTTATGAACTGAAATGTCCAGAATAAATTTATAAACAATTATTTTTTCTCAAAAAATCAAATACTGACTCTTTAGTTTTCACAGTACCTTTACTATTCTAGTCAATTCACTAGAATATTCAATTGTAATTAATTTAAAAAAAGAATTATCAAAATATATCAATTTGTTTTCGAGTTGTTTGAAGTAAAAACAGTCATTTTGCCAATTGTGTATAAAAAAATAGTGAAAAAAAATGTGCAAGGGAAAACAAAATTGACTCAAAATTGTAGAATTTTTTTCCTGAGGTAGACAGCTACCTTAAAGAGGGCATAAAAACCGAGAATCTTGTTGCCTGGCTACATAGTTAGCATCTGAATTATTGTTAATATTAATATTCAACATGCTTTATCCATTGTTGGTCAATTTTAATTTATTTTTTGCTTATTAACCCTGAAGAATTCGTGTGAGCTGCGGGAGTAATTTAACCCTTTTGATTTTGTTTACTTACAACCACCAGTGAGTCCAGAGAGTGGTAAGGATATTGGTAGCTACATATTAATGTTACTCTTACTGCCCAGAGTGCTTCTGATGTTTTCACAGCAAGCATGTTGTTGCCAGATAATTTTAAACCAGATATGCCTACTGTCCTTCGAAAAGGACACTGCTTCTCTCGAATTTTTTCTCTACAGAATAATTGTGGGCCTTCTGCGAGGCTAGTTTTGCATATATTCTGTCAGTAAAAGGATCACAGAATAATACTCATCGCCATCGTATGCCTTATCCGATCAAATCTTTATTTCGAAAGACAAATTCAGGCGTCTCGGAAGGCATGTCGTTTTTGTCGCATTGCAAACTTGAAAGCCAACTTGTGTAATATTGGCATATGTGATAATTACTTAATCCATTATATTATTATGCCAGAGCTTAATCCACCCTACTATTTACTTCGGAGTGTGAATTGGGTATTATTACAATAAATATAGACAAAATTATTTCGCAAAGTTAAGTGTCATTCTATAAGGATAGTAGGCATATGAGGGTACCTTTCATTTATGTTCATGTAGTTAAGATTCCTGATTATTCGACAATTCATTCTTCCAGAGGGTTTACTCTTGATGAATTGCTCTCAATACTTGAGGAGGAGGATGGTGATAACCATGACATTACCACATGAGGTGGACAATACAATAATGACCCTTGTGAATGCTACTGGAGACATCATGGATGAGGACTCTGGAGACGAAGACATAGTTTCACCCAATAATCTTTCTGGATCACAGTTGAATGCTGAAATGGAGCTATTCAATATAAATAATTATGATGCAATTGATGGTTGTAGAGGCACTTGCACAAACAATGGTTATTCATTCTGTCTTGCAATGAACGTGAGTGCAAATTCTCAAACAAAACCTCTCAGTATATATCACAACTAAATTTTTAAATGGAATGAAGGCTAATTAAAAATATCAATTGAAAGAGAATGGCTAACAGTTCAAGTGTTTTTAACAAAGAATTGCTAATTGAAATATTTTGGCCTTTTTTCTTCATGTAATATAATTGTTGGTAGAGCATACTAACAGGTATAAGGCTAGAAAAAAATTAAATTAGATAAAGTTACTGAAAAAGAAAAAAAAAGCTTTTTAGGAATCCTTTTGTTGAGTGAGTACAATAAGGTTCCAAGAAGAAAACTTTACTGAGAGAATGTAGACACCTACAATGAAGCTGTCACAATGCCTAGAGATAGATTCAAATTCAAAATATCAAATATTCATTGTGATAATGAATGTTTCAATTGCAAAGATTGCTTTGCATGAATAAGGTAATCAGTTTAATAAACATGAAATTTCAAGAAATAGCTCCGTACTGTGAATGTCACTCTCTCGACAAAGCAATGGTGCCGTATTATTGCGCCATGGATGTAAACAATGTATTTGTGGAAAAATAATTAGATATGGCTACAAACTCTGGATTGAAGCTACATCTGTAGGATATGTTTTATGGATGGTGCCATATCAGGGAGCTAATACTCAACTCCTAAGATGTGTATAAAGAACTTGGTGGTGGGCCTTCTGTAGTGCTTATGTATATAACTAAGGAATGGGAAATGTTGATAACTCTGATGAAAACATTAGCATTCATACCAAGGAAAATGGTATTTTTCTCTTCTTACTGCAGAGCAAAATGCCTGGCAAAAACCATAAAATCCGAGGGTGAAAATTGGATCATCTTAGGTTTCTTCGACAAGTTGTCTTGGCATGTGGCACTGATTGAAGGTAACCAATAAACACAAATAAAAAAAGAATAGACCGAATATACTGTAGGATTGGAGCTATGATGGGAAAAATTGTTTAGTTGTGTCTCTGGGGAAAAAAAGCAGATCCATGTTGTGTCACAAGAAGAAATCATAACTGGTATGGAGTTATGTGGTATCAACTGTGCGAGAGTGAGGTTTTTCATAATGGTTCCTTGAATGTTCTGCTGATGTGGTAATTCAATGGGATAGCGTTCCCTCACTAAGTTTAGCACCTGAAGATGTAACAAAACGAGTTACGAAACGTTTGGAAATTACTGAATAAATGATTGTCATAAAAAACTTTATTTGTAAAAATGGCTTTTATTCAATTAGAATGTCTTGCAAACTAAAAATTATTGATTACTGATAACTTACCCTTGAAAAATATGCATTTAGGTGAAAATATGTTCCCTAATGATAATGAATGCAGCACGAACCATTTTGTTTATTTAAATGCTAAGAAAAAATTGTATTTGTGTTTTTGAGAAATACTATATTTGTTTGTGATTGAAAAGGTAAGGATTTTGAAAAGTAGAAAATTCTTGAACATTTTAAAAATAGAAATCCATGTTCTAAACTCTTTTAGATTTGATGGTTAAGCTTGATAAGTGAAAACTCTTGACTTCTTTCAAGCTGTAACAGTTTCTTTTTTAATACAGGATTTGCAAGAGGTTGAAATATTTGTCTTAAATGCTGTTTTATACATTTAATACTATCACATCATATACAATTACGTATGATTCTATCCTTATTCTCTGTCTCCATGTTTACTTACATGTCTGATAAATTACATTGCAATTTCTAATCCATAGAATTTATTTCTTAGAGACATAATAATATAATAATAATAATAATAATAATAATAATAATGATGATGATGATGACAATAATGATAGTAACAAAATATATTATAATTGTTTTCAAGACTTAATTTTAATTTTGCATTACTAGTTAATAATAAATTGTCACAACTGGCAATAATGAATATTTGAAAAATATTGCATTTGTTCCACCAGGAGTCATGCCAGGAGTCAAGCTTTCTTATCAAGAGTGGATCCAAGGACATGTCTTGCCCTTTCCTTGGATCCGCTCTCCCTTGCTATCTTGAAATGTTTCAGTATGTATCCTCTATCCTTCTTCTTTTATTTGAATTAAATAATATTGTGCAATTAATTATCATAAAAAATTATTTGCAAATTAACAGATACAATTAACAATGACTGCAAATTCAGATTTTCCTGAAAAGAGCACATATGAGCCCCCTTCTCCCCCTCCCCTCTTGTAATTTCAAGCAATTTCTATCGCTGCAACTTCACTCTATTGAAGTGAATAAACTAGATTTTTATTCAGCTCACTTTTCAATTCCAAGTAGTTTTTTATAGCACAATTTCATCAACACACATTATGAATATCTAAGTTTCAGTTCATAAGATTTTTAACAATAAATTTTAAAGGAATGGTATCATACATTCATGTTAATATGTTTCCAATTATCCTTACCATAATTTGTTGAAAGTCATGGATCAAAGTGCTGAAAATGATGTTTAGAACCTATTTGAATGATGACATTGAGATTGTCTTTAAGAGGTTTTAGAAATCCCTTTTGATAGGATTTAATTATTTTCATGTCATCTTATTTTTCTGCACATTTTTAACAATAAGAATACTTGAAGGAACCATAATATTTTGCGAATTTACCTCATGTGATATGCATCACTGAATTTTGTAACCAGGCACTGAGAAACTGGAAAAAGGATCTTGACTTCAATAACTTTAAGTCCTTGCATCTTAATTGCTCATTGTTATTTATCGATGCAACACGTCTCTTTGCCCCTGGTCGAGCGTTGAGCGCTTCTTCTGGAGTAATTCTCTATTAATATTTATTTACCAGCGCCCTCTGTATTCCAGAAGGCACTGAATTTATGTATGTCTCATCTCATCAGTCAGTTGTCAAGAGGACCGCCAGGTAGCATCTCTGCATATGTGCCTCCTACTGTGCACTCTTGTGTCACTACCCAGCAGCCAGAACGGGCAAGGAATTAGGATAAGGGTAGGGTTTAAGTCACTTCACAGGGGTTGGATTAGCCCCGATGAAACAGGCAGACTTGTTTTGTTGGAAAAATTTCACATGAGTTTGTCCAGGAATCAAACCCGGTCCTCCTTGGTGAAAGGCGAGCGACTTCGCTCTGAGCCACGAGACCCCTTCATATTGCACTTATAAAGGTAATAAATTATGAAGTCTTTTATTCTTCCCTTGCATTAAAGAAAAAATATATATCCTGACTATGAGAAACTGCATAATTTGTGCAGGTTGATTGTCTAATGAAAATCCCTGAGCTTTTGCTACTTTATCACGATAATTAAGGGATAATTTTCTCAATCTGAATATTAGTCCTGAAAATTATATAATTATCGACGTCATATCGATATTTATAATTTTCCTAATAGTTTCTTTCAAGTAATGATTCAAGATATTTGCAAAAATTTCTATGCAGTGATCCATTTCAAGATATTTGCAAAACACGGAAAGTGTGCACACTTAAATTTTGCTTATTTACCTTTTGAATGGTTTCTTCAGAGCTGTTGAGTGAATCCGTTGCTCTAGTCACAGGTGACCAAGACTGTTTCACTTGTGAACTTGGATATGGTGCATTCTCTTTTTAGATGTTTACATGGAAATCGCAATAATATTCTGGTTTTGGCCACTAATTATCTGTAAAGTTTTCATTAGGCCTACTAAGATTTTGAAGCTCTTCATACACTTGTGTGAATTGAAATGTTGCGAGTTTATTACCTTATTAAGTGGACTTATATTTGGCTGGCTCAAAAGGGGGCATTTTTAAAACACTTAATGTTATTGCTTACTGTAACATCCGATTCAACATCCAAAACGAATAATCTGAAAATAGTCATATTTGGACTTATGATCATCTGGTTCTGAGGTATTGAAAAATAACATGTCAATTTAAATGATGATGTACAATTTGGTTTCTTGGTTTTTGCGTACATTTTGTATTAAATGAATGTTCATGTCTTTGCATTACTGGAAAGAAGAGAGACATGAGAGGTGTCAGTGAATGTTTTAGAGTTTATTGAAAAGCCCTTGCTTGCCAGATATAATTACCTTTAACTTAAATGAAATATTTACATTTATTGAACAATTTCTGTATAGTTCTGTTTCTGCCCATAATAGTTTTTCACTTATGTGTAAACGTTTGTTGGAAATTTGAAAGTGCTTTTTTTGTCATAATTAGGGATTAAATGTAAGCGAGCATAATTGGTGCTCGGATTTCAGTTTCAAAGCTTTATAGTGTTTTCAAAAATTGTAATAATTATCTGATTGTTGCAGGTTGCACATATGACGAAAAATGAAATGGAATATTTAGACTCCGCACTTATTGGCCCTGCTATGTTATTCCTCAACCAATATTTTAATTTCTTCATCAAGGAATATATTGTGTTGTGGTTGTGTTTGGTATGTTGTAATATAAGACTAATTTTAAATTTTAACTATGAAATAAGATTTTGACTTTATGTTAAAGGTGCATTGAGATTTTTTACTGGGTTTGCCTTCATTGTGCTTGGGTACTTTCATTTTCACTTTTTTATGATCTTCAAGAGTTAGTGCTGTTTTATACATTTTTACATCCCTTTTGCCTATTTCTGAGAAACCACTTCAGCCTGGTAAGAAATGTGCATGTGCATCATTTCACTTTGCTTCATTTTACTTTCTTCTACTTGCAGTCAGTAAAAATCCTCAATTTGTGGGTGATTAGTACTGAAAAAATGATTTTTCCTCAAACCTGTATGTACAACACAAGTGCCTAGAACTTTCACTGAAACAGATATTCCCTATATGATCTAGATAATATCAGTCGGGTAGAATGGTTTTGCTACTTTTTGGGTTAATCCATTGTTTGCTTTCTAAATTATACTACTAGAGCACTCCAAAGTACCAACAGCTGGTTATATGAGCTTTTTTTTGTTTATTCTCCCTATGAAAGGTAGCAAAACCTTCAGAACTTAGCTGCATATGTCCTGTCAGCTTTGGTGTGGACCATCCACCGTTTGCTTTACACTGGCCTCATTCTCAGAGTTAACTACAGACCCATAACAACTAAGCACAATTTTAGATGAAAATCCAAACTGACGTAAGTCATGAATATACCCAGGCCAGGAGTATACAATGCTTTAGCAATTTTGGATAAATCAACATCTAGCACTCAGGAAGCCAAAATTTGCTTATGTTTTGTTTAGGATGTCAACATTTATTGAAGAAATAAAATTCACAAATCATTGCAAAAGAAGTAAATTGGAGTTGACCAGAAATGTGCGTCCTCAAAAGAGGATGCTGGGTGTTAAGGGGTTGAATGTTTTCCTTGAATAGGAAATAGTACACTTACAACAATAGCACTGGTTCAATTTTTAATAAAACATTTAAATTTTCAAAAATTAGGGATTTTTAAAATATTTCTGATTTTTCTTTCTACAGCTGCATTATTAAAGATGGCCATTATTTCTTGATAACATAGATCATGCACTATATATTGAAAAGATCATTGTTTTTTGCATAATTTTCTGTATAATCGTGATGTGATAAATACGTATAGTTTTTTCAAAAAGGGTCCAACTTTTTTTCCATTTTATATTTAAATGGAACCTCAAAATTGAACCCCATCCTTCAGATTTGTAAATCAGAGTAATAATTACTTGTCTGTTCGTCCACGTGATATGTGCGTGCTAATACTCATACTAATCAAGTGATTGTGTTATCACAGAAAATCATCTTTTTTTTTTTAAGATCTAATATTGAGAAATGAGATTGCATTAAGAAAGAAATCACTAAGGAAATCGCAGGACAAGAAAAAAAAACAAAATCGAAGTTTTGTAATTTTTTGAACTTCTTGAGTTTGTATTGAAAGTCAAACTTGACACCATAATTATGTTATACTTGGAGCTATTGAGGAGGGAATAATGATAATATAATATATGAACGAACGAACGACCGAAAGAGCGAGCGACTGATCGATCGAGCAAACAAACAAACAAACAAACGAGTGATGGAACGAACGAACGAATGCCCGAGCGAACGAACGAGCCCCTGAGCGAGCGAACGAGCACCCAAACGAAAGAACGAGCGACCGACCAACCAACTGTGAACCAACCAACCAACCAACCAACCAACGAAATTATGGGGATTTGAAACTCAACCTGCAAGTCGTGGGTCCACAGTAGTTGGCAAATAATACTCGCTTTCGAGCACATCTGCTCATAGTTCTCTTATTATCCATGATGAAAGAAATTTTACTTGCAAATTTTTTTATAATTTATGTTCACAGAAAATTACATTAAGTATTTATTTACCATATTTACCTGAATATAAGATGACTCTTAATATAAGATGACCTGATTTTGAAGAGACCTGAGATTATTTTAATTTTTACTACTTCTTACTAATTCTTACTATTTACTCAAAATAAAATTCCAAGTTGTTGTATTGACTAGGAAATTACCTTAGTGAGAATGTTAAGGCTCATTGCTGAACTATAGTTTTCTTCTTCCTTAAAATCATCACAAGCATGGTTTTTGTTGCTATCCTCATTATCTTCACATTATCAATGTTTCTTTCTCTTTGGCCCGCCTTCCATGCTGCAACATCTGACTTTTAGGCCGCTCTGAAAGTTTTGCGCATTGAATGTGCGTTGTTCTACGTCTTTCATCAGACACCACCTAAGAACATTCTCTTCTATGCCACCAGATTTTCTATCTGTCCCGCACTTGTTTGTTGATGGTATCTGATTCTTTAACAGTTCAATACGCAGATTCGCACTTGCCGGGCGTCGAATGGCATGGCAGAAAGTTTTGCCATCTTCGCAGTTAATTGTTGCATTAACATTGATGAGTTTCATGACAGAATGGCAATGTAAAAACTTAAATCCTAACCGACTAAGCTTAATGTGCGAATATAGGATGACCCCGCATTTTTCGATGGAGATATTTAGGAAAAGACCTTGTCTTATATTCGGGTAAATAGAGTATTTATTTATTCAGATACATCAATCGGCTTTGTATATTTAAATTTTCACAATATAGTGCAATACATATAAGAGGTTTAGCCCATATATGGAAGTATATAATTGACATATATGAAAAATTATGTGTAAAAAAATAAAAAATAAAAAAATAAAATAAAATAAAAAAATTTGATTACCAGTCATTGTCATCAAAACCTTGTACCGCATAAATTAATTGAGACATGTTCTAGTAATAATAATACACAATGTAATTTGTTTCTGAAATTTTATATCTGAAGTATAATTTCGGTAAATTAAATTTTTTTTTTTTAATTTTAAATTTGGAATTAGATAAAGATCTATCAAAGAAATTAACATATCGTGCTACCAGATTAACGGTATTAGCTATTCTGTTGTGTGGCCTGATGACGACATAATTGTTGTTGGATTTCTTCACACCTAGTGGTCTTGCTTGCAGATCAGCTGAGGTACATATGGCCAAATTGCTCCAATATTTCCAGCGAGTCGATAAAACCATTAATTACCCTATAGAAAAAAATAAGGTGAATCATCTGTCTCAGGGTTTGAAGACTATCAATCTTGAGTAGATCATAAACATCATCTGAGGTACATACAGCGAAATTGCTCCAATATTTCCAGCGAATCGATAAAACCTTAATTCCCGAAAAAAAAAAGGTGAACGGTTTGAAGACTATCAATCTTGAGTAGATCATAAACATCATTAGTGTTTCTCACATTTTCATCCCGACAGTGGTAAATCTGGGATTTACCGAATTTCCATTGATCTCTCTCAATTTGTGTGATATGTTAGGCAGTGTATGGTGACCTGACTATGCTTCCATAGTCTAGTGTCAGTACCAGTAAGGCAGAGAATAAACGAGACAGTTTATTGATGTTTTAAAATTCTTTTCTAGATCTATGAATCTTAATATTTTGTATGCTGTTTTTAGAAACGTTATCTATATAATCAGCAAAAGTAAGTTTTATCATCAATCATTTTGCCCAGATCTTTAAATGGGTTAACAATTTGTATGTTTCTTCCATCAATCTTGGTAGTTGATTTTGTATCAACTACGAGCATGAGAGAAGATCATCATAGCACATATCTCAATATTCAAGAATAACTTGTTATCTGCACACCATTTTTCGAGTTCAGAGATGTCTTTCTGAAGAATAACTATATCACTCTCACTTTCAATAGATATGTAGATCTTCTTAAAATATGAAGATAATGAATAGTATTGGCCCGGCATGAGTTCCCTGAGACATACGATATAAAACATCATATTCATATGATAAAGAACCATTAACTTTCACTTGTAGATGCCTACCTGTCAAATATGAACAAAGCCAGTCATGGGCTGTTAGTCGAACACCGTAACTACACAATTTCGACAACAATATTTTGTGATCAACCTCATCAAAAGCTTTACTAAAATCTGTGTATAATGAGTGCACAGCTTGATCTTTGTCTAAGCCATTTTAGATAAGTTGATGTATATAAAGGGATTTGTAGATGTTGATCTTCCTTCAATGAAGCCATGTTGTTTAGAAGTAATGATATTTTTGAATGCTGTTATTAATTGTGGGAGAACAACTTTTTCATGCAGTTTAGCAAGCGAGGACTGAATGCATATAGGCCTGTAGCTATTCACTCTCGACTTATCTCCACTTTCATGTATTGGTGTGATATAAGATAATTTCCAGGTAGGTGGATAATAGCCCAACTCAAGTGTTTCATTAAAAATATGTGTAGTGGATTCACATAATCCTATAGAACACTTTTTGAGTAGGATGTTGGGTATGCCATCCACAAATGTTCCTTTTTTGAACGATTGTATGTTGTAATGAAAAGCACACTTATATCATAGTATTCAGGGTATTGTGGACTGTACTATCAAAATATTTAAAATAGAGAAAATCCTTGAGAAAATCTTATTTATGTTTGTTGAAATTCATGTTGAGTTCTCTCAAAATTATGTGAAAACTATTTACATTTTGAAAAAATGTATGCTCTCTGTTTTAAAGATTTTCAAACCGATTTAATTAAGGAAAAATCTATGTTCAATAATAATGTGAGATGGTTAAAAAAATATTGAAGTTTGAAATCTTCAAATTGCAATTTCAGAGGTTTTATTGAAAAATTGGCCTTGTGCCATTTTTATGAACTTCTGCTCTTTTAAAGAAAAAAATTAGGATTTTTTATTTATTAAATTTTGGAGAAAATTTTGAAAATATCCTAAAAGCTTCATATAAAGTATCTCCAAAAATTAAAACTAGTGGTGCTACAACAGCCCATACTTTGTCACATTATTTGTAACTTTCGCAGTTTTTGAAAATTAGAAGAATTCAACAAAGATGGTACCAGCGCCATTTTTATAGCTTACTTTGCTCTATTTGGAAAAATATTTAAAGAAAAAGTGCGAAGCCATTTTTGAGAATTTTATTTTTGATTGTCTATATTTTATGTATTTTTACACAAAAACTACTCATATTTTTAAAAAATTGTACATGACACTTTTTTAAGATGTTTTTGAAGAATAAATTTCATTAAGAAAATATATTTTTATTCGATATAGTTGTAGGAAGGTGTTGAAAAAATTTCAAACTTTTGCGGTTTTCAAAAATTCAGAGATTCCTACGAGACTGAAACCCTGAGCCAGTTTTTTTTTAGCACTTTGCCCTATCCGACAAAAAATTTAATCTAAAATTTGGAGCCATTTTAGATAAAATTTCCAAAATGTTAAGTCTTCATGTAAAGTACCACCAAAACTAAAACAACAATGATGAAGACGACACCATTGTCATCGTTTCACATTCATGAGGCCTCGAAATCGGTCAGATTGATCAGGGAATATCAGTTTTGGAAAAATCCTGTGAACAATTTAGATGCTAATGTTGACTATGACGGACAAACGTTTTGCTGTCAATTTTTCGGTATCAAGGACAAATCCATGCAAAACATGGATTCTGACCACACAATGAGCGAATGGATATTTTCCACCTAATTTTTTTTATCAAGGGCCCACAAACCAGAACTTGACAATGTGCTAGAGGAAGTAATTTACTACATGTGGAAACAAGATTTATCCACTTTTTTACATCAGGAGATAGCAATTGTGTGTGTGGGTGTATGTGTGGGGGGTGTGGGGGTGTGTGTGTGGGGGGGGGGCGTTTTTGGGGGAGGGTCAAAAAATCATCTCTTTCTGTTGCAACATTACAATTCTTCCTTTTTACTACAAGAGTATGTAGTAGATGCAAAAGTAAAATCCATTTCAAATTTGTAGGGTCTTGAGTGTAATCAGATGAAATGGAGAAAATCTTTTTTTGCATAAAAAGATAAAATTCTGTGAATGTTCAGGCTACTCATGTTGTCTACTGGTAGAGAGCAGACAGACATTCTTGGCAAGTTCTTGGTCCCCCAGCTTGTAGGTATTTTCAACAAAACCTTGATGCCAATTTTTTGTAGCATTACAGTACCTTCTCCATATTACAAATATGAAATAGTAAAAATACATAAGTTTTAAAGACATGGGTGTCTCAAACTATCTGACATTTAGGAGGATAAAAGCTACATTTATTGCCCGATGACACCCCCCACCCTTGCCAGAAATTTTACTAAATTTATTCAAAATAATTACTGTTTAAAGATTTCATCTCGTCCAAAATTACGAACATGCTCATACTTTTTTATAAATAATAATTTCAAAAATATTTATAGAAATTCAGAATTTGAAATGCTCCTCTGGAAATACTTTTTGGATCTGCCCCTTAAGAATATATTATTCTTTTTCTGAATAACTTAACCCTTTAAGCAGTGATCCACAATTTGAAGAGTATCCTCTGATTTGACAAGATTGGTTAAGATAACATTTTATTTAATTGAAACGTAAATTTGCCAGAATAAAATGAAAAGTTAATTTCTTGTAGTTACATTATCTCATCCTATTCTGTTGATTTATCTCAAATTATCTTACATATACTTAAACATGGTCTATGACGCATTGAATAATGTGTATGAAGTTGGTTTCCATAAGTTTTCAGCCTGACCTAGATAATGCTCAACAATCTTGAAACTTTCTGAAATGTAGATAGTCACATCATTAAGCAATAACGATTCAGAGAGTCATTTTACTTGTCTTAGAGAGCTGAGTGAAGTTCTGGTAATGGATGAAAATTCAAAATGTTTAAATTTGAGTATTGTGTCTTGATTAAATTCTTCATTAAACATTAAATGCAGACATACACACTGAAAAATTTAAGGGCACTTAGATGGAACAAATGCTGATAATTCATATTTTGCTGTAAGGAAGGGACCAAACCATTTCACTTAAGGTCATCATCAAAGATAAACTATGAGAGGTCTGCCTGGTAAGGTGCTGACTTAAGAAACCAATTCTCTTGTTGAAGTGTTGGTGAACAGGAAATTAAAATCTAGAACTTTCAAACAAGTTGTCCCTCAATTTTTTCTTTCAATGCGAGATGGGTCCCAGTCTTCTTTTGGCTCTGGACAAACATTCTAGTGGAGTGCTCTCAAAGGTTTTTGGTCCTCTGGCAAACTTGTCAAAAATGTTTTTGAGTCAATTGCGGTAGGTAAGAATATTATGGTTTATCATGACTCTTTGTGAAAGAGACTGGACCGATCTAAACCTGATGGGATGTCTCTAAGGAAGTCTAGTATTGTGTAGTCCCAGAAAATAATTGTGGCTACAATTTTCTGGAATTTTAGTTTTTTTTTCTGCTTGTGGACTCCAAAGAAATGAACACTGCTGTTAATGCAGAAAACTGTTGTAACCTATCACATAGACCAAGTGATGAATTTAATCAGGAAGGGCATGATATATTGTCTCATGATGTTTGATTGCTTAACAGCAATGCACAAGCCCACACAGCCCACATTACTGAGAATGCTTTCAAGGTCTGCTTGGTCAAGGGCTTCAAGGAAGGGTTCTGATCACTGGATAGGCAGACTTGGTACCCAGTGCTGCAGTCTCTTCTCAAAACTGAAGAAAGGCCTTCACAGGAAAGAAATCTGAATGGTAGTGAAGTGAAGTTGTAAACTATTTTATAGACTAAAGGTCTGACTATTTTTTTTGAGGACACAAATATTCATCCCTAGACGTGAAAAATATTTTGAAAGTCATGGGTGATGGCTGAAAGGAATACAGATTTTTTGTTTTAACTCAAAAAGAAACTGTAAACTTATGGAACCGTCTCATACATTTGGAATAACCTCTCTCATTTTGCCTTTCTTCTCTTGTACCATGAATATTGTTTGATAGTTTCTGTTCTGCAGAAGTAAAATTAAACTTAAGAGTGAATTTTATTTTTGTTCCTATATTGTGGCCACTTAGTGTGAATATTTGGTTATAATGTAATAATTTTTTTTGTTTCAATATTTCTTCTTGATTGTCAATATATGTTTGCAAATAAAAATATCCAAAGTTTTTTATGACAATCATTTATAACAGGTGATATCAACTGTTAGTTATCTGATATCACCTGTAGTGAGTGTGAGTTAATTTCGTAATGTCCTCGATTGTTCTACTGCAGAGGTAATTCAATGGGATAGCAGTTCCCTCACTAAGAACCTGATGATGCAACAAAACTAGTTATGAAACGTTGTGCAATTGCTGAAATAAATGATTGTCATAAAAAAACTTTGGATACTTTTATTTGCAAATGTTTTTTGTGTTTCTTTCTTGATCAATATACATTTCTTTCTTTCCAGATATGGGTTACCTTTGATCTTCTGCGATATTCATGTCAAGTTTGTGTAGAGATTTGCGAACACTTGAAAATCCAGCTATTCCGAATTCCTGTTAGATCTGCCATTGTGGGATCAGAAAAGAATGGTATGGGCAGTTTAAGTATTCATGGTGGTGGTGGAGGAAGTGGTAAACAGTCTCGAAGTAAACATTCAAAAAAATTTCAGCACTAATTTCAGCACTCTCTCAGAGATGCACGGTATTTGTGACCCGATGAAACACATTTCTTCTCAGTTTAATGATGAGTGAGCTTTTATGGTGTAGCTGGTACTGCATTTTGCAATAAACTCATCTTGGAACCTAAATGATATATTTTTAGCTTATTGAAAGGCATTATAATGCATGACCTCAATAAGAGAAAACTAGTTTTCATGGCTTTGCAGTCTCTTGCCTTTGAGATTTTGTAAAGAACAATGGAAATGCACATGTTCCATTGACAGACAGAAATGGCATAATGCTTTTGAGAACACAAAATAGGCTAAGGATAAATTGACACTTTGATATGTAAAAAATGAAAAAAAGAAAAGAAAAAATTTGTATTGAACCCAGAAAAGGAAATAAATATGCAGAGTGTTCAACAGTTAATTAGCAGGATATTATATTTATCTACTGTGCATATTGTTTGTGATTATCTAAATGGCATGCATACTATCTCAGCAAGAGGTGCATGTACCTCAAGCTGCATATATTGTTATCTGTGTGAATATGCAAGAAATTACATGGAGCCTACATACATCCATACATTCATTCATAAGCTTTTTTGACTTAATTGCCAAATAATTCTTAGGATTTAGAATTAAATATTAGAAACCAGTGATCTACATGATTTTGTGTAAAGAATTTTCAGGTACAGCTTTCTGATGATCATTTGTAATATGCATTACCACCTGTGATACATTTCCTACTGTTCAGTGGTAAAGACTTTTCTCAATGATGGCAGTTGTAGTTGAGGATTTAGAATCCCTACATGGGCTTGCATGAAAAGTTGTGGCATATTTGATAGTTTATTATGAATAGCTTATTACAGTAAAACTCCATTCATGTATTTTACACTTTATCATTTTTTGTATTTATGAGTCATTGTTTTCAAGTCGCATCTTAATTCTTATACTTCCCAAGTATAGATATGCATTACATGTTCATTTGTTTTTCATCCTTAAATGTTCGTAATAAATACACAATATAATCTGTGTAACACAGGCATAATAACCAGATAATGGCACAGATGACCAATAAGTAAGAATGATTATATCATCATAGAGGAGACCAAGGAATTTGTATTTGGTTCATAATTTGGGTTGTTTAGTTTTGTTGGTAAGCAACACCTATTAGCTTCTAATTAGTGAAATTAATTGATAATAATTGTAGAGATTGGATTAATCTGCACAGTAGGGGTGCTAGTGACTTCCAGTAAGGCTTTGCATAATGTTTGCCAACATGGCACAATAAAAATATGGCATATTTGTAGGAAATACAGAATAAGCAGGATTCGGGTATTACAGGCGATTATGTTGCTTTGGTCTCGTTTTGAAGGGAAATTTACACTGTATATGCCAAGAAAAGTAAACAGTTTTAGATCAGTTTCTTTCTAAAAAAGAGAAATTTCTTTTTTAAGAATATTATACATTATTTCTATTGGAGAGAAACTTTTTCCAGCCAAACTACTGAGCCGTTTAAGAATAGCATGGTATCATATGAAAGGTATTTTTATAGACCACAGTGACAAATTCACTGTATTTAATAATACCCATATTTAATATTAAACATTTAAAATTATGAAGTTCATGGCTTGTGATACGATGCCATCTTAGTGGTACGCGGAAGATGTACAGTGTTATCTTCACTTATGTTGGCACTATGTCCATCCATTACTGTGGCGTAATCAGTAGCATTCTGCTGAAATGATCATGGATTCAAAGGTTTGGTTCCTGGTCAGGAAGTTTTTATGCCCTATTAGATGTAAAGATGCTTTGGAAATTATGTGTTGCACTGACTCAGAGTTACTTTATGTTACTTTAGTTACCCTCATAGGAAACCTGGAAATATGTTAGCAAAGTGATACAACTTGACCATAAAATTATTTAGTTCAAGCAAACTTAGATGGTATGCGTCCAAAACCCTTCTATTTAAACCTTAAATTATTTTACGAGAATGGAATTGTAAAACATACCACTAATTCAATATCCTTTCACCTGTACAGTTTTGTGAGATTTGTGCATGTAATTAACTAGTGAGGTTCTGATATAAAAATATTATCAAAGTATTGATTTTTTATTTTGCACATAGATTTTCCTCATTTTCAGTTTTGTTTTTCCTTATATATTTTCCCCTGTCACTCCCCTGAAAAACAATTATATGAATTTTACTGTAATCTGAATATTCCACAATTCAAAATTTCATTGACAATATTTTTTACAACATTGATTTCACTGACTATTTATTGCAAAATTTTCTGATGTAATGCTCTGTATAATTATTTCTAATCTGTTTCCATTACAAATTCAGTGTCAGACTAAGAATAGTGACTTCACCTCTTTCATTGGTCAATTTCCTGATCCTTCAATGAATTAGAAGTGAAAGTGTGACACTTCATTTCTTATGAAAATTGTACCTTACCCTTCTGAAACTTGGAATTCCTTGTCTCCGTACTCATTCTGGTAAATATTTTGTGTGATAAATCTATATGATAAATACAGCATGCCAAGTGTACAACATGTCCATTATTTATTAGTCTTAGAACCAATAATGACTGTTTTGTATTTGTTAAACTTGACTTGTCTCGTAATTTGACTCCCTTGAAAAAGAAAGGGATGTAGCTGTATATAATGCTGTATAAGTGAAGGATTGGTTTCCTTGTTTATTTTTATTTTTTTTATTACTCTTAAAAAGTTATAATGTAGAAATGGTCTGTACATACTGAATTAAATTTTATGTGTAAATTTTGAATGGTGTTATTCTCATCTCTGTGGCTCAGATATATTTTAGAAAATGTATGTTTTTTTTGTTGCATGCTTCATCAGTTAATAGGAAAATATTTATTTTGGAAAAAAGTGCGTAGCACAGTTTTTTTATGTAGTTACGAATTACTGGTGCATTGTTCATAATGGAGTTTAGTTTATTAATAATAATAATTAATTATTTGAAATAATAAATCATTATTTCAATTATTTACATCAATTTTCCTTTCTATGTCTTGTAAATTATTGAATAAATGTGGATTCTGCTATTACAAGAAGCATTTAAATAACTGTTGTTTTGCATTTTCAAATCTTAGTAATTTGTATTTACTTTACGTTGGTGATCCAAATTCTGCTATTTGTCTTGAATGACTTCTATCCCAACACCCACTGAACCAACCTGTATCTGCAGGAAATTCATTGAAATAACTTTCCTTTCAAATCCTGTTGCCTAGTGAGCAATTGCTAAGAGAATTTTAAACAGTACAAATAATGATACATTTTTTGATGATACGGAATATGAAAGGAAAGATACTAATTTATTGCCAAGTTTTGAATTTGAAAATAAAAACAACAATTTTTGTCTTTGCAAAAAGGCATAGTCAGTCTTATCAATGTACATGTATCTCAACTAAGTGATAATTGCTTTATTTGGCATTAACTATGATCTATTTAACTTTCTGGATTGCTGTTGCCCAGGGGATCCTGATCAAATGTTTATCAACTTCTGTCAGGTTTGGTCTTTTGACAAAGCATCAATATATAATCTTAAATTTGTTTTAAATTAAAATTTTAAAACCAATTTTTTTTAACAATTTTTTTCAATTCTGAAGCCATTTGTATTATTTTGTATTACTTCAGAAGCCACAATTCGTAGTTCAGGAATTACAGTTTCTAGTAAATGAAAATTCATTACTTAGATTAAGTTTGTCAGTTTAACACAGACTTCTCACCAAACATTAAATGTAAAGAAAAATTTTCTGTATACTGGTTATGATGGAGATTACAGATCATTTGACTAGCTTCATTTCATGTGCCTTTTTCCTACTTTTAAATAAAATAAAATGGAAAAAAGCTGCTTTAATTTTTCTCTCTTATGATTTACTTGACATTTATATGCTTAGATGACATCATTGAATTATTTTTTGTGAGCTATTAGATGAAATTTAATCTTTCTTGTGGTTGGAGTAAAAGTGCAACACCTTCAGAGGCTGTGTGAAATTGTGAGATAATGGTTGGTTCACGTTAGTATTGAAAGCTGCATTATGTGATGATAATAATAAAAGATATTATTATTATCGATAATGATAAAATATATTTGTAAGCACTTATGTGCATATAAATGTTTTTATATATATTTGACGATAGTACAGTTTTGCATTGTGTATAATTTGCTGCCTTCTTGAATTTATGAAATTAATTAAATTCTACAAAATTTCCTACTTTATCAATTCCTTCATTTGTACTAGCAGTATCTTCAAATTTTTGTACTTTTATGTAATAGTTAAATTGAACTGTGTTGAATAATACAAAGGGAGAGAGTAAATAACAATGAGGTATATACTACGTAATGGATGATTTATATGATGGACATATAGGTTACTTGTTTAATCATTCATGTGTTACTTCTAGGTGTAATCTGTGTCCTTTAATTTTTTCAATGTTGAAGGTATTTTTGGATGTTCTGTACTTTCTTTTCAATAACGTGAATTTTTTGTTGTATGGGACATTTATTCAAAGCAATGAAGTCATGGGGTGCAGAATTGGGACCAAGAGGGGGTGTCAGTCAAGGTGATGGTTCTTTAAATGCACAAAATGTTTTTAATTTGTTTTTGTTGGAGAAAGGTATTTGTGCCATTAGTTAAAATCAGTATTTTCCTCTTTTGAAATTTCAAGCCTGTACAACTAATGTGGAAGAGGAGACTTGCTCAGACATAATGTAAATTTTAGTGTGTAAGCAAAGAATTTTTTCTATGATGTGATTTCATTTGTAATAAAACAATGTTAACAAAATTACTGCTTAAATATGCCATAAAAAATGAGTAAATATTGACTATGCAAGTTAATTCCGTAATTGATTATTGAGAAATTAACACTTTTAGACCCTTTGTTTATTTAAATACAATAAAGTGACCTCTTCTTTAGCAGCAAGATCCTACAATTGATCAAGTGAATATATTAACTGTTGTAAGCTAAATAATTATTGTTGTGCTGGTTTAATGTACACTGTAAATATTTTGTGTGGTTTTGGAAGAGCATTTATTGCTCATAATTGTCTTCTACAATACTTGCACATTGTTCCTCTATGATTCTTGAGTATGAGATGTTTTATGTCTAGAAGAAAATTTGTCTTTGATTTTAAGTGGAAAAAAAAAAGAAAGAAAAAAAAAACTACTACATTTCTCTTCGGAAATTTATTTGATGTATGGACTGCATGTAATGTGATATTTGTAGACCTTGGTGTCATCGAATTATGTCCTTTTTCATTGAGAATAGTGTACATACACAAAGGACAGTCATACTCATACATAATACAAGCGCATGGACTAATCTCTTGCAATTACATATGTGCAAATCATATACGACTTTATTCATTTAATTATTTATAATTTTGTTTTAATGCATTAAATCATCATGTATGTTTAGACAGGCATACCAAAAAGGAAGCTGTAAGTTCCACTATCTTTAATTTTCCAATAAAGTTAAATACATGCTGTTTATCATGTTCCTATACGGGCAATGAAGGAAAGCAAAGTTTATTAATTGTACTAATTTTTGTCTTTGATGGGTAGGTTATGACTCAAATATTTCAATAGAAATCTTTCTCAAGGGCAGAATAAATCAATGTACTGTATTGTAGTTGGTTTGATGTATTTATGTGCATAAGTATTACCCTAATTTTTGTTTTTTATTTTTTATTGTTTCGGGGAAATCAAGTATTTAGAAATAAGTTTGCTAAAAAATGACATGTCTGTTGATGTCTACCTTTTTAGTTATTACTTTTCATTGAAAATACAGCTGCAGTTAAAGGAAAAGAAGACAAAATTGCAAGCATGATTTCAAATTCTTTTTAAATTTTTCATTTTCACAGAATTAGGGTTTTTTAGAAAAAGTTGTGTTGGGAGTCTGATTTTTCTTATCAAAGAAAACTTAATATGTAGTAAGTGTACAATTATTTTCGAAAAGGCACATTACTGCTACAATATAACTTTCTTGTTGGAATGTGGTACTATAAGAATATACAGTGAAATATCATTATAGCAAACGTCAATATAATGAAAATTTCATTTTAGAATTCTTTTCATTTCCCACACATATTGTACCTATGGATTATTTGTAAATTAATTTTACTTAAACAAATCTGAACTTTCTATATAATAAATGGAAAATTTTTTTTAAGTTTTTATCTTTATTTCAAAAATAATTTTTATCTGAAATCTTTTCTTTTTTGAATGTTTTTATTTTTCAAAAATCAAAATTCATCTTGTTTCACAATAAATATTTTATTAATTATAATGAATATTAGTATTCAAATGATTCTCCCATAGTAGCTATTTTCCAGAAATGAATGAGATTGGTGGAGATATGCGTCTTTCTAAGAAATAAGTTATGCTGTTAGTTGGGAGCACAAACTTCCAAAGAATGTTTAGATTTTATTTCTCAATTGTATCGTTCAATTTCCAATCATATATATTTAAAAAGCAGACATAAAAAAATAATTTATTAAATTCAGGGTGAATTAAAAATTTGGTGAATAATTATGAAAAACCTTCATGTCAAATAAATATCATGCTTTTTCATTTGAACATTCGTGTTGAAGGCATGTAGATCCTGCAATAGATATACTGTGATAGATTTTCTGAAAAATTGACATTCTTCAATATAATGAAATTTCACTGTAACAAAATAATGACTGAACTCACATATTTGTTATTCAGGCATTTTACTGTACTATTATTGAAGAGAAATGCTTTTCTGGTCCTTATTATTTTGTCCTCAACTATTTTTCTGTGTATATTGCAATCCATGTAACTAAGAAACTGCATCTTTCTGAAATAACCACATTTTTCAAAATGTTAATTATCCTTAAAAATAGTTCTAGAATAGATGCAACCAGTGTTTAAAAAAAGGCAGTAAAAATAAGTAGATGAGAGCTATTACAAAACTTCTCATCAAAACATTGTTCTCTTCTTGTGTTAAATGTGAAAAAAACTGTAAATCTGTGTAGGCATGATGTGCTTATTTTGTGCAACATTTGAAAACCAAAATATTTCTGGTTTTGGTTGTAGAATGTTCCAAATATTTTTAAGTAAAGGAAAATAAATTAAGTGTAGGACGTTTCTTGTATAGGTTATTCAATAAATTACAACTGAAAAGTCTTGATAAATTCAAAATAAATTAATCTCTTTCACATATAAAGGAATTGAGAATGAGATTTTGAAGGATATCTCCATGCAAATTTTTGCTCTTAAAAATTTTGAAACATGTGTAGTATTAATTGTTTCCTTTTAAAAATGAATATTAAATAAAATTGAAACATCGCATTAGCCACTTGAGTTTAAATACTGTCTTGTTACTGATTAATAAATCCATGTTATATAAAAATAGCGATATTGGAGGAAGAAAAGTCTGTATTAGCATAAATATTTTTAATGTTCCATTATCCTCATATTTAATTGATTTTTGTTTTTTTTTCGGATGAGTTCGATAATGTCTCTTCCCCATTTTTTTTAGTTTCTCCAAACGGAATGATTCTTGGAAGGACTCTCCACTACTACTTTGAATTTCTTCTCGCTTTGAGTCCCATGTGTAACATACTGATTTCCATGTCCTTCTCAGGGGGCCATATGTAAAAAAAAAATTTTCATAATTTCTGTAGTCATCTAAGCTTTCAAATGTAAAAATTTTTTAAATTAGATAATCTTGATAATCATCTGTGTCAGAACCCAAAGCAGTTACAGCCCATTGATAACAAAACCTAAGTGTATGAAAAGTTTAGATTTTATTTCATGTAGCAGAACAGTATTTCAGACCATTGTTAATTTGAAAGTGACTGACGAGAATCTGAAACAGGATGACAAATGTAAGTTTTGATCATCATCTTAAAACCACAACTATTATTTTGGTAGTAAAATTTCATAGTGTGCAGTCTTTAGTTTATATCCGATGAAATTTTCTTGTGGATAGACAAGGAATCTAGTTCCGGAAATGGAAGTTCATTTGGAGATGTGAGTAGTAGTGATTTAGAATATTAATGATTCAATTGTGAAGGCACTCTTTAAGTACAGATGAATCAAATGAAATACCAGCAGGGAAATGAAAGTAAATATAATTTGTTATGAACCCATATTTTTGTAACACTTCCTAGACAATGATGTAGATATGTCCATTTATTTGTATTGTGGAATAGAATTAATTATTTGATGGGATACATGGCAGTCTGTGTTTGCCTTGCCACAATCACACGAGAGAGATCCATCCTTTACTCTGGACTTGCTTCCCTTAGCTTGAGGGGCTGTCATATGGCCAATTTAGCTAAATGCTTTAAATTTATTGCTGTGTCAATTATGACATTATCATTTATATATACAGTGGCATGTTGGGAGAGAGAGAGAGAGAGAGAGAGAAAAAGAAAACATTGCTGAGGCCTCCTGTATACACTGCAATATAACCACGACCCCGGAGGAGGGGCAACCCAAAAAAAGACACTTGTATTTACACTGTTTATCTCATTTTATACTTTCCTTTTTGCAATACTATTTTATAAACTTGTGCTTCTCATAAGTTTCAATATCGTTATATCCATTTCAATGAAGACTTTTGATTCATGCATTAGAATAGTATGGATTAGGTTAGGCTTCATCCTACAACTATTTTTTATTGAGGGAGAGAGGTATATACAATTTATTGGCCACAGCGTTAGAATGTTCAGTCACAATCTACAATCCTATCAAGACCTTCAAATTGATTGCAATACTTCTTAGATGCTATGCTTTGTGGCTGAAGATATTCACATCATGGAAAATCAAGTTCTGTAAGGATTTCTTTTAAAATTTACTTCATTTAAATATTGCACACATGTACAACACATGTTCTGTATAGGTTTGAACATTCTCATTGTTTCTATCAGTCTTGAAGAGTTTTCAGTCACATTGTGTATTATATTAGATTTAAATATTTGTGGTAGATTTTCCACGATTAAGATTATTTGATATTTCTCCACTCCAAGCACTAAATTGCAGTATTTGGTAAGAAAAGAAGTAATCAAATTGTATAAAAAGAATACACAAGAATTGGCAACATGTATTATTGAATATTCTCCTTTATACTTCCTTTGAATTAAGAAAATGATCTTAAATTTCAATATACTTAATTTTATCAAAGATTATATCATTAATATTATAGCCATATATTTAGTAAGAATTTTTTTCATATTCGATGTTTCTCGTCTTTTTAAAATCACTGAGATGTGTGACTTGTGGTTTTTAGTGTTTTCTTTTCTTTTTCTTTATATCAATTCACTTCTTTGCTAGATCACAACCTCTTGGTAATACTGTCGAAAGGGAATGCTTCTCATTGAGGCTACTTGTGCTATGAACTTTTTATGTGGCAATCTTAAGCTTCTTTTTGTTATTTTAATGTGATATTACATGAAGATAAAATATAAAATATCTGGTGGATCATTCATTTTGGTCAAACTTAAGCAAATAGAAATCACATAGTTTTCAGTTGAAATGCTTTGTGTATTAGTGCAAATAGAAATTGTAGAATTTATTTGGTTTAACGTAATTTTTTACAATATGAAACTAACGTTTTCTTTAAATAGAATTTTGGTAGTTGGTTTCTGCAAAATACTTTTCTAATTTTAAAATATTATTTGAAAATTGCATTCCAAATTGCAAATTATATCAACAACTGACTGCAGCTCTGTAAAATTCATGTTTGTGATGATTAATTGAAATAATGAAACACTTATTGAACATCAGAATTTTTTTCTGTTTTCTTTCATCAAACCTATCTTAACTTTGGTTAACATGAGGCTTTATTGTTAATTTCCAATAGAATAAACATACATTAATCCTGTGTTATTAGTACTAACAGTGTTTAGTGAAGAAAAGAATCAGAGGTTTTTTTGGCTGTAAGACATAAGAATCAGCATAATTCTCATTGATTGTAGAATTTTCAGTCTTAATATTTTACTCTTTCTTGAAATGATCATGAAGATTCACAGAAGAAGTTTGAATATGTTAAATGGTTTCAGAAGGTCCATGGGAATGGTAGAGTGAGCCCTCTATATTCAAGCGTTATGCAATGTAATGAGAAATGAAAATCATTTAACTTCATATATTCTTTAGCAGGTGCAGAGGATTACTGGAAAATAATTCAGGATGAATAGGCTAGATCTGACAGCTGGTATCTGTGAGGATGAGGTTCATAAATACCCAAATCAGATCTGATACCTTTGTTGTCAAAATATACATGATACATTGTGTGAATACATGTATACCATAGTATCATAAAATAGACACAACTCTACTGGATACATTTTTCTTTCAGGTGTGTTGCTCTTTGTCTTCTCCTTAAGGTGGGTGGGTGTATAGTCAAAATTTGAGTAAAATAACAGCTTCACATTACTATACAAAATTGCCTGTATAAAAGCGTACTCTGTAGTAAAGTAATATTAGGAGACATCTATCTTCTCTTAAATCATAGTTAATGAAATTACTGTGTGGTTAATATTCTCGCAAAGTTTTACTTATCATTGTTTGAATGGTATCTATATTGAAATAATCATTCTTCAGAAATTATATTAGTTGGATACTTCAATAGTTTTGCTTCATTGACCTTGCATTACATACAAACTGTTTTTAACAGGTTGAGAAGTAATGAGTGATAAGAGAGTCTTTTGTTAAAATTGTAATATCATCTTGTAGAAGTATATATTTTAAGTAATAGTATTAAATAAAAAGGAAAAAAAAAAATTTATTCATAAAATGTGTGTCCTAACAATTCTCCAAGTTAGGCAGTGATTCTTAAATAGGCTAAGGAAATATAATTATCTGTAGTATTTTCATCATTAAATCATCTCCAATCTTGCCATAAATTATATTGTTAAATTTACAAGAGAAAGACATAAAACTTCTTATATTAGTAATAAATATTTTGTATTATTTTTACATCATTTTCAATTGTGATATCTATTTGTATACGAATTCATATACATTTATTGAATCCAACAGTGTATTAATTGACATGTGAGTGTACATAATACATATTTGTTTTGTTGCACAATGTATGGTTTAAGTTGTTTTAAGAAATGGAGACAAACGTCTCGACACCTTCACAAATATTGTATTATATTTAAAAAGAATGTCAGGGCCATAATATGTAAATGCTCTCTCCTGACCTCAGTTTTTTTGTAATATTGTGTTCATAGTATAATTCGTATTGTGCTGTGGAGAAATTCACAGCAAATGTAGTGTTCATGCAGACCATGTTATGTTACTATATTCTAAAATACATTATTCTAGTATGGCTAGATGTATCCTAATCTTTGTGTAATTTTGTTTTGTACCTGTACTTTGTCTCCTCTCTTTCTAATTTTTATTATTATTAAAAGTTCCATTTTCGCGAACCATTTCAGTAGATAACTTTTTAGATGAAATGTGCTTTGCTTTCAAGCAATTCTCTGGAATGTATTTGGCTCATGGAAACATTGCTAATTGCTCATAGTGTCTTCTTGACTCGAGTACTGGAGTTCATGTGCTGGTTGGTGGTTGTTGTAAATATGTTCTTATAACTAAAAATTTAAGGCATTGTGATAAATGTTGAGTATGTATTAAAGACAAACTGAAGAGACTTGAGTCTGCTGTAAGACTTTTAAGTAGTGTTTGATATTCTTTTGTTTTGCCTCTAAAATTAAATTTTCACATAATTGTTTAACAACTTTTCAAAAAATTGAGATGTAAAGGCAATTCTCCTTTTTGTGAAGTTTGTTGAAATAAAGAATGTAGTTACTGAAAGAAGAAACTGTATGCTCTTATCTTGTACTTTTTTCACCTTTTTCTGTTTTTTTACTGTTGGTCCACTTTTTCTCTAAACTCCCTCTCACATTTTCTAGGAATATGTGTATCAAAATTATTTATGGTATGTGGGTGTGTTGTACTCTTGGTCATTCTGTTGTTGTTGTTGTTGTTGTTTTGGAAATATTGGGGAAGGGAGGGGTACTTGTTTTGCCCTCAAATATGTTTGTTACCATTGTTATTGCATGTAACTATTTGATACTTTACAAATAACTTAATGGCTTTGTGATTTTTTTAACCTTATATTCAGCAGTTAGTAGATTACTGTTGCAAACATTTTTTGTAGGCAAAATACAAATGAGTTACATTTGCTATAAGTGAATACTGGAGTGATGTAGTAGATAATTTGCTTTTTCATCAGAGGTATTGCTTTTACTTTGGAATTTTTGCTTTTTCTTAGTAGGAAGTTTATTATATGATTTTTGTTCATATAATTTTTTTCCACATTTTCCTTGAAAACCTGTGAATTGTTTCCTCATATTCTTAAACACTTTTTTAATTAAAATTATGTAAATTGCCTCTAAAACTTGCATTTAATTTGAATTTTGATGGCTAGTATTTTTCCTTCAAAAATATTTTCTATGGTGTCAACTTTCACTGTAAGACTGTTTGTAGCTCATAGGTAAGTATACTATTAGGTAAATTTTAGTTTTTCGAAAAAAGAATTTACCTGTTTTAAATGAAGAGAATTTATGCATAATTTAAGCTTTAAAAAAACCTGAACAAAGCAATCTGCCCTTGAGGAATAGCATTTTGTATGTAACAAGATGCTATTGTTCATGTCCAATAAAGGTACAGAGAATGAACAATCAGTATCCAAGATACCAAATTTTTCGGAAGTGCGTTTTAAAAGATGGGAAAGTTGTTTTTCAAACTGCTTCATCATATATAATTTTTTAAACATATATTACCATTTACTTGAAAACTAAATATGTTTGTACCACATTTGTTGCTCACGAGTTGTGTTTTGTTTTGTTTTTTTAATTTCAAGTACCTTCAACTCTTGTGTGTGGACTCTGATCATTCTTTTTCTGTTACTCTCATTTATGCTTGGATTGCTATTGAATTTCATCTTTTGTATCATTTACTATCTAACAATTAAAAACCAATATACATCCAATTTCTTTCTTCTCACACTTATACAAGGATGAATCTGCAATGCACTTTTATTCACTCTTGCATCTTTTCTCCTACATGTGTTTAATGGATTTAATGTCATTTGTAGATCTGTAGATTCACACTTTATTACGTCAAAATAAATTATTAATGTTTGTTGATGTAGGTCCATGAGTAAACTACATATTTTTATGATATGAAGAGAGATTTTTATTGTTGAAATAAAGGGTATATGAAAGTTTGGGGGGAATCCATTATTTAGACATTAGTGATCTATGAAATGACTTACAAACAATATTAAATCCATTACAAGAGATCTAACTTTGTTGTTATGTACTTGCTACACACAAGACTAATCTCAAAATTTGATAGTGAGATAGCAAATAAATTTCATGCAGAATAATGTTTTAAGGAAAATTTCTGAATGTTTTTTCACAATTGTAATTATTTTATTTTGTACCCTTGCATGAATTTAAACTTGTTAACTGAACATAAGTTAATAGAAAAATTAGTCAAATTTATTCAATGATTTTAAAAGATCTTATTTAATTACACTTGCTCAGTGTAGTGCGAACACTGGCATTCTCTTAAATTGATCCAAATGATTGAACTCACATGCACGTTCTACTCAAGAATCATAAAGTGATTAGCCTTCACATAAATTATCAAGTACTTTGTTTAGACAATTCCAGAATTTCTACTGACAGATAGAGATGCTTGGGAGTTTTAAATGTTTGCCATTCCCCTGCATGAACATCGAACCAATAAAAAAGATATTCTTGCTAATTAACATTAATAATAATAGTAAAGTGATTCATATGCAGCATTTGAATAAACCGTTTCATTTTAAAATGCTTGCCTAAACATTGCGTATTGGGAGGGATATTGTAATTTATATTTTTTTATTTATATATGCACTATATTTTTATGTTGAGTGTACTCTACTGCTCAGTAATTAAATATATATGTGGACATTGTGCAGTGCTTTTACCCAACATGGAGGAAACAGTATGAACTAGTTCGTGTCCAGCATCTCAGCCCTAGTCGGGTGATAAATTGTAATTGCGAGAAGTAAGGAAATTTAAAATACTTGATTATATGTATTTCGGTGTTGTTATATATTTTTCTAACATAGTAAAAATTAGTGAATTGTCAAAAGACTTAGTATCTTGAGAATTATGACATTTTATCATCAGAGTAATGCTCATTGCCTTACATCTTCAATTTAGTGTATTTTTCATATTATTTTGCTGAATATTAAATGAAATGTTTTGTCTTGCAGTTTCTCAAAATGATTACATTAACTCTCAAAGTGATGGCCTCGACAACAATATTTTTTTATTTAAAAATGATGCAGAAAGTCAACTACTGATGAATGAAGATGAAACATCTGAATAAGTTTGAAGATTTGGGTCTGGATAATAAAAAGTATAAATGCAGTGTTAATTGCACTATGATCTTAATGGTAATTGATGAAGAACACGTACTCATACTTTGTATTTATTTCATTATCATTTATCAGTAATATTCTTTTTTAAAAAAAGTCTGCAATTCTTATTTTTACTTGTGGATTACCAAGAATAATTAAAAGACAGACATTGCAGTCAGTCACAGATAATGTCTTAATTGTTTGCTTTGGAATTTGGTGAAGGCATAAATTATGTAAATGAAGTGTTAAAATTTCGAATTGCAATGCAAACGCTAAGTTAAGCTACTGAATAAGTTTATGGACTACTAGGTTGATGTTGAACCTGAGTTACTTTCAAAGAGATGTTGATATTGAATGCAATATTTGATGCATTAAATTTCTCTTGTTTAATGTGGACACAACTAAAAAAAAATATTATAAAAAAATTGTTTCTGCGTGCCTGCATTGCATTTAGATTGAAGATTCACAAGCTACAATGAAATTTCAAATTGGAATTTAAAAATCTATGAAGGTGAAGAATCTGTCAACACGATAACACAATTCCTTCTTTAAATTATGATATAATTTTTTCAATTCTGTTAGAAAGTTTAACATTATATTTCAAATGGGAGTTACAACTTCAAAATGAATATTGGAAACAAATCATTTTATAAATTTATTTATTATTCTATGAGGATAATTAATAATACTAGGAAAAAATGGTTGTACTTTATTATTTGTCTTGAAACTTACATGTTTATATTTCTGGGTAACAGACAAGTATGAATATTTCTATTTAATTTATATTTATTGATTTTATTTTACCTCTTGTGGACCAAAAGATTCCTACTCAATATTATGTGGGTATAATTTTAAAACGTTTTTTTGCCTTGTAAGGATTAATTTAATTTTCACTGTTTCAATTTAATTATTTTCAGAGTAATCAATGTTGATCGTGTATAGTGTGTCAAAGAATCTCATTACATCCAGAGTGCAATGAAAAGATAGAAATACTGATACACCTCTCAGAATTAAAAATTTGCATTATTTATAACTCAAAGAATAACTATTACTGGTTTCCTTTTAATTTTAACCTTTATGAAGAGAGTTCTTTATTATCTCATTTCCTGTTTCTTTTTCTTACCTTACATCCTTTTGCTTTTCTCAATTACTCTTGTTTTGTGTTTTTGTTCTTGATTTCCCCTTCCTAATATCCTCTAATCTTTTCTCTTTTTCTTTCCCATTTTTTGCTTCTGCTACTATATTAATGAGTATCAAGCAGTGATATGTGGAGTTCCTAAGTATTCTGTTAAATTTACACCTGCACCTCCAAACATGAACTAACAGTATTTTAAGAAAGGTAATATTTCTGGAGATATTGAACCAAACCCTAGGCGGAGGTTTTGTGTTTCTCACAATATTAGTATGATGTGCAAATGGAGCTGATGAATCCATACATGAAAAAATAGTGATCTATTTAATATTTAAGAACGGGTAGGATTTTAATTAAATGTGTGAGAAGAAAATGAGATGTAATGTAAGTTATAGTTTTTTAGGGAAATTATAAAGTGAAATGTACAAGATTGCTAAATGTATATGTCATTGTTTAATTGTGAATTCCCTTTGTGAAATTTCACTTTGAGGTGTACTTTTATCATTTTCAAAAGAAAATAAATTGATTATAAATTATTATCTTAGCAATGAAAAAGTATTTTTTTGTAATGAAAATGTGATATTATGTTTTTTTTTTTTTTTGTAACATATGATTAACCATTTATTATCAAAATCTCAGAAATTACCTATAGTAGAGAAATTCAAAAATAACAATTTGTATGCAGCACACTGTTTAGGAAAAAACATTTTGGAACTTTGAATGTTTCCATTCCTTTGTGTCATACTTCTTACTCACCAGCTTGGCTTACTCCACAATTTCCTATAATAGTGTTCATATTGAAAAATATAAATCTCTTACTCCCAATCAAATAAGTATTTTGGGCAATGCTGATTTTTAGAGTTTAATTGTCTCAGGGATGATGTTTCGACGTATTTGGCCTGGATTAGAACTTCACAGGTTTTATTGGATTTCTGTGTGAAAGTAACTCATTCTTTAATTTACTGAAAAGCAAAGTGTAAAGTGCACTTTGCAAAGTGTTGCACTTGATTTACTTTCAGTGGTCAATATTGATACTTTTACCTTTGTTTATAATTAGATTTATGTAGTATCATATGATATATTATTAAGGTCCATTATTTGTAGTTGTTTGGCTGACTTTGTATCATCTGCTAAATAATAAGATGATCATATTTTCATATGCCTGAAAGTTTATCCATTGTTAACATTCCCCAGTGATGAGAAGAATATTTTGTGTACATGTCAAGAGATCTTGCTTATTGTTAATTTTTAAAATTGCATGTTAAGAATATTTTGTATATTGAGCTGACTTTGATATTACACAAGGAAAATTGTTTTGATGGAATTGTGACTAATAAGGTCAACTTGTAAGGTGCTAGTATTAAAAATGTATTTGTATAATTAAGAAATGTGCCTATTGTTGTATTAAGAAATCATTCAATTGATTAATTTGGGCAATGAATTTCATGAACAAAAATGAATTTCAATTTTTATTATCAGTTTTTGTTTTTCATTTATTATTTAAAAAAGGAAAAAAAATTCAATTAAATCAGTATTGTCATGTAAAATATCACATGTATGTGAAACATTAGAAGTTGTATGGTTTAAAACAATGTAAATTATAATAATTCATTTTAATGTATTCAGTGAAGAAAATAGGGAATTAGAGGCATATCATGGCGTTCACATCTTTCGTGTCTTTTAATTTTGATTCTTAATTTTAGAATTGTTGTGATTTTTAATTCCCAACAACAGCAGTTCTAAATGCCAGAAATTGATGATGCTTACTATTCCCATTTTAAGGAAGTTGCATTAGAGATTTCAATTGCCTAAATCCACTGTGACTTTTATGTATGAAGATTTTTATGTATGCATAACGATGTTGTCAGTGGGCTTAATTGTGAGAAACTGTTTCTTTGGTGAGTTTTTAAGAAACTGCATAATACGCAATATATTAGCTACTTAATATTGTTTTAGAATTTTATCAGTTGTATTTCACACTCAAATGTATTTTTCAAAATCTATCAGAATATTGAATACTTTTATTTCTTTATGATTTGAGAAAATGATTGTTTTTTGAAAAAGCACTTGGTATATTTTTATTTGTTCTTAGTAAAACAATAATTTTGGTAGCTGGTCTGCCATAATGCCATTTTAATTGTTGAGTTAAATGGGAATAGTTGCAGTAGTGGGCTAAGTGCAGAGCTTGTAGAATTTACAGAATCTAGTTATATGCCTAAAAATTCCTACTCATGTAGATGTTATGTATTATGATTGTTATTATTGTTTTCTTTTGTAGCAAAAAAGAGTTATGGCAATTATCAGAATGATGGTTGTATGCCTTCTAAAATTATTTTTTGTTATGTTTTCTAAAACAATATCTGAATAATGAAACACATTCACTATATGTTTTAAATTTGTGATTTTAAGTATACCTGCACCATCCGTCCAAAATATTTTTGTATTGTATTCTGCATAAGCAAATGCGGTAATATTTGAAAAATTTTCCTAATAAAAAATCTTGTTTCCTTGTTATATCTCATGTTAATATGCTACATTAGAATCCGTGTAATTCTAAATTTCTTTTTATTACTGAAAGTATGCAAGAAGAAATGTTTAAATGTAATTTGAAATTTTCTAGAGCAAGAATAAATTTTGTTATTTTGGTATTAGAATTAAGAAATTACACATATTTCATGAATACCATACATGTCTTACCTTCATTATTTTAAAACACAATCATTCCTAAAATTATTGTATTATATTCATTTATTAATATCCACTGTTTCCTACCACTTGTATTCAAAAATTGGAAAATAAGCTCTTAAGACAATTTTAACCATATTTTGTCTAATAACCTACTTGGACATTCTAAATGGTTCAGCCATAATAAGCCCTCAAAAGTTAGTGGGAAAAAATACTTACTAGGAAAACATTTGCATTGCAGAAGCATAGAAACACTTCAGAAACATGTAAATTGTTTATTATTTACAAAAGAAATGAATTTATTTGTTCCAAAAGAAAAATTAACCAAAAAAAAATACCCAATTTACACAACTCAACTGTTTTTTTTTTACTTCTCAGTTAATTGTTCTTTATGAACAAATTCGTTTCTTTTGTAAATAATAAACAATTTATATGTTTTTGGAGTGTTTCTATGCTTCTGCAATGCAAATTTTTGTCTGTCTGTCTCTCTCTCTCCTCTCCTCTCCTCTCCTCTCTCTCTCTCTCCTCTCTCTCTCTCTCTCCTCTCTCTCCCCTCTCTCCCCTCTCTCTCTTTCTCGAGGGGAAAAGACAAAAAAAATCCGATTTTGATTGAAAATGCATATATTCAGTTATGATATTCACCTATTCTCATTCTGCGCATACCAACTGAATTCTAATACTCAATATGTCTCTCCTTACATTAGCTGACATCGTGTGACAGCAAGGCTTCAGAGAAGAGACCTCCCTTTGCTATTCATGTGTTGCATTATGTCACTTTTTTTTATGTTCTTGTTATATAGCGAACCATTGTACTGCATGTATACACTACTGTTATTGCAGTATTCATGAAAACTGTTTTACTAAAATATTTAAGTTCATGCAGTGTTAAATGAGAGTATTTTATTTGATGTTCATATCAGTATGCATGCTACTATTTGGAAAACCATTTTATGGTGGTTGTTTTTTTCAGCAGCATTTTTACTGTTTCAATTCACTTGTTTGTGTAACTTAAATATTTCCCAGGTGAATTCTGACTGTTCAGTTTTCGAGTAAATAGTCCTGAATTTTTTTAAATTCACAGGCAAAGAAGCTGTAATTACTCAAATTATAACAAATACTTTTGATAAATTGCATTATATTTTGATCAAAGAGCACATAATAAACAACGTAAATGATTTTCATGTACTATAACATCATTTACTTTCTCACTTTATAACTTTTCCAATTTTTGAAACTTCAGAAAGTTCAAGAGCAATAGACCTTCACCAGGTTTTAAGTATCCATTATTCTGTTGTAGAGAAAAATATTAAAGCAGTTTTTTTAAAGAAATAATTAGAAACTATGTTAACTTGAAGCAAAAATTGCATGAAAACTACTATTTTTTCAAAAAAATCTTATTTAAAGTATTGCTTTTTTTAGAACATTTGTTTAGGAAAAATCTTCATCATGAGTATTGTATTTTACAAGTAAAAAAAAGTGTTCACCCAAAATGTGAGATTTTTTTATACATACAAGCTGAAAATTTAAACAAAAACTGTGAAGCCTTTGTCTTTTCATTTCTAGAAAATAATTGTTTAAAAATTACTATTTTCACGCAAAATTACGGGAATACTAATATTTTCGAAATGACCTTTTTTTTACGATCTGCCTTTAAACAACAGATTTCTTTAAGGTAATTTCTGCCTTCAATATTGTAGTTGTCGGATGACACTGAAAAAGAATTTGAACTTTTACAATTTCAAAAACGTCAGGGATTTCAAAGAAAATGTGGCCTGTATCATTCCCTTACGCGTACCGTTCTCTTAAGCGCAAACCCAGGACAAAGTTATATCAAAAATTTCGAGCCATTTTTAATAAAATTTTGAAAATATGTACAGTATAATGCCCTCAAAAATCAAAATACCTATTACAAACTCGGAGGGTTTTGAGTTCGTTTAAGTCGATCGTAGAATAACAATTTCAGAGAAAATCGAGTCAACGTTTCAGGCGCTAGCGTTGACCACAGACACACACGCACGAACTGACAATTTGCCGCCAATAGATTTTTCGGTATCAAGGTCCCACAAAACATGAATTCCAGCTACACAATTTTCTATATGCTACATTAAATAGCATACGCTTCCCACTTAAATTCGTGGTAACTAAGTATATTCTAGGCATTGTCGGATCCCCTGGGTTTCCTAGACTTCCCCACGGGACCAAGAAGTTCATTTTCTGCATTTACTGCCAGCAATGCTAAATTGCTCCATCGTAATTTACAGATTGTGTGTAAATCTTAATAGAGCAATTAACGAGATAGTCAGTAAATCTCCCCGAGACATGATCCCCAACGTCTTAAGGGCACTGACTGTTGATCGTGGCATAGCCCCAGAGGTTCCAACCACCACAGGCAGGATTCTGGCGTTGGGCACTCCATGAAGTTGGGCTGCCAGGGGAATGACTGGTTGGTACTTTACCACTTTTTCCTCCCCTGCTTTTAGAAGGTTAGACCCATCCTCGTGGCGGACAGTCACATCGACCACATGGACCTCCTCCCGGTTTTTTATTTCCAGGTCAGGTTTGAGTCTTACCCCAACGGAGAAAGTGGCTTCCGTGGACACCACAGTGTCTGATTTCCGGAGCATCTTCCCCTCTATAAAGTTCGTTATCTTGTCATGACGCTTTATTCTAGCTGGTTTTGCAAAAATGCACTGACCGAGGATGTGATTAATAGTTTCTACCGCTGTATTGCACTTCCTGCAGTATACATCCTCTCTGGACCTTCCTCTACTAAGAGTAGTTTTATTGGCAGCGGTATTTGTTCTCAACTGGAGAGCAATGATAAAAAGACCAGATTTCAGAAGATTTTAGTCTTTCAAAAAGGCATTTCCAGTCGGATCGTTTATATGCCCCTTAACCGCTCTCCCTTGGGATCCCAGCTTCTCCCAGGCGGCTACCTCGTCATCGGCGCATTTCTTCTTATAAGATCTTAAATATTGTTCGGTATAGGGCCAGTTGAGTCTCAATGCTTTGGCGGTTTTAAATGTCGGTTGGTAGAAACTCGGGCAGGAGCTCAGCCATCTGCAAATGGGATCTGCAGATTTTTCTAGTCGTAACCCTAGGTTCAGTGCTACCCTAAGAACGTGTTGGGCAAGCCGCAGCAATCCCAGTCCTCCATCTCTCTTGGCCAGGTAAAATAAGCCATCTACAGTACTCATATGCAGGTGTAGAAACTGTTTGACTGCCACTCTGATTTGACAGTCCGCTTCCCTGAGCATCGACATAGATGGCATCGATAACAGTAATTGGTAGAGGTAATGTGGCATTATGTAGGTGTGAAGTAATGCCAATTTCTGAGTGGGCTTTAAATCCGCCTTCTGTAGCCTCGTCAGTGCTTCCATCAAATTCAATATCGATGCTTTACTTGGGAAGCCATTCCAGATAGAGTAGTTCACTCCCAAGTATGTTAGGGTATGGTCATCACTGACGAGAGGAATTCTCTCCCCCAACCTTTCCAGACAAGGGTCTTCAATGAACCAGGATCGTTCAAAGGTTGTAATTTCTAATGATGAGCACTTCGCGACTGACAATGTCATTCCGAGGACCCCAAGATATTCCACCACAATATCAACCAATTCTTGAGCTCGTGGGGCATCTTTTGCTAAAAGCACCGGATCATCAGCAAATGCTAATACGGATACACTCCTTTCCAATAGCGGATATCCTGACATGTTATCCAATTTCTCAAGCAAGCACTTAATAATGAGGTTAAAAAGGAGTGGGGACAAGGGGTCCCCCTGTTTTACTCCTCTACGAATTGGCACCTCAATGCCTTTCGAGGGGTGCTGAATGACTGTGGAAACGTCGGTGTAAGAGTCCATTAGCAAATTGGTAAAGGCGTCGGGGATCCCTTTCGTGGATAGAGCCCACCGAATCGCCGCGTGAGGAACAGTGTCAAATGCTTTAGATATTCTAGCACAGCGCCGAACCCACCCTCTACTTTTTTCATGTCACTGACTGCTTTGTGAAGAATTTGAACGTTGGCGAAACAGCCAGGTTCAGGAATAAACCCTTTTTGGCGTGGATTGGTCACCACGGATCGAATGCGTTTGCCCATAATACCCCAAAATATTCTGCACAGCAGGGAACTAATTGTGATGGGGCGACAGTTAGTGACAAACTTATTATCCTTACCCTCTTTTGGTATAAGGATGGTGCGATTTGCTTTCCACCCAGAAGGCACAAAACCAGTGTATAAAATTTGGGTGTACAATAGGGACAATATTTCAACTTTTGCTCCTGAAAATATATTGCTAACTTTTATCTTATCTGGTCCTGGAGCTGTGGCATTTTTCATCCCAGCCAGACGACTTTTAATTTCGGCAACTTGCACCGCGTATAGAATTGCGTATAGAATCTGGGTCCATTTCAGGTGTCGAAAATTTATCATCCTCTCGGAAAGCCGGATTGGGGGCGTATTACCCCAAATGGATTTGTACAGATCATTAACCTCATCCCTGTTAAGGGGTCGTTGGTCGACACTAGTACAGTCAATGCCCGTCCTAATGCACTTGGCCAAAAGTGCTGGATCATTCTTGGAAAGATCCTGCGCCCTAGCATAAGAGAAGCGCTTCCTGGCGCGTTTGCCTCCATGCCTACGGGGCTTTTTAGGCCTGGTGGTGGTGGGTACAGAGGAGCCGCCCAAAATATCTACCAACCTGGCATAGGTCTCGTTTAATTGGTCCTGGAATTGAATATTTCTTTTGAGTTCATTTCCTACCTCAACGAGTTCTTGATCTACATTAGTTTGAGAGATACGCCATGTTTCTATCCAAGTTGAAATGTTTGCCTTTCAGTTAGGTGTGGCATCTAGTGTGGCCCTGTTAAGACTAGTTTCAGTAGTTGCGTCTCCGGGCGTCATAGCAGCCGGGGACTCAATAAAAGTTTGGTCCCATCCTAACCGACCAGCGGTGTCGGAACGGGCCGTGTCAATGACACAAAACAGAATCAAAGAGGACGGGCACACCCGAAAGCTCCTGATTCATCTCTGAAATGTAGCGGCCTCCTCGTTAGGGAATCGCCCCTATCTGCTTTTGGGGAGGTAATGTTTACCTTTGCAAGTTCCTCCGGGTCACTGTCTGTGGGCCGACTTTTTGGAAGGGAATCAACACGAGGCTGTTTGCTTATCTCTACCTGTACAGACGTTTCGGCCCCCTTTGAAGAGTGTCAGAACCGGGGATCACCGACTTTCATCTTGTCTTGAGGTTAGGTCTTCGATACAGGGGAGAAGAAGAAATCAGCATAGGAATTTGGCTCATTGGAGTTTTCGGAGGGCTAATAACCCTGGGAGACGATGCGATAAACCGGGAGCGGCAGCTCAGCGCATCAACTGATGCCACTGCAGCGCCTCTGACCGGCAGGTCCTAGGTTCGAGTCCTGACGGCAGCAGGATTTTCGACACTATCTTTTCAGCTAGGTCGAATTCAGTCGCTGCCTGGAGGAGAATTCTAGCGGCCGGCTGCTCTGATCGGTAGTTTTCCGTGGTTTCTCCGATTAACACTAGGCGAATGCCGGAGCAGTACCCTACCATACGGGCCACGGACCGCGCGCGATCTTTCCTTCCTCTTCCTTGTCTTATCCTCTCCCTTTACACACACTTACACTAACATGCAGTACACTTACACTAACATGCAATATTCCGGGAGACCGGTCAGGGGCTTAGAGATTGTCCCGGATGGGGCGGTGCCTGTTAAATCTCAAACTTGGCTGACCTCTTATTTAATAACAATTTATTTAATACGGTCGCCAGCTGTTGAAAACAGCACATTAATTACATAAATTTTCGCTACGTAATAGATAGCGAACTGACCATGCATTTGCCTAAGGAAATAATTATGCAAAGCTAACACAAAAGCTTCTAAGCTATCGAAATTCAAAAGATTGTCGTCACACTTGAACTTTTCAAATGGACGCCCCAGGTTTTTAATGAAAAGGTATCACAACTTTATAGGATCTCAAATCAGGAGATATGACAATCAAATAACTTTCAACATAACACATTTATTGCATAAACAATTTTACATAAATTGGTTTTTCCTGATGCGCAGGTTCCAAAACAGCTGCGGGAAAAACGAAGCAGAATTACAATTTACAAAACAAGAATGAAGGACGGTCGAGGCCGTCTCACATGAACAAAGGCGCGTTAAAATGCGCCGACATACAGAATTAATAATTTCAGTCGACCTCTCAAAACCCACTTTAGGGCGAGGAAGCTAGAAACGTACATAAACAAATTTGCTAAAGAAGCCGTATTTAGGCCTTCTTTTCTTACATAACATTCGTGATAAACAGAATTACGTATGAGCCATGGAACAAACTTTCATAGGAGTGCATAATACCAAAATTCTTGGAAATGGATTTCTTACTATACCTTTCGTAACTATACAACATAGGAATGCAGCAAGTTTACGCGTAAGCGAGAGTGAGCGGTACATAAGCGCCCGCCCGCTGCTCGCTGAACAAAGCTGTGCCTAGACACGAGCGCCGATCAACATGCCACATACAAGGTCGGCAAGTGACCCCATCGCTCCGTGCCGGTGACAGCTGTAGCCCAGCCGACTTCTCTGCCGGCTGCGGGGCCGTGACGTTGCAACCAAGGGCCGCGGTCTGAGCTACCGCACGGGCCAAGCAAACGTCATAAATAATGTGCAGCAACATTAGCCGAACCTCCACACCATTCGGAGGCCAGCCCAAGTGCCGTCTTACTCATGGCAGGAACTGCAACATTAACAACATTCATAAATAATGGCAGCAACATTAGCCGAACCTCCACACCATTCGGAGGCCAGCGACATACACAGAACATAACATTTGAAGTAAACAAGCTGCAAACAACATAAGCATTAACATTTCATTAATAACATAATCATTTTAAAGTAAGAGTTCCATTTCCAAGTCCATACATTACCAACAAATTAAATACATTTATGCACTCAATTTCATTAACATATTGTTTGGTTCAAAGGGAACCAACAATAAAAAAAACAACCATGGCTCAGGCATCACTGACGAAATGAGAAACAATATTATTAAGTCTTCATAATCTGATCTATTGTAAACTAACATACTTCGGTAAGAAAGTTAAACTAACATACATCGGAAAGTGGTGCTATATCTATTAAAACGTACTATTTACAAGAAATACTATATACAAATTGATACATTTGACGACTCTGAAGGAGCCGGGCTCTGCAAAAAATCTAAAACTACATCACAGAATGTAGCCGAAAGAAACAAGAAAGAGCAGGCGAGCCCTGTGCGCGAGATGCGCATGCTTTATATAGGGGTTGGCGAAGGGGTAACGGCCGTGAGGGGGGGTCATAGCAGTGGGGAGCATGGATCGATAATTTGGAACCTCTTTGCCAAAGAATACGTAAGGGTAACGCCTGCAGGGTATGTGGACCCTCTCGACACCTGTGCGATGCCAGCGAACCCTGTTAGAGTCCGCAGGCACTGTAACTGCTCCTCAGAATACAGATTGAAAATATTTCAAATTGACCTAAAACGTCAAATCTGAAGCTACAGAGGTGAATGAGGTGTCAAAAGTCCTAAATTTAATGTAGATGCCGGATTTTGATAGAAGAATCCGGTAGGACAAGTGGTTCTCTTATAATAAACAAAACCTGTTTTGAAATGAAAAAATTGTTGCATAAAACATGAATTTTTTCTCAGATCACACTGAGGCAAAAACTTAGCTCTTACTAACAAAATCTCAGGTTTTCAAAACCTTCTCATGGCCATGAGATCACAGTTTAACTGTAAAGTATTACCTTTTAAGAGAAATTAAGGTTAAAAAAGTTATTCATATGGTACCATGTTAAACCTAATTACATGAATAAACCTTATAAATAATGGATGTGTTTTCTTCTCAGATGGTCTTCTAAGATGATTGATGGCTTCACTGGAGGGTTCACATCACAAAATACAGTAAACTGTAGGCACTTAAATTTTCCAAATTTAACAGTGCCCCGCTGTTGGGAGAGTCCTGGTTAGGGGGAACCTCCACTAGCCGACGGTAGGTCGGCGCCGGATCTCGCCATCCAGCGGGGGAAGATCACCATCTCCCGAGAAAAAAACATGCACTACATTAACGGGACTAATGACCAAAGCAGTTGACGCGCCCGGAAACACGAAAAAAAAACCCAAACCAAGCGATGCGATAACAGCAGCACTAGTAGAAGGTCTAACTGAATCATGGAACCTCCGACCATCAGATGGGGACAATGATGATTCTGCAATCACAGTAGCTACATCTCCAATGGCTGCTGAATATCTTCGATATGAAGTCTCTTTTCTTTTCTCACCCACCTGTCGGGCGGTTTTACCCAGCAGATCAGCCAAATTCTCGTTCGACACCTCTGGTTGCTCTTGCTCACATGCAGCCATTTTCATAATATCATCCGAAGAGAAGATTTTCCCTGCTCTAGGCACAGCAGTCCTTCCACTACGTTGTGCCTTGGCAGCTCGAGCTTTATTAACTGCGTCTGGATGAGCATGGCGCAAATGTTGTGAGAGCCCTGATTTATTTGCAAAGTTGGCGGAGCATAACTCACATATAAAATCTCCTTTAGATGTTTTCGGACCCGAACATTTAGGAAAATGACTCAAGGCGGAGAGCTTACCTTTGTAATTCTTGCTGCATTTGGAGTATGAAAAGATTAGGGGGATATCACTATGGATAGTATCAGTGGCCATATAGCCTCCACCCCCTTTCTGGGCACAATATGCGCAGCGACTCGCCTCGAAGGGAATCCTAATCGTGAACCGTTCCAAGCTAGGGTCGTCATAAATGGTGGCCTGTTGTTCACGGGGCGCGCCACCATGCGCTCCCGCGTCCGAGGCTTCGTCCAAAGTGTCCGCTGCCAGTCGCTCCGAGGAGCACGAGGGGTCGTGGGCTGCAGACCCCCAACCCCCTTCCCCCGTGACGTGGGGTCCCCGAGATGGTTTTTCTGTTAGGGATTTCCTTCCCTTAGCTAGATGCTCCCGTTTTAAGGCGCCGGAGGCTCGCCTTTCGCCCATCCCTCTTGGCTGCACCTCGAGTTGCCCCGAGATGCATTACCAGGGGCCACCGCGCGGTGGTGAGAGAGTGGACTTGTCGGCCACGCAACCGACAAACCCATTACAGGCGGCTATTACGGCCATACGGTTGCGATCCCATTACAGGAGGGTTTCTTGGCACTTACTGGTGTAGGTTAACTAGCATTGCCTACACTACCAAGACCCTGGACGACTTCAGACCCCCATTAGAGGAAGTAATTTACTGTATATAAGAATAAGATTTATCCGCTTTGTCGTTACCAGGGCACGACTATCGATTTTTCTGTCGAAAATTCATTTTCCGGCGCACGATCACAATACTTTCTCTTCTCACAAAGTACGGGCGTGAAAATAAAAATGTAAAGAAATAAACATTTTACTGAATATTCTTACCTTTTTGGAGCTTGCTTTGCAATATATTATGTGAGTTATGCTCTGCCAACTTTGCAATCAAATCAGGGCTCCCACAATATTTGCGCCATTCTCATACTGACGCTACAAATAAAGCTCGGGCTGTGAAGGCGTAGCGTGGTAGCAGGAATCCTGTCCACAGATTAGGGAAAGTCTTTCCTTCGGAGGATATTATGAAAATGGCTTCTTTGAAGTGAGAGCAACCAGTGACGAGAATTGGCTGCTCTTCTGAGTAAAACCGCGCGCTGGTTGAGCGAAAAAAGAACAGTTGGAGTATACCTGATCCTTTATACTGTATCAAGAGAACGCATGATAATATAGACCCAACCAGGTTCACTGTTGCTGTTTCGTGACGGAGATAGTTGGAACGAAAAGTTGCATCGTAAAGAGTCCCTTGTTGCACTCCTCTGAATTCACCTTCTCAGAAGTGCACGGGTAGAAGCTACCGATCCCAAGCAACCTTGCTGGAAGAGTTGGTTATCTGCTCGGCGCAAGCGAGCAACACAGGTTGGAGGATCCAGCCTAGCGTCATGACCCATCCGGACGAAACTGATAGAAGGAGCCTGCCTTTCGTGTCGACTTGCACAGCTATACTGGTTGAAGGGCCCGCCGTACGTGTTGCCTTCTTTAAGCATTTATTGGTGTTACAAGTACTGATTGACAGGTATTACTGTTGACAGGTATAGGATGGGTAATGCATAGTACTTGCTATTAATAGAATATTCATTATTTATTTTGGATCCAACAACAGACCTGTATATTTACTTACACAAACAGACACCTTAAAAACAGAAATAATTGCATATACATTACGCATTTAGTGATAATTACATTTCACAATAAGCCTCAAAAGCCGTAAAATTCTGCAGTCTAACTGTTATTACGGTAGATATATACATCAATAATGCCTGCATTGTAGTTGAATGAAAGTTTTTATATATATATATATATATATATATATATATATATATATATATATATATATTGAGACGAGCTCGGATATACGCCCTGGTAACGGACCGGACCATATATAAAAATTCCCAAAATACCGTCTTCGTCAGTTCGCTAATTTGAACGGGGCGCGAGAACCCCGTCACTGTCTGACGTCGGCCGCGGCCGCGTCGAGCGAAACGCTTGTCCACGAATAAGAAATTCGAAAGATAAGCTTGGGAACGAGATATTGTGATTGGCCGGTATCCGAAAAACGAGGGAAGCCAACGGCAAGAAATTTTTTTCCGTTGAAAGTTGAAGGGGTCTCAGAAAAATCTCGGAGGAGGACGGATCGCTGCGGAACGCGTCTCACAAATCACGTAAAAACCGTTATAAGGGACGGTTAGTGAAGAGAAACCGGCCGCGAGTCGCTAGCAGTGAACTTCACGCGAGATTGTTTCATCCGAATACGGGAAGAGAACGAACATTGTACTCGTTTTTTGTTGATAACTCACAACGGAAAAGAAACATGTGTCAGTGAGAGCGAATTATGTGAAGTCAGTGAGAGCTGAATCGGACTCTTGTCCGGCGTACGCCGAACAATTTTCTGCATCGCCGCTACGTCACATCACCGAAGCAAGGAGCCAAGGCGATAACCATTCCTGAGAACACCGCCAGAGAAGCATTTGTGTTGGGGAAGGAAGACGGGCGCAGAGGCGAGGCCGAGGCACTTCCCGGCCGAGAAAATTGGTTATTAGTCCCTTCATTATACTTAGGAAAATTCTATTAGTCCCTTCATTATGCTTAGGGTTCTTGCATTCACTAGTACAAAATTTATCTACATAAAATTAACACTTAGTTTACAATTACAATGAATTCATAAATAGTTAACATACTGTTAAAATCAAAAAAGTATATGGAAGAAATCACCAACATAAATCATGTTTATATTTTTTACTTCTGTTATTTCAGTTTATGTTATCTGTTGTATTTGTGGGTTAATAAATAACATCACTAGCTCGTAACAATAGCACTTTATTCATCTATAGGATACATTTGATATACTGGCGCGGCACACGCGGTCACAACACCACTCGAGAACATAACATAAAGACTACTGCGCTACCGTTGTGCCGGCCGGCGGGAGGAGGGGGAGAAGCCGGAGTCAGTGTTACCAACTGACCTAATACATAACATTTCTTCCCTCTTTTAAATGATCCTGGTTACAACTATGGTGAATAACGTAAGGGTGCACGACATATGCGTGTGGATCTGCGGGATAATATTGGTGTATGCAGTAAATGAGAAGCTCGGTCTGGATTTCGGAGTGTGACTGGTGTAGCTGGTGTCTGGACTGATGCTGGAGTCACGTTGGCACGAGCAGCTTCTGGCGCCCTCTCAACTGATGCTGTGGTTTCTGGTGTTTGGAAGAAGTGGGTCCGTCGTCGCCTGGGTGTAGTTCCGCCTACTTCGTCGGTGGTCGGTGTCTGATCCCCTGCGGGCTGTTGTTCTGAGAATTTCCAAAGTTGGTCGATATGTTGCTTGACCCGTTTTCCCTGGTAGTAGACCTCATAGTGTAGATCTCCGATGCGGGCTGCGATGGTACCAGGAAGCCATCTGTCCATGTTCGGGTTGCCGGATAGAAAGTAGACGGACTGGCCCACTTCAAGAGCGCGAAACGTAGAGTCCATTTCTGCCCTTTGTTTTTGACAGATCTTTGTGCGAACATCTTTGGGTCTTGTCAGGTTTAGACGTGTTCGAAGCTCTCTTCCCAGAAACAGCCGAGATGGGGACTGTCCAGTGGTAGAATGAGGCGCCTTCTTAATTGTCGGCGAAACTCGTTCAGGTTGGTCCGAAGCGTTCCTTTGGTGGTCTTTATGGCGTGGAGGGCGTCCTTCACCGTTTGGACATACCGTTCTGCTTGGCCATTTGTCGATGGGTGATAGGGCGCTATGAGCTTATATTTCACACCACTGTTCTTCAGAAAGGCCTTGAACTCTTCCGCGATGAACTGTCGACCGTTGTCTGAGACGACTTTGACAGGAGTCCCGTACGCCGTGAATAAATCGTCCAACCGAGCAATTGTTGCTGCTGCTGTTGTGGAGGTTGTTGGCCTAACCTCGAGCCACTTGCTGTAGGCGTCTACAACGATGAGTAGCATAGTATCAGCTACTGGCCCCGCGTAATCGATATGGATGCGCTCCCATGATGCCCTCGGATACTCCCAGTGGTGGTCGCGGAACTTGGGTGGAGCATGAGCCTGGGCAGCGCATGTGGTACAGGATTTCTCCAACTTTTCGATGTCAGCGTCAATTCCTGGCCAGAAAACGAAGGAACGTGCAATTTCCTTCATCTTGACGATACCCAGGTGAGCTGCGTGCAGATCATTGAGGATGGCCTCTCGCAGTGCAGGTGGAATCACTACTCTGTGTTCAAACATCAGGCAATTGGCAGCAAGTGTGTACTTTGCCTCGGGTGCCTTGAGGTTATGGCGAGCGTAAATGTAGTACATAAATGTAACTTCATTTTCTGTGCCCGTCTTCTGGAATTCAGTGGAAAATACAATTATTCAAATTATCGTTTCCATGTTGTCGCGGCAGGAAGTATTATTCCGAAGGACAACATGGATAAGAGCCAAAATTTATTGCCTTTTTATCCTTGAAAATAGATTTTATTACATGGGAGGCGTGGTAATGTCAATTAGGTATTGTTGAATAGTTGGCAATCCTTAAGGCAAGACTTAAGAAATAAACCAAATATTTCAAAGACTAGAAGAATTAAAAACTTCTCTACTATGCAGCAAGAAAAATATTAAGATGAGTGAAGTAAAAATATCATAACTAGAAACTCATCTCCCGGAAGTCGCGTGCAGAGGTACTTTGTTTTCGGCAACGTTCGAGTTCGCGGTCTGATAGACTTAGCCTCGAATGAGCGAGTGAGCTTTACCGCCACGGGCTCCAGTTAGAAATAGGGACCGCCGCTATTCCCGTACATTTATGTACGCGCCGCCGACCGCCGCTGCATACCGCGAAACCAGAGTCTGAATTCGAGGGCACGCCCACCGCACCGCGAGCCGTCCTGCCAGTTTCCCACCCAGTTCCGGAGGTGAGGCAGCCAAGGACTGAGCCGCCATTTCCGGTGCCCTGTACGCGCGCGACCAACGCACGTTGGGCGTGAGACGGCCCAAGGCCGCGAGACTCCGCCCCGGCGCCCTGTGCACGGTGTATGCGCCCGGGCACCGCGTGCGCCGCCGCGCCGCCACCGCCTCCGCCTCCGCCGCCGCCGCCGCCGCCGCCGCCGTCGCCGCCGCCGCCGCCGCCGGCACTGCCAGACGCCGCGCAAACCGCCGCCGACGCCACGTCTGCGACTGGCCCTACCTGGAGACGGCCGTTCGTAATTCCTGCCTGCGCCGGAGCGATGACTCACTGAGGCGAGAGAGGGGCAAATGATCCGTTGAGACGCCTCACCCTTGTAATCTAGTTGTAAGGTAGCTTTAAGTTCATTGTTATTGTCTAAACGGCTTCACCGTGGCTTCCTCACTAGTTTATTTTTTTACTGATTAAATGTAAGTTGAATGATACAGCTCTTTCATTGTGATATGTGTTATGTACAAGGAAAAACAACAACAGGTCTTTTGCAATCAGTTTATTACAGTCAAGCCACAATCCAAATCTAATCCAAAATGCAAGCCAGGTCACAACCAAAGTTCCAGAAACGTACCTATGCGAAGCCAAGTTTCAGTCCGCCAGAAGAATCACACACCGTAGCACACGCACGTCAACCAGAACTCACTACTGTCACTAGGCACTCTATTACTGCTTCCGAAATGTCACTGTCTATCGCCCCGGACGGGGCCCTATATATACACCTTGAGGCATTGGAGGGAGTCTCTCACTTCCCACCTCCGTGGCGGGGAATCGAGGGGAAATGCCCATCCGGTGACCGCCTTGCCGACGCGGTCCGGTGCCCACGGAAAAGCGCCGCCGCTTGCTCTGCTCATGGTGGCGTCTTCCCGTACAGCTCAATCCTTTTCTGGCCGCCCCCCCCCGGCGCAACCCTGCAGCGGCCACAATAGGCGCAGCGGCCGCAGTAACTATACTGTCCGGTCACCATCTCACCGAGCTTCGTGGGCACAAATGCTGTGATACACAGCAATATGCATGCCAATGCCCACGCCACGCATGCTCGCGTTAAGTAATTTCAGTGGGGGCAGCCGGGCAAAGCACAGACCTTCAATCGGCGCTAGTTAATCAGGTGAGTCGAGGTCAACCCTGAGAGCACCCTGCCCGACGTTCAACGAAGAGGCGGGAATATATATATATATATATATATATATATATATATATATATATATATATATATATATATTGAAACGCACCGCGTTTCCACCCAAAGAAACGGCGAGACATCAAGCAAGAACGCGGCAGAACGGTTGCAAGAGGGCACTCGCAGCCAAGAAAAACGGTTACGGGCGGCGAGGTGTCGTCGGTTGGCCGACCGTGGGAACGAGGCCGCAGGAGTCAGTGTCTGCTGGCCGCCGGCGAGGAAGGACGTATCTGGGGTGCCCGGATCGAAAAGCAAACTAGTATCGCGAACGAACGAGTGCAGAAAGATTAATTGACGGACAATTTGTGCGTGATAACAATCAATAGTCGATCGGACATATTGCCAAAGTGATAGCTGCTATTTGGAGTAACACAGATCAAAAGACGTCGAGTGGATCGGAGAATTGGAAAGGAGACGTACTTCGGAAGCGCAGCGCCTCACCTCGGCTGGTCCCAAGGGAAACGACCCCGGCAAGCAGCGAAGGAGCGCGAGGCAACCGAGGTCCCGAAGCCGCCGACGCTCGTAGTGGAAGAAGTAACGGTAAATATTTCTTCGATCGATAAGATCGAGAGACTAACAGTGATTCTGGGTTATATGAAAGAAAAGGGTAGAGACCACCATAAATATTGTATCATTAGTGATTTGTATAGAATTAATAAATAGTTCAGTTATTTTGTTCACGGAACAGTGGTGTTTGATTAATAACCCCGAGCCCATTCACGAGAAAGAACACCTGTCCCTTACAAATAAATTTACTGAGAACAAGCGGCCTACCCGGTACGTCACAGTTGGCGCCCGAACAGTATGGACTCGTGTATTTAAGAAATGTGGCTCAGGGGGATTAATTTAACAAGGGGAATAAAACTAATGACTCTTGAATTAACAAACTTGTGTAATAATTTTAAGAAACATAACAGTTTGAACAGGAAATATTGAAATAAAACAGTGTGCATGTGCAGTTGTTTACTAGGAAAAAGTAGTATAAATTTATTATTGTCATTGATGTAAAGGTAAATACTGTTGAGGAAATATAAAGTAATTATAGAAACATTGACAGGCAATGGTAATTGTGAATGTAAATGTTATTTAGTTAAATATGTGTCAGTCAATCCAGAAAACAGTATGCAGAGTACCTATTATGTATGTAAAGGGAAACAGTGTGATAAGTATTGTGTTTGTTAGAATAATTATTTGTGTACATGATAACATACCATAGTTAAGTGAATTGTTTCTCAATATTGGATAAAGCAAGGAAATTAGTGTAGAATTTGTAGGAAAGTGTAATGAATACAAGAGAAGTTAATGTCATTTTGGTGTAAATTGTATATGCTAATTATTTTGAGCATATGGCATGAATCTTGCAAGATAACTGTCACAATCATCTAAAGGAGTATAGCCCAGGTGTGGAGGGCATTGTTCATTAGCAGGAATGGAAAGTAATTAATAGTGAAGGAATTAATATTGATTTGTTGGGATGTTGGGGGTAATGTTTGAAAACTGCATACAGTATATTTTTGTGTCATTATTGAGGAAGCTGTAGAGTGTGTGAAATGAGACTGTGGATTATTGTTGTGAATTTGAATTGAAGTTGTGTATCCAATGTTTTCAGGAATTTTCCAGAAGTGTTATTTGTATTATTTTGATATGTGATGTGTTTATGAAGGTATTTTGTGTAGAGAATTTATGTGCATAGCTGATGTTAATATTTGTTTGCAGAGAGTGGATATTTGTATGTCATATGTGGTAACCGTATAGTGAAAATTGGGTTGGTCATATAGTAGACTATACAATTGTGGTTTTCATGCAAAATTTAAAACGAATAGTGTATTCAGCTAATGCCTAGAATCACTGATAGGTCATTGTTTCAATACAATTACTTGGAATTAGACTAATTAAATCAGGGAACAATTGCAGTTTAGGCGATGTTGGAACGGAATGAGAAGATAGAGCGTGTAGAAGACTCGGATGAAGGAATCGGCGGAAGTACGTTCCTGGATAGTAGGAATCCTGGAGTTAAGTAAATTAGATGACACGTCGGGCGATTGTTTTGATGAAGAAGTAAACAAAGATATCATCGGATTTGATGTTAATAATGAAAATGATTAACGACCGACTTGATAAAACGGCAGAGGAACAAGAAAAAAGATCGGAAAAGCAGCTTAGGGCGATTGAAGAACGAATTGAGAAATCGGCAGAAGAACAGAGTAGGAAGATGATGGAAGAACAAAAGAAGGCAATCGAGGAACAGAACGGAAAGTTAATGGAGGAAATAAAAAAACAAATAGGACTTATTAACAAGCAAATCGAGGAAACCCAGCAGAAAATGAAGAAGATAGCGGAACAGGTCGAGATTCAAAACCAATCCATCGCCAGGAAATTTGTAGAGCAGGATCAGAAGATAGAATCCCAGATTGACAAATTGGGCGGGGAGTTGAAAACCGACCTACATCAACAACTTGAGGAGAAGATTACCGCACAAAGCGAGGAGGTACAAACCAGATTCGGAATGAAATCCAGACGGCGGAGAGCAAGAGAGCGAATATACAGGGAGAATGACGAAGGTGCGAAGAAAAGGTATCATCCCTGCAATCTGATGTGGAACTAATCAAAGAATGCCGGACAACGCCCATTAGTGCGGGCGGAATACAACTTTACGCCCCCGAAATCATTGAAGTTTTCGGGAGATGGTCGAGAAAACCCATGCGCATTCATGCGGGCAGCGGAACGACACCTAGCCGTGATCAACACATCGGAAAGATGCAAGGTCCAGTTTTTGTATTTGATGTTGGAGGGGAATGCCCGGACGTGGGCCGACACTTTTGATGTATTTCCGGGGACGCTGAAGGAATTTCAAGACCGATTCTATGAGCGGTATTGGAACGATGAGATTCAAATGAATGTGAAGTTAAATCTAATGAATGGTTATTATACTCAGTCGATGGGAACTCTGCGGAATATGCGACGCAACGTGTTGGAGATTGTAGGACACTACGTCCCCAATGAGTGATCAAGAAATTATGTGTTTATTGACACGTCAGTTTCCTGTGTCGATCCAAAATAATTTGCGAAGTTCGAACCATACCAATTTAGAGAGCTTTATGAACGCATTAGAGGATATGATTTAACATTTGCCAATACCTCCGAAGAATAAGAGGGAAGGAAACGTGAACGCGGTAAGAACGGAACCAGTCAATAGACAAGGGAATGGTGGTGGGGCAGGCAACCAGTGGACGCGACACGAGACAGGAAGCTGGTGGCAATCGGAACCGAGTAACCAAAGACCGGAGTGGGGTGGACAAGACCCAAACCGTCGAGAAGAACGAGAGGAACGAACCGAGGTGCGCCCAATCAATCAACACGGCCTGGTCCAAGTGGAGGACAGGAAACATCTTTAAACAGATAGAGCCCGTGATGACAGGCGACCCATGACGGACACAAGGGAAGAAGAGCTGAATGTGGTCCCTATCAATACGATTCAGTCGGTGTCCTATGAATCACAACCGTGGCAGAGAAAAAAAAGTTCGGAAGTTCGCATGAGAAAATGTCCCACGATCAAAGTAGAATGCGAAGGGTGGTAACGGAAGCACTGGTTGATACTGGATGTACTACAACAGTTATATCAGAGGAATTTTATAATGAGTTGATTGCGAAAGGAAAGCAAGTAATGTGCTTGCCCATGAATAGGGCGTACGTGATAGGAGCCACTCAGAAGAAGTCAAGCCCTATCACGAAACAAATAATGTTTAATGCTGAAATTGGCGATCAGAAGTACGAAGTGGTAGCTCTAGTAGTAAAGAAGTTGTTGTATCCGATGATTATAGGGACAGATTTTTTATCCGAACGACGCGCGATTATTGATCTTGACCACGGAGTGGTAGAATTAGGAAGCCAGAGAATCGAGATGGACATGGAAATGGGAGAGGAATTAGAAATATGTACGGGCGTGTTATCGGAGGAGGGGATAGAAGAAAGATTGAAACAACAGGTTGACCAGATAGAAGTACTGGAAGCCCAGCACAGGAAGGCAAAGTCAAAGAAGAAACATATAGAAGCTCGAGGAGCAGACAATATTGTTGAGTGTTCCAAAGTTTCTAACCCTAAACTAAGGTTATACGCAAAATTTTTTCCATTATATGAGGGGCCGTACATCATTGAACAGGTAACAAACCCAAACGTGGCTAAACTAGTCAACGACAACAGAGAAGTGGTGGGACATTATAATTTTTACAATTTAAGACCTTGCCCAACAAGAGAAGGCAATGGACAAGAATAGACCATTAAGTCATTGAATTTTCCGGAGAAAAATCCACAAAAAAGGGGGGAGGGGGTAATGAAACGCACCGCGTTTCCACCCAAAGAAACGGCGAGACATCAAGCAAGAACGCGGCAGAACGGTTGCAAGAGGGCACTCGCTAGCCAAGAAAACGGTTACGGGCGGCGAGGTGTCGTCGGTTGGCCGACCGTGGGAACGAGGCCGCGAGGAGTCAGTGTCTGGCTGGCCGCCGGCGAGGAAGGACGTATCTGGGGCTGCTCCGCGATCGAAAAGCAAACTAGTATCGCGAACGAACGAGTGCAGAAAGATTAATTGACGGACAATTTGTGCGTGATAACAATCAATAGTCGATCGGACATATTGCCAAAGTGATAGCTGCTATTTGGAGTAACACAGATCAAAAGACGTCGAGTGGATCGGAGAATTGGAAAGGAGACGTACTTCGAAGCGCAGCGCCTCACCTCGGCTGGTCCCAAGGAAACGACCCCGGCAAGCAGCGAAGGAGCGCGAGGCAACCCGAGGGTCCCCGAAGCCGCCGACGCTCGTAGTGGAAGAAGTAACGGTAAATATTTCTTCGATCGATAAGATCGAGAGACTAACAGTGATTCTGGGTTATATGAAAGAAAAGGGTAGAGACCACCATAAATATTGTATCATTAGTGATTTGTATAGAATTAATAAATAGTTCAGTTATTTTGTTCACGGAACAGTGGTGTTTGATTAATAACCCCGAGCCCATTCACGAGAAAGAACACCTGTCCCTTACAAATAAATTTACTGAGAACAAGCCGCTACCGGTACGTCACAATATATATATATATATATATATATTATATATATATATATATATATATATATATATATTGTGACGTACTTGGTAATCCGGGTGCGTTCCAATAAATTCTGTTTAAAGGGGTGCAGGTACTCTTGATTCGCGAATGGATCCCTGAGGGTTCATGCAAAGCAAACATTGGAAAAACACAAGGGTTGTTGGATATCAAACAACCAATTTATTGCATCATAATGAACTTCGTACATTAATCCCCAAAGTATATTGTAACCTGTTTTGGTACCAAACTATAAACTGAGGCCTGTTCTCACAATACTTTTTCCGCCAATATCCCGCTTTAGTCTTCGCGGGTGATAATCCGCAGGTACCGTCCATCGGCTACCTTCGGGTCGGCTCGGCATCCCTGCGGCCGGTCGGCCATTTTGGTGGGGCAGGAAACGAAGACCTCCCGCGACGACGCCATGCGACGCCATCAGTTTCAACTTCAAGTATTATGGTGTTGTCGAATCAGACAGACATTCACAATTCACCGAGCGCACAAACGAATTGTCAACTGACAGATTCCCACTGTAGCACTGATGCGCGACACAGTCCGTTAGTTCTTGCCCGTTGATGTTATTACAGTACCTTGAACACGTGGCGAGTCCCTGTCGCCGACATCAACCTCACGTGCGTTTGTTTCTGCCCCCTCTATGATTTCTCACTTTCCGGTTCCTTTCCCTGTATTTCACTGTTCGACATTACAACATTAGCAAATCGTTCACTCTTACTTCGTTCTCTGACTTCTCCTCACTCACTTTTCCGGTCACACAACACGCTTTCACTCGCCACTCGCGTCCTCCTCTTCCCCCGACCATCCACACACTTTCCCTCATCTCTCGCTCGGTCGCGCCACCCTCGCGCGCTTCCCGCGACTGACTCGTTAACAACAATGCGGTTGGCTTTCCGCTGTTGCGCCCGCGCTATTCAAACTACACTTTTTGCAGAAACGCGGCGCGTTTCAATATATATTGTAACACCCCCTACGCGGGGATGCTCTCAGGGTGACCTCGACCTACCTTCTCCTGGCGCTGTTGAATGATGAAGCTTGCCCGGCTACACCCGCAGAAGACCCTGAAAGGTTGAACGGGAACATGCGTGGCGTGGGCATTGGCATGCGTCTTGTATATAGAAAAGATAGCTCTTTCATGAACTTACATTTAATACTAGTGAGCTTCCTCTGGTGAGGCCAGATACAAATAACAAGAAAAAAACAAAAAGAAACTTAACCTAACTTACAGCTATTGTACATCAGGCGGTCATTCGCCCCTCTCTCGCCTCGCTTACAGTCCAGTGCGGCGCGGGAAGTCGAGGCGATGCCGGGGCGCCTGGATGAATGGCTGGGCGGCCTAGGCGACGGCGACGATGCGAGCGGCGGCGGGGGTGCCGGCGCCTGGCTGAACGCCGGGCGTCCTGGGCGGCGGCGACGGTGCTAGCGGCGACCCGGTCTGGTCACGACCGTTGCCCGTCTTTCGTTCGTCGCCCGTCCGTGACTGAGCGGCGAATCAGCAGGATACCCGCGGTATGCGATGGGTGGCCCGTAAACTTGGCCCGAGGCAATTCTCTCAGCGTACTCGCTTACGCGTTGCTCGTCTAGAAGAGCGTCTGCCCGCGATCGCTGCTGGAGATAGAAGCGTCTGCCCGCTATCGCTGCTGGAGATAGAAGCATCTGCCCGCTTTCGCTGCTGGAGATAGAAGAGCGCTAGCTTCCTCTCTCCGGAGCTCTCTGGCTCCGCGGGTCACATCACCGCGTCCACGCGACGTTCGCGCTCATTGGTCTGTCACATCACGTGACACGGAGCGACCAATCGTGGTGGCACCGACGTTGCAGGCTAGAGTTTTGAATTCGCGTCGTCACCGGAATTTACCCCACGTCACGAATTCCCCGAAGTCGCCAACGCTCTGCGCGGAGGGTGGAAATCCCATTGACGTCACTGGCGCGCCCCTTCACCAGGCTCCGAGACAAAGAAAAGTACGGGGCGCCCGCGTCGGTGACCCCAAGTAACGGTACATTGTACCAATTCCTGCCCACTTTTGTGGCGAGCCTCCGCTACGCATTTCCACAGGCGTATGAAAATATAATTTTATATTGCTTTTATTTCGTCGCTACCATGCATGGCGATATATATATATATATATATATATATATATATATATATATATATATATATATATATATATATATATATATATATATATATATGTATATATACTACACTAAAGCGTAAAGAAAAAGTAGATATAGGGAAATACGCAAAATTAAAAGTTTATTTGAAACTATAATCTGCCGACAGTAATCCAAAAAAAGGAATATATTAGGAAGGAACAATATTAATATGTTGTTGACAGAGACTTCAGAAAATCGTATTTGATGATGAAGGTGAGACTACGAGACTTATAATGTTAACTTACGTACTAACGCTTAAATAGTGCAAACTAAACTTACATTGGACGCTACTTATTTAGAATTATTATACACGCACTTGCACTTATAATCTAAACTTACAGACTAACACTGAGGTTTTTATCGTTTGCCAGCCAAAATTGCACTGGCTCTTGAGAGTCACAGTTACGCTTTCTCCCCGCACACAGACACACACACAAACACACACACACACACACACGCAAACACTCACCGTGGCGTGTCGGATGGCCTGGGTGGCCGGCAATCTAATTCACGGTTGCGGGGGGTACCGGCCGTCGTATTCCATGTCTGGCTTAGGCGCAGACTGGTACTCGTATGGTGCTAAGTCCTCTCTGGCGATGTGATTGTAGTACCACGCAGCGCTTCCCGATATTGCCTCGGCAACGATGCGTTCATGCAGTTGTTTAGCTTTTCGCGGGAGGAGAATTTCTGTAGGGCAGCATCGGTACCACTCGCCAAAGGCCCCTACCACAACAGAGAGGTGTTTTACGGCCCGGTGGTGCTGAGTAGTTCTGCTTTTATTTGGGAATATCTTCGTACCGTTTTCTCTCATACCGAACTAGTATTCCTACACGAGCCACCGCGACTGCTATATCAACGACGACCTCAGTGTTGGGTTTAGCAAATACCAGATCAGGCGTATCTCCCCTACTGTACGACTTGGTTCTCGTGCAACATCCTCCATCCAGCTTTCACGGCGGCATCACGAATGCGATTATGACACCGTATCCATGTAGCGGAATGCAAGGGGCGAACCGAGACGACGTGCGCTATGGCTTCCATAGCAGGTACGTCCGAGGTGGGATGTTTGCACTTACGGAGGCAAAACGTGTACTGACACTTACGCTGGTTATTTAGTAGCCGCACACAGTTAAGCCGCACAGCATGTACAAACGTGTATATCGGTGGGCGCATGTTAACCCCGGACCGGAGGCAGTAGGAAGAGTATCTCCCTTGTCCCTCCAGAACCGAGGCAAATATTCCATGGTGCAATTCACGCCAGATCTCCCTATACGCCGCTTGATATTGTAACGAATATTGCGTCATCTGCCGGCACCATCACGAACTACCTGTATGCGCGGATTGCATCATCGGCCGGAAGCCCTCGAAATAGCTAGTCCGAAAGTGATCTGGGCGCTAATCACAAAGTCCAGAAAATTCTCGACGACGCCCGCCGAGTATAAATACGCGGCGGCCGGCGACCGTTAGTCACTCTGAAGTCCGAAGTGGAAGCTGAGCTGTGAGGTGTGTGCATTGCGGTGAATAGTAGTGCAGTGATTGTGCTCAGTGACGTGAACAGTGGCCAGCGCCGTGAACTCTGGTCAGTGCAGTGGACTGTGGCCGGTGCATCGAACTGTGGTCAGTGCTTAGGACTGTGCGACAGTGTAAGAGAAGTGAACAGTGAAAAACAATCAAGAGAAGTGTGCCGTATATAGAATAATCAAGTGAAGACTATCTGTACATAAATCAAGTGTTTTCAGTGGTTGTGTTAAGAAAGAAAATAAACGTTTTTGTTAAAATAATACCCGAGTTTTAATTCACCTCCTAGAATCGTAACAACCCGTAGGCGCCGTAGGCGCCACACGAACTGCCCCCGGGGTTTGACCGTAATTAGGCCATCTTCCAGGGGGTCGCCGTCCGCAGACATACCGCAGACATACATGGGACTGTACTTCCTCTGTGCCCTGCTGTAGCCGTAGCTGTAAAGGGATGCCACTGAGACGGAGGCAGGCAGACGTAGCAGTAATGGGAAACCCCTCGGACTCACAGGCGGCCGAGCAGCTTGGGCGGGTCTGCGGCGGCGGGGCATCACCGCGCATGCCCACGGAGCCCTTGGGGACACTTTCTGGAGCGGAGGCAGCGGCGCCGGGCGGGCTCAAGGTCCTCGTCCGGCGCCACCACCAGCCACTAAAGCCTCCACGTAGGCGTCCACCAAATAATCGTCTTCGTTGTCGCTATCTTCTTCAATCACTGCTGCGGAGACAGACGGGTCCCCCAACTCTTGCTCTCATCTCCGCCACTGGGGAGGGGCGGGGCCGCCATATAACAATATTCTCCGGCGGCGTCAGATGAGAGAGTCCGTCGGATGAGTCCGGTAGGAGCCGTTCGACCTTCAGGCGGGGTGAGTCTGTTGGGCACGCGACCAGTAGGCAGTTGGACTGGTGTGCCCGAAACGTTCTCCCACACACGCGTTTTCGCTAATGGGCACCTCATTGGCAGTACGGTGAAGCTGGGCATCCTTGCTAGTTAAGACTTTATAGTCAGAATCCACGTTCCGGATATTGGACTCGAATCTTAATTCGTAGATCCCTGACCCCCGTTACCCGTTGATGCGTCGGTGAACGCATTCGTCGCACCGGTTAGCAGGGAAAGGAACTCGCGCACTTTAGTCCCACCATCTTGTCATACTTTCCCAGCATCTGCTTATCTGTGCGCAGGAGAGAAAGAGACGCCGGTTGAATAAACCACGCGAATGCGTCCACGTTCTGCCAGTCTAGTAGGACTGACGAGATCTGCTAAGGCCTCCTGGTCTTTTAGCCCTTCCCAGGACTCAACCAGGTTGAAGACTATGGGGCGCCCTAAGTACCAAGCCGCCTGGCCTAGCTCTAGCTGCGGGAGGTCCATCCAGGTCATCCGCACGGGCGGGGGTCCCAATGCTTCATTAGCCTCTAGATAACAAAGGACCGCGTCTATCACGAAGTTTAATAGTAACCCCGAGAGAAGGCAGCCCTTCCGCATCCCCCTGACGACAGCTATGGTTCCCTTCGGGCCCGATATGAGAAAGTGAGTGCTCGTGTTGCGATATAAGTTCGCTACAAGCGCAGGGAACGACTCTCCGTCCCCGGTCGATCCCAGTGCCACATCCATGGCAGCGTGTGGTGTGGACCCGAACGCGTTAGCCACTTTCAGGTTCCCTTGGCCGTGACGAACGAGGTGGAGTTCCCTACCTAGAAGGTAGTTTTGCTCCAACACGTCGATCGGTTGGAAGCCCTTCTGCGCCTTAGATAGAGCCCCGTATTGCTGTGTACAAACGCTAAGGTGGTCCGACAACAATATGTAGACCAGTGTAGTATGTAGTAGATATGTAGATCTGCGAACAATGTGTAGATCGTAGGTGTCAGTGTCATCGGGCGCCAGTAGTTGATCCCGCCCTCTCCGTACTCCGATGAGGATTGTACGGGACCGTCTACATGCATCAGGGACACAACGGGTATAGATAGCGCAATATAATATCAAAGGCCAAATGTTGGCTTCCGGATCAACCGTTTTTAAATGTACGTAATTGAGGCGGCCCGCCCTCGGTGTAGTGTTACTGAATTTCGCCAGCTTCCGGATAACCTCCGCCGGGGTGAAGTCAGCGGTGCTCAGCAGTTCCCATTATGCTGCATTATTTGAATCTTTTGCATGTACCTGCACGGATGCTTCTGTGCTACATCCGACTGTAGTTGCTATTTATTTATCTCAATTTTGCCTGGAGTGTGTGGTCGAAGGAAGTATCGTGTCCCAGCAGTGACAGGGGTTGAAGAACGAGGGGTGACAGATGTAGAGGAATGAATAATGGGAGAGGTAGTACAAGGATTAGGTTCAGGGTTAAGGTAACTGGATCTAAATGGGTCCCGGAGGATGGAAGAGAACTAGGAGATGTAGGTGGGGATGAGTCTTGGGCAGGACACTACTGAGATTGTGTATTGCAAGCTCGCTACCGAGTGCATGTTTTCCGACAAGGTTCAAGGGAAGACCATTCCGGGTGAAGTGTTTTTCTAAGAGAATGTTAAGCTCAAATAATTAAACATGTGTGCCTCTCAGATGCTCTTTTAATTGGTTGTTGCGTGTCTAATTTCTTTGAGCAGTATTGGTTTGTTGTACCAGAAGGGCAGTCGAGACTACAATGTGCGTATTTTGGGCGGCACGTTGTAGTTTGCCAACATATTACTGAGATGTACTTCTACCATTTCAATTACTAATCCAATCGAGTGACGCTACAACAGCACATCCTTTCTCATATTTCTAACTTAGCAATTTTCGAAAATTCAGAGAAATCAACGAAAATGAGACTTGCGCCATTTTTAAGTGTTCTTTACGTTATCCAAGGATAACGTTTAATAAAAAATAGCCATTTTTGAAGAAATTTGGAAAACATAGAGGATTCATGAAAAGTAGGTGCCTCCAAAATTCAAAATATCCGTCACAACTCACAGGGTCCCCAGTTCGTTCAGATCGATCGCGGAATATCAATTTTGGAGAAATTTGTCTGTAAGGTTTAGGCGCTACAGTTGACGGACTGTCACGCAGAAACAGGCGTTTTTCCGTTATTGAATTTCTCAGTCTCAAGGATCCACACAATATGGATACGGAGTACACAACGTGCTAGATTATGTAATTTACTACGTATAGGAACAAGATATTTTCGGTACTAGGGCCAAGTAATAAACGTTTTTCTTCGAAAAATCGCCGAGTCCTGCCGCAGCATTACAGTACTTTCTATTTCTTACATCCCTAGTAAAGTGAGAATTTAAAAAGTGTGTGTTAAATTTGACCATTACAAAACAAAATTAAAGGTGATAAAAAGAAAATGTAAACTAGTGGTGCTTCGTCAGCACACTTACAACGGTATTCTAATACTACATGAATATGAATTCTACATAATCATGTAGAAACGAAATATACGAATAATCTTTTCCTACTAATGTGATTCTTGTAATTTTCTCTGTATTATATGCGTTTACATTACATGAACTATATACATGTACATGTATACAATACATTGCCTGGTGGTTTTAATCGATCAAAATGAATACACGAATTTAAGTGTCAAGTACAACCTTTTCGGCTGCATAATTGTTTCTACACAATTCGAGACTAAACTGAGCATCAAAAAGAGAAGTAAAATTGATTTTAGCAATGGTATTTAATGTATTAGTTACCATTTGGATTGTATCAATCTAAAGGGCTTTATATGACTAACAAATTTTACCTGGGTTAGGTGGCTCAGAGCATCAATGCAGTTTGGTTGGTTTGGTTTTTCGTGTTTCCAGGCGCGTCAACTGCTTTGGTCATTAGTCCCGTTAGTGTAGTGCATGTTTTTTCTCGGGAGATGGCGGTGATCTTCCCCCGCTGGATGGCGAGATCCGGCGCCGACCTACCGTCAACTAGTGGGGTTTCCCCCTAACCAGGACTCTCCCACCAGCGGGGCACCGCCCCAGCCGGGACAAGCTCTAAGCTCCCGACCGGTCTCCCGGAATATGTGGTAGTGTAGAGCATGTTAGTGTGTGTGTGTGTGTGTGTGTGTGTGTGTGTGTGTGTGTGTGTGTAAGGGGAGAGGATAGGACAAGGAAGAGGAAGAAAAGATCGCGCGCGGTATAAACCACATGTCCATTTTTGAGAATTACAAAAACCTAACATTGCAAAACTACTAATCTGAAGATAGAGATTTTTGTCTTAAAATGTTTTCTAAAAAATCAAATCTTTAAGAAAGACCGTGTACATTTTTTGAAAAAAAAAAGTGTATTTTCTCGTAATTTTTACTTGAAGCAATTGAAATTTATTTTAAAAAATAAAAATGGCTCCAAATTTTTCGAAGATGGAGCAAAGGACGCTTAAAAATAGTGCAGATATAATTTTCATTGAATTCTCTGAATTTTAGAATATTGCAAAACAAATTAAAACTAATGCGAGAAAATATATGTTGTTATATGTGGTACTCCACTAGTTCGTTACCAGGGTAGGACAATAAAAGCTTCTATGGAAAAATCGCCGATTTTCGGAGCATGATTATAATATTTTCGATTAACTGCGTTCGTAGTAAGGCGAGAAAGTAAAACGTATGCGTTATACTTTCTTAACAAGGCAGCATGAATCAAGATGAAAATAACTCTTTACAATAAATTTTATTTTCCTTCTGGCATTTTGTGGCACTATTACTAAAAGGGTACCAAGCCTGGAGACAGTGAGAATCGTACTGCACGTATTATCGTGATTGATACTACAGAGATGAAAATTTAACTGTGGCAAATTTTACATATTGTTGAAACTCAATAAAAATAATGCTTGCTTACATGTTTGAAACATGATAGACAAAGATGGATTTGCCTGTGCGTTGACAAGCACATGACGGATTTGCTTATCCAAGTGGGATAAGCGTGTTTTATTGATCTTCATTATCGACATATTAAAAAAAAAAACAAATTTAAACGTCCCTCCCACAATAACTCGCTCTCTGAGTTAACAAGAAAATGTAAATTGGTAGAATGGTTGAAAGAATGTTGTGACATCTCTGATCGAGGTTTGCGAAAATGCTCAACTCGAGAATATTTTTACAAAGTAAACCTGATCGATCAAGATTTAATTAGAAGTAACTTGAGATAATTGCTAGATATACAGAGCGTCGAAGCTGCTTACAATGATATTCTAAGCGCATAACAGAATTGTTCTTCCTGATTCGACTACGTAAGAAGACTGTGAACGGCAAAGAGTATTGTTTTAAAAAATCGAAAAGAGATTACTAACAGGCGAATAGGTATTATTAGACTCGTATGGTGAAATTGCCTTTTAGCCCCTATAAATGTAGTTTCTGTAATATCGTAAAATCATGGAGTTTTGTAATGAATTCCGAATGTCTACGTCAAAATAGTTAAATAGACATTCGCATAAAAAATCCACATCAAATGGAAAATAGCCCCTTCTCAACATTAGCAACATAACACAATACGAAAATAGTGACAACCACCATCCAACAGCTCCACCTCCCCGAAGTGCTATAGCAGGTTTGCAGTTGTTGATTGTTAGAGGAATGACGAGACGATCGAAGGTCAGCGGAATAATGGACTCTTGAACAATCCATACGTGGAATTACAGGCAAACGTTACATGACAAGGTTGTGCAGAACACACAACTCGCACATCTTTCCGAAGACAATTTGGCATATCGAAAAAGAGCAATAATAGGAGTGAACCTTTCACTTAAAGTCTGAGTGCTGATCAAGCTTCTTATCGAAAGGAGAAAATACCGGGTGTACATTTTACCTTGCGCCGAAGATGACGCGCCGCTTGCTTCGGCGAGCGAAGCCCTCGGTGCCCCGGGGATATGTCAACAAGGGCCCAGTTCATCCGGCGCATTCATCGTTCGGCGCCACCGGCCGATACACCAGTGTCCCGAGACTGTTCAACTGTGCACCTTGAAATGTTATTCGAAGCATAATAAAGATTTCCAACAATACTAAGACATTTTTTTATTACTTTTTATTAATTTCGACCTTATTACACATTATATTATTTAACACACGGAAATAGCAAAAAAAAGCATGATTACGAAATCGGCCCGCCACTCTGTGGAAAATTGGCGTTTGCTTTATAGGGATAGAAAATAGATTAAATTCTGCATTAAATACCGTTGAACTGACTACTGTATCTCTATTAGGTTCATGACACCGTTGGCACAAACCTGCCTTTATTTTGAGTCTAGCGCGCTGCGCTTGAGAACCTGCCATATGCTTCCGTTTCAGCAAGAATAACTTCCTTGTATAAAAACGAAACGGTGTTAGACAACATGGACAGTGTTCCTGGAGGTATGTACTATAAGTTTGCAAATAAAATTATTATAAATATGTATTTGTGTCTTACATCACAAGCTAATGTGTTGATTTTAGGTTAATTTTTAAACATAAGTAGAGTAAAAGTTATACTTCCCACGAGATCCTGCATTAATTTTTGTTGTATATTATACTTTAATATGTCAAGAAATTAGCTGCAAAAACTTAGCTGCTAGATATTCATCTGTGGATTTAGTTGTTATGAGAAATAATGTAAAATGAGAACGGGAATTTTAACACGACGAATTATTTCATTAATACTATACAATAATTTCATTTTTATACAAACTTTCTAACAGATACTATCTGAGTTTTTTAGAGATTCGTCTATTATTGCCGAAGTAAGACGTAGATTTTATCTCTATTGTCGTAAGAATTTTTATTTTTGATTCGCATTGAAAGTTGCCATGATGGCTGAAGTAGCGCGGTAGCGGAGAGAGAGGAAGCGGCGGAGAGAGGAAGAGGAGAGGCGAAGAGCGGAAGCTCAATGCATCAACTGACGTCACTGAAACGCCTCTGACCGAGAGGTCCTAGGTTCTGACGGCGACAGGATTTTCGTCATTAGCTTTTCAGCTAGGTCGAATTCAGTCGCTGCGTGGAGCCGCCGGCCGGCTGCTCTGATCGGTAGTTTTCCGTGGTTTCTCCGAATGCCGGAGCAATACTCTACCAAATGGGCCACGAACCGCCCGCGATCTTTCCTTCCTCTCCCTTGTCCTTCCTCTCCCCTTACACACACACTTACACTAACATGCACTACACTACCACATATTCCGGGAGACCGGTCGGGAGCTTAGAGCCTGTCCCGGCTGGGGCGGTGCCCCGCTGGTGGGAGAGTCCTGGTTAGGGGGAAACCCCACTAGCCGACGGTAGGTCGCCGCCGGATCTCGCCATCTAGCGGGTAGATCACCGCCATCTCCCGAGAAAAACATGCACCACACTAACGGGACTAATGACCAAAACAGTTGACGCGCCCGGAAACACGAAAAACAAACCAAACCTAAAGCAACTGTTCGCGGTGGCCACGCGGAAGACCAGACCTTATCGCCTGAGTCTCGCCATTAAAGAAACAAATGCATATTATTATTACCAGTATTAATATTAATATTATGTAACGTGCGTTAAAACGAGAAAGCTGTAGAGCATTTGTAGGGGTGAAGCGTATATACATAATTGGAATTTGTACTATATCCGAAGCGCAATCGGTAGCGAGTCCCGAGATCGCGTCCTGTGATTGTTCTTTATTTTAATGCAACTTTAAAGTACGAGTTGCCTATTCAGGGTTATTTTGTGAACCATAACTATAAATATTGAATAATTTCTTAATATAAATAACTTATAATTAACTAATGAGATAAACAACAAGTTACAGAAAGGAAACAAAAAGTACAAAATGAACTAAAAACCAAATTGGGCCTTTTAGTTGTTCATCAAAAATTTGGTTTTGGGAGCAGTAATAAAAGCAACGCTGCCAGGAGATTTTTTCAGATTAATTACTGTCTCACAATACAGGTGTGAATCTAAATATTATTCACAGATTTTATACAATATTGCAAGATATATCAAGTGGCTATCAAATAAAATTTTATGGACTTGAGAAATACTGCTCGGAAACTGTATACAAATTTTTTGAACTTTGTCCGTGGTACTATACACCAATTTCCATTCACAAACCTTTGATACACGGTTTCAAGATTCTGCCCATTGGTCAGTTATCTGAAGAGGTTCAAGAAGCAAGAAATAAATATTTCAAAAGTTACCGGGAAAGATATTCAAGAAAATGTTTTTGCGAGAAAATAATGGAAAATGTATTCCATTGGTTACTGGTGTCATCAGATCTCCTGATTAACAGCCAAAGAAAACTTCCCAATAAGCATACAAGCGCACTCTCACCTGATGCTATCAAACTTCTTGATTGTCCTCTGCCTGAATTATCAGATGATGAAGACATAGATTGTACTGATGATTTCTTTTTTTATAATATTGTAGCCCTTACTGTAAGGGCAGCATGTTTGTTCCCACCTTAGAGACATTGTTTTGGTATTACTTTTTGTATATTTTTTAATGTTTACGTTTACGTATGCGTTTATGTTACATCACTATTGTTTTCTTTTATGTTTACTTATGTTAGTATTTTATTTTCTGTGGGAAACAAAAATAAATAACAAATATTTCACACATTTCATTTTTTTAATTTATATTATTTGATATATAAATACACACATTTCTTAACTTATAATTGTGTTAAAATTTTTTAAAATTTTAAACTTAAATACATAATGCATAATAAGCCGCCATTTTGAATTTTTGCAAATTAGCATTTATTTATTAATCCTTATTTCTAAATATTAACTAAGTATCCATTCCAAATTTGTTATAAATCGATTGACATTTAAACTTATGGCCAGGTTTTCGATCATTTTTTTCACTATGCGCCAGGTCGTAAATCAAATCCTAGACATTTGCCAGTTTAAGCACTCAAAAGCGTATGAAATTGTCTACATTTCATAAGTAGCACTATCTGAAACTCCTTCCGGAAGTTTATGAACTAGGTGAAATTTTATTAAAAAAGAAATTTTTGGTTAACATTTTTATAGAAAAACGATTTTAATCAACTTGTTTCTCTATTTACGAATTGAAAGGCATCTACTAGTCAATTTTTTAACCAATTATTTCGGCAACATTCATATCAGAAGCAAAGAAATAAAATAAATGCCATAAAATTATTATATTCTTAATGTAGGCACGAAAAAACTGTTTTTTTTTCTATAAGTACTTACCATGTGGATATTTTACCCTTATATTTTTAAAATAATATTTTCTACAACCAAACATGTGAGAAAAATATGAATCGAATTGCAAACTAAGGCCGGAAACCCCCCTTATCCGGTTAGAGACTAAGAAATTTTAAAAATTTTTAAACCATTTTTTTCTCAAAAACCGATCCAATTTTTTTCTTTAAATTTTTTCCTCGTACGTATCAAGCAACGGTAAAAAATTAGTACTACTCTCATTTCGGCCGAACTCTGTATTTTCGAAAATGGCACAATTTAACATTGCAAAAGTACAATGTTGAAGGAAGATGTTTTTGCGTTTAATGAAATATGTTCTAACAATAAGATCTTAAAAAAAAGGCCATGTACATTGTTTTTAAAAATGAGTAGAATTTGCGTAATTTGTGCTTGAAATTAATGTAGTTTATAAAAACCTTTTCCTCAAACACCGGTCCAAATTTTTACTTCAATTTTTTCCATGGATAGAACTACGAACGCTTAAAAGAATGGCGCAGGTCTCATTTTCGTTGATTTCTCTGAATTTTCGAATATTGAACATTTAGAAAATATGCGAGAATGTATGTTTTGTTGAGAACCTCTAGTTTACTTGCTCACCCTTCCTTCGTAAGAAGAGAAAGTATTGTAATGTACCGGAATAGCGTGGGAATTTTTGAGGGAAAACTTCTTATTGTCGGACCCTGCTAACGAAACTAGTGGTGCTACAACAGTACATATTTTCTCACATTATTTGTAACCGTTCTGTAATATTGTACTGATACATGTACCTACAAAAGTGTTTCCACCCAGCAAAAGTTCTTTTCCGCGCCGAGACTAGAGTCCATGAAATTAACTCGCCGTTCGCTTTATCACTACAATTCTCACGCGCTCTGCCGCACTCACTTGGGGCAATGCTCAAAAATCTAATTGTCACTTTCATTATTTCCAACATCTAATTTTCGAAAATTCAGAGTTCAATGAAAACGAAATCTGCGCCATTATTTTAAGCATCAACATTTGTGGAGAAAATGTTCAGATTTTTCAGAAAATCTTTTTTAATTGCATTAATTTCAGGCAGAAATCACGCAAAAACTATTCATTTTTTCAAAAAATCGGACATGCCTTTTTTTAAATATCAGTAAAAAATTTTGTCTTCAATTTTGTAGTTTTGAAATGTTAATAAACTGCAATTTTCAAAATTACAGAGTTCACTGCAAAAAGGCTAGCGTCATTTTTCCTGTTCTTTGATTCTTACGAGGAGAAAATTTAAAGATAAAATGTGTAGCCGTTTAAAAAAAATGTTTAAAAATTGTCTATATTTCATGTAAAATTACGCGTAAATTAATCACATTTTCGAAAAGTTTTACATGATCATAATTCAAGACCTACCTGTGAAGAACAGTTTTCATTCAGGAAAATATCTCTACCATCAAAATTGTATTTTTAGGATGAAGCTGAAAAAATTGCACTTTCGCAATTTTCGAAAAAAAATAGAAGTAGTTGAGAAGTAGTAGAAGTTTAATATTGTAGTTGTAGAAAGGCGCCGGAAAAAGATTGAACTTAAGCAAGTTTCGACAAATCAGGGATATAAACGAAAATAAGACCTGCACCATTCTTTTAAGCATCCTTTACGCTATCCGAGGACCAAGTATAATCGAGAAATTTGAAGCCATTTTCCAGACAAGTTTGAAAATGTTGAGTATTCATGTAATGTACCCTCAAAAATTGAAATATCCGTTGCAAACTTGTAGTGCCCTGAGTCCCTATAAATTGATTGGGGAATATGAAAGGGTGTATAAGGCGGTGAAAAGTCCCGCAAACCAAATCGATAATCGCATGATCATATGAAAAAGAATACAAAATGATGTAGATTCAAAAAAATCAGCCTCCTAGTGCTATCTGTTGCAGAGATACAACGAGAAACGCGTTTTGCATGTTTTATTTTTTTTCTTAGCATCAATTGCTTGTATCAGCCTGAAAAAAAAGTTGCAGAGACGAGGAAACATAGTTTAATTTGAAGATATTTTTGTCAACGAATTTTGTTGCCAAATTCACATAGAAAAAAATTAAAATTCATTTTCGACGTGATAACGTTGGAGTACTGTTTCATTCCCCCCCTAAAATGGGTCTTATTACATTTTATAACTTATATTTTTTCAGATTTTTAAACAATGTGGACGGTAATGAAAAAAAAACTAAAACCGATTTTTTCAGTTTAAAAATTTGAAATTCGCGCCAAAATATGATTGGAAAAAACTTGTTTCACTAGTAATAAATAGTTTAAATAGTTTATATTAAAATTATTGAAAGGTCTTGCTTTCTAAGATTATATGTAACTTTTTGCTGACAAATGTTTGTTTTATGTGAAAAGAAAACATTATCAAAATATAATTATCGAACCCCTTTTGTTTTTAGATTTATCTGTTGTTTCTAATATAAATCAAATTACGGCTTTAGGTATATTACTCATTTATGTTTAAAATATAAATCACATTACTTGGTAGTAGATTTATTAATCATTGACAGACAATCATAGACAATCAATCATTGTCACTTTCTTCAATAACCGGAATCACGCATTTGTCTTTAAGCAGTCTACTCAAAATTTTTTTTCAACAATTCTATTTAAAAACACCTGTTTAACAAATTTTCACTAAGTAACTAGAGTGTGCCAAACGTGTGTTTAAATAATCGCAACTATGTGTGAGCAGTATCCGAGGGTGCCACTTCCGTTGGCGCGTTATCGTTTCCCTCCCCATATTCCCATAGTGGAAAGAGATGGGTGGGCTCCTCCGGTGCACCGATTTTTGCTCGTTCTGCGCAGCACCAGTTTCCGTTACGAACTATGTGGCCACTTCGTTTGAAAAGCGAGACCAGACGTCGGCCGCCATGGTTCATGGAGTACATGGTGTTGAGAAACATTTTTTAAGTGGCATAAGTGGACAATTTTCAACGGTGACCGTCCAAAAATAACACGTTGAAAGGGCAATTGCAATAAAAGATGTAATATTTAAAAAAGTGCATATCTGTTTTTGTTTCAGTGATTTTAATATTAGCGTAGAATGAATTTAGAAAGTATTCGCGTAATTTGGCGTGAAATTAAGTTTTTTTTGTTTTTTGAAAAAAGAATTTTCTTTGTACAAACGGTTCCCATTTTTACCTTTAATTTTATTCCTCGTATGTATCAATGAACGATAAAAAATTGGGACTTGCTCCATTTTTGGCAAACTCTCAGTATTTTCAAAAATTGAAAAAAAATTAATATGGCAAGAATACAATATTAATGACAGCTTTTTCTTAAATAAAATTTGTTAAAAAATCACATATAAAAAGATCGTATACAACATTTTAAAAAACGAGTCTTTTCCGCGTAATTTCTGCTTGAAATTAATACAATTTATAAAAGAAATATTTTCTCAAAACGGCTCCAATTTTTTTTCATTTAATTTCTTTCATGAATAGAGCAAAGGACGCATGTCTGATTTTCGATGAACTGTCTCTGAATTTTCGAAAATTAAAAAAAGTTAGAAATAATGCGATAAAGTAAGTGCTATTGTAGTACCACTTGTTTTATTTAAGAGCCTATTTGACGAACCTAAAATTGAACATTTTAGAGCTTAAAAATACGATGTCTCCTTTATTTTATCATCGTGAGTAACTTTTTTGTACTACGAGGACGATGCCTTTTATTAAATTGCTGCTACGATTTTTTTCTTCGAGCATGAGATTGCGAGCATTTCTCTATTGGGTTAGACTACTTTTCGTCCCCCCCCCCGACCTTACTGGCATATTTATCCCCAGGCACGTCTCAGGACTCGCGAACCCTTCCCCTTCAAACACACCTTACGGTAAGAGCCCCCGCGACGTTATTATTAACATTTATGTCATCATACAAAAGAAATGTTGGGAATTGAATTGATGTTGAGAAAAACGATGCACTCGTGATTCGCTTTTCACCCACCACTATATCACAGAGCAAATATCATTGAATGAACTGTGTCATTATGAAGGTTTTGCCAAAATGGCTGATTTTAGTTGATATGTATTTCCGTATCATCAGGAAAATTTCCCGAGCACTAATATTTCACTACCATATCTCTTCATATAGCTGTGTTAATTTACGTAGAGTGCCAACAGACTAGGATTTCATCGTCACATAGTATTTCCTACAATCATTTAATTCTTATGCCATGAACCCGTTGCAGAAAATCTATTTAAATAACATGTATGCAATAGAAGAGAATAAATGAATTGTTCAAAGCAATGTTAAAAAATATTTAAGTATGTGATCCACGCGATGCACCTTTTTTATGTAATGGTGCAGTTTAAGGACGAAAATGTAAATTGATTGTTAATTTCATTCTTTTGTTACATGGAAGCAAGAATTTACAGTTGCTACCTAATGCTTCGTCGTCAACCTAATACGCCCCTTTGCTGCTCAAAGAACCGAATGCCCCAGCTTCCGCGTTCAATCAATACTCAGCATCAGGCCATCGGAGCAGAAGTCCGGGCCATTTTGTCGGAGATATACAGACGGTGATTTTGTCGGTGAGATATTGCGAACTTCGGTAAAAAAAAAAAACTCAATGAAAATTCTCAAAATATTGATTTCTACGCAAATTCATAAAGAAATGAGGGAAAATATAAAAGATTTTTTGTGTTCGAAATGTATTGCACAATTTTGAATTGAGTTACGATAATTACTTTTTACTTGTTAATAGATGACGACAAGATAATGAAGACAGAGTAGAATTAAAGAATGAATGATATATGGTAAATGGATGAAACCCTCTGTTGTAGAATAGAAAGGAAATATGTTACTTTAATGTAATTCCCGATTCATTGCCTTTGAATAAGCTTGTTCTTATACGAGTACTTTTTATAAATATTTTTGTTATCTCTTTATATATTTGATGCATATGTACAAAGTTAAAATCAAATTAAGAAATATGTTTAAAGATAATTAATGTGATAAATGAAAAGAGTAATTTGAATGAACTAGTGGATCATCTTCTACATGTAAAATAAAAAAAACCTACATTTTTAAATGTAAAGTGCAATGAAATAATAGAAAGTAGTTTATTCAGTTTTTTTTGTATCAATAATGTTAAATAATAGTTGATAACTGTGAAAACTACTTAAGTTATAAAAATCATCGGCGTGAATAACGAAATATAATTAAATAGTTTAATTTAGAAAGAGCACATGACACATTGACTTGTCACACAACTTATTTCCTTCACAAAATAAATGATTCAACTAGAGGAAGATAAAATAAATTCACTTCACTTCATTAAGCAACCGTTGTCATTCATTTAACTTTCCCGCGTTTGGAACGCATCACTGGCATGTTCAAATGCACAGTTATCTCTAGAAAAACATGCACAGCGATATTAGCAACAACATTATTTTGCTGAAGCAAAATGAAAATATAAACGTTTACTCTGGGTTAATAATTATGCTATTATTATGAAAAATTATACCAGAAATATATTCAATGATCGTATAGTTGATCACTGTAGTTGCGTTTGACGTCAGCGGAGGATGTGTCCCAGGACTGCTGGCGAGCTCGCGGCCAGCCCAGGACGTCGGTGACCAGCTGGGGAGACGTCAGTGGGTGGGTGGTGCGGGTTCAGTCGATGTGTAACGGGAAGGGTGAACATTGACGATTTTATACAGTAAATTTGTAATTTAAATGTCAGCAACGTTTTGTGTATCTGCCCTCTTTATGAAGAAGTAGACACGTCAAACTGTATTTCTTAAGGTAAGTTAATCGCAAGGAAACAGTTCGTAGGTAGTGGTGTGGGGGAGAACCCACCCGAAGCGATTCGGGGGCGCTATTGATCGCATCTTCAGGAAATGTAGTACTATTATAATAGTTGCAGAGACGACTTACGAGAATTGAAATAGTGTTCATGTATTACGTATTACTCTCTAAACTTAAAATTGCCTTCTATTTTGCCACAGTTGTATGAAAATCTGATTTTGACAGGTGTCGTCAGCAGAAAAAAATTCTAAGATAAGATCCAAACTAAAAGAATCAACCGGAAAACGATATTATCATGAGCTTGTCGACATACCATACTACGAATTTACTGCTAGATCAAAATTTTGTGAAGTCTTCAACGTGAGTTGCCGCCCGGTCACCGTGAGCTATGCGTTGCGTTCGAGGGGTGGGTCAGGGGAATGTGTTGCGATTATGTCGAGATTTGGCGCGTTGGATCTTGAATGCTGTTGCATTGCAACAATGCAATGAAACAATAGGCTGTCTATTTCTTATTATACATTTTCTCCTAATTTTGATAGAATGTTCTTATTGAAAAAGAAAGTACTATGCCATCTATCATAGTCTTCTACAAATTTTATTCGTTTCTACTGTGCGGGGATTATTATGGTCTCACGAATTGGCTTTATCGCCTCCTAATCGCACCCCTTTTTTCTTACACATCCGTTGACGATAAGACTCATGTACGGCGAATTCCGTAGGCTAATTAGTGTTTCAGTTTCATATTCTGTTCCTGTACTTGATTTTTTTTTATTGGTGAACATTTATATTTATTTTACTTCCCCTATATTTTTTTGTATTTTGTAATTTTTTAAGTTTGATTAATTTGTAGTTTTTAAGTAGTTTTTTATCAAAAATAATTTTTTTTTAAAAAAATTTTTTTTAAAAATGCATTCTCTTTTAGAAGATTATTATGCACTTCTTTATTTATAGGCTACATTTTTTGAAAAATAGATTGTATGTTTACAACTGTGAATTGGATTGCATTAGTTTCTAATATGGAATTTTTTGGGTTTTGTTGTTCATTTTCCTTTGTTCAGTTCAGAGTTATGGAGTACTTCTCCAGCCAGGGTAGTATTGATCTGGGAAAGCTTTTGGTGGGGGTAGCCCAAGAAGGGGTGGGGAAGACAAGGCAGTCAGTAAAGGAGGTCAGAGTTTGTGAAGAGAACATTTGAATCAAATACCATAGGTTCGTCTGATACCTACTAATGAATCAATGTTTTAAATTAATGTCAAATTATTTTTTTCCCATATTGATTGTACAATTTTTTAAATGATTTTCATGTGGTGTAAGTTTTTTGTGGTGTTTTTATACCAAAATTTTATTTTTACATGATGTTTGGAACATCTATTAAGCTTTTTTGAAAGATTTTGTTTGAAAATAAGATATTTTTTACCAATTTTTTTAAACTGAAAATCTAATTTACCGAATTGATTCATACTGATATTTCTTTTTTTGGTATTAATTCAATTTTTCAGTCTTATATCATTCATATATATATATATATATATATATATATATATATATATATTAATGCCATTAAAATCTCTTGAGAAATCTTTATGAAAATTGTAATTAGAATTTTTCTTTTCCATTTGTAAACATTATTTATTTGTAATATCTTTATTTATTAGCTTATAATGAATTGTAAAATAATAATTCTAATTTAATGTTGTTTCACATTGTTTTATTTCTTCATATATTACCTTGTGTCAATATTTTTCTGATTTTCTCTTGTACAATTATATATTGTCTAAGAGTTGCTGGATTCAACTCTTGGAAATGTACATAATGTTAGGAATTATCACTTGAGATTTTCTTATGCTTATTGGTCTCAAAATAAATCGTTGATTATTTTTAGCTTTAGACAGCAGTCTGAATATTACAAATTTCTTTTATTTATTTTTTTGCAGATGCTAAGAACATTTGTGATGTAAATGAGGAGTCTCATAACTTGAATATCATCACACCGTGTGCATCAACTAAAGGAAGTTTGGGATTCTAAGGAATATGATTGTTACAATTTCAGATTATTTGTGCAAATGTTATTTTATTGTATAATAAAAAGTTGTGTATAATAACGTATGATCTCCATGAGCATATAAACATTTCATTATATCTGACTGCAAACATCTACAGGATCCATGCATCAGAGTATTGTTGAATATGTTTATGAGTCATCAAAATATAAAGTATAGTTCAATTGTATAGATAGAATTAACACACTGAGCTATGAGAATTATCAGTTATAGTCTTGTGTGATCAAATAGATCCAGTTGTGCAGATTTGCAACAAAGTTTTAGTCTTGTCTAGAGCTAGTTACATAAAAGAGAGTAGATGTTGAATAAAAGAGAAACATGTGTGATATTCAGAAGAAATTTTTGTGTCCACGACTTGTGGACTATTTGGCTATTGTGGGAGCACGTCCACCATCTGCTCCTGGTTCTACTGGGAAGCATGGTGGAGCTGTATCAGGTACACCTCCTGTACAGGCTCCTGAACTACTCCGCCGTTATCCAACAGAAGACCATAAAGACTTTCCATTGCCTTTGGACATGGTTTATTTCTGTCAACCTGAAGGTTGTGTGTCAGTGGGTCCAAGAAGAACTGCTCTTCGAGAAGCTACCTCTTTCGTTTTTACTTTGACGGAGAAAGATTCTGGTAAATGAAATTAAATTATTTTGTGTACAATTGCTCAGTTGTTCACCATTTTAGTTGTGCGCAAGGTCATTATAAATGAGATCTCACATGCTATCAGAAAATAATTGTTTTTTAAAACAAAGTATTTATAAAATCTGAATCCATTTTTTGTTGACCTTTTCCTTTTAATTTTTTAATTAACAAATATCTGCATTTTTTTATTTATGATAATGTTATTTTGTTGAAAGGCATTTTCAATCTTTGTAATTTACGTTTCGAATAAATTATTGAACACTTCTTTTATTTTTTATCTGAAATGATAACTGCGGAAGCTAAGTGAAAGTCATCCAGTTAGTTTTATTACCAAGAAATTGTCTTTTGCAACAAATTTTAGCAACTTCATATAAATAATTTTGTAAGGGATGAACAATATGTCTTTGGTGCATGGTCAAATGGGCTTAAGTCACTTTTTGGCCATATTTAGTTTTTCACACAATGTTGACAAGAGAAACAAGCATTCATTGGATTTTAAGGCTATTACTGGGGGCAATAAGCTCTTTGCTCCTACCATAAGCCTTTATTACCAAATGAAAACCTGTGTTTTTATAGTCACTATTGTATGAAAAACTAAAAACGGACAAAAAGTGACTTTAGCCCTTTTGACTGTGCAGCAAAGATCTTGAGGAAGATACATAAAAATATGATTGTTGCAAGTTTTGGAGCCATTTATTGTTTACTACAGACTGTAACTATTATTTACTATAAACATGTGTATACTTTGTTTATTATAAATTCATTATTTAATGACATTTACTCATTTTTATGCTTGTATTTAATTTTTAAAGCATGCATCATTTATTGAGCTTTCACAGAATAAGTGAATTGTTATTGTCTAATATGAAATTTTCTCATCCGAAAATGATATTACTAATTTCACATTTGTAATATTCATAAGAATTATATAGTGTTGTATTATTTATGAGATTATTTGGTATGTCTAATTTTTCTACATTATCACTTTATTTCTAAACACTTTGAATCTAATTGAAATTGCTTTATCTGGAAACATCTTTGGTATTTATGGTAGTAAATATATGGATGACATTCGAGAAAAGTGTTCCTAAAAATCAATTTTTTATCCCTTATTCAGAATATTTTACAGGATTTCCTTGGAACTAACTTCTGCTTGCAATCCGTTCTCTAAGCTTTTTAAAATATATTTTATATGGAGACTAAGATTAAATAAATGGTAAACTAGGTCTTAATGAAATGAGTCTGTGTCTACAGATACTTTACTAGAGTTGTAAAAATGCTTATAATTACACAATGTAACTGGAATGTTCTTGAGTGCCTGGAATAAGGAGAAAAAAGTTTCAAACAAAATGTGTACCTTAAAAATTACTATAGGTCTAATTTTTAAATCATTCAGAAAATGGGAACTTTATCTTTGGTATAGTGATATTTGACTTCTTTTAATTTTTTGATCATGTCACTACTATCCTTTAATTGCAATGTGTATTGATTAGGCAAAAGTCGATATGGAATCTGCGTTAATTTCTACCGCCCTATTGAGCGAACACCACCTGGAGGTGGCACGCCCGGTGCAACACGCCGAGATCGTCACTCATCCACCTTTCGCAGGGAATCATGGAGAAAAAGTATGGAGAAGAGTTCTGATTCTGCATTTTCAAGGTAAGTAATTTTGGTAAAGAAGTTGAATTTTTCATAATATAATGTCATAATTGAAATTGTATATTTATTTTTATTTTCAAGTACACACACAGAGATTCAGCAACAATATTAACATGCCACAAACTATGTCTTTGTTTTGATTTTACTCTTTGTAATTTCAGGCAGCTCATAGCCATAAAGAAAAACCCAGGTTTTACAAACAACATAGGATATTTTTAAATTAAAAAATGAAAATTGCTAAACTTGGTGGAGGAGTGACTAGAAACATACAATTATGACTGTACATGTCTATTTACACTAAAACAATCATACACATACAACAATTTTTGGTGGCAGTGATTACCGGAGCAGTAACGTGGCTCCTAGTGACTCTGACCGGGATTGTCCCAGCAGGCGGGACTCGGACACCTCCCATGGTCATCTACACCAGCCTCCCACTCCACGATTGGGTGTTGTGGCACCAGGCAATGATTCGGAGAGTGGTGGCTCCCATTCTCCATCCCCTCGTGCCAGTCGCCGGCGTCAGGTAAGTGTCCTTGAACAGGTGCTGTATTGAAGATTTTATTTTGTCCAAACTCATTTTGTATGAAATATATTTTAATATTGATACACAATTTATTATCCCTTATGTCCTGGTAGAACTTGATTTATGATGAAAACATGTAATTATATTTTCTGCCTTTAATGTACCTTTTTATGTGTTGGGTGTTTTTCTCAGTGTTTCTTTAATCATTTTGGTGTCAGTGTGGCATTTACAGTTTTTGAATTTGTGTGGCCTCCTTTGTGCATGGATATTCACTTTGTATTTTCTGTGTATATGGTATAGATCCACAACAAAATTGTTTGTTGGGACTGATGGTGTATTACTATTCTACTCTTTCGCTGTTATTTTCCATAACTGCAATTGTATTTATTGAGTAATTAGTCATATTTTGTAAGAAATATGGCCTTTGTGTCATGAATACTTTAGGAAGTATATATCATGATGCAATATACTTTACAAAATTGAAATATAAAACATTTAAAGTCTTGATCTGGTACTTAGAAGTGACATACCTGTATTTAATCTTTGAAATTTGTTATTTATTTGTTTAGAGGATACGAAATCACTCATTGACATCATTGTGTCTGCTGTCTCATCATCCATTTTTTTCAATGTTTCGTGAGTGTCTATTTATTTTAAAGAAGTTAATTGATGCTTGCAATGAAAATACTTCTCCTCGCCGTGTAGGAGCATCTCGCCAAATTTCAAGGTAAGAAAAAAAGTTTTGCTTTTACAGAATTTCGTAACACAAATAATATTTCCCATTTTTACAGTACTTCTTATGTGATACTTTCAGAGATACTGTGTGGAGTGTTCTCACAGGCAGGGCATATGAAGGAACTCCATCCATTGTTTTACATGATGTTCGTGAAATAGAAATGTGGATTTTGAGGCTATTGAGTGCTCCAGTGCCTGTTCCCGGGAAAACTAGAGTTGAGGTGATTGTATTTTTGGTCATTCATTTTATGAATACTTTTATTTGACTATTTTTTATTATAACATATATTCTGTGTGTATTTAGTGAAAATTCAGAAATAATAACATGTTACTTCTACCCTATAGGTTGAGATTCTGTCTCAAAGTCTTCATCAACCATTGATATTTGCTCTGCCTGATCATACTCGATTTTCATTGGTTGACTTTCCTCTACATCTTCCACTTGAACTTCTTGGAGTGGATATTTGCCTTAAAGTTCTAACTCTCATTCTTCTTGAACACAAGGTAGATCAGATATAATTTCATCCCAAATCTCTTCTTTTCCTAAAATGCTCATTCTTTGAATAATTTTAATTAAACCTTTTTTGTTTGTCGTAGCTTGTTATGCAGTCACGGGATTACAATGCTCTATCCATGTCTGTTATGGCATTTGTAACAATGATATATCCACTTGAATATATGTTTCCAGTCATTCCATTGCTTCCAACATGTATGAGTTGTGCAGAGCAGGTGATTATCTAAGATTAATCAAATAAATGAGTTGAATAAGAGTATTTTTAAATGTATTTAATATTGTATTAATGATTTTTACAGTTATTACTGAGTATTTTTAAATGTATTTAATATTGTATTAATGATTTTTTCAGTTATTACTGGCCCCTACACCTTTTGTAATAGGAATTCCTGCTAGTTTCCTCATGTACAAGAAGAATTTTAGGTAAGAATCTGTATATATATTTCTGAGTTTTCCCATAGATTTTATATTTTATTGAGAGTTATTGTATTATATAACATTCCTCACTTGTAATTGGAATTTTTTTTATGAAAAAATGAATGAAAAAAATTGAATGAGCATGATTAATGATTGAATATTAAACCTTCCTTTCTTTTGGTTTTCGGGCTTTTACTAACTTTTCCCAGAAAGTAATTTGTTTCTTTCTTTTGGATGATGATAACTTTTAACACGAACAGGCTGCCTGATGACATCTGGCTTGTAGACTTGGATTCTAACAAAATAACTCCTCCTTCTGGAAGCCTTGATGACCTTCCACTTCTCCCAGAACCAGAGGGTACTATTCTAAAAAATCACCTAAAACAGGTAACTGTCCTTTGTAAACTTTTCATTAATTTACTTACCTGATTTTAACTAACTACATCTTGAGCATTTTTGTATTATTCTTATATTCTCATTTTTTATGTAAGTGTTATTTGTACTGAAAATTTGGCATATTTTTTAGTTTCACCAAAAAGTAAAGAATTATGATATGAATTCAAAGAGAATTTATTTTTATATTTTCAAAAGGTGTTTAAGAATTAACTTTTCCTCCTGTTAAGAAATGACTTACTTAGCTAACTGCAATTAGTAAATTTTCTCTTTTTTTAACTAGTCCTTTTAAAAAAAAATTGTATTGCTGATGTTCCTTTACAAAATGCATAGTTTAAATGTGTATGAAACAATTTATTGCCATGATTTGTGTCTTCTGCTTTCATTAACTCTTCAGTAGTCACACCATATTTTAAAATACCAGTAATTGCATTGGACTGAAAGTCTGTGTGTAACCAAAATTAGCTTAAGACAAAGTAGGTTAGTCTAATTATTTAGGCATAACAGGAACCTACATAGAAAAGGCTGGGAAATGTTAAAAATACTTCAATGAAATCCAGTTGTTGAAAAATACTTTAATGAATTACTACAATGATAATAGGAGAAGAGATAATAGAACAAATGGCATAATTTTGCTATCTAGGCAACAATATTGAACAAAAGGCAGAAGATCTAGAAAATGAATACCAGACCTCTAGTAGATCCAATGGAATAATAAAGAAACGTTTCCAAGAGACATGACACAGGAAACAGAATTGTGAATACACATGATATCCAAACCTATGCTGCTTATTTGATCAGAGGCCTGCACTCTCAAATGCAGAATTCAACAGAAATTGGAAACATCACAGTTATCATAGTAAATTTTCAAAATGTTGAGGCTTCATGTAAAGTACCCCCCAAATAAAAAAAAAATCTGTTTCAAACTCAGAGGACTGCAAGTTCCTTTAAATTGATTGTGGAATATCAATTTTGGAAAATATAATCTGACTGGTTTCGATGCTAGCATAGATGTTTTGCCGTCAAATGATTTTTCAGTATCAGGACACACAAAACATAGATTCTGACTATGCCACATGTAGTAATTGACTGTATGTAGGAACAACATGTATCCACGTTTTTCTCATTACTAGGGCATGACAATAAGAGTTTTCTCTAAAAAATTCACCATTTTGCACCACATGATTACAATACTTTCTTTTCTTATAAAGTAAGGACAAGAAAGTAGAAATGGAGAACAAGAACATTGGGAGGTATAAACTATGAGCTAAACTGTACAAACACGAACAGGTGGTAGGCCTAACATCCTGCAGTTCAGGATGATGTCTTCTGAATGAAAATTGAATAACAACAGAAGACTACTCTTGTAACGTAATCTCTAACTAAAGGGAAACAAAGAATTTTTAGACAAGAGCATAATTTAGTTTTGACAGACACTCAACATTAATTATTAACATACTCCATGACTTTATGATATTAAAAGGGCTACCTTTATAGCTCCTAAAAAAGTTAATTTCAATGCTAGTGCATAAAAATATGTATTTGACTGTTAATTATCTTATTATCAGATTTTTAATTATCTTTGCTATTTACAAATTGTTTTTGAGTTGAGTCATCTGAAGGAAAGACAATTCTGTTATTAATGTGCGCAGAATATTATCACAAGCATTTTCAATCCGTCTTATCATTAGCTATTGTCTCAAATTACAATCCAGTTTACTCAACAGGTTTTCTTTTCAGAAATACTCGTGATTTGAGCATTTTTGCATACCTCAATCTAGGTACTACAGAATTATCCAATCTACCAATGTACAACTTCCTGTCCTGTATGTGTAGGATGATATGAAAACCAAAACTATTAAAAAGAGAGAGAAACTTGTATGGACTAATCCTTACAGAGGAAGAGTCCTCACACGACTACTGCAGGGTTAAAAGAAATTTTGCAACCCTTTTTTACTATCATGCAAAAAATAAATTACACTTTTTGAAACAATTTTTTAAAACAAAAATTTGCTTGTGCATTTAATAGATAATTACATAATTCTTCAATGTTTGAATAATTATTTCCTAAAAACAAACAAAATTTGTCTAATTTCTTAATTTATTTAAGTTGTATTATGGGGAATGATTGTTTGAAAACAATTCTTATTTTTAATGATAATAAAAATAATACTAATAAATTTGCCATTTCTTGTTTATGAATATGTGTTAGAATGTAAGTTTTTTTTGGAATTGGTTTTTAAGAATAATATGGTAATTTTTGCAAGTGTAGACATTCTGTGACATTAGTAATGCATACATGTAAAGATCATTTCCTATTCTTGAGCACCATGTCTATCTTTCTCTTCTCTTTTACCCTTAAGGCTATGCAACTCATGGATCAAGTTGGCGCTGGTGTAAATATCTCTCTCCCTTTCTCATTCACTTTTGCAACATACAAAGCATATGTAGCTCATTATGCTTGAATAGTATTTCCTAATTAGCTGATTGATTAGTATAAACCAGAGTATGATGAGTGAATTTTTTGAAAATTTGTTTATTTTGCTAAAACAATGTTGATGTAGATAATCAAGTTCAATTATTTGCTAGCTTCTTATGAAATTTAGTTATTTAATTTTTGCAATCAGTAACATTCTGGACTTTCAGACTTTTGTGATGATAGAAGCTTTGAAACTGTAGAAACATGAAACTGTAGAAACTGACATACTTTTGATTTTAGTATAGTAGTGTTATATTTTACAATGTTATTAGTTGAACTTGATGTTTCAAATAAGACATTATTGCAATTGCTTGACCATTGTCAGCTCAATTGGAACGAACCATATGGAATTCTGCATATTATGCATTGTCTCATTCTTCGTATTGTCATCCATTCAAGTTTACTAGATCAATGTATTGCAGGTATTTGAGAAAACAAAAGACACTTAGAACATAGCACTGGCATTATCTCAGTATTGTATTTCTTGAAAAATATTTATCAGAAGGGACTAATTAGTTGAATCCTATTTTTAAGATTCCATAAATTGTTTGGATTATATATCTTTGTTTCAAATGAGCAAACAGCTTTTCTTATGAGGCTTTAAAACAAACACAAAATTAATACGCGGATAATAATTTGAAGATTTTTTTGGTTAAGTCGTTAATCCTAATTAATTAACATCAATTACGGAAGTAATGGTCTTTTGAGTGATCAGTCCTCCACTCTCATAAAAATAGTGAGTATTGGTTGAATTTATAAGAGCAAAACCAAACAGAACCATCTCAACAATATTGAACCAAATTTTGTTACAAACTTCAATGTACACACAATAGGTCAAACCAATAGGTAGCGAAGAAATTGCCCTGCAAGTTTGGAGGCAGTGAGGTGGCATCCTCACCACCAATCTTATGCTGTGTGGCTCATGTAAAGCAACCAGGGAAAATCTAAATTACTGGTCTTGTATTGATCTTCATGAGAATAGCCCAACAGATAACATTAAAACAACCATTGGTAAAAATAAGTTTGAACAAAAACTTGGAATTGCAGAGTAGTTGAAGATTGCCACCTGGCATGTGAGAGACTTGATTCATAAAGAGACACAATTAATGATGGAACATAACAGGTTTAATGCAGATGTATATACGTAACCAAAAAGAAACCGAAAGGCTAAACTGATTATTTATTATTTTATAGTGAGACTCAACAAAAAACAAGAGCAGCTATTTGTGTAGCATTAATGTTAAAACAGACTTGGAACAATAAAGTTTGCAGCTAGAACTTTATATCTGAGAGAGTAATAAATCCTGAGATCCTTTATATCTGAGAGATATAAGCTCCTGAAGAGAGGAAAGTGGAAGAAAGTATAACTTTTTACGAGATTTTGCAGAAACATCTGAATTCTGTGTCCAAGAGTGACTACATTATCATAGCAGGAGATTTTAATGCAAGAATTGAGAACCAGCTGGTAGAAAAATAATAGGATGTAATGGAGAAAGAATCTGGAATGAAAAGTGTAAAATATTATCACCTTTGCAACCTGCAGTGAATTAAAAATTACAAACATATTTTTCCAACACAAAGATATACACAAATGTACATGTGCAGCCCAAAGCATAAAATCAATAATTGATTATATTTTTGTAAATTATAAATTAACTCCTCTTGTAACTGGTACGCGAGTCTAGAGAAGCTTTGACATATTCTCAGATCACTTCATAATAGTGGCACATATAAATATTTAAATAATTCAGCAAAATGGATTAAAAAGTATACAAACCATAACAGCATTAAAAAACACTTTTTTAAAATCTTAGACTTAAAATAAATACTCAACTTAGAAGACTTAACTTGGAACACTTAAAAACAGTCTGAACAAAAACTGTTAGTGAAATACTTGATAAAAGGTTCAGATGCACAAGGAAGAAAGAAAAAAGAAAAAAAAGGGGGGGGATAAAATGAAATAATCACTAATCAAAGACAAGAAGAAATATTATTTGCAATGCTTAGTCACAATCTGACCTAGACAAAATAGCTTACAAGCAAAAATGTGCTATAGTAAAATGTGAAGTGAGAAAATTAAATAGGGAAATTTGGGGCAAAAGTATTAACGGAATAGAACTTAATATGCATGGTGTCCAAAATGGAGCATATAAAATGTTAAAAATTTTAATGCTGAAGATTAAGACACTGCATTAAAACAAGTCAGAAAAAGAGTGCTTTAAAGAGATTGAAAGCCCTGTCTATACCAAATGCCTGTTGGAATACTTCTTAAAACCAGGATGAATGGAAGAAGGCAACAATCCTTCCAATATTCAAGCAAGGAAATGTAAGTGACTAATGATTACTGAGGAATTAGTCTCCTGAATATTGTATACAAGATCTATGCTAAAATCATCACAGGAAGTCTAAATAAAATAAGCAACAAGCTTCTGTCAGAAACAAAATGAATTCTGTAATAGACGCTCATTTAATGAGAATGCTGGAAGATCAAATCCCAAAAATCCTCTACAACTATAACCCGAATGGGAAAAGGAGTTGGGGCAGACCAATAAGGTGAGGAAAGGATACTTTTGAAGATGGAATGGGTCAATGACCTATCTGTGGCGGTGATAACGATGATGATGGTTCTTACCTTTCATGTGTTTATTGCAGAAAACTGCAAACATTACACATTTCATGGTCACTAAAATTTCACTAGGAAAAACAAAAAAAATACTATGATATTTAAAGACAGGTAAAATTAATGAAATAACTGGTTTTGAACACTACCCATAACAATTATTTTATATAATTGTTGTAATTAAAAAAAAAAAATTAAAATTTTTGCTGACAATGGCTTAGTAATTTAACAAATTATTTAATTTAAACCTTTATTTGTATAATATTAACAATAATAATATTAATATTAACAACAGTAATAATAATAAAAATAATAAAAATAATAATAATAAAAATAATAATAAAAAAATAATAAGAAGAATAAGAATAAGAATAATATTGACAATGAAGACAATAATAATGATACCAATGAAGACAATAATTATGATACCAATGAAGACAATGATGACAATAGTGACAATAATAATAATAAAGAAGGAGAAAATAAGTATTTCTATGTTGAGCATTGCATGGAAAGTCAGATAATTATATGAATTTAGTAGGATATTGCATTGCAGATCAAAATTTTATATTGTAGTGTCTATTAAAAACATTCATCTGAACATGTATCTATTATTTTGCTGTGCTTTGAAAAATTTAGTGTTCAATCATAGTTGTAATCATCAAGTAATGGTGCTATTTATCATTTCAGAAAGTAATGAGAAAAAGCCTACGCACTGTAATTGTATTTGCATGAGCATTTTGCAAAGAAATATTTTTGAAATTCTTGCAATTGTAGTTTAGTGATAAAATGCTGTGAAATTGTTTTTGGTTGTAAAGTATTTGGAGAAATTTAACTCAGTTTGGTGCTTAGGAATAATTTATTACTGATTGCGAAAATATTTTAATCATTCAATAGAAGTGTTTATTTTGTGTCATCTGCACAAAGAAAAATAATAAAAATTGTGTAGTTCAGTGAGGAGAAGTGTATGAATAATGTGTAGAATAACAGCCACCTTGTGTTACCTGTGATGAGACAACTTAGTTATAAGTATATTTTTGCCTCAAAACATTTACAAAACTTGGGAGATTACAGAACTTGCCAAGATTTATTGTAGTATGAAGTTATTACTTTTATACCATTACTTTATGTAAATAACTTGAAAATTTTTAATTCAAATGTTGTAAACATAATATCTGATACAAAATTCACTAATTCAAAATTAAAGTCAGGGGAATCAATGCTGCTCAGTGCTGATTTTTACAAATGAAGAAAGTTTTACGCATTATCTGAGTGATAATATTTAACAAATTGTATTTGAATTCAGTAGCATATTCACAATATCACATTATTCATTGTCGTATATTGACTAGAGTACACGGGAATGAAAGTATTTACTGACAGGATGATGACACATTGGCAGTGACTACACTGAAATGTTGCTCTTAATTTTGTAGCCTGATCATTGGTATTACTGTGTCCTATAGGAATTTAACTTTGATATCAATGCAGCATTATTCAGGATGCAAAATGTGGAATAGTTCATTAACTACTTGGCATCATCTGAACAGCCAAAAATATTCGTAATGACGTGTATATGAATTATGTTAGGTAGAAAATTCACCTGGTAACAAGATTGTTGCAGATAAATGCACATGTTTAAATGATTTTTAATATTTATCATTTTGCAAAATGATGAGTTAAATGAAAATTATAAATCTGAGTAGCTACACAGTATCTTTTCCAAATGCATGAAAGAGTGGCCACTGTGAGTTAGTTTTCCATGTTGGAATGTACAGTAAAGTCTCAATTATCTGCAGAATTTCATGGCAACCATGGATAAGCAAATTCTACAGATAATCTAGAAAAGGCCGAAAAAGAATGAAAATCAGCTCAAAATGCTTTTAATAGGTTTTATTTATACTAAAATGGCTGTATATAGTTACACACATGATAAACAATAATTTTATTTGCTTACAATGTTCTTTTCTTACTTTTTAAGAAAAAATCAGTTAACTATATTTTTTCGTGTTGAAATATTTCTTCTTTGTTTGTGACTGAAGTGTCTTCAACGTGTTGAAGAAACTTTGGTTTAACTGTTAAAAAAAGGAAACAAGAGAGGTTGGATAGGTTCATGAGTACTCTGCCTGCAGATACTTGGGCATTTATTGTATATTCCATTTTAATTAGTTATTAAACATTAAGTAATATGATTTATTTTTTATTAGTTCTATGTTGCAAAATTATAATTATTTGCATTTTTTAATCGTCACTTGCCACGTGTCTTGTTAATAGTGCCCAAGCAATTTCTTCTCCCAATTTTGTTTGTGTTTTTTCTGAATGCTAATATTTAATTTGTATGTAAATATTCCTTTAGCACGATGAGATTGCAATATTTAGTCAAGATCAAAGACATGTTTGCACTGTTCTTTATACTAATGTAATTTGTTTTTTTCTCTAAAGCACTCTCATCATTCTCTTGGTATGTCATTGATCTGTATTTATAGTTGAACAGTGCAATATTATTGAGATTCATCTCCTTGGATAGAATGATGGTACTTTTTCACATGCCTGTTATTTATACCTAATCTAGAGAAACATTTTATTAAAATTTAATAGATAATATTTTTTAACAATTTTATGATGATTCACACTGTAGAATCATTAGAAAATAATTAGAGATTCTTACGCAAAGAAAATAATTGATGTGAAAATTTTCACATATGTAATTTTTTCTATCATTAATTAATTTTAAAAAAAGGGCGAGGGAGTTTTTTTAAACTTTCTTAAAGGTCTGTGAGATAAGTGAGGGATAATTATATAATATTTATGCAAGTGTGTTGTTTATTATATTATGCATTATCTCTTGTTTAAACGTGTCTTGTTTGAGGACATATTACTTGGTGACTTGGAAATGTCTTTTCCAGTTTACTTGTTTTCTATTAGGTAGAACAAGGTCATATGTGGCAAAATGTAATGATATTCACTCTAAAATCTCTTGCTTAGGACAGAGTAAATTCCTTACCCTTTGGATAATGATATTAGGTGTTCTCTTCAAGAAATTATTTACACCATCTTGGTACTTTGATTTAACATGAATATAATTTCATGAATATAATTTGTAGTGATCAAAGGAGACAGGAAAATGGAATTCTTATTGGCATTTATAATTTATTTTCTTGTCATCTTTCAAATAATGTGGAGGACTGACAAAATCAGAGTACATTGTAGAATTTCTTTTCTCCAAAGTTGTCTAAGGCATTAATTAGTCTCTTAAAAAAATTGTTATTGGTACTTAATATAATAAGTTAGATACTTTAAACTTTTAACAGTCTTATGGGAAATTGTAATGAAAAAGGATAGCATGGGGTGTCTGCAAAACCCCACAAGAAATTGAAATTTTACCATATGATAAAGTAATGTGTCAAAATAACAATTTATCTAGAAAGAATGATAATTGAGACAAATTTGAAGACAAATTTTCAAGAAATTTATTTTATTTAAATGCCAAATAATATATTTCAAGTGAATTGATGAGTTTTTGAATGGAAATTTCATTGTTTAAAGGAACTATCCAAACCTAATTTGTTTTTTATTATTTCACTTTGTAAGCAATTCTAAACTACTTTTAAGACACTCTTTACAAATTATGATTCGGAATAATTTGCCTCAAAAACTGCAGAGAAGTATCATGCAGGGTGTCTAGGACACAAAACTATGTTACTTTCCAGAAAAATTGGTGTTGGCAAATTTTATCTTGCTTCAACAGGAGTGATCAAAATACCTTCCTGGAAAGCAGGGGGTTGTTGACACCTGCATGACTTGTTAATAGTTAAGTGTTTTGGAAACTGTGGACTCTTCTAAACATCTGAACAAAACCCATTCATTTGGGGGAAACAACAAAATTCATTTGGAGGAAAAAATATGAAATTTGTCCTGATGTTGTTTCATGTCATAAATTTGATTCAGAAAATAAATTTTACAATGGCTTTTTTCTACTCTAAATTTGATTTTTTTTCAGGTCTTTGCAAAAGTATCAAAATTATTTTATTCCATACTGCTCCTTTTAATCTGGAAAATTTTAGTTTTCAAATTCTTGTAATATAGTGTTAAAATGTTGTGGGAAGGTTCTTTGGATAATACAGGACTCCTTTGCTGACAAGAACCACAGGGTTATTGTTGTTGTCACAATGTGGATCAGTGAATGTGTAAAAATAACTATTTGAAATTTCTTGTTTTTGCCTGCATGGGAGTAGCTCAGAATGGACAACAATTTCTGCTTATCTCTGCTCAAGACATTTAATTGGTATTGATAAAAACATGAAATCAGGTTTCAGAAGGGCATTGTGTAAGAATTTTAGAATATTACTGTAATATTCTGCCTTCTTGCATGGGATCCCATCATTCTGTTGAAGAGAAGTGAATTCTTCTATTCTTGTTTTGCTGAACTTAATTTTTAAATTACATGCCCGTTTATTCTCTATCATATTTTTGACATGTTATGTTTGTTTTATTTAGAGTTTGTCCTAATCCAGACATAAACAAATAAGTGACTTATTGTCAATGTGCATTGTGCAGTTTCATTCCTAAAACTGTGAAAGTACTAGCATATTGGGACGAATTTTGAACTTTGAACTCAGTCCAGCATTTTCAGTGTTTAAAAAATAACAAATTCCTCTCATTGTGTAGTAAATTTCATTATGTAGTAAATTTCACAAAAGAAATTTAAATAGGAAGAAATTGTTTTGTTCAGTGGATACTAAAGTTTATGAAAAGAAAAACATATTTTACTGTGAATATCATAAATAGCTATGAATCAATTTGAGATGAGAAGTGTCTTCCAAGAAGTAATGAATCTGAGATGAATTGCACTGTTATCAGCATATTAGTACATCTGCTTGCATGAGATAAGAAAATACTGTTTTTACATTTCAGTAAATGCATGGTGTGATTTCATTCCTACAGGCCTTGAGTAGTATGTCCGTGGCTGCTCCGCCTCCTGGAGACCGTGGACTTCAAGACCCTGAGCAAGTGAGGCGTGAAAGTATAAGTGCAGCTTCTGTTGGGATGCCTTCTTCAGTTCCTAGTCCTGCTTTGTATGGTCAGCACATGCGAAGCCCAATAGAGGTAAGGCACTGTCCCCACAATTGCAACATTTGCAGCAACAAAAACAATTACAGTTGCAACAACAGCAGCTTAAACCCCTATCAACAGCAGCATCAGCAGCCACAGCAACAGCAGCAGAACAAACAACAGCAGCATCAACAACAGCAACAATCGCAAGGTCAACAGCTTCAGTCTCATCAACAGCCAGGTTTCCCTCAGCATGTTCAACCCCCTCCAAGCACTGGGTTCAATCCTTTCATATATGGCAATGATGTTGATTCAGTTGATGTAGCAACAAGAGTGGCAATGGTACGTTTTCCTCTTGTATGTTTTCAAATGATACTGAATATTTTGATTTATATTGGGTGCTATGTAATATCTTTTTGTTGTTTATAGGTGAGGTTTTTCAATTCCCAGAACCTTCTGGCTAACTTCACTGAGCATACACGAACTTTGAGGCTCTACCCACGGCCTGTTGTAGCTTTTCAAATTAATAGTTTTTTGCGGTCACGACCTCGAACTTCTCATTTTCTGAATCGTTTTGCTCGAACACAGGTAAATGTTTTATCAATAACTTATCAAAATAAAATGTAATATTTTGACCCTTTACTAATACACATGATATTTAATCATTTTATGTTTATCTAGCTTATGTGTTTATGCTAGTTCTCTCAATAACTTGTGATCTTATATAAGAGATGGAACAGCTTAGCATTTTCAAAATGATGAGCATGATAATATTAGAATTCATGATGACAATAACAATAATAATAACAACAACAACAACAACATAAGGTAATGACTACTTATTTATTTTTCAGGCAGTGGAATTTCTGGCAGAGTGGTCATTGACCCCAAGTAATGTTGCCTTTTTGAGAGTGCACACTGGTGTATTTGATCCTACTCTAATAGGCGATAAACCCAAATGGTATGCTCACACTTTAGATCCCATTCGCTTCATAGTATGGGATGAGGGAAGCTCTCTGAATGGAGCTCTTCGATCTCTTAAACAGCAAGAACAGCCCACAGGTCAGTTTAATATTGTAGATAGTATTTTTTTAAAAGAGTAAGTTGTGTAAATGTAACATTTTATTGAAATAACGAGAGTTATTGCTTCATGAATTCCCTAGACTCACTCTGTTTTGTTTACAGATGAAAGTGGGTCAGATTCAGAAGGAGCTGAAAGTACAAGTTCTTCGTACTCATCTTTGAGTGATTTTGTTTCTGAAATGGTGTCTTCCGACCTTTCTCCAAGTATGTAAAAATTACTTTCAGCAATGTAGCTTTGATTTTAAGACACTGAGTTCTACATTACATTGTCAATTCTTGTAGGTTTTCAACCTGCAACACCACATCAAGAAAGAAGTGAATTTTTCTCTCCAACTATTCCTCCCACACATATGTCTTTGTCTAGTGGCCTTGATCCTCGGTCTGTATACCATCCACCATCTGCACTCCAACTTCCTGGGGCAGTTCTGGATGAACAAGCTGTAACAAGTCGTCCTGATTCCCCTCATTCAACATCATCAAGCCACAGTGACCTCAGTTCACCTAGCTTTAACAGAGACTCTGAAATGGAGTTTGCAACAAGACTGCAGGGAGAAAATGTTGAAACTCTGAAGACTGATGTAGTGGTATGTTCAGTAATTCTTGATTTTTTTGTGTGTGTTGTGAGAGCATGCTTTTTTACAGCACTTGTATTTTTGAAGTAGTAGTGTAGTCAAAATTTTCTGCACCTTAACTCGTAATATCCTCTGGCATCAGGATAAAGAAGAGGTGTTGAGTCCTGGAGGGGAATCAGATTCTAATTCTACTACAACCACACCTAAGACAATTATAAGTAATCAATCCTCACTTCCACACCACTCTCCTACCCCAAGTTTGGGGAGTGAGACATCTTTGGGAGGATCAGACAGGGACCGGCCTGGGACACCTAAGTCTCGACTAGCTCGATCAGCCACTCCTGTAAGTTTGTTAGGTTTTTCAGTTGCATGCCACTGATGGACTTTATATGGTGTGAATTATTTGCACTTTTTTGAATTTATCCATTCACATTGACATCTTATTTGTGTGAATGTTATAGAATTTAAAATTTGAATAATATGAATATCCACTGTTATCACTTTCCTGCATAAAAAGTGTATCTTTTTGCAAAATGCATAACTTCATTGATTTCAGTGCTCCAAATAACTTCAATATCCTGGAACTATTAGCACCTTATCTATTCCAGCCCGCAGCCCTGATTTATTACCCTTTATGTGTCCTTTTGTAAAATCCATCTCTTCCTGGTGTGCAGGTACCACCCCCCAGCCCTGGTCCACAGAGACAACCAAGTATTGGTAACGTATTGGCTCGGACATCTAGCTTTGGCTCTCCTGGTTCTGGAGGTGGAGTAACACGACAAGGAAGTCAAACATCCTTATTTGAGCAGTTTGCAAGCTCAGCAAAAGAACTGGTTCGAGAGACTACCAGGCAGAGCAGTCAGGATGGACTTTTGGCTCAAATGGACAAGGTATGGATTGTTCTCTTCTTGTATTTCAGTTTTGAGGGAAAGAGATCCATTCCTGGAAAAGTTAATGTTCTGATATCTGGAAATACAGTTACAAACATAGTATTTTAGAGTAATGTTATTGTGCTGATCAAGGGTCGCCAAAATAGTAAGGTACATACAACTGTATGTTAAAATCACTATTTTAAATGTTAGTTTTTATTTATTTATAATTATGAGATTTAATCATCATCTTTCACAGGTTTGTATGGTTAGTGTATGGAACTATGTTCTTTTAGAATGGCATTTTCATTTTCTTTCTTTCTCCTTCAGAGAGGTTTTATCATTTACTCTATAATGGAAGAACAGGGTTTGTTCTGGATGTGTAGTTTCAAAACAGGAAGTAGAGATACAGAAAGACAGTTGCAAGAAATTGAGTTATAAATATAACTTAATTTAACTTTTGAAGGAAGTCCATCTGTGTTAAAATTTTGAATTTCTTTACTTACATATGTATACCTTCTTCTAATGTAGGCATTAGAAACTCAAGTGTTTCAAGTTGAAACCTCGTTGTTTCTTTTCTTCTGTGCAGTTTTTCCTTTGGCCTATATTTTTGTCATGCACCGAATCCAGTTGAGGGCAGTTTGAGAGTCATGCCTAAAATCCAACAGAGTTTTACACAATTTGTTGAAAACGATTATTATCATGTATTGATTGCATTACAAAGGAGTAGTCCAGTATAAATGTACAGTTTTTAAAATTTAAAGGCAAGAAATTTTTATTAGCCAAATGTATTACTTTAAAAATGTGTATGATGGTGGGGTTCAAATTGAAATTGGCCCCTACCAGAAACACTTTCTGGTTCTGTGCCTGCCTTTATCAGTCATTAAAATGCATTAAGATGTATTTTAACAGTACTGGATAGATAATGGCCCACCGTTTCTATAGAATAAACAGCTTTTGAATCTGAGGGACACCATGAACAGCATCTCTTTCAAGAAAACAGAGCCATGACAGTTTCATTGATTGACAGATTTGTGGAGGCATGATGTTTATATAAATAGTGTAAACAATGCATACATTAACAAAATATCATTTTTTCCACTTTTTGTATTTATTGAAAGCAGTTTAGAACTTCAATATTCAATTTTAACACCAGGACATTTGTAAGCCAATTTTACAGCCTGCTTACATGCATCCTCCAGCCACCTATATAAAGATACCACATACATTATTCACTAAAGTGAACATAATTATTTATGGACTACTTGCTGAAGGAATCGTGGCATCCAGTTTCTTATGCAGTTGATACAAGTGAAAAATATAATTTATTTTTCTCAAAGCTTTCATTTTACTTTAACACATTCTTTCTTCTTAAAAAGAGAAAATTAAATATTTCATGGGAAAGTGATACTTGGATCACACAAGGAATTATAACATTGTGTAAAAACAAACATACCCTTTACTTTATTTCTGAACATCATGACATATCACCTGGTTTCCATGTCTTCTTCCGAGAATACAAAAGAATTTTAAGGAGAGTAATAGTTCTGGCAAAAATAATGAAAAATAATCAGGATCTTTTGAACGCTAGTAACAAAACTAAAGCGATGTGGAATATCGTAAAAAATACAACCTCATCATCTCAATACCTTATAGAGAATGTTGTTTTAAAAGATAATGAAAGAGGAGCAAGTAATCTGGAAGTAGTTGCAAATCTCTTCAACCAACACTTTTCTAGAATTGCGGCTGATCTCACAAAGGGACTAAAACCACAAAATTCAACATCATACGCTTCATCAAAACTTTTCGACACAATGTTTATTTCTGAAACTTCTTCCAACGAAATCCTCAGGATAGTCAGTAAACTAAAAAATAAATATTCATCTGGTTAAGATGAATTTACTGACTATTAAAAACTTGTGCACCTGTCTTTATACACCCGTTAACTCACATTTTCAATGCTTCTTTATGCACAGGAATATTTCCAGATATTTTCAAAACAGCAAAAATTAACCCACTTTTTAAAAAAAGGAACAAAAATGACATTCCAAATTATCGTCCAATTTCTCTCTTCTCGGTTTTCTCAAAAATATTAGAGAGGCTTTTCTACACTCGAATGGAAGCTTTTCTCAGGGAAAAACAAAGGGTTTTTTCTGACTCGCAACACAAAATCAAAATCTACGGAAACTTCCATTTTTTGATTCTTCTCTATTCATCGTCTGATGTTTGTCTCGAGGTATGTGGTTCTGTGATGTTATCGTTTCAGTGTATCAACTGTGTAATTTGCAGATTCAAAATTTAATTCCGGTAATTCAGAAAAGTCCGGTTCCCGGCATTTTATTTTTTCTGCATTCGAATACTCTATTCATTTAGATTAGAAGATTGATATATATTTGAAATGCAAAAGAAATTTGAAAACAGGAAAGAGCGGTTTTTCAGAATACATTAATGAGTGGGGGCGAGCCCGGGCCGCGCGCCTGTTAGGCCGGCGGGCGCGAAGACATGGCCATTGTTGTACACACCGAAGCAAAGAGGGGAAAAATAGCTTATGGGCTTCTAAATGCCACGTGATGTTCTTTAAAATTAGTAACTTCAAAACCCTTTTTTGTCTCCACAAATATGTTCAACGCAGCCTAACAGAGAATAAAGATACCAGACACAGCAGTGCGGCTCAAATGTGGGTCGTTAACAGTGATGGCGCGCGGCGTAATTTTAGCCGATTGCAGTGAAATTGTTAAACTGTTCGAATCGAGCTTCTTAAAGTAGAGATTTCTAGCTTTAATTATTTAAGTTAAAATATTTTGGATACAAATGTATGGTCATTTGAAAAGAGTCTATTTCTATGGGTTTAACGTAAAATTGGTCATACTCAGGCTAATATGGCACAATGTTTGAGTCAAATAAGTAATGTTTGGTAATCATAAAATTGTTGCGGGATAATGTGGGTACAACCTCAGTTAAAAATCCGTTAATAAAAATATCATTAAATAATATTGATTCGTTATTTTCTAAAAAGTAGCGAAAAAGACCGTAAATGGAGTGCTTATCAGGTTTGTGGCACACCTAAACAGATTTTAAAAACGATTTTATTGTTGCCGATGTTATTCTTGCATCGGAAAATAACTTTTTTTGACTAAGCCATTGACTTCTATTTTCCGTCGTCCATTTTTAAAGCGTTTTCGCTAATTTCGTCGATTTTAATATCAATTTAAACTTCAAATCGTATGTACGAGATGCAACGAATAATTGTCTCTGTACATAATTCCTGAGTAGTTTATTCGATTTCTTTGCTCAATAATTGTAATGTCAGCCGTTGTGAATATGTAATCTGAGATTCCTGTGAGAACCTGAGTTAATGTGCCTGATATAAATGGGTCATTTCTTTTTGACATATCATTAAGACGCTGCAGCGGCAGGGCGCGCCTGCTTTAATCTCCGGAGGGGGATGATGCAACGGGTTCCAAAAATACGAGCTTGTTGTTAAAAGGTTTGGCTTGTTTGTTGATTTATTTGTTGCGAGTTGGTTTCACAAGTGGTGTTAACCGAATATTGCAGTGACTAATTGTAAGATGTAAGGTCGTGAGATACAACCCACGCCGGTATTGGTAGATAACGGCAACCATTACAGCTTCATACGCGCGCGCTGTGCGGGTTGCATATTCGCCGACAAGCTCAGCAACGGGTGCCGGGCCATTCTTCATTCCAGTGGGCACGCGGGTACGAAAAGTCACCAAAGTTGGGCAGAAAACTTGTAAAAACGTCCCTCTGAGTTTTTTCGTGCAAGAGAGAATTATGAAAAGACAAATGTGAAAACTGTCAGCAGGGATTATCATTAGAATCTTCTTTTAACATTAAGTATTTGAAGAAAATATCCTTGTTACCTCTGTCCTGGGAGAAAGGAATCGATTGCCTTTCTTGTTTTATCCCATTATTCATGCGTGTATGAACTGGTATGAAGCACGCGTAGATTTTGCTCTGTTCTGACGCGCCAAAATAGTGGAATCATGGAAAATATAGCGCCACGGATCTTCGGAAACGAGACAGCGACCGTACACAAATAATCCAACGTCTCAGTGCAGTAGATAGTCGAGTATTTCCTCAGTTTTCACAAGCGAGGCGATTGCCACGCCTTTGTGTAAACACGCCCCAACGGACAAGCGTGGAAACAAGAGAGCAGAAGCTAGATTGCTTTTAATTTTACTGCTCATGTCCCGTTTCTTGACAGTTATAGTACCTTCCTTCCTTCCTTCCTTCAGAATGGAAATGAAATCTTTTGTCACACGTTCCAGACATAGATTAAGTATTCATCCATGTTGCAGATTTCTCGATCCTGAAGGTCAACTAAGTTTAATTTTTAAACTAGTGGTGCTGCACAAGCACATAATTTCTAGCATTATTTGAAACGACTCCGCTATTTAATACTACATAAACTAGCAAAAGTGTATCCTATCGGCAATCATTTTTTCTCCACGCCGAAATTCGAACTCTGGTTCATGGACCCAACTCGCCTTGCGCTTCACCGCTATACCACGCAGCCTCTCTGTATTCATTTTTGCCGACTCTTAAAAAACTAATGGTATCTCCCATCATTTCTAATATGCACATTTCGTGCATCAACTGATGTCCCTGCAGCGCCTCTGACCGGGAGATCCTAGGTTCGAGTCCTGACGGCGGCAGGATTTTCGACAAGGCTTTTCAGCTAGGTCGAATTCAGTCGCTGTCTGGAGGATAATTCTAGCGGCCGGTTGCTCTGATCGGTAGTTATTCCGTGGTTTCTCCGATCAACACCAGGCGATTACCGGAGCAGTAACCTAACAAACGGGCCACGGACCGCGCGCGATCTTTCCTTCCTCTTCCTTGTCCTATCCTATCCTCTCCCCTTACACACACACACACACACTTACACTAACATGCACTACACTACCACGTATTCCCGGAGACCGGTCGGGAGCTTGGAGTTTGTCCCGGGTGGGGCGGTGCCCCGCTGGTGGGAGAGTCCTGGTTAGGGGAAACCCCCGCTAGCCGACGGTAGGTCGGCGCCGGCTCTCGCCATCCAGCGGGGGAAGATCACCGCCATCTCTGGAAACAACGTGCACTACACTTATGGGACTAATGACTATAGCAGTTGACGCGCTGGAAACACGAAAAATCAATCAATCAATCAATATGCAAATTACAAAAATTCAGAGTTGAACGAAAATTAAACGTGTCCCATTTTTAAATGCCCCTTGCTCTCTCCGTAGAAAAACATTTGAAGAAAAAATGGGAGCCGTTTTTGAGAAAATATTTCTTTGTATAAATTGCATTCGCTTCAACTAGAAATTACCCGAAAACTGCACTTTTTTTCTCAAAGAATTGTACATGACCTTTTTTAAAGATCTGAATTTTTAAATCAGATTTCATTTTAGACAAAAAAGTCTTAGTTGTTGTTAATGTCTTAGTCAATGTTGTATTTTTGCAATTTTTCGACAATTTAGTATGTTTGCCGAAAATGCGACCAGCGCAGGCGAAAATTTAAAGGAAAAGTTCGGCGCTGTGTTTGAGAATATAATTGTTTGAATATTGCCCATATTCCACGCAAAATTACGAGAAAACTGCTCAAATTTACGAAAAATGTTACATGACTTTATTTCAAGATGTGCCTTTAAATAAGAAGAAAGAAATTTAAGGGAAAAAAATCTTTATCTTCAATATTGTAGTTGTAGGAGGACTCCGAAAATTTTTTTAGAACGTACGCAATTTTCGAAAAATCAGTGATTTCAACGAAATTAAGATCTGCTCTATTCTTTTTAGCGTCTTTTACACGATCCGAGGGCAAAATTTAAATTTGGAGCCATTTTTGGGAAAAGTTTGAAAATGTTTTTGAAGTGTCATGTAAAGTATTCCCCAAAATTAAAATATCAATTTCAAACTCGCAGAGCCTCGAACTAGTTTAGGTATATCACGGAATATCAGTTTTGAAGATAATCATCTGAACGGTTTAGGCGTTAGCGTTGGCCACAGACAGGCTATAGGTCAGTGGCACCTCGTGAGTAAATAACATTATTCAGCTCCGCGTGAAATTTGAAGTTGGACTCCTCATTTGTTGGTTGGTGAATCCAGGCGCGTCAACAGCTTTGGTCATTAGTCCCGTAAGTGTAGTGCATGTTGTTTCCATGGGAGATGGCGGTGATCTTCCCGCTCTGGATGGCGAGAGCCGGCGCCGACCTACCGTCAGCTAGCGGGGGTTTCCCCCTAACCAGGACTCTCCCACCAGCGAGGCACCGCCCCACCCGGGACAAACTCCAAGCTCTCGACCGGTCTCCTGGAATATGTGGTAGTGTAGTGTATGTTAGTATAAGTGTGTGTGTGTAAGGGGAGAGGATAGGACAAGGAAGAGGTAGGAAAGATCACGCGTGATCCGTGGCCCGTTTGTTAGGGTACTGCTCCGGCATTCGCCTGGTGTTGGTCGGAGAAACCACAGAAAACTACCGATAAGAGCAGCCGACTGCTAGAATTCTCTTCCAGGCAGCAATTGAATTCGACCTAGCTGAAAAGCTAGTGTCGAAAATCCTGCCGCCATCAGGACTCGAACCTAGGACCTCCCGGTCACAGGCGCTGCAGTGACATCAGTTGATGCACTGAGCTATCGTTCCCAGTGGATTCCTCACATTACTTCAATTAAATTTTGTTTTGTATGTTCAAAGGCTACACAAAACTTAATACAAAATATTATTTTCAAATAAAAAATACCTACTCTTGGTGACATTTTCATTGTTTTTGTATATTCGACCAATAAGCAGAATGCAGTTGTGACTGTTCTTTTATTGTCCCAGGAAGTGATTATTCAAATGTGAATTCGAATTGTTTTTTTTACTTTTTTATTTTCTCGGACAGGTGCACAAGACCTTTTACCCCTATCTTTGACCATGCACTTTCCCCACCAAAAAGAACACATGGTAAATATCGTCCAAAAGAGCATCCAATTGATCACATCCACACATCACATCACTTCCCTTGTTTCTTTCATATGTCTTTACCGAAATGCCTTGTAAACATTTTGCCTCAGCTGCTGCCTAAAACTTTGAGTTTTAATTCCGGAAGGGACCTACCTTGTTCTTCTATTCATACCTTATCCTCATAATTCAACGAAGAAACTGGCTGTTCAATAAGGTGACTCACAGAATTAATTTTCGACTGAGTGTTATCACCGCAATTTGAGTAGTTAATAAGGCACCTTCGCACACACTGATCACAAACCCCTTATCAAAGCACAATTCACTACACATAAGGCGATACAACACTGAAAAACACTACATCAAGCAAGTGTTATGAATCCTATGCTAGATTCATGTGTTCTTGCCTCTGCGATCACACGTTGGGTAGTTGTGTCACGTGATTCAGCATTCGTGAAGCAATCGGGGCTCCTCGGAACCCTAGACCTGCTTCAAGCGCAGCTCGCATTGTCTCTTATGTGCGAGCGAAGCCCCACCCAATTACTGTGATGGACAGCAATGCCAAATGCTTAGGAGCTTCATTGCAGTTTACGGAAGCCTCTGAGAGTGCTGCGCGCTGTTGGTTCCATGAAGTAATGGCGAGGAGAGTAAACCAAGAATATGTGTCATCCCAAAATTTGTCTTACTAGAGCAAAGCCTCTACAAAAAATATTTCAGAGAAGTAGAATATGTGGGGGTTCTGCAGCTCTGCAACTTTCGTTGTAGAGCCACTCCTGCTATACGTATTACAAGTAGTGTGATTGGAGTTTTTAATTTTTTTCTATTTTTATTTTATTTTTTTTACTTTCTCTTCTTATTTTGTAAGAAGTGAAAGTATTATATTCGTGCGCCAGAAATCGACGGTTTTTCAACAGAAAGAACTCTTATTGCCGGACCGTCTGTCCTTCCTTTCTTCCTTTCTTCCTTCCTCCCTTCCTCCCTCCCTTCCTTCCTCCCTTCCTTCCTTTCTTCCGTCCGCCCGTCCACATACGTACGTCTATGTAGTTAGCACCTAAACTGTATAGCCTATTTTCTCCAAAATTGTTGTTCTCTAATTGATCTGAACGAACTTGAAACTTAGCATGTTTGAAACGGATATTTTGACTTTTGGGGTACTGTGCAGTTTCAAAAATCTCAAAAATGGCTCCAAATTGTTTGATTAAACTTTGGTCTCAGTTGGCATAAAGGATTCTTAAAAGGAAGGTGCAGATCTATTTTTCAATAAACTCTCTGAAATTATCAAAATTGTAAAAGTTTAATATCAAAGAGAGAAATTTTTGTCTTAAATAAAATCTGTTTTAAAACATAGATATTTAAAAAGTGTAATATTTTAAATGTAATATTTAAAATAAAAATGTAATTCTTTTAAATGTAATATTTTTCTCATAAACAACTCTAATTTTTTTTTTCGTAGATTTTTCATAGAGGAAATGATTTAAAAAATGGAGCAAATCTAATTTTCATTGAACTTTCTGAATTCTCGAAAGTTGTGTTTTAGAAATAATGGGAAAGACCATTAGCTTTTTGAGTGTCAGCAAAAGTGAGTATGGCCAAGTGACTGCATGAGGTAGCAGTAAAGCAAGCTAATTGGATGGATGAGTTCAAGTCTTGGCGCGTCGAAAAAATTGTTGCTATTTGGATACACTTTTCAGGTTCATTTTGTAGCATAACAGTATGGAGCTGTTTTAAATAATGCAGAAGTCTTATTTGGTCATATATATTGTACCTGTTCTAAAAACTGCTTTTACTCATAAACTGATTATTTTTTGATCCATTCTCTAAATGAGAATGAAGTTGTTGCAACACTACTGCTTACATGTTTTAATATGCCAATTTTTGCAAGGCCTACTCAATGTGTTGTAGTTATGTGGTACTCTGTATGTTTTCTCTTCTTGTAGGAAAGCTGTAGAACTAAGGTCATTTAACGTAAGAACTAGGGCTTGGGAGATCAATGCTTTCTTGTGTTAAAGTACTGGCTTATATTGAAGAGTTTTGCTAACTTTATGCAAATGCTTTTGTGGTTTCTTCTTGTCTCCATTGGGTTAATATTTTTCTCTTTGCTTTCTCAAACATTCATATATTGCTTCACTAAATGAAGCTGCCTGTCATGCTTTATCATGTAAGATAAATATGTGTTCTGGTAGAATTTCAATGTGATCAAGCTCAGATAATATAAATGGAAGGATGTCCTATTTCTTCGACAATATTAATGTTAGCAACAATACACATAATGATGATGCGGGATTACTGTGTTTTTCTGGAATTTTTCATTTTATATACAGCTTTGAACACAGGTGGACAGACAAAATAGTAACTGCTGTATGTTAAGTTTCCAATAGCAGTGTAATACAAAAATTATTTCACACTGCAACATCTTTGTACCTCTTTCCCGGTTGTATTTATGCATTTATTGTCAATGCTTTGGTAATTCACTGGTTCTTGTCATTGTTCAAATTGCATATTTTGTTTTGTGCTGTTTTTATTTTTTTTCTTTCAACTTGGAAAAATGGAAAGGCTTTAATGTATTGTTTTATTTTGTGTTTTGGATGTTTATTATTTCTGTCTCTTCCTCCTTTTTGTGAAGTTGAAACTACATGCTAAAGAAAGAATTACGGAAGCTGCACATGAGGATAGCAGTTTATTCGCACCTTTAGAGCAGGTACTATTTCCATTTGCTCAAATTTTTCATTGAGCATGCTGGCATGGCCTCTTTAATATGTTACAAAGTACTTTTCACAATTAAATTACAATTATGATAGTTAATTATTCATCTATGAATCATGTACAGTTAAAAAAATACAGACAATGTGAATATTTATTCAATAATAGTGGTAAGTCTGGATAGAAATTACATTTCACAAATTATGTAGAAACTGTGTGACATTCTTTCTTTATTGGAACTTATTTTTCTTCTTTATTTGTAAATAGACAGTTGATTTATGAAGATGTGCTCACTGTGTAATTTTAATGATAGAGCATACAACATACTTCCAGAAAGACAAAATGGCCTGAAGGTCTTCTATTATTTTAATATTTTTCTTCTCTGGCAAATCAAGTGATTGAAAGTGTATTGTTTTTATTCTCAGGGTAAACAATAAATTTGGGAAGATTGTAAAAGACACTCTTTGGTTGTAGTCTGAAAATTAGTCTCTTTGTCTGATATTTGAAATATTATTTCAAATCATTGTTCATGAAAGATCCAAAATGATTCATAGTGTTTGTATAGTGTATAAAACAACACTTATTCATTCATCTTACCAAAATAAAATAAATTTGTATCAAAACTTGTGTCTTTAACATTAAATCTATGCCCATATTCCTTGTTTGTTTTATAACTGAGATGTGTGTCCTTTTAGGAAGACAGATGTGTATGTTCTAACATTAAGTTATAAATTATACTAATTATGATTTTGTCTGTATTGTTTGAAATATTTTCTGCCAATTCATTTTTGCTTCATTTGTAACATTGGTTTCTGGTGTGAAGTGGCAGCTCAACTGTTACATGCCATACACAGTTATTTAAATCAATTTATTAGTTTGTTGAACACTTATAAAGTGGTTTAAATATAATTTTATTTCAGCTTTCCCTCTTTCTATTTCTTTCTTCTGTCTTCCCTCTTAGTATTTTTTAAAAACTTTTTTCTCCTAATGTCTGTCCAGTGTGTACCTGAGAATCTGAATCCACATTCAAATGAATGTACAACAAAAATTAATTAATTGCTGTTGTTAATATGTATGTGTGAGGTTTGTTTATTGTTTGCTTGATTGAAAGTGAAGGTTTTTGATTGATTAACTAAATTCATCTCAACCCTTTCACTTTCTACTTTATACAGTTTAAGAAACTGCAACTTCACACCAGCTCTTTTGCACTCAATATTATAAAGAAGAGATATATATAAAAAAAAAAAATGTCTTGCCATTAGCTGATTTCAGATGCTTTCTTAAAGCTACTTTTAGTTGTAGATCTTCTCATTAATTTTAGTTTTTTCTGACATATTCAGGTAACTCTTGATTTACAATTGAGTTGGGTTCCTTTCGAACATTTGTAAATCATCAATGAAATGTCTGCATTGAATTAACTCCAATTCTTTCTTGAACCAAGTAAAGACATGTAACCAGTGTACAGGTAGAACCTTACGTATGAAATATCCATTTTACAAACATGCAACATAATGTAATTAAAAAGAAAATGTTAGGAATTTGTAAGGTTATCATAAAGCGTGGAGTGTATTAAAGCAAAAACACCTAAAGATGAAACATAGGCTGTCTGCTAAGTGTTTTCTTAATAAAAGATCCAATGATTAATTTTTATAGACAGTCATAAATACATTTATCAAACACAAAAGACTTTTACATTACTTTGGATCTTTTATTAAGAAAAAACAAAAACATCTAAAACAAACATTTGTAAAATGAGAGTTACCTTCACAAATTGCATTGGAATGAGGTTCTTAGAAAGCAATGAGTGATGCAAACATGTACCAAATCTTTGTTTTCACAATATTTTCCTTCTGTCTTGAAACCTGTCTTTTCATTGACATGGAAGAAATTATGGTAGTTAAAATAGTACTTACCAATACTTACTGTAGCAAGTACTTATTTATTTCCGCTTGTTAAATTTATAATAGTCCTTCTAAAATTGTTGTTTTTTTTTTTTTTTTTTTTGATAGAAAAAAGAAATCATCTTAGGTAGAGGTGAAAGCTTAAATATGTATAAATAATGTTGTATCTTTCAATGCTTTTGAATTTAAAATAGTAGCTGTTATGTAATTCTGTAGGTACAATATTATAGGTGCATATAAACTATTCTCTGTGATGATTGCTAGTTAACTCTTTGGTACAAATAAGCAAATAACTTGTCTTAAATATGTATTCAATTCTATTGGAAATCTAATTTGTTCACTGTACTTCGCATTTTTTCTTTTACTTTGAAGAAAAGACTAGTTTCAATCATGAAAGAATAGGAAAACATTTTTCTTGACTGTGTTGCATGTACAGTACAATCTCAACGTAAAGGTTGGTTTGAAGGCTTATTTCCCCATAATTAATAATGAGTTTTGACAAAATAATTGACAGTGAAATATGTGATGGCATTCCTTTATTTTTTTGGTTCCATTTTTACATGGAGTTCGTCTGTGATTGCAAAAGGGCTATTTTTATTTGCATATTTGAATGTTATTGTTCCAACCAGAGATAGTCTATTATTTTCTTTCAAGAAGCAAGTGGAAAGAGAATTTTATCATATTTTAGAATCTACTAAGTGTATGTTGGACATGCATGCACAATTTACGTTCAAACTTTCCTGTTTGTGAATATCAAGCACATGCAAATTAATTTTCAAACTTCATTCTATGATTGATATAATTAATGCAACCTTCATTCTAATTTATATATTTAGATCTATGTGGACCTGTATTTGTATCACTTCCAAGGTTCTCTCAATTGATAAATCACAAGAAATAGTATGGTAATTTAAAATTTTTTTCATATCAGAATGAGTCTTCTCTAATGGCAGTAAACCACAACTTTTAGGACAGTAATTTTATGTTAGTATTTTCATTACTTAAACTATTTGTGGAATGCTTGTGAGATAATAGTGTTTTAAACTAACTCTCTTGAAAATATTTTGGACAAAAAAATATGCACAGGATAGTGTAATGAAAAGAAGAGTTGCTCAGTTGTTGAAATATGGTTAATATCCTGATTATTGTATTATTGAATGTATTAAAACTTAAATTCCAACATGAAATTGTAAGTAAATATCATGAGGTCTTATTTGCTCTGGCTTTTCTTTAAACTTGTGGACTCTTTGTACAATCAAAATTTTAAAAATAGATTAGAGACTATTAGATTATTGTCCAGTAAATTTTCTGTAATTTTTACTGTCTTTCCTTTAAGAAAAGAGGTGCAATATCTTTTGGGGAGAGCCATGCATTTAATCACCATTGAGGAAAAACAATTTTTGATAGTTATAAATCTGGGGGGATATGCGATAAAGATTAGTTTTGGTATGCGAGGTAGATGTGTAGGTAGTAGATTTTGTTAACCCTATAGTATTAAGGTTATATTGCTTGATAGGCTTATTTTTATTATGAAATATAAGAGGAAAGAATTGTGATGCTTCTGGTTGCAATTTGATCTTAATGACTTCTCTTTGTTTTAATTATGTTTTAAAAAGTGCTTTTAATATGTATAAAGTACCTCCCCAGAATTACTACTGTTTTATGTTGGTATGATTATTGTTCAAGGCATCAAACCGAAACCATAATATGCATTTCATTTGTGAAACGAAAACATTATTGTTTCATTACTTATAATATTGGGTTCATAATCAAAAGAAATTATTTCTGTTTTTGAAAGTTCTTTGAAATTTCGTGCTACTTGTTAAGCTGGTTTTTCAAGAAGTCATTCGGATGCCTCGTGCTGAAAAATGTATATTCTTTTTAACTCTTCAAAACTATACTCCTAAATTTCTGTAGAACCTAAAGGATAGAGAATAGGGTAATATTTCTGCATAAATTGTTGGTTGATACATTGGAAAAAGAGTGATAATTATTAATGCTGGATTCTTTTCCTATAAATGATATTAGCTGCATTTATTTACATAACAGTGGTCATTATAACTCACAAATAAACAATTAAATGCCTAACTATTTGTACTAAAATTTGCTTCAAATGGAGCATACTTTGTCTTTGAGAGAGGTCATTATGTAATGCAATTAAGATGTTTGTGTGGATCAGATTGAAGAATGAATTAGGAACAAAATAAAATGACTTTTAATAAAAAACAGAAAACAATTTGAAAACATTTCAACTAGAAAACATTGAAACTATACCTGAAATGATATATTATCAAAATCTAAAACCAAATCTGAAATATTTTATTAACTGAAACCAGAATTACCTGAAAGACATAATTGGAAATGGTTTGATGTCTTAGTACTGTTATGCAATTAGAGTGCTTCTTTTGGCTAGTTTGAGATAAAAATTATTAGGTAAGACTATTGATGCATGAGAGATGAAATTAGTTTGAATATGCTTCAAAGAGCGATGCATGATAATTTTATTAAATTTAGGATTATCATGTAACATCTGAACTTTTTAAAAAGATTTAAAACTGATGGAATTGAATTAAAGGGAAATATGCATACTAGTATGAACAGTGTTTGTACATACATTTATAGGTCCAAGTGCATAATTTTTTAAATGTGGAACTTGTAATTAAGGAATATTTGATCTTGAAAGTTTATACAAATTATGTTTTTGCAGAGGCACTAGCTATTCACTGTAGAAACATTTTGTGAAAGAAAGAGAACATATTTATCCCTTTTCTCTTTCTAGTACGTATTGCATAAGGCCTACTGAATGAAAAGATCAATACTCTTTTTTCTACCAAACCATGTAGTGGAAGAAATACCACTTAACCTTGCTTATTGATAGTGTCGTGATGCGTGTATTTGAAGTCTCTGTGCAAGAAGAAAAAGTCTGCCATTACAATTTAAACAAATCTCAGAGAAACATGTAACTTACCATTCACTTGTAAATCAGTATGAAATGAAAAAAGTATGATTTTTCATAGGAATTAATCATTGAAAAGGTTTATAAAATGAAATAAATAATAATAATAGTGATACTTGCATATGCATTATTGGAAGTGTTTATTATCAATTTCAGCAAGTCAATCACAAAATATAGAATATAAGAAAAGTTTTATCTGTCTGATTTGTAGGCCTGTTTGGTGTGAAATAAAAGTTATACAAATTTTGAGTAACTTTTTTAACGCTGAGGAAATAATAAAACTTCACATAAAATAAACTCTGCAATATTCCGAAAACTATTTGTGGACCCAAGGTGACAGATTTTTTTGTGTATCTTAGTTTACACATCACATTCCTTAACTTATAATCATCACATATATAGCAACCACTACATGCACTCAAACAAATGAGCTGTTAATACCTTCAAATAATCTAGGTAGTTCATTTAGTTCAATGCTTAATATCTATTGTTTTAGCTTACTATACAAGCAAAAAAAGCTGCTGAAGAAGCATCCAAGTCAATGCACGAGGCCTCAAAAACTGCCTTAGAAGCCAGCAAAACAGCAGCAGGGGTGAGCAAAAACACATTTGAAGATTTAACTTATGTGGGCAAGAGCACATTTGGAGATTTAACGAAGAGTGCCAAGGAAGTGGCTGCAAAGAAAGGTCTTTTGAAGGTAAGAATTAGTTTGCTAAAGAGTAGTTTAGATACCTATTATTAATAATAGACTTCTTCAGCTTCATTATTTCGAAGTTTGTGCTGTGACAAATTCAGTTGGCAAAAATGTTGTTCTGACCTGGCTGTGCAAAATGCCATATCAAATTAGGCAATGGCAAAGGTTATGATTTTGGAGTCAAGTCAATGAAAGATTTCCTCTCATTGATTTCTTGCCTCAACATGAAATGCATTAATCATAGGAAAACTGGGAGGGGTGAAGGATAAATGGATGGTGATTATAAAATAAAATAATAAGTAATAGTATTGTCACTTGCATATGAATTATTGGAAACCATTCTCCTTGGGTGGCATGGTAAGCTGGTCAGAAGTTCCTATTTGTCCCTCAGCTGTAATCTTACTCCCAAATGGCAACCCTAGTTTAATGGGAAAAATTACATTAAAAAACAAAGTATGTCGTTCTAATATATGTGATTTGTTGGAACACACTCTGCAAGGACCTTGATCTACATATTTGAAATTTTATCTGAAGTACTACAATTTCTTCATGATTGAGTGTACATATTGAATATGAAGTATGAATATTTAGTATGAATTGAGATTCAATTTTTTAGAATAATATTATTTCAAGCCAAACAACACAATATTATAGCGTTATTCATGGCAACTTTACAAGAAATTGAATCATCTTGATTTTGTTAGTGTGAAACTTAGTCCACCATAGCATCTTCATTGTCAGTCCTAGTGTCATCATGTGTTCTGAAGTGTATTTTCATTCTTTCCTTGATAGCAAGCTGGTCAGAAGTTTCAGAAAAAATTACATAAGAAATAGTATACATAATTCTGATGTACGATTTGATTTGTGGAAGTGAACAATCTTTTTTCAGGCATTGGGTGATTCACGAGAACACCCTCACCAAGGACCTGGACCTCATCATCCTCATCCTCACATGCAGCAAACACCACAGCAACAGACTATGCAGCAACGTGTGCCCGCACAACATGCTTCATATGTACAGCCTTCACACAGTCAACCCCCTGCCCACATGCCTCCAGCACATGGACATGCAGGTGCACCAATGTCATTAGCTCCTGGTCCTAATTCATCATTGGTACAGACTGACCTTAGTCGAGCAGCAGGCCGTGATTTACTTGGTGCAAGTTCAAGAGAATTCTTTTCTAATATGAGTTCGGAATTGAATGGCATTGCAGCACAGACATCTAGTATGTTCAGTGGCATATTTGGTTAGTACATTTGATATCGTTAACAAGTTTCTGTGTATTTCATAAGAATACATTAAAGGGGTAAATATTTTATTTTACTTATCCTTATTTTTTGTTTACATTGAAATGTGAAACTCGTGCTTTTTGAATAACTTTTTTATTGTATTACCTGCTGGGGAGTTATGTAGTTATGTATTTTTTTATTATAATTTTTAATTTAATTTCTTCTTGTTTCCTTTGGGCAAGTTTGTTTGTGGCGATGTATTTAACATCACGGGTAATTCAGTTATATTAATTCTAATAATGTATTATTATACATTAATGACTAAGAATTGTATTATTATATCTTCAATGCATTTCAGGAAGCAAGAGTGGTACTAGTCCTCGAAGTGCAAGTCCCAGTACAACAGCATCAGCTCCAAAACCTAAAGAGAAGGCACAGCCATTTGGACCTTTTCCCAAAGGTCAGATTTCTGATACTGAGTTTTCATTTTATTTCTATAGTTGTAAGAATATTTTCTGAAATGGCCATTTATTATTTGAATAGGTCGTAAAGGCTTAGTGGAAAAATCTTCCTTGATTCGTCATACTACCAGCAAGAGTCGACAAGAAGAGTTGCAGAGAATGCAGAGTGCTGAAAGATCATCCACCAATTCTGAAAATCAGGCATTTTTGAAGGATGTAGTAAGCCAAGTATTGGAAGGAGAAGGTGTGGGTTGGTTAAAGTTAAATCGTTTGAAAAAACTAATGGAGGATGAAAGTTATCGAAACTTTGTTGTAAGCAAACTAAACCGGACTCTTGAGAGGAAAATTAGTCCTGATGATCACATTGATGATGTGGTATGTCATTCATCATTATTTAAATTTTATTCAAATGTTTTGCATTCTAATATTTCTTTGATTTTTAAACATTTTTTCAAAGGGTAGTGCTTAATTTATTACTCTTCTATTATTGATTATTCAAGTTATTTTGCTGGCAGTGCATTCAGTTTTTATCTCATGGTATTGGTTTTCTTATGTACACTTACTGATAAAGTAATATTTTACCAAATATTCTGGAAGTTTTCTTCCTTTGCTCTGTTGCATCATTTGAAACATTCATACCACCACTTATCTAATTATTCTTACATTTTTGAGATGAATTGTGAATTGCAAAACATTGTTTTTAATTCATCATTCCCAAGTGAAATGTGAATTTTAATGAATCAAATAATTTAATGATGGAGATACATTTTTGCTCTTTTTCCAGTGTGTCAGCCGAGCTGTTTGGAAAGGTATGCTGAAAACATTGCAAGCAGTGGTGTATGGCCTTGAACAAACATATTCCAATTTTGGATTAGGTGGTATGGCATCTGCATTTCAAGTTCTTGAGATTGCTCATACCCATTATTGGACAAAAGATTTAACTGAAGCTCAGGGTTTAGATTTAGGAGGAAGTGGTACAGCAATGCTTTCTCAGGTAAATAAGGCTGTTTTAATATTTTTTATGTTGTTTCATGGTAATCAATGAATCTGCAATGAAATTGTAAATTTGCAGGCATCTAGTCCATTTGGTAGTCATGAAAATTTGAAGTCACCACAAAGTCCTCATGGTTCTCCATTGCCAGTACATTCGGATTTTTATTCAGATGTTTCTCGAAAGTCATCTCAGAGTGGAGTGTATGGTAAGATTTTATTAGTTAATTTATAGTAAGCAAGAATAAGGTTATTCTATGAAAAACGAGAATTGTTGCTCCTGCTTAATTTAAATAGAGAACCAGGGAGAGGTTCCAGCCTCTCTGCTCATTCCTAACAAGTGTTATAATCTCTCTAATAGTTGTCTTTCAGTTGAGCCAATAAAATAATAAAGATTTATAGTTTAGGTTATTAATTTCTCTAGACATTTGCGTATTCCACCCAGTGTGAGCTCTGCTATTAATGTAGTAGAAACATTTTTGTTTATGGTATTCCCATCCTGTCATGTCTTCATTGATAATTCTCTATTGATCTCTTCTTAATGATCTTTGAGAGGGAGGGGGAAAATGACGACAGTGTTAAACAATAAAACCAGAATATACGGATTGTAATGACTAGAGCTGGGAAGTTCATACAGTTGCATGTTTTTTGTTAATGACCTTCTTGGAACTTCAAATATGTATATTTTATGGCAAAATATTGAAAATAAAATTAGGAATGTTTTGCATATAATGTGTATTTTACATATTTAGAGCTTTTTAGCATATAAATGAATATTTTTGCATATTTTTCTCCTTTTTTTGTCTAAAATAACACTAAAACAATACAGTAAAACTTCACTTATATGTTTTTCAGGGGACTGAAGGGAAAAAATATGTAAGTGAGAAAAATGCATAAATTAAATTGAATATTATGAACAAAACAAAACAAAATTTTATATTGGCGTGCTCCACTCTTGGACCAACGTTAGTTTTGATTTATTTAGTCAAAAATAGTAAAAACTGTGTGACATGGGGGAGAAGGATTGGAAGCTGAAGTACATTTCTTGTTACTTAGAAGACTTCTGAGCCAGGCATAAGCACAACTGGTGAAAAAGATAGCACTGATTTTCGCACTTTATGCAGCCAGTCCTTTAGGCCTATGTCAAAGGAGCACTGCGTTGATGCGCGTCATTTAATGTGGATAACGTCAGCTGCGTCGATGCCTGCGCACACGAGTCGCTTAATGCATGTCATAGATTAACACTGTATCTTATTTAAATAGCACACTAGCGGTCTTGATGATGTACGTTTTGTCTACAGCTCTCGCTATGAGTCATGATAACGCACGTTTTCTAGTTTTAAACGCGTGACGATCGCTAGGCGATGCGCGTTGGCAAGAGCACTAGCATGAGAAGTAGAGGAATTTATCTGGGACCTACAGAAAACAACATATTAATGTGAAAAACTTATAAGTGCAAAACGTATAAACGGAGTTTCACTGTAATTTTCAAGTACAAAAAATATTAATGCAAATCATGAACTTTCTTGTTGCTTCAAATACAGTAGAACAACATGAGTTTGACTACTGATGGCCAGTGCTGCCGATGTCATACCTGCTGTCATCGGCTTATCGCCAAGACTTGACACCTCACATTTTAGTTTGGTATCCTCAGATTGATCTTGCATGGCTTGGCAACCTCTTTCCCTAAAAGAAGAAACCATTTCCCACCCTTCCTCCCTTGCTTATTCTCTGTTTCTCTAGTGGCAAAAAGTTGTAATGTCATTGTAAAATACATTTTCGTGACCAATGCTGCATATCTTAACAATTTCTATGCTTATTTCCAAATTTTTGTGGCATTCTTGCATTCATATTTCAAGGCTAAAAGTTTCATGAACTTCCCAGCTCTAGTAATGAAAATAAAAATTAATTATAGTTACAGCCATAAGATTTTTGACCAGCTTGAAAGTAGGATTTGGAAATTTCAGTTGTAAATCCAAGTAGTGAATCAAAGTTTTGGGTTATAAAGAAGAGATTAATTTTCCTAGTGAAAATAGTCTATAGAAAATGAGTTATAAAAGCTAATTTTTGGTTGGAGCTCTTGTTTCTCCTTTTTCTTTCACAGGGAAAATTACAGTGTTGTGATTTCGCTATAATCTGAAGAACTGTGACATCAATGACTTGCTCTTAGTGTTGTACTATTCAGTAGATTCAATTACAATACGTCTTTTTAGTTTCAAGTATCAACACATTTCATTAAAGATGTTCTCTTTTTAGCAATATAGAGTCCATATGTGCCTTTCTTTTTAAATTTAGATTCTCCTCCAATGGTGCGACTCGTACATGATCCTCTACAAGGGGCGCCAGGTGAGGAAGCTGGAGACAGCCCATCTGCTGCAGATATGCTGCGGGATCTTCTGAACCAGAAACGTCACATGCTTTTGTCAAAACTCACCTCTATTGATTCAGAGGTAAGATATTCTTCTTATAAATTGGATTATTTCGTAAAACGAAAATTGTGTTTCATTTTTAGTCCCTGCAAATATTTAGATATGTTAATGAAATATTTGGTTTTGTAATTCAATATTTTCACAAATTAATGTAATTGTTTGATATTACTAAATTGTTAAGTACAGGCCGTACTGTGATAATGAAACATACATGTACTTGAATACAAAAAAGCTACATTTTTACAGTTTTGACGTATAAAAACAGGATGAAATAAATTTGCAGCTAGTAAATTATTATTTGAAATATGTGTATGTAGATTACTGTTGTCAAAACACATCCAAATATTAGTAAATGAATGAATGTTGTTGAATGAACCATCTATTCCTTGTGCCTGCTGTCTTCCTTTTTTCCTTTTATGCAGATTAAATCAGATTTTGTTGAGTTTTGATGGTGCTATAAAATGTTGCTATTGTATCCCATTAATGGAATGAGTACCTTTAAGAAGCATGTTGTGTGCTTTGTTTTTGGAAATCAATGTTTGTATTTATATTGGTGTTGTCTTTTCAGCATGATTGTCAAAACTTCCTCTCAGCCAATTTATTTATTCCATGATATAATGAAGACATTGAATACATATTTGTTTTGAATTATATAATACTTGATGTAATTTATTATTACATTATCTTATTCTGATAGACCTATTAAATGTTAAAAAGTAAATTTTCATTCAGTACTCAGTCAGCACATTTTAAAGTAATAATTTCCAACACTGTGTTTTTTTCTCTATAAATGAATCAAGTTCTTCGGAATCTATTGCCTTATATTGATCCTTAGAGATAGTTATGATTTGTTTCACTATTGTTTCAAGATATGATCAATCCTCCTCAATCCATTTCATGCATTCTTCTCATTCATTCATGTAATATTATGTTGTAGAATAAAGTAGTCGTTAATAATTAAACTAGCCATGTTTAGGAAAGTGTTGTGCACTTCTATTTATATGCTATATATGTTTTTTTAATGTTGATGGTACACTACACTGAGCCCTGCTGTTACACACAAGGCACTTAAAACTACTGCATGTTCCCAGGTGTGATTCGAACACTAGGCAGATTTTAAAACAAAATATTTTGTTTTGGTGTTTTTGTTGTTTGTTTGTTCATTGTTTCTTGCTTATAACATGAGTAATTATAAAATGTCTCTAAGCTGCAAATTAAGAAGATGAGTGACAACATATTTATTCTTGATTTTTGATGTGGCTCCCTAACTTCTGTTAAATGTGTTGCTGTTTAGCATTAATTTTTTTATTTATCATTTGATTTTGTTCCATTTTTGCTTCTTTGCCCTTTTGTTTTTTAGGGTGGGACTGAGAATACTTTACATGGCTCAACCGAGGGTGTCGCTTCTTGCAATGCTTCTGATGCGGGCAGCATCATCACAAACCCGGCGTTCACAAGACAAAGGGCCGGGCACCAGGCTTCATTCCGTAGTACTGTGTCCGATAGTGAAATAGAGCAAGGCAATGTGAGTGTCTCTATCTCTCTTTCTGTCTTTGTGTTTCATTTTTGGCTATCCCAAATGTCTATCTGTATGGCTGGAACCAGACCGATCTTAATGCGTCTGCCCTTGGTAACATTGTATCCATTACTGAGGTGGGTTGGATGTGTCTCATCTGTACATACTCTCTTCTATCAATGTTTATGTAATGAAGCATTACTTTATTTTACTTGTCTTGGAACTACAGATTATGAAAAGCCTTGCATCTTTAAGTAGTTTTCTATTTTGAGTTGGAATCAACCAGCTTGGATCTAGTTTAAAAGTTGTGAATATGTCCAGAATTAATGGGTTGTGATTTGATTTTTCTTTCCAGATGTATATTGGGGACAATGTTATACACATAGTTTATATAATTCTGATGCACTTTCTTATTTGCACATTATGGGAACTAACTTTTAGTCATAGTTAGAAACTGTTGGTTCATCTTTATAGAACAAAGCTTTGCTATGAGCACATTTCCCTAGTTGCTTCAGTGTTGCATGAGCATGATAATACATGAATCATGGATATTTTATTAGTGAAATAATTAATTTAATCTAAGTCAATTACAAAGGAACTTGCTTGAAAGCTGATGCTACTCCTTTTTTGGGGGAAAATGTTGGTGAAGAAAATATTAAATAAATATTGCCTTTTATGTATGTTAATTCTTTGTAGTTACTTGAAGCAAGTTAAAACCCAATTGAAAATTCTTATGGAGTCAGTCATTCATAGTTTATTGATTAGCTTATAGAATTGAATTCACTGTTTGTAATTGTCAACGCACGGAGATTTTAGTGTTGTTTCAATAAAATACTACTTTTAGTTAGCTCTAATAAGCTGGTTTGACAAAACACCAAAGAGAGTTTTGCAGCTCAGTTACTCAGGTCTGCTATTAGATAGTGTTTTTATTCCTAAAATGGGTGCTAAATAATGGAGGAATAATAGCTGAAATAATAATTATATGGTGCAATATTTATAAATATTGATGTTATTAAGTTAGGGTGAAATGCAAGAAAGGGGAAATGAGAGAACTGTGAGGAATCTATCATGATCCGATTTTATCCACCACAAATTTCGTATGGAATGATTGCGATATGAATCCCAGTACCCAGAGATGGAAGGTGAGTGGCCTGACCTCTACACCATCAGCTACCACCAATAATTCTGTTAACTTTAATATGTTGAGAGTTGGAATGGAATATGTTACACATGTGTTACCCAAAGTTGTGGACATCCAACTGTATCTTGTATAAAGTTGAGTATCGTGTTGAGGCTTGTGGTAGGTGATGAATTGTAGTGAGATCATTTCCCGCCTGAAAGCAAAAAATTGAGCCAACAGTGGAAACATCCAGGAAAGGCATTTTTGCTCAGAGTAATGCAAAAGTGATAGTGATCTTTTTTTTTTGACCATCAAGGACCCTACTGATTGGTCTCCTCTCACCTGGTGCAACTCAGATAGTTAAATGTTACTGCTGTTCCCTGAAGCATTTGTGCAATGCAATCGGGTCAAAAAGGCCCACTTCCTTTCTTCTAATGTGGGGCTCTTCATGACAATGTATGATCACAAATGACAGCGGAAACCCAGACCATGGTTCGAGTGGACTGTGTTAAAGAATCCCCCCTTCAGTTCTGACTTGTCATCATTGTGACTTTCACATTTTTGGTTTTGTGAAAAAAGTTCTGTGAGGTTGGCGGATTCAGTGAAACCAAGAGGTTTCTGCTCAATGAAGCAATTGTTTCAGGTCACAACCACAGGAATTCTACAAACAGGAAATTCAGCGCTTGGTCAGTCAAGGGAAAAAGGGTCTGTGTAACCATAGGGATTATGTTTAAATAAACATAGTTCATACTATTTTCTCAGCTCTGTTGCGTTCATTTGATCCACCCTTAAGTAAGCCAAAAATAGTCCTGAAATATTTTGAAATAGCAATTAAGATTTTTTCTAAGGAATTACTTTTGAAATTCTGTGTCAATATTATTGTAAAAGTGGTATGCCGAAGATGGTAAGATAATTCAAGAATGAGAAGGAGAAAAGTAAAAATGGAAGAAGAGAAGAGCAAAGCATTAATGAGGAAAAGTAGGAGGAATTAACAAACATGAAGTAAATGGAAGAAATGAAAAGGGAAGGATAAGAAAATTAAATGAGTGGCTAAGAAAGTATTAAGTAGGGAAAATATGCTTTCTCTCAGCGTTGATATTAATTTTTTTGTGCTTGAAATTAATTTAGTGCTTGAAATGCATACAGTTGTAATATATAAAATTCAAGAAGTGTTCTCACTAGTTGTTACAATTTATTATCTCAGCAGCTCATCAAACAAATAAAAATTATTGTTAATAAAACAGAAATACCCTATCTTTTTTAACTATCTTTAAAAATGATTTTTGCCAAAATGTTTTTTTTTTTTCCCAAGCTACGACGTTTTGCATGTTGGTTATACACATCTTCGAGTTAGAATGTTTAATTCAAATAATAGACTTGTTTACATCTGAAAATAAGAAATGACAAACAAAATTTTTGAAGATATTAAATAAAAAATATGGAATAAAATTAGTTACAAAGAAAACGAAACGATAGAAAATGATTAAAAATTAAATAAGTTGAATGAAACTCACTAAACAATCAAGAATAAATAAAAAAAATATATAAGCAGTAAGTACAAAATACTAAATAAATGGGATTGATCTTACCAAAACATGTTTAATTATGCACATATTTATAAAACATCATAAAAATGTTTTTAAAAGGAGGATAATTCCATTCTCAAAAATGGGAAAAAATCCGATTATAAAATCATACATCCTCACTGTATGGAGAGAGGGAGCAGACTAATATTAAAAACAGATGTTATTATTTTGAATGTACAACACTGAAAGCAAGAAAAAATGAGAGGTGGAAGGGGGAAGCATCAGATTGAGATGGGAATTATCCTTTTCTTAAAAACCTTTTTATGTTTTATAATTATGTATGTGGATCATTTATCATGTTTTGGTAAATTTTGTCTCATCTGTTTTATATTTTGTACTTACTACTTATATATTTTTTGACTTATACTTGATTGTTTAATGATTTTGGTTCTCTGTTTTTATTTGTAACTTTTATTTTACTCAATATCTTGAAAAATTTTGTTTGTAATTTTTTATTTTCAGATGTAAAGTCTATTATTTTTATTAAATACACATACCCGAAGATGCATGTAACAAACTCGTAAAATGTTGTGGTAGACAAATAAAGACTTTTTTGACGAAAAACATTCTTAATGATTGTCAAAGAACAAAAGGATATTTGTTTTATTAATATGATAATGACAATCATAATCACATAAAATTTTATCTACTTAAAAATTATAGTGGAAACCCATCTGTAGGTTGAAGAAGCAAATGTCATGCTATCCGAATGATTTGAAACAGAATTATTTGTACATTTTTTTTTTTGCTATTTCCCAACTTTTAATTTCATAATACTGTCTTATGGGGTGACTTTGTACCAGAAAATGGTGTTATTGTATTTGTGAAACCAAAATAATGTTTTTACATTTTTATAATCATTTACAAATGTTAGGTAACTCCAGAGATAAGTTTTTACATACAAGCTGTTTATTTAACTTTTTTTATTTTTTATTTTTTTTATTTGGTAGAAGAGGCAGTTTGTGTGGTACAATGTCACTTTCCAGGGTAGGGAGACATTGTCCGCTTCCGTCTTTCTTATGAGAATGTACGCAAATTTGTAAGGATTAAGGGGTAGAGTGTCTTTATAATATGTAAAAACATAACCACGAATATTTATTAATTTTAATTGTTTATTACTAGTACAAAATGACCTTAACTTAAACACTCAATACCATTTATTATCTGCTCAGAGGCAAGTGAGACTTGTATTAATAATATAAATAAGCTTTCTCTTATGCATGATCTTTATACAGTTTTTAACAATAAAACTCTCTCTCTTTTCAATGAGTAATCCTAAATTGCTATGTGCAGCAAGATAGTTAATGAATGCCACTTCTTCCTGATCACTAAACACTTTCTTACCACCAATGTGGTACCGGTGTTTACCTTGCAAGTTATTTCGTATGGTAGATCGTTAATAATTTTGTAAAGAGCTGCTGCTTTTCTCTTGAAAAGTTTACGTGTTCATACATCTTTAATACATTGCAGTAACTTATTTATTTATTTTATGTCAAAAACAGTTAAAACTGCATATGACGTGCTATGGGGAAAAGTGAATTGTGTGCACATTTTCAAAATTCTGTGATCCCTACACTTTTTGAATTTTGAGGGAAAAAAAACAAAACAAAAAAAAAAAAAACACCCTTTGTTCTCCCTGATACAAAGTCACCCCCATTTGAAAATTATGATCTGGGACAGTAAATGATACAAATAAATTGAAACTTTTATTAAGTAGTATGAGTAAACTGTAAGTAATTATCATATTATCAACACTTCAATAAAATGTATTAAGTTCATAAAATAATTGAGACAGTTACTCTTCTATAAAAGACACGTCCAAAATTGAACTATTTTTCTTGTCAACTTAAGCCGTAATAATCAAAATCACGAGCAGACTGGTGTTTTTGTTTGGTGTGTTCAACTTCCTAGAATCGACTAAGAGAGGAGAAACAACTGAAAATACACATTCCAACATTTATTTTAACGGACATTCTTTAAAGTGATGCATGGTGCAAAACCATCCTCTATAGTTTAAAGCACCCCAGATGACTGTATATATTTTTTATTTATTTTGAAGAGAATGTGTAAAATTTAAATTTCAAAATTATGAACTGCTAAATGTGCATGAAGTACTGCTGTGCATAATTTTTGTATATTTTGGTGTAACTGTATAAAACATGTTATATTTCAAGTAATCTTTGTAACTGTGGATTTTGTGATGCTTATGCAGAATATACTCAAAAGATCGTGTACTAGCAATGTTCTGATATAGTGGTCTAAAGATTCTTGTATGCTCTATCTGTTTCAAAGTGTCATGTTTAATTATAAATAATTTTTTAATTATTTATTTATAAATATTATTATTTAATTATAGATATTTCTTCAATCGTAGATGAGTAATTTGAAAATATTAATAAAATATATGTGTGCTTATGAGCAGTTTCCACGTCAACCAAAACAACGCACTCCAAGTGTGTGGTCCAGCAAATCATCATTAAGCACTGGATTTCGTTACCATGGTGGTAATATGATCAATACATCAACAACACCTAGTCCTGATACTGGCCGAACATATTTATTTGAAGGTACTGGCTTGTCATTGCATACTCTGTTGTTATCCATCAGTGGATGTATATAATTGAATGATTTGTTGTTAGGCCTCATTGGAAAAGAAAGATCTACGTTATGGGATCAAATGCAATTCTGGGAAGATGCTTTTCTTGATGCAGTTTCTCAAGAGCGTGACATGGTGGGTATGGATCAAGGACCAGGAGAAATGATGGAAAGGTTAGTTTCCTTTTTTTTTTCAGAATTATTGTGCGAAATTAATCTTTGATATTTGTTACATTTGCAAAATTAGATATTCTTTTTTGATCTTAAAATCTATAAGGTTATGAATATTATTTTATCAGAATTATCGGAGAAGGTATCATACTAACTTCTGCCACTTACCTTCTAGATACAATTCTTTGAGTGACACAGAACGCAAAAGACTTGAGCATGATGAAGACCGACTTCTATCTACAATGCTTTACAATTTAGTGGCTATTATGGTGATGATGAATGTCAATAAATTGGAAGTAAAGCGGAAGGTGCGGCGATTGCTTGGCAAAAGTCATATTGGATTGGTATACAGTCAGGAAGTCAATCAGTTGTTGGACCAGATAAACAATTTGGTAAACATATAGTGTTATTTACTCATATTTATTTACTTATATTAAGTTAATTTTGTTGTAACTAACAAAATTTAGCTTCTGCTCAATTTCTCTATGTACTTTTGCAATTTCCTGCTACTGCTGTTATAAGTCAATATTTTAGTCACAGCAAAATGTCCAATTGTTATAAATTTTCTTTGCATTTTCTCCACTTAACATGTTCTCACTAAAAAAAAAATTCTGTGAGTGTCTTGTAATAAAAGTGTTTGATATTACCGATTGCAATAAAATTATTTTAATTTTTCAGCATGGAAATGATATAGACTTGAAGCCTCTCGGTTCAAGACAAATGCATCGTCAGAGCTTCACTGTCCATGCAGGTGTGGATCCTTCTGGTGATTTGCTTTTTCTTGAGGTGCGGGAAGATGGACTTGTGCTCCGATCTGTGAATGGCACTATTGTTGAACGATGGTGGTTTGAGCGATTAGTCAATATGACATATAGCCCCAAGAACAAAGTTTTGTGCCTGTGGAGGAGAAACGGAGGCCAAACACAGCTACATAAATACTATACTAAGAAGGTAAAATTTATTATAATACATGTCAACAAAGAAGACAAACTATAGTGGTATTTGAACAGATTTTGAAGGACATGCATTAGAGTAAATTGTAAAATACTGTGAAATAAATAATATGTTTTTTGGATTTTGATCCACTAAAAATCAAAGATTTGCTTGAAGTAATTATTTGAATATTGTACTTTTCCTTTTAATGAATGTTTCCCTCAGTGTGTTTACTATTATAGTTTAAGTAATTTTAATAGAATGTGTTGTACTATTTTAGAATTCTGTAATGTGTAAACTATTTTATTGTCGTTCTTAGTGTATGTGGAGATTTTGATGATCCCTCTTAAAAGGGAAGAGTAGATGAATGACTCAATATGCTGTTGCAGTGCAAGGACCTCTACTATTGTATCAAGGAGGCAATGGAGCGTGCAGCAAGCCGAGGTAGTGGCCCATTGGCAGGAGTAGAGCTTGGTGGCGAGTTTCCTGTACAGGACATGAAGACGGGGGAGGGGGGATTGCTGCAAGTGTGCATGGAGGGCGTCGGCCTACTCTTTGCCAACAGCAAGGTATATTTTGTATTTCATTATTCAGTTGCAAATGTAAAATAAGGCAATTTAGAAATTCACTTAAATATATAATTATATGAACTTCAATGGCTATTGGATGTCATTTAAATACATACTTAAATTTACACATTGTTTTTGTTGTAAATCTATATGATATACAGTGTAGTCATTCAGGGAAAATAATTAGATAAAGTGAATAGCCACTGTAGTTCTAGTAATTATAATTTAAGTTTTAATTGAAGGAGGAAAAAAAGCTGAAGTTGATCAGATGTGACATGACTTGCCAAACCTTTGTGATTTGAAAATATATTCACATTGTTTGCTGTTGTTTTCCACTATTTTATGTTTCTGTGTAAGGCAAACTACTCAGCTTTAGTGGGTGGTTAGTTTTGCATGGAGAAGCTTATTTTGAATCATTTTGTTTTTTATTACAAGAATTTTGAAAAAGAAGCATTACATCTCTTCAGCTCTTCTTCCCTTTATGTTCCTCTGTGGATTTCTCCCAGAAGACAGATAATTGAAGTATGAACCTGTGAGCCATAATTTAGCCCAGGGGTTGAAATCCAGCCCACCAGAACCCTTTGTAATGTGTGGATATTACATGATTTTACCAGGAGAACATTTGAAATTGCTGTTGATGGAATGTCCCTTAAAACCAGAGGCCTGAAAGGTATTTTTGCCTATCAGTGATTGCAGTTTTGTTATTTTGCCCCGACTTTAATGCTCGAGTCATTAGTCAAATTCCTCTTTGTTTTATTTCTGAAAGATTTTTGTCGGCATTTTTTTTATCTTTGCATTGGTAAATAACTGCATCTTGTTTTGGCCATGAGAATGCATGCATGAGGGCAGCCACAAGATTCCAAGGGCCACCATTTGTATACTTTAAGATATGCATTAGCAAGTAAATTTTATGAACACATTATAACTAATTTGTGAGTGTAATAACTTTGAATAGTTTTACTTTTTTTTTCTTTTTGAGGAAAAATATATATGCCTTGTATTGCATTTTATGACTTTAAACATATATCGTTCTAGGTTCAAGCTGCTATAACACATTCCACTCCTGGTGAAAACTCCAACACTTCTTAGCCATTCTGAGCAGTTTCTTCAGACCCATCATACTTAACTGTGTTCTGTGCCATTGCAAGAATTTTATGAGTTTTTCACAACATTGTACTTAAAATTTTGTTGCTTCTGGTTTATTCTTGCTAATCCCATGTATACTTATGTTGTCAAAGTGTGGACTTACAACAGCAAAATTCAAATGTTTTTTTGTGTATTGATCCTTTACTCAAGAATAAACATTGGAAATTACATTGCTTTTTGTTAAGCCACATCTACACAATTGTTATTCTTTCAAGATATTTACTCTGCTTAATTTCACTGATTATGGGAGTCGGCATGGTGAGAAGCAACTTATCAGTCATCCTTGGGACCTATACTGCATGGTGTTCTCAATTGCAGATATTAGAGAGTCCTTATCTGTTGAGGCTCTGTTGACATCCTGCATGCAGTCTCCATATTCAATTTTGTGAATGAATAAACATGGGCTTCTGTTACCTTTGGAACCTTGCAGGTTTGATTAATTCACAAACCAAGTATTTTGATGTGGATGTCATTACATAGCCTCACAATGTCATGCGTAGCCCCAGCTGTGGTTTTGCCCTTGTGTGCGGCAGCAGTCCCTAGGGTCAGCTAGCGCTCCCCTACACTTGGTTGGTTGTGTGGGCTCTGTGGGCTGCCCTACCCCCTGCCTGTCAGGTTTGGGCTCCATTTGAGCCTCTGGGCTCGGTTTTGTGTGCAAGTTGATAAACTGGTTCCCACTAAGAGAGTGATATCAGCCACTGCTGCTGTATATTGTTTCAAGTCCTTGTAGTGACCTGGTGGAGCAGTGACGTGTAATATTGCACACAAAGTCTTATCCAAGGCTCTGGTTCAGTGCTTTTCTTTCTCTCTCTGTCTCTCTGTATTTTAACTTAACTGCCTCATATGTATGCTGGACTGGACTGTTGGATGTTTTATATTACTTGGATGTTATATACAATTGCAAGGACCTCTCAAAAATTTCCTGCTACTGCTATTATAATATTACTATTTTTTTAATATTACTATTATTATCATCATCACCATCACTATTTATTGATCAATGTGGATTATATTAACAACTTATTTACCCAAACCTCCCTCACCAGCCAATTTCAGAATTTTTTTGTCTTTTTAATCAATTTACTTTGTTCTAACGAATCCAAAAAAGATTTTGCAGTGACAATTTTTTCCGGGATCTGATATTTCTCAGCCCATTAATGGGAAGGTAGTAGTTTTAATTTATTGATATAGTTCTGTATATATTATTTTAAAAAGAGATTTTATTTTATTTCATGATATTATTCCTTTTATTTTTTTTCTTTTAGCATGACAAAAAAAACTTATTCTTCTTCTATTTTTGGATATATTATATACATACATTTTATTTTTTCAATATTTTCTTTTCTAAATATTTATTTAAATTTATATTATTGATTTCTTTGAATGTCGTATGTCCATTTCTCTCTCTTTCTTTCCTTGTGTCTTTCTTTCTTGTGAGTGGAAAACTTATTTATATACATTACATATTTTTTAAAAAGAAAGAAAGCTTAGGAACTTTTGAGATGGTCCTTGAATACAAAAGAAATGAAAGTATCAAAAATACGGAATTAGGACAGTACTCTGAAGAAGATAAACTTTTTTTTTCTCCTGGAACTCTTAAAAGAAACTTGGTGGGTACAAAATACATTTATATGAATATGTCTTAATTGATTTTTAATTTTTTTATGTCCCTTATCATCTTTACACGCATCCAATCGTGATGCCAGGATTTTGAGGTATTTTAAAAGTGTTGACGTCTCACACATTGTGTTCGTTGACCTGCTTCAGTTCTGCGAGTCTGCTCTCTCTCTTCGTAGAGTAATTGCAGTAATGACAAAATGAAAACGTTTTTCCATGTAGATTTGATGTTTTTTGTTTACTATATTTATTCCTTTAATTTTTAAAATAGAAAGCATTATTTTTAGAAATACACTTATTTTTAACACTGTATTAGCTACTTGATGAATTAAAGTTCACAGCATGGCACACTTAAACTTTGTTTTATTGAGAAATATGCACTACTTAGCTATACAGTATCTGTATTTTTATTAAAGTCATAGTATTTAAAAATAACAATAAAGAATAATAATTTATTGACTGACCATCTCTTAAGTTTCCTATGCCGCTCTTCATAGTTTGTGTAGTGTGTATTTTCGTGAGATGCTCAGGATTTCAGTAATTTAAAGTTCATGAATTTGTGTTTGTTTGCCACATGAAATGCTGCTTGCATTTCCAGATTTTATATTGCTTTAAAAAGAACACTGGCATGGAAAATTACAAATAATAGTTGCATGGATTGCCTATGCTTTTGAATCACGTATTTTGAACTCGACCTACATTTTCATGTATTGCAGTAGTTAGTATAATACGTGCTCTTCCCTCATTTTAGAAATAATAATTGATTTCCAAATTCCTTTTTTGCTTTCCCTCTCTTTTTTAGAGCTTATTCTGCTGCCAAAAATTACAGTACCAGAAGTTCCTGAATTACACTGGAGATGATAATTGCACTTTCAAAATATTTTATCATGTGAAGCATATACCTATATTTTCTTGATGAACATGTCACATTGTCTCAAGATTAAAGCATTAACTTTTGAAATGACTTATATTTCCTGAAAAGTATTCTAGGTATTTAATACTTGTTAATATGGGATGGTCAGTACATTACATACAGGTTCTAATTTATATCAGTTTAAGTGCCATGATCGAACTCGCTGTTAAATATCTCTAATAAAACAATAATAACAATAATAATAACAACAACAATAACAAAAACAATAATAATAATAATAATTATAACAATAACAACAACAATAATTATAACAATGCTAATCAGAAGTTATTATTTTTTTGCATGGCATGAAATATTACATTATTATAGCTTCTTATAAATGTGTCTTTCACTGCACTTTTTATGCATATAGTAGTCCTATGAAATGCAGTTAAGACAAGTAGGTAATTAAAAAGTGAAGTGATCTGAGGATAAAGAATCTCATGATTGTGTAACGTGCATTTTGAATCAGAATTAACTGATAGTTGTAGTGCAACTGTGTATTTGTCATGAATGAAGTAAACTTCAAGATTATTATTTTTATTGTACTAACCACCATGTTCAGAGCTTTGATCTTTTGCCCTTGGCTGGAAATTGTGAGTCTGGGTGAATAAATGTGTGTGTGTGTGTATGTGTGCATACATGTGTTCTATACCCTGATTTGCCATGTTTTGGCAGCCAGAGTTATGTTTAATATAGCATGCTTTGCCATGTATCTTATGCCACCATCAAGGGCTTTGAATTGATCACTTCCCTTTAGAATATTGCAACATAATAAAGTTGATACTGCAAAACTTAATAAGAATTCGCATGGCTCAGCATAAGGCCAGTGTTTCTTGGTTAATGATAATAATTTTTTGTGCTGAAATGATTGAATTGGTGTGAAAATGTGATATACATTTGTTTTGAACCAAAAAGCACTGACTTTGTATCAAAAAAGTATTGTAATAATTGTGAAAATATAAAAGCATTATCATTTCAATGACTGTGTAATTCATATATGAAAACTTAACCTTTGAGATCCCCAATATTCCCATTTTAGTATATTTTTTAAAAGTTCAGTATAAAAATTTTTACATTTGGATTCTGTGAAAATATTTGTATCAAATTCTTCTGTGAAATTTTGGACTAGCTTTGTAAAACAGTTATCATATATGACAATTACACATTTAATTTATGCATAGGCCTGTGTGTGTATGTAGTAATGCATAATAATAGAACAGGTGTTTCAGAAACCGAAAGCTCAGATAGATAGGTTTTTTAATGTAGACATATGTTAATGAATGAAATATCTTTAGAAATCAAAAATACAACTTACTTATTACAGAGCAACAAAACAAGGACATATATAACGTTTCCCTTTTTAGCTTAGCTCTGTCAGTTCAGTCTGCTTTTGAGCTGTAGGGAAGCTTATGCTATTGAAACTTAAGACATACAAGTTATATTATATGTTCCTTGTTTTGTTTGCCCTGAGAATCTCAGATCTACGTAACTTGTGTTCTGTGTTTACAGTTCTTTGTCCGCTTGGACCATATACGAAAGTGCTTCACTCAGAAAGGAGGAATTTTTGTACTAGAGGAATACAGTAAGTAATATGTATTTATATTTAACTCTTAAAAACAGTAATGGTTGATTTTGTTACCTTTTAAGAACTTCTGTTCTTTCTCACCCATTTACCTGATAATTGTACCATTCATAATTTACTGTTTTACAGATCCTAAGACACGCCAAGTTATACAACGAAAGTATAAGTCATCAATGGTAAGTGTTTTCTTCATGCTTAATTTTTCTTTTATTATTTTGTGTTATATATATACATGTTAACAAGCAATATTAGTTAATTTTCTCAACAGAACAGTTTGTTAAGTGTACCCTTGTGATTATCTTGTGTGTCTTTTACTTTTATTTACCTTAAATGTTCTGTTAATTTTTAGGCTAGTTTCTTGAACCTGGCTATGCACCGAGTGATTTCTGTAAACATTGCTCAGCAGTTATCAGTTTTGGAACGTCCTGCTGCCTGATGTGCATGTCACATTCCTTAATTTTTTTTTTTTTTGGTTTATTTTTTTTGTTTTTTTGGTTGAATATATTTTGTGAAATGTTTTTGTCAATGTATACAGCAATGTAAATTATTCACAATTACACACGTTTAATATATTATTCTCATATTATTTTCTGATGAAATTTCTGAAAGACAATGTGATATGAGATCTTTTGCATCCATCAGAATTGTCAATTTTTTGTAATATTGTTCCATTCCATTATTGATTCTTGTGATTAATTTGTGTGTTTCATGCCAAAATAATATCTTCCTTACTTGTCATTGATAAAAACTTACATTGAACTGTGAGTAGTGTGTGCATGTTTGATATTGATAATTTTGTGTCCAAGATACTTTTGTTCATGCATTTAAGTTGATAATTGGCATGCATGAGATCTACACTCTAACCATTTTGGTGGCCTGGATAGTACTGTTTTTAGAGTAAGAATGCCTCCTTAACCCATAGAATAAATTTCAATTTGATTATGTGGAATTTAAAATTTTTTGTTATTAAAGTCATTATAATTGTTTATCCATGACTTTGATAATGATAATTTAATATTACTAATATTACAATTTTGTTTCTAATGTGGAATGTGAGCTATTAATGCATCTTTTAACATTTGCTTAATTGTTGATTTTCATATTATTTACCTGAGAGCAAATACCTTTTTTTTTATTCTCAAGAAATCTCTGGAGTACAGTTTCGTAGATGCTTGCATTATCTGCACAATTGAAAGGATACAATATACACAAAAGTTCAGTAATGAAATTAAGTTGCATGCATGCATCTGTAGGTACTATCTATTTCTTCTTTCTCTTCATTTATTTTTAATCATTCTCTCAAGGCAAATGAGGGATTTCGAAATTGTTTTCATAATTCCTAATTCTAATATAGAAAGGGGAGCAGTATATTATAATTCGAATTAATAATAATTCAAAATAAAGGGACTGATATTCTTGCTAATAATGTACAGTAGCAAAATTTTCTTTGCTTGAAATAAGTGGAAGAATTATTTGAAACAAGAAATCATTTTGATTTCCTTTTGATTAGCGTTGCAATTGAATTCCTGAAAATTCTAAATCTATTAATGTTCCTTTTTTGTAATTATTTACTTCTCTCATGTGTTAATTTTATTATTAGCAAATGTAAATGCACAATGACATAAAGGATTTCATTGTGATTTCTTTAATCTTTAATACTTCACACCTAGAATTTCTATAATAAAATGAATATTACAGGGAAAATTTAATACAAACTTTGATCTTATTTTATTGTTCAGTATTTATTGTAGGGAGTGAAAGAGTAATACAGGGGGTGAAATTTTGAATAGAGCAGATGATAAATCCTTTAATGCATACAAATGAGTTTTGTACTTAAAGAAAAACTAATAAAAAATAAAGAAACAGCTATAGATTTCAATATAGGAAATTAAACAATTTTTCCTTAACTAATTTGTATGATTTCTTTGGACATGCCATAAAATTGATTAGGGTGTAAAATGTAAAGGACAACAGAGAAATATGAGTGAATTCTGTTTATTTACTACTATTCATACTATATATAGATACTATAATAGATCATGTTCTGATGATCTTTGTGTCTTATTTTTTTTGACAGTCAGATCAAATCTGTTATGCTGTGCTCTGCGTATTTTCATACATCGCAGCTGGCCAAGAGCAGCGTCGGTTAATGCAAAGTGAGGCGCAAGGGGGAGCAACACCAAAACATCACTGACATATCTAGCCATTTGAAGAAAATAGACCATCTCAAATTAATGCCACTGTGTCACGCAGTGTTTGTACTCCTTACTGTTTGCCTTGGAAGTGATGATGTAAATATATTGAGGCATGTGATGTAAACAAGAATTTCATCATTACTCTTTGTCTCAGGTGAAAGATAAAAATTAATTTTCATGATTAAATGACTTTATATTCTTTCAAGTATCTTGATTTCTAAATATTAGCAAGAAGTGTAATTGCTGTCTAATTTAATATTTTAATAACTGAAAGTGGCAAAAACCGTGAAACCACATTGAAAGGCCTTTTATTGAATTGTAGCTGAACTTTATTCAGTATATTAGAATAACATTTTACAATACTATTTTATTTCTTTGAGAGTTATTCTGAAATTGTATTATTACTGATGTGAACAAAATTTTCTTTGTAGATGTTTTCTCTTATTGTATTTGCTATTTAATATTTTTCTGATGGCTGATCGTGATATTTATGGAAATTAGAAAAGTTTTTCTGAAAAAAGTACACTTCCATTTTAAGAAAGTAAATTCCCACATGAGTGAATTTGGTAATTGTTGAAACGAATGAAAATCACATCAAGTAATAACAGAGGTGCACTCAGAGTTTTTCTTCGGGAGCAACAAGTATAATTGGAATTGGTTTTCTTATAAAGAATTTTTCATTTGTGCTGAGTATTAAATGTAATTTTATTTGTTGACTTACAGTTAATATTTAATGTGAACAATTGATATATTTAATGACTTTCATTAGTATCAAAAATTAGTGAAAGCTAAATTTTTTTAATATGTATTATTGGCTTGGGAGGGGGGGGCTGGAGCCCTCTAAACCCCTCCCCCCTGAGTGTGCCACTGAGTACCAATAAAAATAGTATTGTTATTTGTATTATAATTGTTTATGTACAATGGAAGTAAAGGTTCTAACCATCATTGAATTACTCGTTATTGCATTGATTATGAACACTACGTCTCTGAATTCAACATTATTTTTGTAAATGTTGGATATTGTCTTTCACTTGAGACAATTGACAATAATGAGTAGTCTTTTGTATTGATTGAAGTTTTGTAATGTAAATAATGTATAGTGAATACAAGTGTTTGTGTGCACATCTGATTGTATGAAGTCAGAGATAATTTAAAGTTAAAGGAATTATTCTTTTAGATCCTAGTACACAAAAGTTCAGTCGAAGTTAATATGGTAAAGAATATATATTTTGATAGTTTTGCTAGAGTTAGTTATGAAACGTGTTGGCTTCTTCAAGATTTATTTTTAATATTGTACATTTATTACATTAAATTCACTTGTGCTAATCAAGAAGTTAATGTTAGATTCTTTAAGATTTTCCTTCTATTTCCATGAGTTAAGGTATTTCTAGTGAATTAATTTCTAACAAAAGAAAGAGAAAGGAAGGAAAGAAGAAGAAAAGAACAGAAAAAAATTGTGCTCGATAGCGTTGATGATTCTCACAAGAAATGCTGTACAAGTTATGGTTTTTGAAATTAAAGTAAAGAAAAAAGGTGCCAGCTGATACTTGGTAATATTTAATTGGGATACATAAGAATCATTGGGACAAGTGCCACACATTATGTACTTAAGCCACTACTTAACAAATGTAAGTGTACACCTTTTTTATCCTGAATTGCAAACAGGATCTTGCTATTTCAGTGAATACAGAAACATCATTGACACATAATGTATTGTGATCTATTAAATACTATATAGAGTTGTACTGAGACGTAATTGATGAGATCTGAAATTTGTAGCAATTGTAATTGAATGTGATATCAATTAATATCTAAAAAGTGCAAGAGATTCATAATTCCTCTTGCGTGTTTTTTCCCCTGTACCGAGTTCATTGAAACGTCAAATACTTTATTATTTTGATATCTGAAATATTTACTGATCATGTGCATATTGTACATGACTAGAATCTGATCCTCCTGAATGGAGTGGAGGTAAAATTGATCTGTTTTGTGAATAAGAGGAACAGGAATATCTCATAGGATTGAAAGTATGCTCAGTTGCAGTGCTAATGCTGGTGATAGACTTTTGATAATAGTTTTATGTACTGTTGAGTTTGATAGTTTGAGAGAAAGTCTGAAATTGTTTTATGTGGTTGGTAAATAAAACAAAAAATTGCAGTATTGATAGCTCTTTCATTAAATTCATTCTGTAAGATCCAAATTGCATGCATCATTTCATGTTGATCTTCTTGCTAGCCATTTTATCATTCATTGCTTGGAAAATAATCTTACAGTGTGCAGATAAAGACTGTTTGTTGGAACTCTGAATGGATTAATCTACGTTGTATCATAATTCACGTATTCTTTGTAGTGGATTTTGTGTAATATTTACATTTTCTCTTTTGGATACTATAAACGTATGTGTAATAAACTAATATATTCTCAAATTATAGGATTATCATGGCCTAATTTTGGCAGACATGCCTTTAGCAATATGAATTTGGGATTGTGAAATATTCGTGAAACTTCCATGCAATTGAGCATTCTTATCAACGACATTATATCATTGATCTTTATGTTTTTGCTATTATTGATCCTTTTCATGTAAAAGTTTACAATTCACTGCAGTATTTAAATGCAGTTTTTAGAATATTTTTCAGAGGCTTACACACTTCATTCCAATTTAACATAGATAAAATTGGTGAAAAAGTACAGAAGAGGAAATATGATAGTAGGCCTTTGAGAAGCTTTTATTTTCAAATTGTTATGTATCATTACTCTCATACATTTTCGAACAGGTAAAAATGAAGATATATTCCATATCTTGTTGGTGTTTACTTATTCAAAGACTTAACTTTGTCGTGATACATGAGTAATTTCCATCTGAAAGAATGAATGTGATAATCTCATTACTTCAATGTGTAGATATAATGTAAAAATGTAATTATGTACATAAATGTATATTTTGAGGTAGTTTGATTGTGAATTGCCAAGGTTGTGCCTCAAAAAGATAGATTATTAATGCTGAATATGAGTGGTTTCCTCTCACGGGTGTGCTTGTTTCATCATTCAGGTGGTTTCTTATAAAGTTTCGTGGAGTTTTTGCTCACACCATTCCACTGAGCATATATATATTCAAGACATATTATCACTTATTTTGAATTATGTTGTGAAAATTCAAATAAGCATAATTAGTGAATTATCTTGACGTGTACTCTTGCAATAGTTGCTCATATTCTTGAGTATGGTTTTGGAAATAATAATGGTAAGATCTCAGATATAACTGAGAATGTTTGTGTTTCAGTCCCTTGTTATGTGTCTCTTATTAAAATAACAATAGTTTTGATATTGTAATTTTTCCATGTGGCAGTTTTTGAAAACATAATGTTATATTCTTTACCTCATGAAATAGTTAGATGTATTGGTTTTTCTTCTAAGATCTGGGAATTGTGTCTTCTGGTCAAAAATATCTTCACTCATCACTTTCAGTATTAGACTCAATATATTTTATCTTTTATCACTTTTGCGATTCTATGGTTTTGATATCCAAATTAGAAGTGAACTTATTCAGTTTGTATTGTGTGCCAGTTATGGGTTTTAATTAAAAATTATTCTATATCATACATACCACATGTAATTATGTATGTGAACTTATAATGTACTTTTAACTTAGAAGTATATTATACAATCCAGAGAAGAAACAAGCAATAGAGTAAATACACTCAGTCTGAAAGTGACCAATATTTTATGCATTTAGACTAGCTTTCTTATGAATTGCCTGTTATTCCCAATAAAGCTGTGTATATTGAAAATGTATGTTAAATGTATTTGTTAGGAATTTTTCATAGATTTGGATTTTTTGTGTCCATATTGTACAAATGTGTAAACAAGTATTACTGTTTAAATATATTATAAAACAAAATACAAACATACTCATATACTATATGTATACATGCTACACTGACACACATGTATATGTATAGACATTTATACATCCTACAAACATAAAAATGTACATACATTTGTACATGTAACAGTATACACTTGCATACATACACACATATGTGTAAACATATCAGAATAAAAAATAAAATGCACAAAATGTTGTCATCACCTTTGTCAGAATAATTCCTTTGATTTTCCTAAAGACAACCATTCATAATTTTCCTGTTTCTAAAAGAAACAGGAAAATCCCTTGCAGGGATTTTCCCTATCCCTTGTAGGAATTAGTTCTATATTCCTGTCCGTTGTAGTTATTTCTTTCAAAATAAGCATTTTTCTGTATTTCTCTTTTTCAACTCATTTTAAGCGAAGGTTGTCAGAAATTGATATTCTCTGATATCTCACTTCTGGGAGAAAAACAGCAGATAATAAAATGCTACAGATGCCTAGACTTTGAACACATCACAAAGGCTTGTGGAGGTCCTGACCGAAGTAAAGCATGTTATAAATGTTGCAGAACTGGACATGCTGTCAAGGATGATAATCATGTTAGGAAGAAATAAATGAACTTCCTTCATCACGGCGTTTAAAAATGCCAAAGTATCAAGTATTCTCCAATTCCTACAGATTAATTTGGAAATGAGTAAATAGGCGTGTGATTTCATGTTGCAAGTCGCTGCTGAAAGAGAGGTGGACGTGCTACTTGTCAGCGAGCAACCTCGCGCGAGGACACGTAGTATCAAGATACTACTAGAAGAGCCGACATAATAAGAAGCTGGGTATAAGGAAACAGGAAGACGAATTACTGGTTGGATGTGGGTAACATGAAAATTTATAGTTGCTATTTTTCCCCGAACGATACACTGGACAATTTTCAGGAAAGTATTGATGAACTAGAGGCTAGCCTGAAAACGAATAAAGGAGAGGTATGGTAGCAGGCGATTTGAACTGTACCGTAAGTCGTCGGAATGGGGACGAGACGCGTGTCCTATATGTGAGTTTGTAGCAAGAAATGATATTATCATAGAGAGATTGTAGCAAGAAATTATATTAAATACTAGGGAATACCTTCCAACTTGGAGAGGCTTCGTGTATTTTGGATTTGACAAGTTCTAATAAGCTAGCTAAAGGCATTACTGATTGGATAGTGATGGACGAGGAAACTCGAATTGACCATCGGTGAAAAGGGGATTGTGTAAGGTAGTAGCCATAGATATAAGAAACGCCTTCAACTCTGACAGATGGAGGGGCATCATTCAAGCACTGATAGACAAAAAAGTCCCGGAATACCTCGAGGATAATTGAAGATTACCTTCACGAGAAAATAGTGTACTCAAACTCCAATTCAATCGAAGATGTGACTTGTGGTGTGCCCCAAGGCTCTAGGCTGAGTCTACTATTGTGAAATGTCATGTACGACAGTTTATTACAAATTTACACCCTATCAGACTCCCAGCTTATAGGCTACGCAAATGATACCCTCATTGTCGTCCATAGCAACGATATCGACTTGCGGGAGATGAAAGTGAACGAAACCCTTTTTAGGGTAGAAAGATTGCCAGACAGGAGACTCCTACATATGGCTGCGGAGAAAACTCGAGCAGTGTTAATTACGGATCGGAGAGCATTCCGTTCCCAAAATATTCAACTGAGGGACGTGAACATTAACTGGAGACGCGAAATAACCTATTTGGAAGGCGAGACCACAGACTCAGCTTTGGTCCGCACATTAACAAGGCGACAGGCAAAGCAGACAAGACATGCTCCGACTTCTCTCGATTACTGCCAAATGTGGAGGGTCCAAAAGAGGCGAAGCAGAGAATGATCTCTTGTGCAGTTCACTTTCAACTGCTGTATGCGACCCCAGTGTGGGCTGATAAACTCTGTAAAGCCTGCGTGAGATCGAAGTACACGCAAGTACAAATGAGGTTGGCACTGAGAATAGCGTCAGCCTACCGTACAGTCTCTGTCAGCGCAGTAGGGGTACTGGCTAGTGTACCTCCTGTAGATATGTTGGCGAAAGATCAGAAAGCGATCTACGAGGAAGTGAAGCTATGTGACGCCATTCGTGATGGACCTCTGCGCAGGACGAAAGAGGACACTGAGAAGAGGGCACAGACGTCTCTCTTGGCAGAATAAATGAGGTGGAATAGACACCAAAGGAAAGATACGTTGTGATACCACTTATAGAACCGTTGTTCAGCAAAAGACATAGGGAGGTAAATTACTACCTTTCCGAAGTGCTTTCAGGACACGGCTGCTTTAAATTTTATTTGTTTAGATTTAAAGGAGCAGCCCACTCCAATATGAGTATTGTGGATACGAAGACGATGATGCCATGCATACTGTTGGGTACAAGAAAATCAAGGTGAAAGACAACAGTTCTTTCATAAACAATTTTATTATAGCCAAACCACAATCCAAAAATCTAGTCCAGAAATACAGCCAGGTCAGAAAACAAAGTTCCAGGAGATGTACCTATTCGAAGCAAATTTACTGGAGAATCACTACCGTAGCACGCACACGTCAACAAGAACTACCCACTAACACTAGACACTCTATCAGCTTCCTAAACAGTCACTGTCTACCGCTTTTTTTTATTTTCCCCTCACCAGTAACCCTGGTGAGGCGGGAATTTATTCAGATACGGTATACAGAAATATAACTCCAACATTTCTGCTTATGGAGTTTCAGGGAGGGCAATAACTTAAATAAACTAACTACTCTAAAAACTAAACTAAACTAACTGTCTACCGCCCCGACCCGGGGCCCTTATATACGCCCCGAGGCACCGGGGCGAGTCTCTCACTTGCCCCCTCCGTGGCGGGGAATCGAGGGGAGGTGCTCCTTCGGAGACCGCGTTGCCGACGCGGTCCGGTGCCCACGGGAAAGCGCGGAACTACTCATTCGTCATTCGGAACTACTCATTCCTACCCTGGTCGCGCCCCGCGGCGCAATCCTGCAGCGGCCACATTGGGCCGCAACTACTCTGCCTGGTACAGTGTGCCTACCACACCGATCCTCGGGGCGCACTTGCTGTGGTACACAGCACATACTAAATTTATATTTGTAGCATGGGATACTCAGAGAAGACAACTTAACGAAGCCTTGGATGTGGATATCTCTCCATCAAACATGGTGGAATTTATGCTTAAATCAAGTGAAGAGTGGAGCATAATATGAGTTTGTCACTTTCACCACGAAAATAAAAAAAGAAAGGCTCCGTTATTAACTTGCGGTTACAGCTCAGCTATCCGCCTGTCTCTCCATGAAGTAATATCTAGCGACGCTTTCCCGTGGTGAGAGGCATGGGCACAAGACAAGAGGCTTTTTTAGCGGGTGTAGATCCCACATACCAGAGATAGCTCATCTTTATCCGTGACGGTGCATAAGGCATTTTCCCCTCACCAAATAATAATAATAATAATAATAATAATAATAATAATAATAATAAATCTGTGTCATCTGCAAATGTCTATTTTTGTAGAGTCAGGGGAATGTTGTTGATGTATAAAAGAAATAGTTTAGTTCATAGGATTGAATCTTGTTCTACTCCATAATTTATTATTCTGGTTGGGAATATTTTAATTTAACTCTAACATGATTGTGGAAGCAAAAACTGAAGTCGTTGAACTGATAATAATATATTTTTCCGATTCATTTGTCTTCAGTTGAGTCTTCGTCTGGTAAAGACGTTTTCTTGCAACGTGCAAGAGAGATGGGTATCACTCCACCCACCACCAGCACTGCTGGTTCGAAGGTTCTGTAGGACCTAGCAACTCTCAGCGCTCGTTTCCTCTGTACCGTACTCAAGGGCCGTCTGAGATATTCCTGTGCATCTGCTCATGTCTCTGGTACGTTCATGAAAGAGTGAATTACAGGACTAACACGTAAGTAGTCGTCGTTTGCTCGATCTTGGGCCTCCGACGTTTGCCATGAACTTGCTTAGTGTCCTGGTCACTTCTGAAGATTTATCTGCCGCCCATATTTAGGCCCTATATGTTCACCAAAAGTGAGTTTGGGTCTCACGTGTGATGAGCTCCCTTGGAAGCTGGTTTCTCCAGCGTTCTTTCCAGGGAGGTGTGTCACGGCGGAGTACTTTGGTAAATGGAATCCATTGCGATGCGAATGAAAAAGAGCTTGCCCAGTGAAGGATCACCGAGAATTCTCTCTCTCGCTCACTCGCTCTCACTGTCGCTCTCTCTCTCTCTCTCTCTCTCTCTCTCTCTCTCTCTCTCTCGCTCTCTCTCTCGCTCTCTGCCTACGGGCGTTTTGTTGCAGGTATCTCAAGAGCTGTTTTGGGCACAGATTTATTGCTTGTGAGTTGTTCTGTGTGAAACACTCTTCCAAAAGTCCTGGAAGCATTCTTTACCATACATTTGTGGGGTTTTGCAATGAACATCTTTTGATGTTATGATGCATTGATGTATTACTTTCTGCTGCTCAATGTAAAATATTTTCTTTGACTTCCTGATGTTCTCTGGAGTTACATTCTTTAGGTTATATCTTACTTTGTTTGGCATATTCAGGTTTTTCTATGCGCACGGTTACTTCTCCCCGATATTTTGTATTTTGGTAACTGCTTAACTTTGTTCTTCTAAACTTAAGTTATTCTGGATTGATTTGATTGCTGTTTTTGCAGTAATGCAGTAATTCATTCAACGTGATTGCTGATCATTCTTTATTTATTTTTTAAACTCTACTACAATTTCTTTCGCTTTCTCTTAAATTTCCAAAAAAATCTTGACGATTTAATAGGTCGTTTCATTAATTTATAACTTTGTATTTCAACACTATCACAAAACCTTCCATTACGCGCATCTCGTAATTGCAATGTGATTTTTACTCACGATTGATGAGGTCATGAATCAGATGTTGCCCCTCAAGGAAATCAGTGCCCTTTGACGCAATAAACGCACCGTGAATGAAGCTAGTACGTAGCCCTTTGTGCGGAAAAGAGGCGGCGGTGGCAGCAGGTCTGAGGCGCCCGCTGGGCGCGGTCGACGCCTTGGCACCTCGTGTGGGGGCGAGCGGGCGCCCGGCGTCTTGGCGGAGTCCAAAAGCGATGAGATACATGGGACGTGAGAATCGCTCTCAATGTCTCCAGGCGTTGGCGCCGAAGCTCGCCCAATGACGGCGTTACTGCTGAGACCGCGCTGTTTCAAGTATTTGCAGAATACGTTGTTTTCAGGTACTGCTATGCGTGGTCGAGTATTATAGGCAATCGTCAAATGTTCAAATCGCGCATAGAAATTGGCGAAGAGAACGTGCCGTCCAAGTTGTAATGAAGTCAATATTACTTTCGTCCATATACTGTTATTTTGGACGACTTTAAAATTGATATATTAAAGGTTAGTTGGGAATCTGATATGCTCACGAACTTTCTGAAGACGTTTGATCTTCAAATTCTGAATATCGCTGCGATTCAACGCATTCTTTTATTTATTTATTTTACGTCAAAAAACAGTTAAAAATTGCGTATGACGTGCTATGGGGAAAAGTGAATTGTGTGCACATTTTCAAAATTCTGTGATCCCTACTCTAAGTCATATACTACTTAAATTTAAAAAAAAAGAGTTCCCATGTAATAAAATCTATTTTCAAGGATAAAAAGGCAATAAATTTTGGCTCTTATCCATGTTGTCCTTCGGAATAATACTTCCTGCCGCGACAACATGGAAGCGATAATTTGAATAATTGTATTTCCCACTGAATTCTAGAAGACGTGCGCAGAAAATGACGTTACATTTATGTCCAGAAGCAACACAAGGGGCCACCTCAGCGTTTGCTCAATGGATCAGGGAAACTGGACGAAAAACCTGATCGAGATGGGGGTCTTTGACTCGGAGGCTGCAATACAATACTTGTTACAGGTTGTTTATACACATTTATACAGTTCAAGTGGTAAATAATGCATTATGTATCATTACCTATTATTGCATTATGTATCATTACGTATTCCTACTTATCATGCAGAGTTTAAGCTTCAACGAAATAAAGTAAAATCCCTGCTGGAAATGGCTAGATCGGCTTACTATTATGACAGGTTATTTAGTATGAAGGGCCCGAAATCGTTGTGGGGAGAATTAAGGTGCTTGAGTTTGTTTGCGTCGTCAACGACAAATCAGCCTCAATCATATTCATCAGATGAATTGAATGATTTTTTCTGTAGATGCTGTTGATCAACTGAGACGTTTTTTGACAAATGATCAACTCTGTGGTTTGGGGATCAATCGCTACCGAGTGGGGATATCACTCCCGAGTACAAGTTATCTTTTTTAGGTGTTACTGGAGATTATATTTTGCAAGTGATGAAACGAGCTAAATCACACTGCCACAGTTAAATACACGGCCACAGACGGTACATTTTAGTATGGCATGGGGCCGCCATGTTGGCGAATACACGCGTCAAGACGTCACGGCATGGAGTTGTACAGGCCTTGAAAGGAGCCCCAGTCCTAGTCCATCCCATGCAGCTTGCAGCGCAGCCTGAGCGCGCAGTTTTTGCAGATTGGTGGGTAGAGTTGGGGTCCTGATCGCATGCTCCTTAGCACCCCTAACATACTCGATCGGGGAGGGGTCTGGCAATGCGGCTGACCATGGCAGAGTATCCACGGCTGCAAGGCATGCTCGGGAGATGGCTGCGGTATGCGGACGAGCGTTATTATTGAAATAGGGCATGGGCGTTTACGAACGGCAGGGCCACCAGTTGCAGGATCTCCTAAACGTACTGAGTGGCTGTCACGGTGCCCCCGAAGAACATTAACGGTGAACGGGCACCATAGAATATCGCGTTCCACGTCATCACAGGCTCGCGGGACGTGTGATGGGGTACCACAAGCCGCTCGACATGGCACTCCCCACTGCGCCTCAGACTCGGACCCGGTGGTCGTCGCCATCAAGCCAGAAGTGGGACTCATTGCTGAAGATGACCCGCTGCTAGTTTGCATGGCCTCAGGTCCGTCGTTTCCGACACAAGGCGAATCTGTAGCGACGTTGTTGGGGTGTGAGAGGCACGCGTCTTAACAGCGGCGTGCGGCGAGCCCTGCGTTGTGCAACCGCCTGCCAATAATACTGGCACTTACAGATGTGACAGTGCAGGCTGCACAGCCCGCTGAATACCACCTGTCGTTGCCGTTGAATCTGTTCGCGCGTGGCGGTCAATCCGTTGGTCCACCTCCTCGTGGTGTGTGGCGGACGTCCAGATCCTGCATGCTATGTGTGCGTTTTTAACTTTTTACGTTAAATAAATAAATAAATAAATAAATAAATAAATAAATAAATAAATAAATAAATAAATAAATAAATAAATAAATAAATAAATAAATAAATAAATAAATAAATAAATAAATAAATAAATAAATAAATAAATAAATAAATAAATAAATAAATAAATAAATAAATAAATAAATAAATAAATAAATAAATAAATAAATAAATAAATAAATAAATAAATAAATAAATAAATAAATAAATAAATAAAAATGGCTTGTTTGGATTGAACAACTGCCTGGATAGAGAAATGTGGTTATCACTCCTCTTGTTGACCCCAAAAATGTGTACCTGCCTCCACTGCACTAAATAGAGTCTCGTCAAAAACTTTGTGAAAACCATGGACAAAACACCACATGGATTCATATATTTGCGAGAGAAGTTCCCAAGGATAAGTGAAGCAAAAATAAAGGAAGGAATATTAGTAGGATTGCAAATTAGAAAATTAATGGCTGATGAACATTTCGTTAATTTGTTGAGTGATGTTAAAATAAGGCATCAAATAAGTCTTTCACAAGTGTCTTTAAATCTTTTTAAGCAATCATAAGGCAGAAAACTATCGCGATATTGTATATGAACTAGAGAACATACCACCGTAACATGTCACTTAAACTACATTTTTTGAGTGATCATTTGAACTTCTTCCTAGATAACCTCGGTGCCGTTACAGGCGAACATGGTGAACGGTTCCACGGACATTCCTCAAATGGAAAAGCGTTATCAAAGCAATTGGAGTGACGCAATTTTGCTACTGCTGAGCCTTTCCAAGTTCCTGAGACAATGTATCTCAAGAAATCTGGAAGGAATGTTTTTAGATATGTTTATTTATTTATTTATTTATTTATTTTACGTCAGAAAAACAGTTAAAAACTGCGTATGACGTGCTATGGGGAAAAGTGAATTGTGTGCACATTTTCAAAATTTTGTCCCTCCTTATTTGAATTTTGAAATTTTGAAAGGGAGAAAAAAAACAAAAAAACTCCCATGTAATAAAATCTATTTTCAAAGATAAATAAGCAATAAATTTTGAATTTTAAATTTTGAAAGGGAGAAAAAAAAACAAAAAAACTCCCATGTAATAAAATCTATTTTCAAAGATAAATAAGCAATAAATTTTGAATTTTGAAAGGAGAAAAAAACAAAAAACTCCCATGTAATAAAATCTATTGTCAAAGATAAATAAGCAATAAATTTTGGCTCTTATTACTTCCTGCCGCGACAACATGGAAACGATAATTTGAATAATTGTATTTCCCACTGAATTCTAGAAGACGTGCACAGAAAATGAAGTTACATTTATGTCCAGAAGCAAAACAAGGGCCATCTCAGCATTTGCTCAATGGATCAGGAAACTGGACGAAAACCTGATCGAGATGGGGTCATTGACCCGGAAGCTGTAGTACAATAGTTGTTACAGGTTGTTTATACTCATTTATACAGTCCAAATGGTAAATAATGCATTATGTATCATTGTTAAAATTAATGTTCCTTTTCTTGTTATGCTCAGTATACTCTCTAATTGTATAGAAACAGTTATGCAGCAGAAACGATTTCACTTGGGATTTAAACTTTTCTATTGAATTTAATCGTTTAATGTCATCTGGCAAAGTGTTGTAAAATAATGTACATGTATTGTATGTGAATTTTTTGTAATGAGCTGTTGATACTGCCCCCTGATGAATATGATTTCTACGTCGAGTGTTATAGTAATAGACTTCGGCATTTTCTGAAAAAATATTCCCGCCCTTGAGCAAGTCATTTTTTACAAAAACCACTGATTCGTAAATAAAAAAACAAGGTAATGGTAGAATTCCTACATTAATGAAGAAGGCTTACATGAATCACGTGGGTGGGATTTGGTTATTATTCGTACAATTCGTTTTGTAATCTAAAAGTCTGGGAGCTATAAGATGTATTTCCCAGAATATTATGCCATATCTCAGGCGGGAATGAACATTCGCGAAGTATACACAACGAGCAGTATGAAGGCTGACTGAATTTGCAAGAATTCTGAACGCGTAGCACAATGAACTTAATTTTGTGTTCAATTCATTTAAATGGACGTTCCATTTAAGGTTTGACTGAATTGAGAACCTAAAAATTTTGTTGCCTTAACATCAGTCAATGGTACACTGTTCATTTTCAATGGAGCTTCACTTTTCTTAACACTTACGTTGTTGTAGTTTTAATGTATACATTTGAAGCTGTTGTAATTAGAGCGTATAATTTTCCCAGATACTACATACAATCTAATACATAGATAGACATACGCATTTACAAAAACGGTCATCACACGAAAACTGAGGCCGATACGATAAATCTGAAATTAGATCTGGATTGAGAGACAAATTATCTTCCAGAAACAGTGTGTTTTGTTCTCGTTACGGAAAAAGTGTTTTTGTAGACCAAAGTTATAAAAAGAACATATTCTCAAAATCTGACCCAAATTTTTTCAATTTTTTTCCGTGTAGGGGAAGCGAGGGTAATGAGGGTCCCTTTTTTTCAATATAAATCAATACCAATTGCTCTTATGAACAAGTATATGCTGTTATATCTTACATTAGTTATGAAGCTTATGTTTTCATCACAAAAATGAATCAAAAATACATTAAAATCCTCTCAAATATCGAATTTCCCCAAATTTGCATTTGACCCCTATTACCCCCTCGTGCGGATAATGGGAGTCACGATGTGAATAATAGATATTTTCTATTTCTGCAGGTAGGCTTTTACAATCTGATGGCAGAGCACTATAATTTACATCTTACAATAAGAAATATAAATAAAATTTAATTTTAAATTATTTTAAGACAGTAATAATAATAATAATAATAATAATAATAGTAATGATGATAATGATATGATTAAAATGCTAACAAAAAGAGCAATAATAGAATTAACTTTACATTTGATGGCTGACCTGCACACTTGTTTTAAACTATCAAATACACGACTTTTTTATTACACTGCACTTCACTTCTCTTTCCACTTCTCTATTGCACTACACTTCACAAAATGTCACCACACTTCAATATAATACTACTTCAATATAATAATATATTTCATAAAGCAACACATTTAGTAGTGATTATCACAATACTGTTACGATTGTAAGTGGTTAATTAAAACACATTATTTCAACAAAATCGTTTATTGTGTTTCTTAAGGGCATGCTAAAAAATACTTGATTTATGTAAAGTTAGTCTTCACTGGATTATTTCTTGACAGGGCACAGTTTCTCTTTATTTATTTTCACACTTCTCTTGATTATTTATTTTCACTGTTCACTTCTTTTGCACTGACGCACATTCTTAAGCACTGACCACCTTCCGACGCACTGACCACTGTTCGAAGCACTGACCACTGTCCACTGCACTGACCACAGTTCACGGCGCTGGCCACGGTTCACGTCACTGAGCACAATCCACTGCACTGCTATTCACCGCGATGCACACACTTCACAGCTCAGCTTCCACTACAGACTTAAGACTCGCGGTCACCGGCCGCCGCGTATACTCGGCTGGAGACCGCCTAGAATTTTCTGGAACTTGCGATAAACATCGCGAACACTCCGGGACCATCTAGTTCGGGGGGCCGCCGGCAGATGACGCAATATTCGTTACAATATTAATAATAGCAATAATAATAATAATAATAATAATAATAATAAATAATAATAATAATAATAATAATAATAATAATAATAATAAAAACTTGTTATAAGAAGTCTAACTTGCTAAATTAATAAAGTTTATAAATATCTTTAGTTAATTTACTTTTAAAACTTTGAACACTTAGAGGAAAGGGTTCTAAGACTGTCGCAGGCAACTTATTCCAGCCCGCTATTGTTCTATTTGTAAAGGAAAATTTTCCAACATCTGTTCTCTGTGACCTTAACTGAATTTTGTGCTTGTGATCCCCTCTACTAAAGTACGAGGGTCTACCAAGTCGGATATAGACATCTTTTCAAGCTTTGTACAGGGCACAGAGTATTGCCCTAACTCTCCTGATTTCTAGAGATTCACATTGTACATTCTTCCTATTGCTTAGGAAAGTAAATTTATACACTTCTCTGTACTCTATTCAAATATTCCTTTTGTGAATTTCTATAAGTGTCTCAACAAACCGCCCCGTGTTCCATTAGTTGACAAACTAGAGATAAGTAAGCTATTCTTTCGCTTTCGCAGTACTCTTTTTTAGTATTCACATAGTAAAATGCAAGGACCTCCAGGCTTTCCCTACGACACAGTTTACCTGAATTTCCCAACTCAGTTTGCTGTCAAAAATTATTCCCAAGTACTTACAAGACAAGACTCTTGGAATATTTTCGTAGCCTAAACGATATTGAGTTTCAGTATATTTGCGGTCCCTACTAAACATAGTGGTTTTGCTTTTCGAACTATTTATTGTCATGCTATTTTTTCCGCCCGTAAATGTAATCTATCTAGATCAACATGCAAGATATCTTCGTCTTCTTTTGATTGAATAACTCGATATATTTTACAGTCATTTGCAAATAGTCGTACCTTTGAATATAAATTGTCTGGTAGGTCATTCACAAAAGCGAGAAACACGAGAGGTCCAATAACGCTTCCTTGAGATATTCCTGAAGTTACCTGCGCTAGAGTTGAAAATTGTTGTCCAACTCTATGAGAGTCCCTAAAGCAATGTGAAGTAAAATGATCACATTAGTACATCAAACAATATTTATTTTGCTTACAATAATTGTAGGCGTCTAATGTGATGTGATTAATTTCCTCAACTCCAAGATCGTAAATCCATAAAACATATTTGCAAGCTTCTTTGTGTTCAGCGGTTTCATTCTGGTAATATTTTTGCATCTCATACGAGATGGATCCACATTCAAAGGTTTGCACCTCTTCTGTAGTGTGCTAATTGGGATACTATGGACACGGGCAGCTCTGCCTTGCACCTTCAATTATTGCTTTAATTGTTGTAGCCAACTGCGCTGATGATCATTCTCCTTTATTGGTCGTTCGTTTGCGATTTCTGGGCATCTGCTAGCAAGCAAACTTATTTAGACCATTAAATTATTTTGAAGCTATGGCAATCATGATGCAGATAATGAGAATCACTGACCATTACCCCCAAACTATAACGACTCATAAAAATTTGTTTTAAATGTTTTAAAATTACTCGTAATTGGTATCGAATGATTTACTGAAGAACTTCCCTTCCAACAATTTTAATTCTTCCAGAAATCTCAAAGTTCACGTGAGTATGACCTTATTTAGTAAGAGCCTTTTCTAACATCAACCACTCACTTTCCTGGCACGAACGCAATAATCGTCGATGTAAACTTTCTTTGGCCCCGGCGATCGATTAGCTATAGTTATCATGACTAATGGTAGGTATAAGGACATGTTTCTGCCTTTCAATGTGACTTGTTTACAATATTTAGCGGAAATTTACTGCTGACTCCCATTGCCCCGTGACCCCCATTACGCCGCTTCCCCTATTAAACAAGGGATGCTTAAAGGAATGATGTAGGTCTCATTTTCGTTGATCTCTCTGAATTTTCGAAAATTACTGGTTGGAAATATCAGGTTGAGACAATTAAATTTTTAAGCGTCGGCCCGAGGTGGAACATCAAACAATTTCCATGGCTTAGATATAAGGCGCACGACGCGTTAACTCAGAACTCAAAGGACCTGAGTTCGAGTCTTGGAGCAGAAAAAATTGTTTGCTGGTTGAAAAGTTTGGGAAAAGTTTAAAGTTTTCAACTAGCAATAATCGCACCTCAGATAAACTTCATTGGTTACGATTTTACCACTGTGCAAAGCTGCGCGAAGCAAAAACATTTGGCAGGTTCATATAGTAGCATAATATTATGGAGTTAAATTTTCTTTTTAAAATGTAGTACTTTAATTTTTTGGCAAGCCAATTGTTGTCTGTGTATTATTTTCAACGTAGTAATTTGTTTATTGTTTTCCAAGTGTTTTTTATGTCATAGATCTAGATGTCATTGTCCAATAATTGCTTAAAATGTTCTTTCTTTTGTGTATAAATTAGATATGTTATTTCATTTCTGATTTTTTTAATCCTTCGTATTTCTTTTAATTCATTGTTTTTATCTGAATCTTCCATCTTTTAAAGAATTTATCTATGTAGGTATTTTAGTAGTTCAATAATTTCAGTTTATCTAAGGTTCTTTATTATTGCATTTTTGACCTTGTACCTGTTTGATTCTTATTGTCTTGATTACATTGTATGTCTCATTAGCCAATTTGTTTTCAATTGCTCTTTTTGATGTTTACTATTACAGATGAATTCATATTTTCTAGTGATATTATCTCAAAATTTTCTTCTATTTAGTATATTACAAGAGAATCCAATTAAATAATGATCTGTTATTTTATTTTCAAGTAGGCCTATATTACACTTTCTAGATTTCCATTTACCGCAATGCGATCTCTACATTAATTCACCAATTTACCCTTTCTTATCATTTACTTTTTCTTTTCATTACCCTAATGTTTTTAATACAATATACTAACTTGTGATTCAATAAGATATCCAGAAAATCTATGGTAATTTTGTACTCTTTGCAAATGTCTACATTATAATCACCAATTGAGATTTTATTCAAGTTTGTATCAATAAAATGTGTTTTATCAGTTTCTTGTAGATACAGAACTTTGCTTTTATCAGGTGATTTACATATTGCAAAAATACTCAGTACTTTTACATTGTTTTCTATTTCTAAATATCCTGTTAGTACCTTTAATGGATACTCGTATTCAACCAATCAGTCAACCAACATATTCAAATTTGTTCATTTCCTCCACAAGTACCTCCTCCACCTTTTTCTTCTCTCAATTTTATGTACCTATGGTAATGAGGCAAATGATATTTCAAAAGATCATCATACTTATTGACACTAATCTTGCTCATTACAATAAAATCTGTGTTTTGCATGCTCTCATTTATCACTCCACAAAATGTATGCCAATGCTTCTTGATAGATTTTATATTTATATTTTTGTTAGAGTAATGTTTCCAACTCTGTTAGCTTGTTTCTAAAGCCTACATTTTGGTATAATACAAAGATATTTGTTGTATTTGGTGGTTGGCTTTTGTGTTGAGTGTAGTTGCTATAGTTTGTAGGAGGGAGGTAGTTTGTGGTTGTGGTGAATGGTCTCTTTAGGATGGGCATCCAGATGAGGGGAGGAAGTTAGCACAAGTGTGAGAGTTACAGGTGAGACCAATGGGATAAGATCATGAAATGGAGATGGAGGTCGGGATCTAGGTGGATATGGAGATAGTGGGATAGGTGAGGGTGAAGTGGTTGGCAGTAGTGAAGATGAAAAAGAGCTCAACACTTTTTGTGCTAAAATGACACTGAGTTTCTTCTTGCCTATCTGATTAAGGTTGAGACCATGTTTTGCTAAAAGGTTTCTTGAGATGCTGTCAAGATTAAGTAATGTAGTTTGTGTCTCTTTTAAATATTATAAATGATAGTCAAGTAATAAATTTTGGTTTACAATCTTAATCTCATTGTTTGTTTAAAATGTTTTTGTGCCAGGGAAGCAGATATGACATGTAGGCCTATGTGTGTAGCAGATTCTAGTATTTTTAGAAGTAAATGTTCTTTCAGGTAAAATTTACTACCATGATTTAGCCTATGTCATGCTGCATTTTTACACTTATCTACTGTGTTAAATTGGAGCTCCTAAAGGAGCTTGCCTGTGTGTCGTAGTTTTTGATTACTTATGACATCCTGGCACACACCATTCACTAAGAACTCTGATGGGTATTTCTCTCTCATGGTGGGGGAAAGGATCCTATCTTGATTGTCTGCTAATATAAGTAGGCTCTACTTTATTTGTATGAGAAAGAGTGTTTCAAATCTTGCCCTCTTTACTGTGTTTTGTGGGCTTTGAGAGGAAGATTAAGCATGGCCCTGTTTTTTGCTGATCTGGATTGAAGGCTGGACTGGGTTGAAGAGACGATAGAAAACTTGGAAGAGGAGGAGAGGAGTTAGGATTTTGAAAGATGGAAAACCTGTTACTTCTGAGGAAGTAATATGGACTGCCATCAATCAAGGGGAAATGTGTAGGAATGTACACACATTTAGACCTATTCTTCCTTGTTTTTTTGTAAGCCATCGTAGTTGTGTACAACCTTTCCCCCTAGTACTGAGCTGTCTAGTAATTTAGTTTTCTTTTAATGCTACTATTTAATATAAACTATTGTTGCTATCTGTTATTCTCTGAGAAAAAAGTAATTCACTGGAAAAAGAATAAATGTTTTAAAATAATATATTTATTTCTTATTAAAAAAAATGTTTCTTCAATTTAAAATGAACATTTCCTTCTGTGAAATAAGTAGTGACATATTTCATTTTCATTAATGAATATTAAAGTGAAATAAAACTATTTATCTCTTAACAATAGTTTCTCTTAACAATATATTTAAAATGAAATACTTTTATAGAAAACAATGTAGGCTTTCACGGCCGGAGTTGTAGTCAAAGATTTTTTTCCGGGCTGAAGGGCCGTGGTCCATTGGAAAACATGTTTTCCAATGGACCACGGCCCTTCAGCCCGGAAAAAATCTTTGACTTTTATAGAAATTATCTCATTAATAGGATAGCCTGGGAACATTGTTACTGTTAATAATATCTTGGTAGAAATTTTCTTCCTTTCTATGGGGAATCCACGACAGTTGCTGTTGAATATTAGCTAATTTTTCATGATGAGTGAAACACTACCTTACAGATGTGATTTGAAGTATGAAAAAGCAACATCATTTACATTTTAGAATGCAAGCTGAAAAGTATGACATAAGTCTATAGGACTGCAAATGTTAAGTAAAACCACTATTCTTTCAAATATATGCAGTATGTGAATTCCAGATATTCGCAAGGTGTAAAGGTGAATTTTTGAGACCGAGTCACAGAGCGGTTTATATTTTCAAGCGAGGGTGTTGTTTTCTTAAAATATGCTGCTTATCAGACCCTAGAATTTACATTGTACCTTGAGTCAACCACTTTTAAAGCAGTGATAATTTTGTAGACATCTGTGATATAAGTGTGGGCTGGATAGGAATGTACCTTCTCTCTTCATCTCCAAACTTGCATTTTACTATTCCAAATACACTGTCACAGGCTTGAAAGGAGTGTCTGAAGTCAGTAAGCATGTGGATGATTTTAGTCCACAATGGTTTTCAATATGTTCACAAATACATTTCTGTGTTAAAAGGATCTAAAACCTACTAACACTACATGAACAGAGTCAAGTTTAAGTATCTGGTGAACATGTGCAGGACTCCTTTTAATACTAAGATATGTAAGGCATCCAAGAATCTACATAACACAAAATGTTAAAATATTGGAATTTTTAAGTAAATTGCCCATTTTGCATCATGATTTAATTGCTAAATTCAAAGGAGACACACTGAAACCAGACAGATCATTTCTGAAATACTGTAAGGATGAAATACTTGGAAGAAAAGTAATAGGCCTACTTGAATGTGCTTGGAAATTAATAAGAATAAAAGATTTTGTGTCCTATTCAACTTTCAAATTAATAAACTTCTCATTGATTGGGCCTGTTATAAGATACGGAATCAAATCATAAGTCATAAGAAGAGATTGATGTTTGGAAGATGGCATCAAAAACACACTTAAAAATAATATAGAATTTATAGAATAGATGCATCAAAAGGCTCAATGAAAAATTGAACATAACAGATAAGACTTTAGAAGATAGTTTAGCTGTGAACAGAATTATGTAAAAAAATTATATGAATTCCAAATTTTACAAAGAAACTTCTTTAAAAAAGATCACAGAAACACCGGTAGCAAAACTATGAAACTCGATAAAACAAATTTCATATAACCTGCAACAATCAATAAATTTGAAAAGGATGCTAAATAGAAGCATTCCATGATTTCTCAACTCACTGCCAATGTAATTATTAGAGATTACTTCTAAAAGGTAACTAAACCAGAAAATAAAAGAATAGTACATCAAACATTAAATAAATGTGAAGTCAAAGAAGAAAAACTAAATTTAGTTAATAAAAGTAGATGTAGCAATAATACATGATAAAATGTTATCATAGTTTTGCTCTCTTGTCATTGTTGACAGTTTGCCGTGCATTATTTATTATTGTTATGTTCATTATTATTTTTGCTGATACAATTTTGTTGATTATTTTATCATTATTTTACTAATTCTGTCAATTTGCGTTTGCTTTTATGAATTACGTATTATATTATTTTATTATTAAACACATAAAAACCATAGTTTTAGCATCTAGTTAAATCAGCTAGCTGGCGCCTAATGCCCACAGCTGGTAGCTGGGAAAACAAATTTTAATGGATATGGTGAATTGTTGGGTATACTAATTACAAAACCACTCACCTGTAATAAATTGTAGTACTTTTTTGTGTAAAGCAAAAAATATAGTGATTTTTTGGGTGAGGTACGTGAGGAAGATTAGCTTTGGTTGATTGATGACGACGGTGATATCGATGAAGACTGTGGCGACGGCGATGACGATGTCGACGATGACTATGACGACAACGATCACAACAATGATACCTACCTTCCAAAATCCAGCCTAGCATAAAACATCTCAGTCAATCAAGGCAAAAAGTTACACACACACACGCGCGCGCGAATAAAGTCGCAGAAAATGACCCACAGCAATGTTGCCCCCTGTACTGGAGAGAAGACCCCGGAGATTCAGGACCTGGGCGTCTACACTGAGAGCAAAAACTGTCTAGACAGCTAGAAGAACTCCCGACAGAGCACCACAGTGGGGCATGCCGTCGTCGAACACCAGGGGAAGGTATTTATTGGAGATGACGTCCGACAAGACCTGTTCTGAAAGTTGAGTCGACATCCACATTCAGAAGACCTAGATAGGCGGAAAGAATATCGGATAACATGCTGTTATCTGAAGAGCTTACAGTCGGCGGATGATCGCGGACTACATAGGCAGTTATCAATATAGCACATTCTGCCTGCGGTCGAAGGGTCGACTCAGCCAACAAAACCGATGTGAGAAAACTGGGTTGGAACGTCAACAAGATATTCCAGGGCCGATGTGATGGCCGAGATCGTTGAGGCAGTAGTGCAGTAGCGGTCTCGGACCAGAGGATCGCAGGTTCGAATCCCGCCTCGGGCATGGATATTTGTGTGTGTGTGTGTTGCCCATACCTGTTCTCCCTACAGTTTAAAAGTCCATACAGTTCTCCCTACACATCAGTTTAAAAATCAAAGTGGTCGCTATATGACCTAGATGTTGAAAAGCTAAAAAAAAGTATTTCAGCCTAATGTTGAAGAAAAACTGGACCACAAAGCAGCCCTACTCAAGTATCGCCGCTGAAGGATTCAAGTCCAAAACTATGGCTCTTCTACACGAAATCTTCTGACGCATCAATGTCCCTCAAGGCAACTCCGGAAGGGGAGGCGAGTGGCATATTGGTGGATGGCAAAAATAGCAAAGCTGAGAAAAAACTGCGTGAGGTCCTGATGAAGGGTCCACAGAGCAAGTGAGATCTGAAAGGGCGCTGGAGGCGGACAAGAAGCGGACAAGACCGATCGGCCAAAGCAAATCTCAGTACTGGAAGACCATTATTAGCAAAGTAGATAGGAATTTGAGAAAGGGCTACATTGAGAAAGGGCTACAAGATAATGACCCTAAAAAGGAAGCGGGCACCGGTGGGTAACCTAGATGCACCTTATTGATTGATAGTTAGAGATTCCGGGCGCGTCAACTACTATGGTCATTAGTCCAGTAAGTGTGGTGCATGTTTTTGCTCGGGAGGTGGCGGTGGTCTTCCCCCGCTGGTTGATCAGATCCGACGCCGACCTATCGTCGGCTAACGGGGTTCTTCCTAAACAGGTATCTCCGAACAGCAGGGCACCGCCCCAGCCGGGACAAGTTCTAAGTCCCCGACCGGTCTCCCGCATGTGCGATAGTGTAGTGCATGTTAGTGTAAGTGTGTGTGTAAGGGGTGAGGATAGTACAAAGAAGAGGAAGGGAAGATCCCGCGCGGTCCGTGGCCCGTTTGTTAGCGTATTGCTCCGGTATTCACCTTGTGTTGAACGGGGAAACCACGGAAAACTACCGATCAGAGCAGCCGGCCGCTAGAATTCTCCTCCAGACTGACTGAATTCGACATAGCTGGAAAGCTAGTGTCGAAAATCCTGTCGCCGTCGGGACTCGAATCTAGGACCTCCCGGTCAGAGGCGCTGCAGTGACATTAGTTGATGCACTGAGCCACCGCTCCTGGTCATGCGCGTTATTGTGGAAGGATTATTCCCCAGACTCCCGGAAAGATCACCGGGCAAGCATGCGAAATATTGTCGACATCCCGCTCTTCGGAGAACGAGAACTTAGGGAATCAGCCGCCCGCTTGCAAAACAGGAAAACCCTAGGACCTGAAGCCATCCAAACAAGTGCCGAAAACATTGGCGCGAAAATTGCCCAAATCTTCTGTTGGGTATGTACAACGCCTGCTTAAAGGAGAGAATCTTCCAAAGCGACGAGAGTATCAGCGATTGGACCTCGTGGGCAAGGGTACGGGCGGTCCACATCTACCATCGTCCGGCAGGTTTGTTCGATATGGCTGGGAAGCTATTCAAGATGTTACTGAAACCGCGTCTACTGATGGTGATTCGGACTGGTGGAAATCTATTCGACAGACAATATGGTTTCAGGTCCGGCCAATTGACGGGAGATGGCCAAGATAGTTCGGAAATTTCTACTGGTCTTGGAGAAAACCTATAAGATACCACGTTATATTCTCCGAATCCTTAATGATTACTTGAGGAAGAGGAAACTCCTAGACGGTCCCCGTAACCGAAATGTTACGATGGAAGTAGCGCAAAAAGTCCGTCATTTTGTATCATCCTCTTGATATGAAAGCAAATATCAACGCTTCTCCCTATGATTGTCGATACAGACTTTATCGAGACGACTCTTTTCGTGAAATACCTGGGGCTCACTTTTGTGATGAGCATCCTTGGAAGCTGGTCGCTCCAATGTACTTTCCAGGGTGGCGTGTCACTTTGTAGCAGTGATGAATAAGATGTATTGATATCGAAGAATGATGAGGACGTCAAGTGAAATATCCATGAGAATTCTAGTATAACTCTGTTCCTGTATCGCGAAGAGAACGGGAGAGAGAGGGTGAATGGGATATGAAGATGCAAGGGAAATCTGAGTGGTAATCGAGCTTCATTACTTATGGTGGCCTCTTACCATCACACCATAACTCAGACGTTATCCCTTTAGCGGCGGCGGCGGAGATCCGAGATGGTGGCGTCATTCTAAATTGGCGGCTGATCCTTCGTGGTTTCGGTGTAGGGATGCGACATGGACGTTTTTATAAAATCATCGATGCATATAACATCGATTTTTTAAAGCAGGTGTTTTTTAACATCAAGGTTTTGTGTTCGACGCTTTTATGTGGTTGTTTTTTGAGTAAAAAAGTACCATCATAATAAAAAAGTAAGGGTGAAAAATAATTGAAATAGGTTTCGTCGATTAATTCAGTCTCTATTATTTTTGAATTATCGATTCAGATAATAAACCGTTTGCAAACTTTCCTCGTTTTATACAAAATTATTTTTTAGAAAATTTCCGTTACTGAGAAGCAACACATCACATTATATGACGAACATTAAAAAAAAAAAAAACAACTATTTTGTCAGAAAATAAACTTATAATTCAGGTTTTGGAAGTTAGTATTTACATACGCTCTGAGCTAACTCATTTCTCCAAAGCAGTCACAATTGTTCACGGTTCAATCTCCAAAGTAGCTAAAAACGTACTAACGGTGAGGTGGACTTGCCATCTCAATCCAGCAACTCCGACGGCCCCCGACCACGGCCGGACGCTAACTGCGCCACTCCTCCGCCTCTCACCGCGTTGACGTCACTCGCCCAACATAAAAAAGTGGGGTGACGCCTAAGTGGGATGGCGGGGAAAGGGCCCATAGAGAAAACAATCTGGAAAAGTTCTGATCACATTTTGATTTTATTTTGTCTGTTAAATCTCGATTAGAAATTAATAAACGCGATCACCGTCAAATGACCTTCCCCCGTGAATATTAATGGTAACTAAAAGTTTAAAATCATCGATGTTTTGTTGGCGATGCCGCATCCCTTCTTCGGTGTCTCGCCAGCCCCCCTCTCTCCTCGCCGGCCATTGACATTGAGGAGAGGGAGGAATGTCAAGTGAAATATTCTTCATTACAAGTAAATAACGCCCACGAACAGAGAGGAGTAGGGTACGCGGCGGAGTGATGGCTTGTAAACGCGCAATCTACCCCCAGCTTTTCGAACCCTGACGCCCGAACTAGCGAATAATGTTTCTCCGGGAGGTCACGAAAAGAGAATATTCACCCCTCCAAAATTTCCCCAGGTGCGAGTACCATAAGTATCGCGGCGCTCCTCGGAGACCTCTTTGATTGCAGCAGCGACGGCGACTAGACTGAGCTCTTTTTGACTGCAGCAGCGGCGGCAATTGTAACTTGATAGAATAGGTGTGTGTGTGTATACATATACATACATATATATATATATATATATATATATATATATATATATATAAATAGAGAGAGAGATTGATTGATAATCATTTATTTCACCTTGGCCGAAAAATTATTACATAACGTGTACAAAGAAATATGTCAAATACCATAATAAAACAATTAAATGGACAACAACTGGATTTATTACGTATTCTATCGAAGCCGTTTAAAAAATAGATGCCTATTTTTTTTAATTTAAATTTTTATCCTTTGTAATTGGTTTTGTTCTTAAAAAGATTAACATTTATAAGAATATTGTTTGAAGTATTTAACATTTTATAAATCCGACCCGTTAAAATATATAAACTGACGTGTTACATGCTCTATTAAAATTTGAGCATTCTCCTATTAGTAGATTGTGAGAAAATATTCCCAAAAGATGAAAAGTTTATCTCATGAGAAACGGTTCTTAAAATAGTGCAGTCCTGGTCAATATGCTGGGCAAATACCAACACCCATATTTTGACGCTATTCAACCTTCAATAGTTACCAGAAACAGTGTGATCAACAATAGAAGAACTATTATGTATCTCTATATCTATCTCTTCTCTTCTATCAGTTTTTTCAAAAATATTAGAGAGACTTTTTTACGTACGAATGGAAACCTTTCTCACTAAACACGACGCGCTTTCAGATTGCCAACATGGATTTAGAAAATCAAAATCAACGGAAATAGCTATATTTTCTTTTCTTAAAGATGTCGCCTCATCATTGGATCAAAACGAGGCACCTATTGGATTATTTTTAGATCTCTCAAAAGCTTTTGACGTCATTCATCATGACATTTTACTTTCAAATTTACCTTCATATGGAATCCGTGGTATTGCTCTAGATTAGTTATGTTCGTACCTTGAACGATCTCAGAGAGTGGAAATACCTTACTGGAATGATGGAACATTACATACGCATCTTTCCGACTCTTTGCCCATTGCACGTGGAGTTCCTCAAGGATCGATTTTAGGCCCTATTCTGTTCCTACTTTACGTAAACATTATGCCCCCGACGATTCGAAATGGAAGAACGGTTCTCTTTGCGGATGATACGAACATCCTTTGCAATAAAGAAACCGTAAATAGTACAATATCAGATGTTTCAAATTGGTTCCGAAATAACAAATTAATAGTAAACGAAAAGAAAACGGTTTTAATGCAGTTTTCCATTTCAAATAAACAATTCTGTGCTCCATTGAAAATGAACGGTGTACTGCGAGCCACAGTACCGTCCGGTACAAGCCGTAAGGCCAGCACCCGACCTGAGACGTCTTGGGGGGGTGGCGAACACAATTCACCAGATGGTCGACTAGCTCAGGATAGACGTCCCAGTGTGGACACAATAAATAAAAAAATAGGGGGGCAGGGTCGTGAAGATCGTTTATGGATTGGATGCAAAAATTACATACAACTCGGGTGAGAATCACTTTTCACTAAATTCAGAATATATTCTAAAAATATTTGCTGCTATGACAGATACATAAAATGGCACACAGAAAAAACTCAAATACAGAATACTCTTGACTGTCTGTAAGAAAAAACACACACACACACTAATAACTCAATACACAATTTTCTACTCTTCTTTACAACCCAATTGTTTAACAAACACACACTTTCAGAAATTCGAAAGAATCGTTAAAATATTACTTTATACAAAAATGAAAGAAAAAAAAACATTGAAAATCAAAATTAGTACTTTTGACTTAACATTACTTTCACAAAAAAGAAACTCTTTCTCTCTTTAAAATCCAGAGAATGATTACTATTATAATTAGACTCTTACACAAACTCTTAATCGCTAAATTACAATATTAGATCTTCAAATCCTTTTTTGAAAGAAAAGATTGATTCTGTTCTCACGTATTAGAAGTCGGATACAAATGTACTTTTACTTTTCTTATCTTTTAAGCATGGTAAATCAGTTACCCTCCTTTTCTTTCTACGTGACAGATACAGACTTTCTGATTAAAATGAATCACTCCTATCCCTACAGAAACAGTTTATTTGGAACGACCTTACTGTGTTCTCTTCTCGGCCGCGTCGAGTGTCAGCAGTGCTTCCTTCTACCCCTTTCCACCGAGCTGCTTCGGCCTTGAAGCGTCGGAGCCTCGGGTTGAGAACGCCGTTTCCCACCAGAAAACGCGTTCTTCTTCTCGTCCAAGTTTTATATTCTTGCGTACTCTCATATGAATTTTACTTAATTTCCAATTACGATTAATGACCAACTGGATATTCAGAGTTAAAATGAATCCAGAGATCACCCCTTTTTATACGAGAACCAACTTCAAGAGAGTATATAAATATAAGAAAAGCATGTGAAAAAAAACTGGAAAGAGAAATGAATGCAATCTATTAATTACTGCCATCTATTCAAAACTTCTCTCCCTAATTCTCCCATTATAAATTCATAACGTTTCTTATTATCTCTATTCTAAGATTATGTTTAAATCAATTTATAATAGAATAATTACCTCTTCTGGTCTTCTAGAAGAGTTTTCCTCAAAGTTGCAAATCTGAAGCCCGCTGCAATGTCAATTCCTGGCGTACCGTTTTCCATACGTCCGCCCAGTTCAGCTGCTACCTTCAGAAAGAACTTTTTCTTTCATCTGACCTCCGGTTCGCCCTCGGTATATGGTGGCGGTCTCTCTTGTTCTAATTTCTAGTTAGCCTTCCTAATATTCATCCGTGTTGGCGCGCGTTCAAAATACACCTTTCCCTCGCTCTCTTAGGTCGGATGTGACACGTTTTCGAAATCTAAGAAAACGGGCGGTCACAGTACCATTGACTGATGTTAAGGCAACAAAATTTTTAGGTCTCTCAATTCAGTCAAACCTTAAATGGAACGTCCATTTAAATTAATTGAACACAAAATTAAGTTCATTATGCTACGCGTTCAGAATTCTTACAAATTCAGTCAGCCTTCATACTGTTCGTTGTGTATATTGCGCGAATGTTCATTCCCGCCTGAGATATGGCATAATATTCTGGGGAAATACATCTTATAGCTTCCAGACTTTTAGATTACAAAAACAAATTGCACGAATAATAACCAAATCCCACCCATGTGATTCATGTAAGCCTCTCGTCATTAATCTAGGAATTCTACCATTACCGTGTCTTTTTATTTACGAATCAGTGGTTTTTGTAAAAAAATGACTTGCTCAAGGGCGGGAATATATTTTCAGAAAATGCCGAAGTCTATTACTATAACACTCGACGTAGAAATCATATTCATCAGGTGACAGTATCAACAGCTCATTACAAAAAATTCACATACAATACATGTACATTATTTTACAACACTTTGCCAGATGACATTAAACGATTAAATTCAATAGAAAAGTTTAAATCCCAAGTGAAATCGTTTCTGCTGCATAACTGTTTCTATACAATTAGAGACTATACTGAGCATCACAAGAAAAGTAACATTAATTTTAACAATGATACATAATGCATTATTTACCATTTGGACTGTATAAATGAATATCAACAACCTGTAACAACTATTGTACTACAGCTTCCGGGTCAATGACCCCCGTCTCTATCAGTTTTTTCGTCCAGTTTCCCTGATCCATTGAGCAAATGCTGAGATGGCCCTTAGTGTTGCTTCTGGACATAAATGTAACTTCATTTTCTGTGCACGTCTTCTAGAATTCAGTGGGAAATACAATTATTCAAATTATCGTTTCCATGTTGTCGCGGCAAGAAGTATTATTCGGAAGGACAACATGGATAAGAGCCAAAATTTATTGCCTTTTTATCCTTGAAAATAGATTGTATTACATGGAAGCTCTTTTTTTCCAAAATTTAAGTAATATATGACTTAGTGTAGGGATCACAGAATTTTGAAAATGTGCACACAATTCACTTTTCCCCATAGCACGTCATACGCAGTTTTTAACTGTTTTTTTGACGTGAAATAAATAAATAATAATAAATATTAATTTTTCACCCAATGAAAGTAGAAAAACACCCACGACGTTCAAGAAACACCCATGATGAATCGAAAAGGCCACGCCCACTTCTACGGTACATAAACTTCAAAATTAAAAAAGAAACTTAGAGATGACATATTAAAATGAAACTTGGCTTATTTAATATAGCAAACTACAAAGTAATTAATTATTCAAAAAAGTAAAAAACTGCATTTTCATCATTTTTCCCCATTCTGGCTCCCCGTAAACATTCTGCTCTCGAAACCATCCAGGGTCGGTGCAGACCTAATCCCCACAGGCAATTTGTTTGACAAATCCATTGCGTATATAAAAATTGACTTGCGGTACGTTCCCGTTCTAAAATGCGGAATACGAAATACTTTCTCATACCGAATCGAATAGGTCTGTACATAGCAATTCCCATCCAATTTGCCAAACGGAAAGTTCGTGAATTAAAATGTAGAAGTTTGTGTATAGAATTTGTTTTATACCCCTTAGCTCATCTCCACCTGGTCACCGTTGAGCGTGGAAGGGAAGTTTGCACACTACCACGTGATATCCTAGTTGTTCGAAGAGCAAGTCGGCGTCCACTAGGTTCTAAAAATATCTGCTGCCCCGCCGTGGATGTTCTCTCCTAAACTATGCGAGCCTCCTCGGGTCTGCTCGGAGCCCCCAGCCTCAGGACATCCAACATGATGCTACAAAATAGTACGATATACTCTGTGGTAGGCGTATGGGCAATGGTAGGTCTAGGGGTTCCAGTGTTCAAGAAACTGGACAGCTTACACTTCTCTATGCAGAACGTCACAGTTTTAACTGTTATTTGACTTTAAATAAATAAATAAATAAATAAATAAATAAATAAATAAATAAATAAATAAATAAATAAATAAATAAATAAATAAATAAATAAATAAATAAATAAATAAATAAATAAATAAATAAATAAAAAAAAAAAATAAATAAATAAATAAATAAATAAATAAATAAATAAATAAATAAATAAAATATTAACGACAGTCACTACCCCATGATAATCCTACACCATGTTCCTTGCACCACGTGATGCTAACTAATGTGATACGATGCTAATTTCAAAGATGGGAATTGGAAATTGAAAAGTGACAATGAAAAGTGGGAATTGAAATACAAGTTTTTGCCGTTAAGATCACTCGCAAGTGGAATCTTATTACTGATGTGGCTTCTATCATAATTGGTTCGAGGAATTTAATGAGGAATGTTTCTTAACTCTCAGAATACAGCGAATATTGTACTTTTAAGGATATCAAAGTATCCGTGATGCAATTTTTTTTGTGTAACGAATCTCGTCGGTAAATTATGTTAACTGAGACGAAGAAGGAATGGGTTTGTTGACAGATCTTTCCCCGCCTATGGAATCCTTTCGTAGAAATAATAGCAAAAGAGTCGTGCGTTCCCTCTGAAAGTAGGTCCAGTCGGTAGATTTCTTTACTTATTCATTATCAGACTGTGGATGTGGGAGATCGCTCGAAGGACCTCGTTATCCCATACTTACATTTTACAATAAATTTACATTTTACAAAAAATAAATAAATAAACTTACATTTTATAATGAGTTTTTATATTTCATCTACGTTTTTCCTTTCTGTAAATTTGCCAACATTACTATCAATCAAACACGATTAATTGGTAGTTTAATGGAAGAGAACATATTTGCTAGATTCATAACAATAATTATTAATGAAAACATCGTTAAGTATACTATTAGTTAATTCCGAGGTAAGAAACGGAGCCGGAACAAATACTTTTTATTACTATTATGTTTTTCTTTATTTTATTATCCACACGTCATATAAGTTCTATTAAACACATATAAGTTCTATTAAACACACAGAACATATAAGTTCTATTAAACCATCCGAAAACAATGGATTATGCCGTGACGTAGTATTTCGCCGTTGTGTGGTTATGAGATTCACACAAGATGAATTTTTTGCGAGTAACCTACGCGTAATATGTTCAGCACTACACATAACTTTTGACAAAGAAAGCTGATTCTCTTTCGGCACTTCTTTTCTGTCAACACTTCCAAGTCTTTCTCCTTCCTTTCCTTCCCCCTGTCCACATCCCATGCGATCAAGTTTTGCAAGTCGCATGCTCTTCGCGTCCGACGTACCCTAACTGCTTCTATATGACTGTAGTGAGTAGTAGAATTGAATATTCAATGCACGGACGGATCGTCCATCAGAGCAGTCGTAGGCGGTCGAGGCAGGCTTCCGGCACACGTGATCCCACGTTTTATGTATTTTATGTATAATACGCAACGGAGGCGAGATATGAGTCGGGTCCTATATGAATGACCACCATACGCAACAGAGAGGATTTCCCTACATTTGTTATTAGGGCAGAAGACGCCCGATGACCATGAAAATGCGATCATTAGGTTACGAAATAAACAAAAAATTTCAAGATATTTAGTGTACATGGTACTACACAGCGTTAAGTGACTAAGTTGGTCACAACAAATATCTTCAAAACGGTTTGGGGTACTGGATACTCCGTCTGGGACAAGTTGTAGATAAAGGAGGAAGTAACATTTTTTGGTTTCTAACAAATCAATTGTGGAGATGCTATCACAAATTTGAATTTTTAATGGAAGGACTCATTTTTTCCTCCAGCGTTCAAACGTTCTCGAAGAGAGAATATACAACGATATAAGTATTGTTTATATATGGAAAGAAACAGTTGAAAAAATGCGTGCTACATTTTGCCATGAGCCACATATTCCGTGCCTTTCCACAACGATTGTCTGGAGGGCGAGAGAGGGTTCTTCGCTGGCATCTTAGCGCCCCGCTCTTTAGATATCGAAATCAATTTCGAGATTTCAATGTAACGAACTTATTTGATTTGCTTTCTTGAACTTAACAATTAATTCTAAGTTGATATCTCGAGTAGCAAGATAATATAACATCCGTTCCAGTACCGCAATGAAATAATAAATTAATAAGATAATCAGAAAACTACTATAATTCACCTGTACTTGAACTCATATGTACTTGAACTCATAAGCCTTGGTCTTTGTTTCATTCAAGATTTGTCACATCGATACATTTTTTCTTTAATAATTTTATTATTATTATTATTATTATTATTATTATTATTATTATTATTATTATTATTATTATTATTATTATTATACTTCTCGGACGACCGATACTCCTTCGGCCGACTTGTTTGTAGTCGCTTGCCAGTCGAAGAATTCGGCTTCCGCTCACTGGCTCCAGATGACTGCACCAGTTCATTTTAGTGTCATTGACCTTCTTCTAAAGACTAAATATCAGTAATTCTTTATGTATTTCTTTACTCCTAATTTTGTCATCTAGAGAATACTTTTGTAGCTCTAAGAAATCTCATTTCTGTGGCTCTCACTCTATTTCTCTTTTTGAGAGGGTCGTGGTCTTGCGTCCATATAACAATATTGTTACTGCCATCTTCTTATAGAACTTAGTCTGGCTACTTTTACACTTATGTTTAAAATGTTACTTTTTTCCACAATTATGTTTAAATCTGTTTGATTTGTTTGTGACGTCGTCCAATACAAAAGATACTTCACATCCCAAGTAATTAAAACTGGACACTAGCTGTACAGTCTTCCCTTTCAACACTATTTTTGATCTGACAGGGTACTTTCCATGAAAAGCCATCATTTTAGGTTTATTAACAGATATTTTAAAGTTATAATCTTTAGATATATTTTGCAATATATACATCCCTCTTTGCTGTGTGTCTTCAGTTTTCTGAATCATTACCTCATCATCTGCATACGCAAGAAGGTTGTTTCATTTGGGTAGGGTTTAGTTGAATTCCCGACTTAAAAACGTCTCTCCATTTGTATAGAAGATATAAAATAAACAAAATTGGGGAAATACAACATCCCCAAAGTTGGGGAAATACAATTTAATGTGTTACATCACAATATATTCTGAGACATTCTGTATAATTACAACGCACTTCGCATAATTATCAGGTGTCACTATCAACAAGTCAGTATGAACTAGTGGTGCTACAGAATGGCACAGACTTTCTCGTACTTTTTAGTTTCCAAATCAGTTTCGTCTGAATTTCGGTTTTGCCCCCATCTTCCTCCCGGCTGGTTCCTACGGCATCAAAATAATTTGTGCAATTTATTAATTTTTCGTTCCTAATTGCAAATATAACTTGTGGTGTTACAAAGACATTTTTGCGCTGAATTTATTCATGTAATTTTCGAAAATTAGAGAGCTCAACGAAAATGGACCGTTTTTTAAATGTCATTTGCTCTATCCGAGAAAAAAGTTAAAAGAAAATTTTGGAGCTGGTTTTGAGAACAAAATTTAAATTCGCCTTTTTTTCAAGTATTACGTCAAGCACTTTGAAGCAGGGAAAGCAATACGTAATTACTATAGCCTAACTACAAACGATGGAAAAATGATGAACGCAAAATGTAGCTGTGAAATTTCCATTAATCTACTCAACTACTTACTTACGTAGAAGCGGTTACATGATACACAGGAGTACTGGTAAAATGATTTCAACATAAGCTCATGAAAAAATCACTACGTAAATAATACACTACGATGACACTTAAACCAGAACACGAATATGTATTGTGACTGACACACACACACACACACACACACACACACACACACACACACACACACACACACACACACACACACACTTATACGTAATTTTTTTCAACGTTCCACAGATACTAGCTCTCGTGTTTAGACTGTATCAACACATGATTTAATAACAACGTTCTTGTCATGGTAACCGTTTTATCCCTAAATCACTGGCAAAGTCTCTAGGCGAGCGAATGCAGAAAAATCACATTTGCAGTAATATTTACAATACATAGATAAAATGTTATAAAACAATTTTTTTAGAATTTTTTTTTCAATTGACACGATGGTTAATTTTTCGTTTTCTACAATATGTACCTTTTCTCCTATTTATGATTTAAAAACATCTACATTTTTCAGCATTATTTTGATTTTGAGGCCACAAATATCTTTTCCAATATCAAGATTTTGGTATATTGAGAGAATTGAACTCTTTTCCATTGTGGAGAATTTCGGCGAAAAATTGTCCATAGTTTTTGAGAAAATTTGGTTCAAACATTTCAGAAAATTCGTCAATTCAGTTCAATTATACTCAACGATTATGGAGAACTTACGGAATTTCAAAAACCATCATTAGAGATACTTTGAAGGTCATCTGTTAAGAAACGCATTGAACAATGAAATACATCTGTAATATAAATTTTAATAACGGGAGAGACAAGGAAAAAGGATGTATTTGTGTAATTTTTTGAAAAAAAAAACAAAAGAATAGAGTAACATGGTGTTTATGTCATCGTATTTAGCACTACCACCATATACTAGTACATTTAGCACTACCCCTACCAAAAATGTGAAGGAAAAATTTGGAGCCGTTTTTGAGAAAATCTTGTTTTTGTTATTATTGAGCGCAGTATTGCTCGAAATATACTAAAAGTTTCAAAAAATGTTTATGACGTTAATGAAAGAACTACTTGTGGACAACAAATTTCATTATTGTATAGTTTTAGGAAGTTGCCGAAAAAAAAACTTTTGCAATTTTCGAAAATTCAGAGTTGACCGTGAAAATGGGACCTACGCCACCTTTATAAAGTGTATTTTACTCTATTATTAAAATAAATTTAAAGAAAATATTTGGAACCGTTTTTGAGAAAATTTTGAAAGCGTCCGCGGTAAAGTACCCCCAAATTTTAAGGAATATTTTTCAAAATCTCAAAGCTTCGACGAGAGCCAGATCGACAAGGGATTCAAGTTGGAAGAGAAGATCTTACGAATGGTTTAGGCGGCTGTAGTGTTCACAGAGAGACGGACGTTTTGCTTTCAATTTTTTTGGCATAAAGGACCCAGAAAATCGGGATTCTGGCTACACCACGTGTTAGAGGATTTTTTCTTTTAATTTAGCACTTGGATTTATCCACTTCTTGTTTCCAGCAATATTTAAAATTTTTTTCGGCAGCATACAAACTTTCTCTATACTGCGTATATTACTACGTATATTATCCGTATATACGTACTTATACGAGAAGTAAAAATTCACTTATACATGGATGTTATATTCCCTCATATTTACAGTGACATTAAACAATTTAAATTGATACATGCGACTAGTAAAAGCAATTCTACATAACTGTTTCTACACAATTAGGGACTAAACTGAGAATCAAAACGAAATTGATACTTATTTTAATGATATAAATTACCATTTGTATAGTATAATTCTAAAAGTTCATGTATGCATGTAACAAGTATTGTCATCAATAAGGTTAAAAGAGAAATCAATCACAACAGTTTTAATATTATTTTAAGCCATTATTCAGACATGTTTCGGAACAACTTTTCTCTATCATCAGAGGCAATAAAAAGAGGAAAATAAGCAAATCATATAAATATTATACGTAATAAAACCACAAAATAAATAATTAAATACATAAATGGAAATGTTTAGTACAGCATGTAAGGAGCGTCATAACTGAGTGTTTTCCCTTCAGCTACAGAGGTTTCCTCTCAGTGCCTGCCGACAACAACCACAGATAAAAAGCCAGAAAGTACTCAGGCTGATGTACACCTCTCAAGTGCAATCGACTCTATTGAGATAGGTGCGTAATAGATACATAAATCTATGACGAGAAGTAGATGCTTTTGTCTCGAGGGAGTTTCAAACCCGAAAACCTCTGGCCCGAGGGGTTGGAAACATCTTTATTCGCATCATCATTATTAACTTATTTCGAATGTAATTCGAAAAAATTCCAATCTATCAAACGAGCAAATACGCATCGTAATAATCAGTTGTCAACATGGCGTTTGATAAACAAACAGGATTGCAAAACTACTTAATACGAGAGTCTCTTTCTAGGTAGGTTTGTACAATTTACAAAATCGCATAGGTTCAAGATAGTGAGGTCCAAGTTGGTAAGTGTCCAGTTGGTGAGGTTCATGTGGGTATGCTTCGAGTAAGTGATATCTTCATGTCTGCAGAAGTCCCTGTCAGAAGTACAGGCCCTGAAGATGGCGATTATGACCTTCCTTACTATCAGCTATATCACTATATTCTTTTGACCTGGATAATAACCTTTTTTTCCCCCAACTTTTCTTACAGTATATATATATATATATATATATATATATATATATATATATATATATATATAGCAAGAGAGAAGAAAGAGGCGAGAGAGAGGGAGAGGGCAGGACGAGAGAGAGAGAGAGAGAGAGAGAGAGAGAGAGAGAGAGAGAGAGAGAGAGAGAGAGAGAGAGAGAGAGAGAGAGAGAGAGAGAGAGAGAGAGAGAGAGAGAGAGAGAGAGAGGCGAATATATGCCCCGCCCCGTATCAAGAACCCGAGACAGCGAGTTGAAAGTTGATTCAGGCGGTCCACCAAGTTGAATTGTTGGCAACATCACCGCCTGACGTCGGCATCGGTCAAGGCGAGCGAAACCAACGCTGACCAATAGTAAATAGGCAAGATAAGATAAGGAATTAAATATCTCCATTGGCTCCCGAGGCAAAAGCGAGGGAAACAACGGCCAAAACATTTTTCCATTGAAAGACGGGAGTTCTCGAAAATTTCTGGAAGACAGTAGTCGAGACCAGTCTGTTTAATTCCGCTGAAGGAGTAGTCGATCAGTTCGGAGCATTCCATGGTGTGCTATCCATCGTTTTACAAACTGTTCTTTTCGGCCTTTACGCCGCTTAGTAAAGGGAAATAATACTTGCGCGAATCCTGGCATCTGACGAGGTGGAAACAAGCCCTTGTTTCATGAACTCGAAATAAGTACATGAACTACGCCGCTTCTAGTAGTCGAACACAAGAGAATTGTGTTGCAAGCGGATTGAGGTTTCGAGTCAGTGAGTACTATTACGAAGAAGAGTGCAACGTGAGCCATCACCAGTTGAACTAGAATCTAACATTGGGGCCACTTTGAACTAAGTCGTGCTATAAAACTCACGAGAGTACAATCCATCCCCAGCACTTCCCAATATGCTTCAATAGCTGAGATGAAAATTAAAAAAAAACTCAGTTTCCGATCGACGCGCTTTGAAGAAAATGGCGGAGGAACGAGGTACGAGCGTTTGCAGCCGAGAAGTGGCGAGCTTAGCTTTGGATCCAGCCAACCGGCATCGCATTTGATTCTTTGGAGGAAAATTCCACCGCCGAGGTCGCGAGGGTATACGAAAAGGTATCGTCCGCCAGCAAATCGAAACAGCGGCCGCACCGAGCCAGTGCGCGCCTTACCGTGAGCTAAGGTCGCCGAGAAGGAGCCAACATTATTAAGTAAAATTTTCAATCTTAATGTTAACTGTCAATAATCATGTGCCCATAAAATAGTTATTTTTGCAAACTTAATTTGGTTAAAGCTAGGCATAGGCATTATTGATATCTGCACCAGCTGGTAGCCGAAGTAAAGAATAATTATTAAAGAAAGAGTTCAGAATTACTATAAAAAGGGTAATTTTTTATGAACATCAATGTGGCTGATGCATTCCAGTCCAGTGCCACTTACGAATGCAAGGATCGCGTTCGAGCAACGAATTCCAGATAGTAGAGTTCAGTCTTTTTGTGCGTATTTATTTCTAATTGAAGAATACATGATTTTTTGTCACAGATCACAATATTTGATTTCTTAGTCGTAAACTGGCCTGTATACTGTAAACTGGCCCAAACGTGCATTTGTAGTAGAAAAAAACAATTGAACTAAATCAACTCGACAGGTCTAACGACGAATAGACAGTGAACTGTCGGACGTCGGAGGTAACGCCCTCGCTGAACGAAGCTCCCTTAGGAATAACGACGCCTGGTCGGAAGACTTGCAAATGCACGACGTGCATTTTGATGGCGTGTTCCGTGACGACACTAATATATATATCATCGTACCATCTGAACAATATCACATGCCTGTCTATCCACTTTTCACCATCAAATGTTCTGACAATTACTTCGTCCACTCCTTTGTGTGTCCCAGACGTTTGATACGAAACATTGCAGGTTCTACGGTTGGTAACATGATGTGCTGCACAAATTTTTTTGTACCACCCATCAAGTTCAATTTATTTACTTCCACTTGCGAGTGCATTTATGGATTAGCATCGCAGATTCTTTAACATGTTAGATATTGTTCCATTCCTTTGCACTTAAAGCAGGCTGTAACTGTTCATTCTCTTTAAATATATTCAAAAGTTCGACAAAAACACTCTCTCCATCACGTAAACTCCATCGTCTGCGCCTTCGCTCTTTTTCAAGGAGCTATTCTGTGATGTAACTAACCTCGTATTTGACATCATTGCAGTAACCACCTTTACGTTGACTTTTTCTGTTATTTTAAGTTCATAATTGAAGGATTTCTTCTGAACTTCTGCTAATGATGCTCCTTCCTGGGATATGTCATGCCACGTCACATAAATGTAAATGCTAATTTTTTACAATTTTCTAAAATACAGGAGAGTCCACTAGACATGGTCTCAGCGCCATTTTTGTACGCCTATTTCACCGTGCTCAAGAAAAATATTTAAAGTAAAAATGTGGAACCGTTTTGGAGAAAATGTATGAAATTACTTTCATTTCACTTAGCAAATATTAGCAATTAGGAAATTTACTCGAAAACCACTCGTATCTTGGAGTAATTGTACACATTATTTAAAGATCTCTCTTTGAAGATCAGATTTAATTTTTTAAAAAATCTCTCCGTATTGTCTCCTATATTATTTCAGTAGTATACATACCTTTTGCGGCTCTCATACGAAACGTCTTTATCTTCATAAATGAGGGCTGTAAAAAAGAGAATTTCACGGAGATGTGATGAATTGCACTTTAACTTTAAAAATGTGAAGAATTTGTTTAAAAAACACACCTAAATATTCACGTCAAACGCAATCCGCGACACTCGGCCGTATTTTTTAATCTATATCGTTAAATAACTCTTAAGAGAAGCGTTTTAGGGCCTTAAAAACTAAAATTTTGAGGCCGAATGGCTCAAAGCAACGTTCCTCACACCGTAGTCCACAGGATGAGATCATCCTGAATATTCTATTATATTTTCGCTGATTCGACGCTTCTCGATTCTAGCCCACCTGTTCAGAGCCTGTAGAATCTGTAACTATATGTGAAATTAAACATTTTGTTTTGAAATTCTATGCGATTGAATTACGCGGGTGTACATCTGCTCGGTAATAACGTTAAATAAGAATAGTTTGTATTGACAAGGGTGTATTGTTTTCTTATCAATTACAAGGAGACATATGGAATAAGTGACGGAGGAGAATAGGGCCTTGAAAAAAAAAAAAGATATATTACAGGCTTAATATGGAAATGGCAAAATAGGGAACAGGATAGGGGTTTAATATGCGAGAGTTCTCGCACGGGTACGCTGGTATACTAGTAATCGAGTAAGCTGCGTCCATCCGTCACTCACGGTTAGATCACTTCCGGTCTACCAATCGAGGCAGATGTGTGATTCATAGTGTCTCGGTCCCCTGGAGAGGTAATTATCATGTTTTGACGATCCTTTCAACAAATCCCAAGAAATTTCACTAAAAACGTTTTTGTAAGTAACGAAATCGGTTGTGGTGACTTAGGCATCTAGAGAGGTGATCAATAGCTCATTCAGTTCTTCTCGACACGGCAAACCTATTGGCACAATTTTTAGCCGGTTAGGATATTTTCTGAAACTCACACACGCGAGCACGTGTTTTTGACGGTTTAAATGTATCTACGAGTACATTGGTGAAACGCTGCGAACAACGATACTAATGAATAGTTACGACTTGATCCATCAGATTCACGATAATTAAACGTAATTTTTTAATGGAACAAAAATTTAAACAAGTATTCAAATTGACACGTTTTCATATAATTTTCTATACCCTGAAATGAACGAACCTGGTAACTGTAATATATTTAAAATTTGCTTAAAATGAACTCACTGAGCGAAGCTCCTACCGAAGCTCCCGATTGGATGACTGTTCCCCCCCTCCTCCTCTCTCTCTCTCTCTCTCTCTCTCTCTCTAATCATTGTGTTTGAATATTTGTGTAATTATGTCTCGAGTTACATGGTGGTCCGCAGCAATCTGCTTGAGATACAAGCAACCATGACGATGTGCAAGATAAGGTAAAAGAATCGTTTACTTTCTCAAAATATCTTCACTTTGAAACTCTATATTCAAGTGATATCAGAGCGAATTGCAATAGTTATGTTACTGAACATTTTTAGTTGGTGGAATCCGAAAGAAAATGAATTTTTTTTAATATAAACAATTTTCATAAGAATATCACCGTGTGATCATCTGATAATTTTCGTAAAATGCAAACATTGTACATCTCAGGTAGGGGTCCCAGACGTTCCGGTTTTATCGGGACAGTTCTGATTTTCAAAGGTTTTATTCCTTCTGTTCCGGTATCCCGACAAATAAATTTCGGGACTGCAAATGTTTGGATTTTCGGTGCTGCCGCTGTGCCCTGTGAGACTGAATTTATAATGCAGAGGGCTGAGTTCGCTAGTTCCATCGAGTGCACTTCTAGGTTAAGATCGCTTTGATGTAGACGTGCTGGCACTGTCAGTTTCATATGTATGAGATTCATAGGTCAGATCTAAATAATGAGAGAACATGAATTCGTATATCTAAAGTACAGTCTATTCTGTACGAGAATAGCGCATCGAGCAAATGTTCTGTTTTTTTTTCTTTGTATATGGGACCCCTAATCTCAGATTCAATTTAAGCACTAATTTGAAGCACTAGCATATTTCATTTTATCAGTTCCATAATGTAACTACATCGTTTTAATAAATTACATTAAGTTCATCACATTACTCTTTGCTGACAATCAGGTAATCATTTTCTAAGGTGAAAATGAACTAAAGCTACTTTTAAATTAAGCGATATAGCCAATATTTTAATTTAACTGTATCGGATTCTAAAACCAAAATAATGGCATTCATTGAATCTCAGTCCCTAAAAGCTAGAATTGCAATCAATAGGTATATCAATCAATCTAGATTGAATTAATTCGTTTGACAAAAATAGAGATATTGTGCACATTTCCATATGAAATCAATCAATTTGAACACATTAATACTCTTAAATAAAAAGACTAACAAATGGATAAAAAAAAGCAACTGAAAACAAATTGAGATCTTATAACTTTCGTGGATACATCTAAGAAGAAAGTCAATTAGGAGACTGTACTGAATTTATAGAAAGTAATAGCAAATGAGATTTTTAAGAAATGTAGCTAGTTACACTTTCATAGAGACACAGAATGAAGACATTCGGACAGAATTCAACGTGCTATTTATATTAGAAACAACAATATCGACATAAATGTAATGAGCCTATAGACCATAGTGCCAAAAACAAGAATGACTATAAGCAGACCAAGAATGTATTAGGGAGGCCCAAGAAAAGATGACAAGACTTGTTCTAAGGAGACGGAACGGGTCAAAATGCTCAATCCTTGAAGAAGAAAAGAAGAAGAAGAAGAAGAAGAAGAAGAAGAAGAAGGAGGAGGAGGAGGAGGAGGAGGAGGAAAAGGGCGAGGAAGGGGGAAGGAGAGAGAGAGAGAGAGAGAGAGAGAGAGAGAGAGAGAGAAGGAAGAGGAAGGAGTATAAGAAGAAGAAGGAGGAGAAGAGGAAGTCGAAGGGGTGGAAGCAGGAGAAGAGGAAGACGGAGGAACACGAAGGAAGAAAAAGAAAATAATGGTGTACGACACTTCATACTTTCTCGTATTATTGCTGACGCTTACGCACTTTTATAATATTTTAATGTCTACACTACTAAAGCTTCCGTCATAAATAGAAAATATCACATTGAAGCTCAAGAGGTTAGAACAAAAATAATACACATTTTGAATTTTTTGAAAATCCAAAATTTTAAATGAAAATATTGAGCTGAAGTCTAGAACATGGCACAATTTAAGGAAGACGTTTAAACCGGCACTTCGCGCCCCGGCGAGAGGGAAATTCGTGGGGGAAGGGAGAAGGGGCGATTAGGAAGCTAGAGCCGTTTCCTGGTTTTCTGCCCGAAGATAAAGAAGAAACGCTATAGTGAATTTTTAATTTTACGTTGATCCTAAAACAATATAGCACAAAATTACATTAAAACTACAAGTATTTTTAAAAAGTGTACACGGAATGATTTAAAGATCTAAAACTGAAGAATAGATTGCAACCGGGTGCGGTAGCTCAGTGCATCAACTGATGTCACTGCAGCGCCTCTGACCGGGAGGTCCTAGGTTTGGTCTTGACGGTGGCAGGATTTTCGACACTAGCTGTCCAGCTAGGTCGAATTCAGTCGCTGTCTGGAGGAGAATTCTAGCGGCCGGCTGCTCTGATCGGTAGTTTTCCGTTCAACACCAGGCGAATGCCGGAGCAGTACCCTACCAAACGGTCCACGGACCGCGCGCGATCTTTCCTTCCTCTTCCTTGTTCTATCCTCTCCCCTTACACACACACTAACATGCACTACACTATCACATATTCTGGGAGATCGGTCGGGAACTTAGAGATTGTCCCGGCAGGGGCGGTACCCCGCTGGTGGGAGAGTCCTGGTCAGGGGGAAACCCCACTAGCCGACGGTAAGTCGACGCCAGATCTCGCCATCCAGCGGGGGATGATCACCGCCATCTCCCGAGAAAAACATGCACTACACTAACGGGACTAATGACCAAAGCAGTTGACGCGCCCGGAAACACGAAAAAATCAATCAATCAATCAATAGATCGCATTATTAAAGAAATATCCCCTTCAAAAAAATTTAAAACATTGCCATAATCGGATTTGCAGAGCTTTTAATTAAAATCGAATCTATATGCCACATACTAACAATATAATATATAACGACATATAATATATACAAACTTTGTTCTATTGGAAAAAGAAGTTGAAAGGAAACTTCGAGCTGTTCTTTAGGAAATGTTATTTACATATTTTTTAAATTGCCATGATTCCACTCAAAATCACTCGAAAATGTAGTTACTCGTATTTTTTTTTTTTAAAGATCCACTTTTGAAGAACAGATTTCATTTAGAAAAAATCTCAATCTTCAGTGCTTACTACATAGCTGTTGGTGGTAATGCAAAAATTTTAATATTTTACAATTTTTGCATGTCGGAAATTTTAATGGAAGTTTCCTCCCCCGAGCGTTGTAAGTTCCAGCGTTCTTCGCCGGCGGAGGGCTGGCTCACAGGTCGGACTAATGGCTCGGCGGCTGTTCTTCGCCAAGTTGGAGACATGTTATGTGAGATAGTGTTGCAAGACGATGAAAACAATACCATAATCATTTGACGGTAATATTATATTCATTACTTCTGCACTATGTACAGAATGTTCAGAATTACCTGCAGCAAAAGGCAGCACTGTGAACATTTGATTACGAACAAGAACAATGACTATGCTTAATCATAACGGAGAAAACACAATTTTATTCCAAGAAATAGTGTACGTATGCTTTTCTTAGGACTTGACCACGTTCAAACCCAACTAAAATAATTATATTCGGCGGCTTGGTTCACGTTAATGGCTGGTGCACGTCTGTGTGCGGTTTCCGCGGCGCGCACTTATCGCTGAAGTCATTGAGTATTTGCCGTTGCGAAGCATTGGACATTTGTCGAACAGCAAAAATACAGCAAAATAGACGCATATGCCGTATTAGAGAACCGTAACATGCACCACATATTTAGAGGATACCGGAGCCGCTGGTGCTTGTGGCGCAGCTGGAAAGTGCAAAGGAGTTCCCGAATCGGCAGCATGCCCATACGCCTTGTATTTCTGGACCTCCACACCCGCGTGCGCGCAGTGGGGAGCGCATTACCATTACATCTTGAAAACAATACCCTCAGCTGCCTCGTTAGGAAACCCCAAGTATAGACGAGCGTGTGCAGCGAACGGGAGCAGTACTGTCGGTCTACTGCAGTGTGTAAGTTGTTGAACTTCATAGCAATAGTGCAAGCGCCCTAACATTGTTTACAAAGGTAGAGCAACGTTCAGGCTCAAAATTGAAGTGTAACGAGCTCGGAGTAAGCAAAAATGTCTTCAGGAACTGCGTGAAACATCTGGTGATATAGCGTTGCCATACTCCTCAGTCGCACGATGGGTTAAAGCGTTCAGATTAGGCAGAGATTGTGTGAAGGGTAACTCGCGTACAGAACGATCCCACCTGGAGAACTCTTGCGCCGCTGGCAATGGGTGATTCTGGAACATCCACCTTACGTACCCGATACGAGTCCCTGTAATTTGATCTCTTCAGCAAAATGAAAGAACCACTGCGAAGAACTCGGTACAATATCAGAGAAGAAATTATTCGTGCTACAGGGCAGTCAATATGGGACGTCAACAGAAATAGATGCGCAGATGGTGTACAACGCCTTCTTAACTTTTGGCAAAAAGTCATTAATAATGGAGGCGATTATATTGAAGATGAGGAAATGTAAATATCTCTGCCAATAAAGTGATTTCAGAGAAAAAACATTTCTCATTACTTTTTATGCAACCCTTGTATTTTGGGCTCATGCTTGAACTAGAGGCAATGAATTACAGACAAGCTCGCCAAACAGGATGCTCAAGATATATAATTACATATTGCATACAACAAAATTTCGAAAATCACATTAAAAAAGACAAAAAGCAAACCTAATGAGGAGGCATCCCGGTTTTGCCACAACAGTAGGAACAATACAACTAAAGGGAAAATCACTAATTAATTTTTCCCAATCATCAAAAACAGGATAGGATCGAACTCGCCAATAACAACGACAACAACAACAACAACAGAATTCACTTTAATTAAAGCAGTATTCGGCAAAACTTAAATATTATCTGCACGGATTCATTCTCATAGGCAACCCAGCATGAATGTGTAGCAGAGGAGAACAAACAGTATATCTCCTTATTTATGACTGCCTGTTAATACCACAAGGAAAAAGAAAACGTATACAGAGGATTAAACTGATAGCTAGATAATGGCCAGCAATACCTGATGAACTGTAACGATATGTATATAAATTGAATCAATTCAATAAGAACATTCAAACACTAGTATTTACTTAAAACTGCCCGTAGCACCCTCCCTTGTATATTATTTTAACAGACAGAATGTCAGACAGACAGAGTGTCAGACAGACGGGAGAGTGTCAGACAGACAGAGTGTCAGACAGACAGAGTGTCAGACAGACAGAGTGTCAGACAGACAGACAGAGTGTCAGACAGACAGACAGAGTGTCAGACAGACAGAGTGTCAGACAGACAGAGTGTCAGACAGACAGACAGAGTGTCAGACAGACAGAGTGTCAGTCAGACAGACAGAGTGTCAGACAGACAGTCAGTGTCAGACAGACAGTCGGACGGGCAGTCGGACGGGCAGTCGGACGGGCAGTCGGACGGGCAGCGGACGGGGCGGGGGACGGAAGGCAGTCATGAAGTCGGACATGCAAACAGTCGTGCGGACAATCAGATTGACTGAGACAGATGAAGGTAGACAGGGACAGATACTGTTTGAGACTGACTGATATGTAGACTGGCTGATAGGAACGGACTGACTGACAGAGACGGACTGACAGAGACGGACTGACAGAGACGGACTGACAGAGACGGACTGACAGAGACGGACTGACAGAGACGGACTGACAGAGGCGGACTGACAGAGACGGACTGACAGAGACGGACTGACAGAGACGGACTGACAGAGACGGACTGACAGAGACGGACCGACTGACAGAGACGGACCGACTGACAGAGACGGACCGACTGAAAAAATGTGTTGACTTACGGTGACAATTTTAAAGAATTATTTTGAAAACAAGTACTTACATTAATTCACATTATTGAAAAATATTAATTATTTAATTTAGAAAATGGATCATTTGTGTGGTAAAATCATTTTTTTAATTGTTTCATTGTTTCAATTCAATTGTTGAATGTGAATATTAAAAAAAGTAATTTTTTCTGTATTGTTTTGCATGTAAATGTAATTTAACCATATAAACTATTCCTTAAATGTGTATTTTGCTCTCTTTGAAAGCTGAAAAAATGCTTTTATGACCATAAATGGGTAAAAATTATGATTGTTATATCTTATATTTTTCTTTGGCTGTCTTAATGTCATGGCTGTCAATTGAGTTTCAATTAAGATTTTTTAATTTAGATCTTGTTTCTTGTTTTGTTTTTTTTTGTATGTAAACAGAACATGTAAGTGTGGCTTACATATTACTACTTAGTTCCAACATGCACAATTAAGTACTACATACAATTTTCTAAAACAATATAAGTGACATCAAAAATGTTTCTTAGCTAATATTGTTTTGCATGACTTTCTAAGTAGAAAATAAAACTTAGATTTTTTTTACCATTCCTGTACAAAAATCAGGATTGAATAATCAAGGACTAAATTGTATTTTAAGGACTTCTTACACAGAATCTACTCTTGGGTCCCCACAAGGTTAAGCCAGACCTGATTTTTTAGGTCACATTCACTGAAAACCAAAGCCCTATTTAATGTTTCCACAAAATTTATGGTATCTTTCTTATTTTCCCTTAAATAAAGAAAGTTTAATCTGCATATTGAACAACTGTTGTTCCACTCTTGGCGTGATTCTTTTCAACCTTGCTTATTTGCATTTCACAGATTCATCAATATTCTGCTCAAAGATATTGCTCATTCAGGTATACAAATGATACACATGTTTCTTTTTACACATAAAAAGTATTTAAGAACTTTACAGAACTCATATCATTGACAGTTCTTTTCACAGTGTAACACACAGGGCATGAGGTGAGGTCCTGAGCTGTAACTGTTTTTGTTTTTTTTATTTATTTTATTTAACACTGATGCCAACTCTCATGATGATAAATTCCCAACAATTTCCCTATAGATATAGTACAAGGTTTTATTAATCTGTAATGTTAGAGTTTTATTGTGTTAGAATAAAAGTTAATTCAGAAACCTGACAGGTGTTTGGTTAGTCCACTGTAGCAAGAGAGTTGTAGCTCATCACACAGATAAAAAGCCATGAGAGATAGCCATTACATCAGAAAATAATGCAAGGCTCTATATATACTGCAGAACTGCAAATATCATAGTGCATGGGTGAATTCTTCTAAGCCTGTGAAATGAAACAGAATGAATTTAAATACCTACTCGATACATGTTTTTATCGCCAGCATGAAGGGTTTTATGATAATTGTACATTTCCAAAACAATTTACAATCCCGATTTTGATTTTCAAATAGGGGAAGACGCGGGACAGTGAATCATAGGGTAGAGTAAAGTAGTCATTAGTTTTACTCTTGGGTTTTGTTTGAACTTTTGGTGGTATATTAGCAATACACAATACCTTCTTGTTGATTGTTTTAAGTAGCTGTCTGTAGCAGAAATTTGTGAAAGAGATGCCACCTACTACAATATAAGGTCAAGTAAATAACTATGCTCACAGGCATGTGCAACCCAAAAAAGGGGTCAACTACTTTTCTGTGACCTTCTGGGCCCTCCTTTTCCATTACACTTTATGTAGGTAATCTCCCTCCCCCCATCAGGTGCACATCTATGATTAATTACATCTGAGTTTTAATTCTTGCAATGAAAATAGAATGCATTACATAATGAATATTATATTGATTTTGTGAATGTATTAGCTGTGATTTTATGTACTTTTATGAAACCACTTCAATTATTAACCTTAAAATGAGCATTTTAATAAAAAGAGTCTGTGGAGTAGAGTGAAGCAAATGCTCATGGGGCTTAGTGAACCAGTGGTTCATTCTGCCCAAGACTTTTTAGTGCATTAGGTTCACTATTCTCATAATTTAGTTTAATTTTAAAGGGTCTTAGCTTCATCTGATGAATTTGAAGAAGAGAAATGTTGCACCACTTGAAAATAACAATTTTGACAAAATTGCTCTAAAGTTGGTTGCTTCATTTTGACATCTTTGAAAGATGTTAAAACATGACAATTGTGAAGTTGAAATTATTAGGGAAAATTGTGATGAGGGGATTTTGAAGTGACCTACTTAAAAAGAAGCTAACAAACTGAATTGATGTTGTTGTTTCTTATTTTTTGTGATTCCAGATCTTGCATTTTCATCAGTAAATAATATAAAATTAATTTGGCCATCATCTAAATATTAGGAAGCAACAATGAGGTAGCATTCTTACATTACTTTTGGGTTACACTTTTCAGAACTTAATGTGATAATGATATTTTTTAAATTTATGGACTTTCAAGTTATATTTAGTGATACAAAAGTGGATATGTGATATAATGCATAAAGTACTACAAGAGATATTTTATGTACGAAAAATCTTGTGGCTCAATATTCCCTATATTTAAGCCACAACCACTATTTATTTTTACTACTACACTATTTATATTTACTACACATTTTCTATTTAATTTTTTTTAAAACATTTGAAAAATTCCAGTTTACTGTGTGTCGTCCACCCCTAAACAATGAAAACTCACTTGAATTTAATAACAAATTAAACAAAAAATTCAGTTCTAAAATAAATGGCATTTCTGTTTGTTTGGAAATGTGAATGGTTAATACGGAGGAAAAATAAGATTCTCAATAATTAGCAAAATTAATTGTGAGAGAACATGGAATATTAATGCTATGTAATATTTAAAATGTATGAAATAAAAAAATATTAAATAGGATGTAGTTCACAGCATTACTAAATAGAATACAACACAAAACAAATGAACATAACAAAGAATAAAACAAGGACCATAATAAAGAGACTCTTGGTATCTAGGTATGTAATTTGTTCATTAAGTTAAGTACTTTTTCATCAAATTTTTATTTTTTTATTTTACGTCAGAAAAACAGTTAAAAACTGCGTATGACGTGCTATGGGGAAAAGTGAATTGTGTGCACATTTTCAAAATTCTGTGATCCCTACACTTACTCATATACTACTTAAATTTTGAATTTTTGAAAGGGAGAAAAAAAACTCCCATGCAATAAAATCTATGTTCAAGGATAAACAAGCAATAAATTTTGAATTTTGAAATTTTGAAAGGGAGAAAAAAAACAAAAAAACTCCCATGTAATAAAATCTATTTTCAAGGATAAATAAGCAATAAATTTTGAATTTTGAAAGGGAGAAAAACAAAAAAACTCCCATGTAATAAAATCTATTGTCAAAGATAAATAAGCAATAAATTTTGGCTCTTATTACTTCCTGCCGCGACAACATGGAAACGATAATTTGAATAATTGTATTTCCACTGAATTCTAGAAGACGTGCACAGAAAATGAAGTTACATTTATGTCCAGAAGCAAAACAAGGGGCCATCTCAGCATTTGCTCAATGGATCAGGGAAACTGGACGAAAAACCTGATCGAGATGGGGGTCATTGACCCGGAAGCTGTAGTACAATAGTTGTTACAGGTTGTTTATACTCATTTATACAGTCCAAATGGTAAATAATGCATTATGTATCATTGTTAAAATTAATGTTCCTTTTCTTGTTATGCTCAGTATAGTCTCTAATTGTATAGAAACAGTTATGCAGCAGAAACGATTTCACTTGGGATTTAAACTTTTCTATTGAATTTAATCGTTTAATGTCATCTGGCAAAGTGTTGTAAAATAATGTACATGTATTGTATGTGAATTTTTTGTAATGAGCTGTTGATACTGCCCCCTGATGAATATGATTTCTACGTCGAGTGTTATAGTAATAGACTTCTGCATTTTCTGAAAAATATTCCGCCCTTGAGCAAGTCATTTTTACAAAACCACTGATTCGTAAATAAGAAGACACGGTAATGGTAGAATTCCTAGATTAATGAAGAGAGGCTTACATGAATCACGTGGGTGGGATTTGGTTATTATTCGTACAATTCGTTTTTGTAATCTAAAAGTCTGGGAGCTATAAGATGTATTTCCCCAGAATATTATGCCATATCTCAGGCGGGAATGAACATTCATGAAGTATACACAACGAGCAGTATGAAGGCTGACTGAATTTGCAAGAATTCTGAACGCGTAGCATAAAGAACTTAATTGTGTGTTCAATTCATTTAAATGGACGTTCCATTTAAGGTTTGACTGAATTGAGAGACCTAAAAATTTTGTTACCTTAACATCAGTCAAAGGTACACTGTTCATTTTCAATGGAGCACAGAATCGTTTATTTGAAATGGAAAACTGCATTAAAACCGTTTTCTTTTCGTTTACTATTAATTTGTTATTTCGGAACCAATTTGAAACATCTGATATTGTACTATTTACGGTTTCTTTATTGCAAAGGATGTTCGTATCATCTGCAAAGAGAACTGTTCTTCCGTTTTGAATCGTCGAGGGCATATCGTTTACGTAAAGTAGGAACAGAATAGGGCCTAAAATCGATCCTTGAGGAACTCACATGCAACGGGCAAAGAGTCGGAAAGGTGCGTACGTAATGTTCCATCATTCCAGTAAGGTATTTCAACTCTCTGAGATCGTTGTTTAAGGTACGAACATAACCAATCTAGAGCAATACACGAATTCCATATGAAGGTAATTTGGAAAGTAAAATGTCATGATCAATGACGTCAAAAGCTTTGAAAGATCTAAAATAATCCAATAGGTGCCTCGTTTTGATCTAATGATGAGGCGACATCTTTAAGAAAAGAAAATATAGCTGTTTCCGTTGATTTTGATTTTCTAAATCCATGTTGGTAATCTGAAAGCGTCGTGTTTAATGAGAAAGGTTTCCATTCGTACGTAAAAAGTCTCTCTAATACTTTTGAAAAAACTGATAGAAGAGAAATGGGCCGATAATTTTGAATTTCATTTTGTTGCCTTTTTGAAAAGCGGCTTAATTTTAGCTGTTTTGAAAATATCTGAAACGTTCAGTGCATAAAGATGCATTAAATATGTGAGTTAACGGATGTATAATGGCATACGCACAAGTCTTTAACAAAGAATCCGGGAATTCATCTAAACCGGACGAATATTTATTTTTTAGTTTACCGATTATTTTAAGAATTTCATAGGAAGAAGTTTCGGAAACGAACATTGTGTCTAAAATTTTGAGTGAACTGTCTATTTTTGAATTTTGTGCCTGAAGACCCTTAGTGAGATCGGCAGCAATTCTCGAAAAGTATTAGTTAAAGAGATTAGCCACTGTTGCCGGATCGTTCACATTTATATCGTTTTTCATGATTTTAGCCTGTCTTATGACTTTTTCATGATTTTAGCCTGTCTTATGACTTTTCGTAACAATGTTTTGTATTTTTTGAAGTAGATAAGGAAATCTTGAGATACGTCATGACGTTTAGAAATAAAATAGAGAGTACGTTTATTTTTACACGATGTTCTAATTCCTTTTGTGATCCAAGTATTACTTTTTCGTGAAATGTTTGTTTTCTAAGCATGCGTTAAAGAGAAATGAAAGCTTTGAGAAAAATAAATTATATTTTTCATTCGTGTCAATAGCGTTATAAACTGCCTCCCATGATTCTTTCAGCAAGTAGTCCGTAAATAACTTTATGTTAACTGTAGTAAATGCTCTGCACATGCGTGTTTTATTTATTGTGTCAGTATTCATGTTATTAGTAATTGTAAGAATTTGTGCATCATGGTCACTGTAACCTAGATTATTCGTTATTATTTCATATCTAGTTGTGGTTTTGTTAATTATAATTTGATCTATTGCTGTTTGTGATTTAAAAGTATTCCGTGTAGGTACGTTCACTGTAATATCTAAATTAAAAGAATGAATTAAATTGAGAAACTGCTCTTTTCGTGGATTCGCTCAGAAAATCAATATTGAAATCTCCCATACAACAATGGATTTAAAAGATAGATTACTAATTTTGTTCAGAGTTATCTCTAGATTTTCTACGAAATTGGCAAATAAGCTAAAGCTTGCTTGTTGGAGGTCTGTAGATGCAAAGTAAGATAATTTTGAGCGTAGTAAGATGTACAACTGTTATTTCAAAAACTTTTTCAACTGCATATAAATTGAATTCTGACAAGAAGGTAGAATCAATATTATTTCTTACATAAATACACGAACCTCCGTAAGAGGGCCTTTATTTGATTCCTTGCTCTACAATATGATCCTGCAAGGTAAAACTAGGAATTTGGAGTGTGTTTAGATCATTATGAGATAACAATGTTCTGTAAAGCAAAGAACATCTATTTGACTGAGATCACACTCTAATGCTGCCTTATTTGAATCTTTTGCATGTACCTACACGGATGCTTTTCTGCTGCATCTGACTGTAGTTGCTATTTATTTATCTCATTTTTACCTCGAGTGCGTGGTCGAAGGAAGTATCGTGTCCCAGCAGTGTTAGGAGGTGAGGAAGGAGGGTTACAGATGTAGGGAATGAATAATTGAGAGGTAGTACAAGGATTAGGTTCAGGGATAAGGTAATTGGGTCCACAGGGGTTCCGGAGGATGGAAGAGAACTAGATGTAGGTGGGGATGAATCTTGATAGGATACTGCTGAGGTGTAAGGATGTGTTTGGCAAGTTCGCTACGAGTGCATGTTTCCGACAAGGTTCAAGTGAAGACCATGCCGGGTGAAGTGTTTTTCTGAGAGAAAGTTAAGCTCAAATAATTTAACATGTGTGCCTCTCAGATGCAGTTTTATTTTGTTGTTTGCGTGTCTAATTTCTTTGCACAGTGTTGGTTTGTTGTACCAGAAGGGCAGAGTCGAGATTACAATGTTCGTGTTTTGGGCGGCACGTTGTAGTTTGTCAACATGTTGCTCAGTGTAAAGTGACCACCCAAATTGATGTCATTCTGCCCTCCTATGATGATGACTGTATCCCGTTTGGTGAGAGTTTTTGTGTGGGTGTCCAATTCACTGATCACGTCGGCAAACCTCCCGTTAGGTTTAAACACACACATGACAGAGAAATTGGATGGGAGTTTCCCACTGAGCAGGGGGAGATTTGTCGCCCATGGCTATCTGCTAAAATAAGTACCTTTTGGTGGCTCAGTAGGAATGTTCTTGTTTACTTAGGCCAGGTTGCGCAACTCTACGTGTCTTTGTTTCTTTGCGCTTGCTAGCCTGTTTGCGTCGGTTTGTGGGTGGACGTGTCGATGATGGGAGGGGGTAGTGAGGATTGGGAAGGCATGGAAAATCAATGTCATAATCTAACACAGCAAATCTGTTTTGAGTCATGATTGGTTGTGATGATTGTGTTTTTGTTTTCGCGGATGGACGGTTGAAAGTTTCTGCGGTGTTGCCTATTGTTGTCCAACCGTCTGAGTTTTGAACGACCTCTTCGAGCCTTCGGATATGTTCATCTAAATTATTGTTTACGTGTGTGAAGGCTTTCAGAAGGTCGGCTTTGAGAGTGTACAGAGTAGAAAGTGTATAGCGAATAGTAGCCATGTCACGAATGCGTATCAAATGCGTGGCAAATATGAGAATAAATAAATAGATGAGAAATCAGATTATGTGTCAAAAATGTTTCCTAAATTATCTTTTTAATTTACGTGTATTAAATTATTTAAGTTACGTATTTATTTAAAAATAAAAGAAATGTGATTCTAATTAGTATTTAAATGTTATTGGTTAATTGCAGTAGAGTTGAGTGTGTTTCTAATAGATCTAAGCTGCAAACTAATAATTACAATTAGATTACTATACTTTACCTCTTTAAAGGCCACAAAAATTCACCACTTTGATATTCGTGAATTTGAAATCACAAGGTTCAAAATTTTCCGTTACTAATATAAATAGCATTCATAATATATAAATAGCATATATATAAATAGCATTCAATTTCCGTTATATATATAAAAGTAGCATATATATAAATAGTATTCATTTTCCGTTACTAATATAAATAGCATTCATAATATATAAACAGCAAATATATAAATAGCATTCAATTTCAGGGCTGAAAATGTATAACAAAAAGCTTGAAGATTATTGCTTTGTGATCAAACAGTAGTACCTACTTAAATTAAAAAACAATTAAAAAATGTGCAAGAAATATTGGTCTGTTTATTAATTGCAGTAGTATACAAAAGTGTCAACCTCTCCAACTGTGACTGCACAAAGAACTCTAGAAACTCTTTGGTGAATGATGATATACTGCATGAAACTAGTATAGTTAAATACTTACATTTTATGGGGACTTACATTTACTTACATTTATTTAAAAATTAAACAGGAATGACCTGTAATTATGTATAATGTATACATGGGATTATATTACAACCTTAAAAGTCTAAAACAACTTGATTATATTGAAAAAGGAATAAAATAAATAATTTAATAGAATTCTGTACGAGAAATCCGAATACTGAAATTTTTTGAAAGATAACTTCTACTCCCCCTCCTCGCCAACCAAATAAAACAATTCACAGATGGGCATTGGGCAATGGGGCAATCCACAGATGGGCAATGGGCATTGTTGATCTATATTTATTAACTAATTGCTATTATTAATTTAATAGTTTCCTAATATTTCATCTGAAACTCTGATTTTTAAATGATATATCTTTACCATAGTTGTTAAGTGAGAAGGGCACATCTACTTAAATAAAGATTATTTAAAAATATTATTTTTTAATGATTACACCCTATAACTATTTCTACTAATTACAATGAGATCACCTTTGATGTCAATTTCTTATTCACTTCACTAATAAAATAGCATATTTATTTAATTAATGCTCTAAAGAAGCCACATTATATATATTTGAAAGTAATTGCTAACTCGCATACCTTCAAAAATATAATAAATTGAAAAATATAAGGTGAAAACAATCTAGAACTTTTGAAATTCTATGTTGATTCTACTCATTGTCATGTTACTTTCCATCAGTTTCCTGTCCTACATATCACAAATTTCTTATCATAATCAAAATCATAAAGTCAGTAAAGTCTTATTTTTAGCCTATATCTAACCTGAGGAGACGAGTATCTTGCTCTGAGCCAATGGAGCTCGATGCGTTCCATAATTTTTATTATAAATAGATCATTTACTTAATTAATTTAGTTTTTATCTTTCACACGTTATATTTTTCATTTTTTCAAGTTAATATATTTTCAAAATTACTAGTAGGTCACGGTATCTATAATGACATGATGGAGACACTAAAATTTCAGGAAAGCATACTAAGAGCCATTATAAATAGAATTGAAGGAAATGAGTCTTATCTAAATATATCAATAAAATCGATTGAAAGAAATAATAATGTAGACTTATACATGTCTGTAGAATTTTATAAGAGCCCACACACCTTTATACCAGAGTTCTGTTTATCACTCAGAAGCCCTCCCTACATCATACACTGCTTCCTTCCCTAATTGTCCTTTATCTCTTTATTTCCCTTCAATTTATCCTGACAATTTCCCTTACTACCTTGTCCTGCTGTATTTCTCACCCTTCCTTTAGCTCTTCGACTTGCCAGCTTTATTTCTTTCCACCCTTCTCTATTCCCATAACTACTTTATAAAAGATTCTTATGCCTAACATTCTTCACCTTTTCCCTGTAGCCCCACTTCCCTGTCTTTTATACCTTAGCATCTTTCTATCTCATGTTCCAAATCTCCATATTACATTTCCTGCACAATTTCTCCTCTTTCTTCAACTAATATCTGCTAGCTCTCATCTCATTTCCCCGCATTTTGCCACTACACATCTTTCTGCAGCCCACAAATTTCTTTTGAGATGAAGTAGTGTTATTTATGCATCAGATTGAACCTAAATTCTACAATCCCATAATTTTCTTGGCTTTGCAGTTACTGATGTCTTTTTTCTAACATTCCTGTAATATCCACTCTCTCATCTCTCTACCCTGCCTCTTCTCTAACTTTCCCCAACAAAAAAATTATTTGACTATGATTTTGTATTCTATAAAATTAATATCATTTTGAAGTTTTCTTCCTAGGTATCCTAATGTAGAGATGATAGAGAAAATAACTTATTTAAATAGGTTTACTTTGGAGGAATAGAATATATTTTGAAAATAAAAATATTGTGAAAGAGAAATATAGTAACGATACTGAACTGAAAAAAAGTGAACTGAAAAAAGCATTGTGTTAATTTATTTCCCCTTTTATATGAAATTTTCTTTTGATAGACAATCTGTGTGAATTGACTATTTATGAAATTACAGTTTGAAATTAACTTATTCAAATATTTTTGAGATGTGGAGGGAGAGGCCAAAGTTTCTCAAATTTGTGGTTGGTTGGGACTCCATGGAAACTCACTGACTACATCCACATAGTTTTTGACTATAGAATTAAGAGGATTTGAAATAACATAAGAGAACAATTTCAACAGATAATAATATTAACTATTTCTTGATAAGGTGACCACATTTACAGTTCAAATAGTGAATTTTTTGTATGTAGGCTTATTATGTATTTATTAATGTCAAAAAACTTAAGAGTAGTGTAAGTGACATTGGGAGCAAGAATGCTACATTTACTATCAGAGAAAAAAACTCAGAATTTGCTCAATGAATCTTGGGAACCAGTACAAAAAAAGGCAACAATGAAGATAAGTTAGATGAAATAGATAGAAATAGTTATCTAGATCAAGCATGCAATCGTATCAAATCACATCCATTATCAAACCAAGAATATATTATATTAAAAATATATTAATTAAATATATTATTTAATATTATATTGAATATATTATATTAAAGAATATATTAATATTATAATTTTTGGCTTTCTTCAAGAAAAATAAAGAATTCAATTTTAAAATTACCTTTATAGGGAGTTACTGGAAAGATAATGTAGCTGGGATTTGCTCTACATGAAATAGAAGAGAAGTGAAATTAAACACTAATTATTATTGTGAATAAGAATATTATTGAATATTACATGTTACAGAAGAGAAGAGAAGAATTAATGCTACAAACATTATTCTTATGAATAAATCAAATATAAATTTTATTAAATAGGGAATTTAAATTTATGTTTGTTATATGTACTAAAAGGATATATGAAAAATGTAGAATGTTGGAACACTAAAAGCTAATTCACACTAACCTAAGTGTATATATTTAGATCATAGAATTATCCTGATTTCAAATAGAGAAACAAAACGTGATAATTTTACTTTAAAATAATCATTACTTTAAATTCAGAAACAAATTGTTTCTGATATAGACTACCTCTATTGACTACTTATTTACTGAAGCACACTGCTGGAATTCTGGAGGAAATTTGTAGCAACTGTACAAAAAGAAGACATAATTTGTTCAGCAAAGGTTGACAGTGATGTTGAGATGATCTTTGTCATTGACAGAATAAAATATTTTGTTTATTTCCTATTTAGTGCTTAATTCTATTCAACATTACACATCATGTAATATTTACTTTCTTTCCAGAATTATTTTTTTAAAGGAATTGTTCATAAATCTTCTTAATATACCTTCATTTTCCACTCTGTTCTCTAACTTAATTCTCTCCATCTTAATTTTTGCCATGTTTTTAATGCTCCATTAGCTCCAATGCAGGAAAGATTTCAATTCAACAACTGTCCCCAAATTTTTATTTTTCATTAGGAATTGTCTAAGATTACTCTTTATTTTAGTGTGATTTTGGAACAAAAATATAACGATAATCATGAACAAACAGATTTTAAATTTTTAGCATGTTCGACTTCTAAAAGTTATTTTTATCTGAAATCATTATTTTTATACAAACAAGATTGAGATTTTTTCACTGAGACCAATAGGTGGAGGCAAAATTCATAGACTAGAGGAGCTCCAACGGCGCATACTTTCATACATTATTTCTAACTGTCACAATTTTCGAAAATTCAGAGAGTTCAAAGAACATGAAACCTGCTCCATTCTTTTAAGTGTCTATGTAAAACAATTAAAGACAAAATTTGGAGCTTTTTTTGAGAAAATATTCTATTTATATATTGCATCAACTTCAAGCTGAATTTACTAAAATCTTTTCATAGAAATTGTACATGACCATTTTTAAAAATATATTTTAGAACATTACATTTATGATACAAATCTGTCTTCAATATTGTAGTTTTGCGATGCTAACTTTTTGCAATTTTCGAAAATACAGAGTTCGTTGGAAATGGATTATGCACTTCTATTTATATCGTTCTTTGATTCATATAAGGAAAAATACAAAGAAAAAGTGATAACGATTGTTTCATAATTGTTTATATTTACCCAAATTACGCAAAAAGTATTCATATTATCGAAAATTTTTACATGATATTATTACAAGATATGAGATCAATTTAGGAAAATATATTTACCATCAAAATTGCAGTTTTGCAAACGACGCAAAAAATTGAACTTAAGTAATTTCCGAAAAATCAGGGATTCAAACAATGATACATGAGCCAATAATGAGACCTGGGCGTCTTTTACGCTTTTCGAGGACAAAGGATGATAATCCGTGCAAAAACGTGCGGACATTTGGAGAAAATTTTGAACACGTTGATGCATAACGAGAAGTACCCACAAAAATAAAATTTCCGTTTCAAACGCGCAGGGCCTCGAGTTCCTTCTTATCGATCAAGGGAGCAATTTTGGTCAAAATCGCCATGACAAATTAGCTGCTAGCGTTGATCACAGACACACAGGCCATCTGTCTGTCTGTTGCTCTGCCTGTCTATCTGCCTGTGTCTGCCTGTCAGTCTCTGTCTGTCTGCCTGTTTTTCTGCCCGCATGTCTGTCTGCCTGTCTGTCTACCTGTCTGTCTGCCTGTTTGTCGCTCAGTCTGTCTGTCGCTCTCAAATTCAAAATGGCGGATCCAAAATGGCAAATAGATCGTTTAGAAATAAGTAGTGAAATTGCATGACAATGATTATACAAGGCAGAAATTTAAAAGAAATTAAACATGAAAAAAGTAATAAGTAATAAAGCACCTTGCCCGTGACATTGACATACCTGTTTTAAGCCGTACAGGCTTCCAAGTGAATTTAATTTACGTCTGGCATGCATTGAAATCCGCATTGAAGAACGCTTGTTACCGTTAAACACACGGGTAAGGTTAGGTAAAGTATTGATCTATATTATCAATAATATTGATCTATAAGTTACATTTACTTTTTATTAATTTTCATATACCTAACGTGTTTTTATGATTTCTAAGAAAAACTTATATAATATTAAATTCTTTGATCGCAATCTGAAATTTAAGTATGTTAACTCTGACGGAAATTTGTAGATTAACATTAATTTTTAATTTAAACATGAACAAATATAGATTAAGGTAACATACAGAATTTATGATTAGTAATATTGTTACATCAACTAATAATCATTAAATTTTGATCTAGAAATGTAGATTCGTACGTTTTGTGAAAAATTTGTACAATATTTAAAAAAATGTGTTATAAAAAAAAACAATTTCGACTTCAAACAACCGTAACTTTTGAAATTTCCAGTTTCACACGCGAATTCTTTCTTTTGCGTGACAATTCAGAGTTTGTGTAATATTCTGGGTCAAAAATTTCGAAAATCGAAGATAACGTATTTTTTGAATTGAGTTTTGAAAAAAACTGCTCTTTTGAATTCGATAGTAAAAACATTGATATAATATGCAAATGATATGAGATTCAATGCAAAAAATCTTTTCCTTGAACTATTTACCATTTTTCTTATATTAGAATGGATTTTCATTTGAGATTTCAATTTTTTCGGCCAAAATGCTAAGAAATTTTACTTATTTTGGGTGAAAATGAAAACAAGGTCAAAGGTCAAACATATGCCCCAAATATAAAACGTCTAGCGTTTTTTACATCACATTGAACTAGTCAAAAATTTGTAGACCATTCGGAAGGGGTCATGCTTTTTCGGCAGATTTCACGTGGAATTATTCAACTGTGACCATAATTCAACTTATGAGCTCAGGTTCCACAGCTCAAGAAACCGTATACTGGTTGCTCTTCTCACCATGGTGCAAAACACAAATTTCTCAATTGTTTTTCGATGTTAAATAAATATATGTTGCTCCTTGGAATTATACATTATCTTCTAATTTGTAGAGCCTAAAAAGATGAACAAAAGAGGAATACGAATATTAGAGAAAATGCAGATATACACCACTTTTAAACGTATAGAGAAATTAGCTTTTTAATTAAAACACATTTTCTGCACTATGGGTCCAAGAAACCTTCAAAATCTCATGATTGAATTGTTCATTTTAATACTTGCTCGTACTAAACGAGAGAGTAAAATAATGTACCGACCGAGTCAAAGGTAATGGATGCTTCATTCATAAATTTGTTTAGTTTTCAACTAATTGAGGATTATTTAATGTATATGGTTACATGACTCTATTCCAGTATTCAACAGCGAACATATTTTGCCTGAAAACGACAGCGAAGCCTCTAAACGCCCGGAAACGGATCATGATACACACAATTGGAGACTAGAAATGCAGAATTTGAAAATTTCCAAGTTCACCAGACAAAGGTGGGAAGGAGCAAGGAGACGAGACAAGGAGGGTGAAAAACGACACGCGAGTGTGAGCGGTGGAAGAAGCAAAAGAAGCCGGCAGCGATGAGGACGGAGATAATTCACGTCACTGAAGCTCGGTATGCGATTAATCATGGCAGGGAAGTTCATAGAGACAGCCATAGTGAACGTCCAGGGATGATTAATGCTATGTTCAATGTTTCTCCTCCGACGCTCCCCAGCTCCTCAACTTTTTCCTCTTCCTTTCTCAGATCCTCTGCAGTTACCACCCCTCTCGCATCTCTTCCCACCCCTCCCTCTTCCTCCAAGTCGACGACGCTGGGATATGCTGTCGCTAATTTAACCCTGCTTGTGTTCCATTCCCCTCCGGTTTATCGCGATGCTCCCGATTTGCCATCGTATTCGAAGTAAGTGAACCACTCCAGAATTGATGGACCTACGTCAGAATGTACTATTTCCGCCAATTCTATCAGATTTTTAAATTACGGAATTCCATCATGTAAGTGTGTTTGTAAGATAAATAATGGCACAATTTTTACCGCAAGTTTGAGGTTTGTAGAATAACCTCATAACGAGCGCTTTTCCCCCCCAATAAAAGTCACCACTCTTTCCTCTGATCGCACGAAGAGAAACGCATACCTGATAATCGGATATTTGCCCCGTTACGTAGTTATATTGAACGTGGTGCCATGCCAGCAATCGGTTTTAAATTGCAGGCCGAACAATGGAAAATAAATCATAATCCTTTGTTTACTTGCAAATTCACGTAATTTATTTAAAATAGCTCCCTTGTGAGTCAATGTCAGAATTTAAGTCATTTCATTTTTTGGGGGTACTTTTCATGTAGGCAACACAACATTTTCTAAATTTTCTCAAAAGTGGCTCCAATATTTTTATTAAACTTTACACTCTAATAGCGTAAATTATGATTAAAAAAATGGCAAAGGACTCATTTTTGTAAAAATCCCTAGTTTGTCGAAAATTGCAGAAGTTCAATTTTTTCGGCCTCATCCTATAACTATGTTGTTGAAGATACAGATTTTCTTCTGTAATAAAATCTATCCTTCAAGGACATATCTTGAAATAAGTTTTTTTACATTCTTTCCAAAATATGCGTAGTTTTCACATAACTTTTACATGAAATATAGAGAATTTAAACAACTATTTTCTAAAAAAAAAATGCTTTCAAATTTTTTCTTTAAAATTTCCCATCATATGTATCAGAGAGCAGTAAAAAATTCAGCTCTTCCCATTTTCGGCGCATTCTCTGCATTTTCAAAAATTAAAAAAGATTCAAAAGTACTGCATTGAAGATCTTTCTCTCTTAAATGAAATCTGTTCTAAAGTTCAAATCAGGTCTTCCAAAAAGACCATGTACAATATTTTTAAAAATTCAGTAGTTTTCGCGTAATTTCTGCTCGAATTTAATGAAATTTATAAAAAGAAAATTCTCAAAAAAAATTGTTTAATTTGTTTCCATGAGTAGAGAGAAAAAAAAACGATTAAAACCGCGCAGGTCTAATTTTCATTGAGCACTAAAATTCCGAATATTTCAAAAGTTAGAAATATTCCTAGAAAATATATGCTCTTATATAGCACCACTAGTTTTCTTATAATTTCCCTGCTCAAATGGAGAAAATTGTGCTCATGAATATGAAAAAAAGCAGATTTTTCAATAAAACCTCTAAATTTCCCTGAACATTGCATCACTTTTCGAACCTCTCAGTTATTGATAAGTTGCGAATAAAATTTAAGGACATGTTTATTTGTGGGTATGGAAGGTGAAATATTTCAAGCTGAAAAAGCCTTCTAACATTGTTACTAGGTCAACATCATTTGTTCAATATCTTTCAGACCTAAATATTCAGCGATGATTGTTGCCCCTACATGTAGGATTGTAAATTCGATTTTCTTAGGTGCATCGTTTCAAATGTGATGCACTAGCACATTGTATATGGAAGCTCTATGAACTCCTTCCGCAAAAGGGACTTTTCGATATGTATGAAATCATCATTGACGTACGTTCATCTTTATCATCTGGCGTTTATCGTCAACTTAACTTTTAGGCTATCAGCTGATGCTCCCTGATCTAATTTAATACCATTGCCTTTTACACCCTAGGGAACCTTGTACAACTCCGTTGAGACCGAAAACTTTTTCCTGTCGCTGGTAGCTCATAGGCCCATGGCGACTCTTGAACTCTATAACAGCTTGAGAGGTTTGTGGCGCTCACATTCGTCCCGCAAGCGGAGTGTGGTCTGGAGAGTAGTGGGCTATTAAAGACGTTACTTGGTGGGTGGGTTATGCCAAACCATGCCACAATACTAAAACGAACATTCATGCCCAACGCCGGATTTGTACCCGCAGACCCAACAGCTCGTAGCTGCTGTCAATGTAACCTCTACGCTACGGGACGTGACCGTTAGAAATTATGTTACGCATTTGGCATTTTGGATCATTTGTCCGACTTTGTCGGCTAACTAACGGTGTCCCCCATCCCTGAGCCTATTTAATTTCCATGCTTGGGGGGGGGGCTAGGACGTGGCGTCGTATTCCCTTCACCGTAGCTAGCAAATTCCGCCTGCTGAGCTTTGCTTTACATATCTATAGAAACAGGTGATTTTAAAGCCCCTGGCCGAAGGGATAAAAGGCACTGATGCGACTGACTGACTGCGACATGATGCGACTTGACTGATAATAATGGAGAATTACTCCAAGGCAGGCACTCAACGCCACAAAAACGGTTCGGAGACCCGCTTCGTAAACAAAGACGCAACAATTTTTTTTAAAAAAAACCTCTATTTTTGCTTCGACCGGGAATCGAATCCGCAATCGCACCATGGGAAGCTAGTACGTTGCCCACGAACAATTCTAGGGAATGTTATATTTTATGCTAAATGCAATGTATTTGAACGACGTGCCATTTCTCGAACACTCGCCACAATTCGATTTGTTCAGCTGGAAAAGGCATTCAGGTGCTGCAAGTTGTGCCAACCTAAAGAACGGGCGACGTTAAAGATGGTAGAATTGAGAGTCACAGAGACCTGCATAGCAGCCGATCCTGAGCGAGGGTAACACAGCAACCGTGAGCGATGAACGACAGACGGGTAAGGTTAGTTTTACTAGTTTCTATTATCGGAGAGCCAAGAAATCAGTGCTATGTATTATAATCGAGCTTCGTTATTGCTGACCATCTGTTTTCTAGCTTGCGGTATTGATGCTTCAGTTCACCTCAACAACATTAAGATGGGACAATATTGCGTCAGTTACCATCAAATCATAATGCAATGCGAATTTATAATATGAATAATTTAATGTGAAGCTAATGTTCTAAGTTTCTTTGTCTCGTTACCGTAGGTTATAATGCACATAATATATTGTAATCGTGTTAAAATTATACCCAACATTTTGACATCTACCCATAACAGAAAATCACGGGCTCAGATCCCGGTGGGATCAAATATTTGGACTTGGTAATACTCGTTTTTATTTATGTTTATTTACGCTAACTTATTCGTGATGCTATTTTTTATTTTATATATTTATATTTATTTATTTCATTTACAATTGTACTTTGCATTACTGTGACATGTTAATGTGCTGAAAAACACCATTCATTCTACAGATGATATCAAGGCTTGGATCTCAGAATATCAAAATGTGTGAAAGTTTAAGGGAACTTAAGGGACTATTTAGTGCCCAATACATAAGCAACCCAACAGAATAACATGAAACGTATGACCGATTTTTCCCAAGCGTGTGATTGTACATCTTTTATGTCTTTTCTAAAATTCCACTCATTTTAATGATATAGAAAATATACATAATGTATGTTGTGAAAATATGCCTTAATAGATATTAGTGTTTTGTAAAGAAGCAGTTGAATGCCTTTTCTACATATCTTTTCAAATTCAGCAAAGAATTGTAGTAAAACCACTTCATAATGAAGAGTAGACAGCAAATGCATTGAAACCATTCACAAGCTTACCATTTGCAGTAAGTCAAAAAAAAATTATTGTACTTTATGTAAGATTGATTATCAATGTATCTTTGCTCACTATTGAATGTGAGAATATTAGTTATTTTTAGATTTATTTTCATTAATATCTTAAATAATAATAATTAAAAGTAGAGTTTATTTTGAAATCATTCAAAACAGATTATTGAACTTTAATTTCAAACCTTCATCTCTATGTTAGTCTAAGTTTGTCATACAAGTATTTCACAATTTAGTACACCATTTTAAAACCAAATTTGAAATTACTTTAGGTATGTCAATTACTGTGACATTTTGCATTCTTTTAACAAAGATATTCAGTGCATTACAAAAAATACCCACGTCTCAAATGCGCATTAATTTTCGTCCTCCTCTTAAACGAGTCGCATGACTATTTATAAAGCAAATTACCGGTTTCAAATGGATGATTCTCTGGGTTTCATTGAACGTGGACTTGTCATAATTTTTTTTCAGATAATTGTTACTTTATTTACATTTAAAATAATTATTTTTAATTTTAAGTACGTTGTTGAATACTTTTTCTTAATTCCAATCAAACCTCTCTAATTGGTTATCGAATTTTGTAGAAGTTGGCGAGGAAGAGGCTGCATTAGATATTAACGCTTATTACTTATGAAAAATGCCCCTTTACTGACTGCCACTATCAGTCCTTAGCAGCCGGCGTCGTTAGCCGAATTCATTTTCTACTCTCTATGAAGTCACGGAGGTTAAGCGAATTCGAGACTCGCGGGTTCCTGGTCGGGCGACCGGCTAGGAACTCCGGGATCTAACGGCGTCGAGCCCCTGGGCGAAGGGATAAAGGTCACTGACTACGATGTGACGAGACTTGACAAAGATATAGCAATTACTTTCCATTAGTAACGGAGGATTACTCCAGGGAAAGCGCTCAACGCCCAACAAGGGTTATAGAGACGCGTTGCGTCAACGACGCAGCAGTACCGTAAACAAAAAGAAAATTTGCCAGACAAGTTAATCGTTCTGAGGACGTCAAAAATTAGTTTTCCTTACGTCTAAAAAAAATTTAATATCATGTAAGTCTCTGAACTTTTCTTTGGATATATTCAATGGCTCTGTTTTGAGAAGAAAGAATAAACATACTGTAAGTTAATCTTTGACATTATGTAATAGAAAGTAAATTATAATCCATGAGGTTATGTCTTACCTTCATATGCGATATCTGGCAACAGCATCTCTCTTGGCAAGGATTTATTAGTGGAAGCATTTTCCTTAATTTTCTGGACAAGACCCTTTTGTGCTTCTTGAATCCACACTCCACTGTATGACGATCGGTAGGATGCAGGACGAGGGTTTTCATCTAAGATACATATTTCCTTTACAGGTCTAGTAGCGAATGGCAACTTTGCCTACGTTCATCCCCGTTGCTACATACGTTCATCCCCTCGTTCAACAATGAAAGGAGATGGTTTGCAACGAGCTACCTCAATTTGTTGGCACCACGCCTCTGGAAACATATTCGGCCTTCGATTTTATCAGGTCTGAATTTTTGTCACATTCAAGGTAGGAATGTCTTCGGATAGGAAACGTTACTTGAATAGAGTTCAGCAATTTCAGCGTGTGAACTATGTTATGCACAAACCGTATAACTGCTGTTTTTATTCTGCCTTTGTCATGAGTCGCAGAGAAGTCGCAGAAGTTTTAAGTGATACTCGTGTTCTACTACAAGCTTCCTTAAGTCCTGTAAAATTCCAGTTTTTTTTCTTTGTCCTTTGCCTCATCAAGATCTCGATTAATTTTCTTCTTATTGACTACAAATTCGTTACAATTGCTTCAAATATCACATCTGGAATACCAAAAACATATATTGAATTCTCCCTTAAATATTGTCATGTACGTCTCATAAGAAACTTTCTTTTCTGGTTATTTTTCCTTGTACATATTAAACATCATTTTGATATTTAGATTTTCACCTAAATAAACTCTTTCTCTTGGTGTTACGGGTTATGAGTATGTTATGAGTTATGAGTATGGCATTTAAATCAGCCAATGTGTTCACGTACAGTATCTATTGTGGCTTCATTTATTTTGCAAGGGTAATTGGTGTGTTTACCCCCAAATTTCTTTAGCTTTCACCATTCTTTAGTGAATTCACCAGGACGCCTAGCTTCTGTCTTATGGCATGTGATGATTAAAACGGCTTTTTGTATACATAGTAAAGCTCTTGTTTTACTCTGGCATGATACAAGACACTGCAGTCACGAAATTGGGGTTCTTCTTCTTTTTCTTCAGATTTTCAATTTCTCCTTTTTGACTCAGGCACCAGTGCAATCAGTAGGTAAAGGTTTACCTCATAATTATTTTGCATCTCAAGTATACTCTTCATTAAGTCTTTCCGATTTGCTTCACCTGTGCCAGGCACATTAAACCGCGCCCGCACGAGCTACTTGCCCGCCTGGGGAGCCCGGCGCTCCTACGGGAACGGACAACTCCTGAATACGCATGCGCAAGCTGAAGCGGTGCGAGGCAGTGAAAAGTAGCTTCATACAAAAATGTGTTTGCCAGATTTTTTCTATCAAGTAACCGAGAATTGTATTATGTTTTCATTCTTCACTACCTATTACTATTTGATCTTTATTTTCGTACTAAATTCTCCCTTATGTAAACATCTTTGTTAAGTGACAGGAATATGTTTGAATGGTGAATTCTTCCCTTGTTTTCGTTGTGTGTTGTGTTATTAAATCATTCAGTTATTTGTTGCATTTAGTAATAATGGGAAATAAATTAACAAGTCTCTATAAATTAAAAATTATCTCATCAACTGATGTCACTGCAGTGCCTCTGACCGGGAGGTCGTGGATTCGAGTCCCGACGGCGGCAGGGTTTTCGACACCAGCTTGTCAGCTAGGTCGAATTCAGTTGCGGCCTGGAGGAGAATTCTAGCGGCCGGCTGCTCTGATCGGTAGTTTTCCGTGGTTTCTCCGATCAACACCGGGCGAACGCAGGAGCAACACCCTAACAAATGGGCCACGGGCCGCTCGCGATCTTTCCTTCCTCTTCCTTGTCCTCACCCCTTACACATACACGTACACTTACGCTAACGTGCACTACACTACCACACATGCCGGGAGATCGGTCGGGGGTTAAGAGCTTCTCCCGGCTGGGCGGTGCTCTGTTTTTATATCAGGTTGGGGAAAACCCTTTTAGTCGACGGTAGGCCGGCGCCCCATCTCGCCATCCAGCGGGAGAATATCACTGCCACCTTCTGATAAAAAAACAACAACATGCACTACACTTACGGGAGTAATGAGCTTACTGACAAGAATATTTGTTTGATCAACCTTTTAACTTGGACGTAGAAAGTTCATGCTTTTATATCACTCTTATATAAACAGGATTAAAAAATCAAGATACTTTTGATTTGATTTATTAAATTTTGCTCTCAATTGAGAATTTGAAACTGGACTGGTGTATTATTTCATTTTAATGGATCATTTCTTTATCTTAAAGAAAAAATGGGAATTAATATAGCTAAATTTGTAACAATAACTGTAATTAACTTCTTCTAAAGACTGTCATGGGCCAGGTATCCAGTTACGTACCGCCACTCCGGAGGAATTTGTACAACCGTTACTTTTAAATCTCGCGCCAATTTCTGTGAACGCAGTAGTATGCTAGTTACCTTGCCCACGACCTTGACATGCCTGACCTATGCGTTCGAAACATTTAATTTTATAGCCACACGTTCTCCAGTTTTGTGAAAATGAAACCTCATTTTCTTAACATCAGTCATCCTCTCAAAACCTGTCTTTTTTAAGTTCCCTTCTTGACATCGCATTATATTTGTATTAGAATTCTGTGTTCGTGATTCTTCAAATGCATCCATCATATTACTTGCACAATGCAGAACATTAAACTCACAATTAATATTCTAAAGAGAGAGACTTCCGCACATTAACAAACTCTGCAACACATCGACATGCGAAGAGTTAACAGAACGTCAGTACCGACTTCCAGAAAATGGGAAATATCCAGTGCTGTCAATGTAACATTAAAACTTTCCATGGATTTATTCCGTTGTTTTTCTGTCTTTCTGTGCGTTGTCTGATTATTCACGTGTTCGCGGTGTTTTTAGGCACACATCTCTGGACATGATAGAATTTTCGGATCTCTAACACGTCATTTTATAATACACCATTTCGTCCACCAAGGGGCATGAAAATCAGAAAATGGACAATTTTGTGACTTATCGCATTCTTCTCCTGGGTTCTTCATATTATATGAAACTTTTTAAAGCTAAAAACTAATTTGCCAAATCTATTTCTTTCCATGAAGATGAAATACCATGGAGATGAAATTATTCAAATTATTGTTTCCATGTTGTCGCGGCAGGAAGTATTATTCCGAAGGACGACATGGATAAGAGCCAAAATGTATTGCCTTTTTATCCTTGAAAATAGATTTTATTACATGGGAGCTTTTTTATTTTTTTCTTTTCTATCTTTTTTTTCTTTTTTTCAATTTTAAGTAGTATATGACTTAGTGTAGGGATCACAGAATTTTGAAAATGTGCACACAATTCACTTTTCTCCATAGCACGTCATACGCAGTTTTTAACTGCTTTTTTTGACGTAAAATAAATTTACGTTTAAAAAATAAAAAAATGCAACTAATTCAGTGGCAGCGCTTGCTCTTAATCACGGGGGTTTACATGGATTAGAATCCGAAAACTCAGGGGACGCCAATCGCCTAAGGTAATATAAGCAACATAAAAAATATCATTTGAAAAAGTCATGATGTAGATTATAAATTATATACTTGTTATTCAAATAAATAATTTTTGGAAGAAAAAAATAGCTTTTGTAGATACCTTGCAGTAAAACTCCTGTTAATGATGCAGATAAATCAACAGCAGTGCTGCTTGTTCTGAGAGCCCATTCTTCTTTCTTTCTTTCTTACTATATCAATATATCAATTACCTTCTCATTGAAGTCTTTAATTTCATTTATGAAGCCCTTTTTAACAGATAACATAGCAAGAACAGTCAGTCTTCTTCACTTATTTAATTCACTTTTTTGAATTAATGTGTGCACCGCATTACTCATATGTGAAAGGGGAAGACCTTGACCAATGTTCGCCAGTTGGCCTCCTACGTTGTTTGAAACCGCTGAATACACTTCTCCTCATTGCACGTCGTACACGGTTTTCCACTGATTTCGACGTTCAATAAATAAATAAACATGAATTTCTCTCTGTCTATTCGAGCTTGCATCTTGGAAATCAATTACAGCTCGTCTTCACTTCTCTCTCTCTTCTTCCATGCACATTCCTCCGCTCCTTTTGACGTCCCCTGTTTAACGCCTTACCCGTTTCGACCCTTCGTTCCCAGCTGCCGGCATTGAATGCCGGCGCGTGTTCGACTTGCCGCGAGGTGGATGTAATAATTATAAGTTTATTAAACAAGATTAGCTGGTCGGAATCGGGTATCTTAATATTGCAGATTCCCCAAATGCCTGACTGTGCGGCCCTCTTTATTAAGCAGGGCGCGCGGGGGAGGTGGTGGTGAGAGGGGGCTCCAGCGCGGAAGCGTAGCGGATTGGCGTGGATGGAGGCACGAGGGGAGGAGGCGCATGCGACGTCGCACGGGGGTTGGAGGCTGTGGAGGTAGCGCTGTTGGCGTTGTTGTCTCCTGATGATGCGTAGAATTGGATAACCGATTTTTGACCGATTTATTGATATTTTTTGTTTCCAGGTGCGTTAACAACTATTTGATAAGTCCTGTACATAGAGTGCTTGTAAGACTCCCGCACTGGAACGTGATATCTAGCACCGACCTACACTACAATTTGCGGGGTTTACCTCCTGCAAGGTCTTCCCTCAACAAGGCACCACTCCAGCTTGGACAAGCTCTAAGCTCTCGTCTGGTCACAGATCGGATGGTCGTTGAGCAAACAGCAGACATGTGAGGTTCCATTCAACATCAGAGACTGTAGAACCGGTGTTTGATGGTTATGGACGTTAGAGCAATAAAAGTGGAATGAAATATGTGAATAATGATGAGCGACTTCCAGGCGAAGAATAGAAATGGTAGAGATGCACAAAAATATATTGAAAAGTCTATAAATGAAGATTTGAGAGAGCGAGATCTCTCTCGCTCTCTCGTTAGCTCTCTCGCTCGCTCTCTCGCTAGGGGGAGCGAGAAAAGAGAAGAGATGGATGAGCGAAATTAATACTAAGGAGAAAAATTATTGTACGCGGAAAAGGAACAAGCCCATGTTTGGAAGAATGAAAGAATAAGGAGAAAGAACTGTCGATTCGTTTGTATTTGATGTAAATGTTGTACGTAAAATTTAGAACAGTGTATGGATTGTACCTTTGTAACTCTTAAACCCGCTGGACTGAGTACGTGCAAAAAGTAGCGTAGGGTAAAGTTCCTCCTTCTAGGGAGCCAACTCTCTGTCGGAATGGCTCTCATGTCTCCGCCTCATCTGTCGATGTGAGAGGGGGCGCTGTTGTCTGATCCGCCCTACGCTACGCACGGGAGATAATGACCCCGAAATCTTTGTATATGTAGCAATACGCCTACTGAAAATTATCGATTAGAGAGATAGTACACTGAAATATATCTTTAGCGTGCTCTGGCGAAAATAGACATTTAATATGGGTTACTACTTAACATGGGTTTCGAGGTTACGCGAAGGTTACATCGAGTCTCATTGAGTTAACAAAACGGCGACTTTCATAACAATTTTTCCAAATCCAAAGTGGAGGAATTTTCAAAGGATCTGAGTTTATAAGAAAGGATTTCAGCGCGAACAAACGGTGTATTTATTATACAAACGGCAGCAAGACAAACACAAACAAACATTGCAGAATAGTTTACAATAGATCCATTTTCAAACTAACACAGAAAGTCTTACAAATCAATGGAATAAAGGAAGAAATCTGATGTGCTTGGAGTCGTGAGCTAAATTTTGTTCAGAGAATTTGTCGAGTAAAATACTCAATTTAGCAATTTAGCCCGCTGTATTTCAACTTTCTTGAGGCAATAAATTTAACCTAATCAATCATAGATAATATAAAGACCTACAATCGCTTAACAAGGACAAGAACACTCAGGATTTTAAACTAAGTACTATTTACAACAAATTTACGTTGCTTAGTTAATTATGGTTTGCCAGTGGTAAGCTATTTCGATATACAAGAACACCAACAAAAATACGTTTGTTGAGTAGTCTGTTTTTGACATGACTCGACGAAACAAAAGAAAAACCTGCTCGGTGTACCGTTTCCTTCTCTACCTCATGCGCCGGCCGGGAGTCTTCCTCGAAACGTCAGTGTTCCAAGTTTCACCATACTCGATTCCAAATTGAAACAAACACCACCACCTTCACCTGAGCAAGACGTCTGTTACAGGGCCTTTTAATTCCGATATAAGCTAGTGGAGACAATTCCATTGGCACGCTCTAATCTTGCATCTTTATGCAAGAACTGCGCCGCTAGCCGAACTTCTTAACCAAGCTCCGTGAAGTCACAGAAGTTAAGTGGCTCGAGTCACCGCGTGTTCCCGGATGAATAAATGTCTGGGATCCCCGGACTCTAACGGCACTGAGCGGCTGGGCGATAGGGATAGAGGGCAATAATTGACTTGACTTATGACTGACCTAGTATGTTCAAAGAGAACATACCGTTGATTGGCGGGAAATAAGTAGACGCTACCGATGGAAAAGACCGCGCTCATGTCCTCCTTTTTTATAGCCACGGGATTTCCAGTAAATATTGTCATTATAAATACTTTTTCCCTACGAGTTTTTATTTTCCATAAATGCATCAAATAGTGTAGTTTGATATGTTAGCGTGTCTTACCTCTAGCTCATGTCAAGGCCATGGGCAAGGTAGCAAGCTCAGTAGAGTTCCCGGGCACTGCATTCAGAGCCACTGGCGCGAGATTTAAAAGTAAGGGTTGTATAAATGCTCCAGTAGCGGTATGTCGCTGGAAACCTGGTCCATGAGTGTTTTGGAGAAGTCAATTGACACTTCTTTCCTTAAATGTGGCTCTTAATTCATATTTCCTCTTTTAAAGCAAAGAAATTATCTATTAAAATGAAATCGTACATGAATCAGATGTCATAGTGTGATATGACAGTTTAAGCATTTTGAATCACAAGTATTTTGATTTTGAAATCTCTTTTCTTAAGAGCGCAATAATTGCATTAACTATCTCCGTTCAGTTTAGGAGGTTTAACTGACACAGATTCTTTTATGTTAAAAGAGATGACCGGCCGAGTATTATTAATTTATAGAAAGCGAGACATACATATTTATACAAAGCGGTACATACAACAAATAATTTAATGATTTAATACGAAAACAAGGAAAGAATTTCTCGTTCAAACATATTTCTGGGACCTGGAAAAATACTGGGCAGAATTTCAAAAGAAAATTAGCATGAAATAGTCATAAGCAGTAAAGAATATAAACTTTATACAAATCTCGGTTGTTTGGAAGAACAAATCTGGCAAACATGTTTTCGAATGTTTCGTATGTGCCGGCGCGTTGTTACATCCCATTTCGTTGCATTCGTTAGTTTTGTCCCTAAAATTTGAAAGGGGAAGTGAAAGGTCCAGTTCTCTCACTTGTGCACTCTTAGCCTCCGCGCACGTTCCATAACCACTTCTTGCACAGAAATCACTGCTCCCCATAGCACGTCACGCACAGCTTTTAACTGTGTTGGATGTAAAATAAATAAAAAGAATTCTTCCAGCCACCGTGCAGTGGGAAGGGTTAGCAGAGATCTAATTGGGACCGGGAGCGGTAGCTTAGTGCACCAGCTGATGTCACTGCAGTGCCTCTGACCGGGAGGTCCTAGGTTCGAGTCCTGACGGCGGCAGGATTTTCGACCCTAGATTTTCAGCTAGCTCGAATTCAGTCGCTGTCTGGAGGAGAATTCTAGCGGTCGGCTGCTCTGATCGGTAGTTTTCCGTGGTTTCTCCGATCAACACCAGGCGAATGCCGGAGCAGTACCCTAACAAACGGACCGCGCGCAGTCTTTCTTTCCTCTTCCTGATCCTCTCCTCTCACACACTTAATAATAATATGCATATATTTAATAATGCCTGCATAAATGCATATATTAATACTGCACTTTGCGGTAAATTATATGACTGCGGCATCTTTATTTTTAAGGATTTATTAAGGATCTCTGTTTCAGTATTCACCGTACAAATAAAGGAATAAGACACACTTATTGTTCTTATAGTTAGAAACACTGAATTGCACTTCTAATATCACTTTTTCTCCAATGCATTTTTATTTTTGTTTGTTTTATATTAAAAATGTAAAAACTAAATTAAACAGTAAATAGATGATACTTAATGATAAAAATCGGGACTTTCGAAAACAAATAAGAACAGTTAGGACAGAGTCCAAAAATCAGTATATGTCCTGATCTATCAGGACGTCTGGTAACCCTAGGCCAGACGTCAGTGAACCTCACCCGTCTACTTTCCTCCCTTCTTCCGGTAGGTTCTCTTGACCATGGCAATGGAGGCGGTAGTCGCAGTAGCTGTATGGTGGCGCAAGCTAGTGGCAGAGTGACACACTACGAGGGCGATGCCATCTCGCGCTTCAAAAGGCGGCAAATCCAATGTGTATTAATTACTATTGATCGGAAAAAACCATAATGTTCCCCGTGATGCACTGGGGACCACGGAACTTTCACCAAAGCGGGAAATGTGAACCGCTGAGAGTTTGCGGAGCGGAAAATGTTCTAATTGCGTTAATACATTTTCAATAAAGTGTTTTCCTTTGAATAATTTTAATTACCTTTAACTAAAATATTAAATTTATCCGCCAAAAAGCAAACTCGAATTCTAATATGCTGATAAAAATATTGGACGCTTGGATCGCACACATTTTTTCACAAAAATGTCCGGCAAAATTATATGTTGTTTGCAAGTTTACATGTCTTTTTGGTTGCAAAGGTTTCGAAACATTCTAAAAGTTGCCGTTCGTTTAATGTATATCCCACACTTAAAAAGGCAGAAACTTTTCTATCTGAAATCCCTTTCTTGTTTTCTGGGATTACTTTCCCCTCTCGGCTAGAGGCAGCTATACAGGATTTGTCACTCATTCTGTTACTCGATGATTGGTTACTAATGATTCAGGGTGCGTAATCGGCTAAGGTCATTAGTCTCGTAAGTGTAGTGCGTGATTTTGGTCGGAAGGTGGCGGTGATCTTGCCCCGTCGGCTAGCGGGATTCTTCCAGCCAGGTATCTCCCACCAGCGGGTCACTGCCCCAGACGAGACACGCTCTAATCTCCCGACCGGTATCCTGGCATGCGTGGCAGTGTGCAGCATGTAACTGTAGTGTGTAAGTGGTAGGATAAGACAAGGAATGGGTAGGAAAGATCGTGGGCGGTTCGTGGTCCGTTTGTTAGGGTACTGATCCGGCATTAGCCTGCTTTTGGTTGGAGCAACCACGCAAAGCTACCGATCAGAGCAGCTGGTCGTTAGAATTCTCCTCCAGACAACGAGAGATCTCGACTTAGCTATCTGGCTAATAGGACTAGAACCCCAGAACGCCCGTCAGAGGCATTGCAGTGACATCACTTGATGCCCTGACCCTCCTCTACCGGTCTGTTACTCGAGAAAATCACTTTCCTTCCTCACCGAACTGAACTCATAAGCAATCTAGAAAATGTAATTCACACTGTGTGAGCGTGTGTTCTCACAGCTCATTAAGGATCTGCTGACCCCAGATCTGAGGAGCTCGCAAGTGTATTCGTTTAGTGCATGGTCGAATATGCGTCCCTTCGGGACGTAAAGGGTAAGCGGCTGTTGGCTGGAAAAAGCCATAGAAAAAACAGTAAAAAAACTATGTATCTGACGTATAGGGGAGAAAATCATCTGCGCACGCTTTCTTGAGTTTCAGAATCCCTTCCTAACAATTTAACTATTAATAGTTGAAATATATAATAATAATAATAATAATAATAATAATAATAATAATAATAATAATAATAATAAATTTTAAAAAGCGAGAGATTAATATTTCAAACACTAGATATTTTCGTTTACGAGTTACAGAAATCTTATTTGCAACGGTAAACGAACTGCAATTTTGATTTTTAAGCGAATCTAGATTTTACTGTTTGAAGTAATCTGATGAGTTCGCATGAAGATACTAAATTAAGAATATCTTCACCGCTCTTCCGCTTCTTATTCTTTTACAGTTCAAAATCGCTTGAGGTCGGCGCTTAATACAGGTTAATCTACGAAATGTGCCTGTCCTCTGTCCATGGGTCACGTGGTCTCGTAAAAAAAGGAATATTTACATGTTTATCATGGAAAAATCAATCCGTTCCCCGAACGAAATTGGCCATTAATGGAAGTGACCACTTAATTTTGGTGGCCATTGAAGCAGATTTCACTGTAAGTCAAGGGCACACTCACAAACTCCAAAAATGTGAACTGTGTGCCGTTCATCAAAATCTACGTTGTTGAATGTATTACAACAGTGCATATACCGTTCTCACAACACTGATAGCAATGCAATGAAACTTTCAGTGTATGCATGAAGAAACGCGTAACAGCTGAAAGTATATGTGCATCTCAATCTATAGAAACTGAGTTGTGTAAAATGAATTTGCCCGGTACGATTTGGAACACTTCAAAAACTACTGCCAATATTTAGAAAACATCGAAAAACGATTGTGTTTCGATGTTTTATACGATAATATTATGGGTGAGAAAATTATCGTTAGTTTGAACTCTCAGTCAAATGCGAAATGTAACTGACGTCTCGCTTCATGCTGCTGCCAATCATCTTCACGAGAATGAGAGAGAGAATCAGCTTTCACAGCCACCTTTCTTAAGATGAACTATTGCCTCGCCAGGGGAGAAGTGGAATATTTTCTAAACGCCTCCGGAAGAATGCCACAACCTGAGTTGGTATTTCAAAATTTTTAAGATATAGATTTATTTCCCCCAACACACATTTTACAACAAACCAATAATTAATTACTAACGTACTAATTTGAGCTATTCGCTTGTGATGCTAATGGCTTCGATTCCCTGTGGGACAACTCCATATTTGTTGTCGGTCAAAGTAGGCCATCCACTGGTGTAAACCACCTTTCGTGCATGAGGTCTGGTTCATTTCACGGTGGGAACTATTTACTGGTTGATCCCACTGATAGCAACTGAAAACTATCTGGATTTAATGATTGTGAAAACTGGTCATGAAAATCAAGCCTAAGTTCACTAGATTTCTACACAAACACAGTTATCAAGAGCAAGGCTTCAATAGAACTGTTACATCAACCAGACAATGCAATACAACAAATCCAGAAATGAAATACTTTTAGGTCAACTTAGTGGTGCTACAAAATCACATACTTTCATACATTGTTTCTTACGTTTGTAATTTTCGAAAATTCAGTGTTCATAAAAAATGAGACTTCTAACATTCTTTTAAGTGTCCCTTGTTTATCCGTGGAAAAATCTAAAGAAAAATTTGGATCGATTTTTGGGAAAATGTTTATTTTAAAAATTGCATTAACTTAAAGCGGCAATAACGCGAAAAATACTCATTAAATATGTGATTTTTTAAAACAGATTTAATTTAAGGAAAAATTTTAATTTCAACTTTATAGTTTTGAAATGTTAACCTTTTGCAATTTTCGAAAACACAAAGTTCGCCGTAAATGGTAATAGAAATATTTTTTTAGAGTTCCGATACATACGTGGAGAAAATTAAAAAAATTCGAGGCGTTTTTGAGAAAATAATAATTTAAAAATTGCATATATATCTGGGAATATTATTATATAATCTTGGGAATATTTATTTTGGAGAAAATCCGCTGAATGGTTTGGACGCTAGTTTTAACCATAGACGAACGGCCAGCAAGACGAACAGATCGACAGTAGTTTTGCCGTCAATCGATTTTTCGGTTTCAAGAATCCACAAAACATACATTCTGACTATACGTGTTAGAAGTAATTTACTTTATATGGAAACAATATTTATCCGCTTTCGCGGTGCGTCTGTCCTAAATTATCCACTTTTCGGTATCTGTAACCCACAAAACGTTTTTCTTGCCTTCTGCGTACTTATGTTTTTTAAAGGTTTTTTGAAAAGGGCCAAACACGCTTATCAAAATAGCGCAGGTTCCGTATTCGGTGAACTCGCAATATTGAACGGTGAACTCGAAAAATTGGAATATTTACAAATAATGTGAGAAAGTATGAACTGTTTTAGCACCATTCATTTATGCATGTTAAAGTGTTCTTCAAATAAAGAAACAGGTATGTAAGAAGTGGAGATGTTGGGCGATAGTGAATTGTAGAAACGAATACCTTTCATGAGCCATATCTTGCACATTGCAGGTAAGAGTGACCATTGGTTTTTGTAAAGGGTATTGAAGTTGGCAAGTGTCAAGGCATAGGAGAATCCCATTGTATTTTTCCAATTTCGCCCGTGTGTGTGACGCAGAAAAATAAAAATCCTCACAAGCGGGACGCTCCTCTTGTCGCGTCTCTCCACGCCGTACAAAAGGCAACGCACGTTGTAACGAGGGAGGTGGCCCGAGGTTCGCCCTCGCCACGCCTTTCAACTGGCGCCCGGCACCAGAGCTCTGGTCGTCTCGACCCGGTACACCGCCTCCTTCGCAGCACATCCCTCTACTCGCGCCGGCGACACCGCCTCCTCCGCTTCTTATGTCGCCTTCACCGCCATGTCCGCCGCCGCCGCCGCCGCCGCCGCCGCCCTGCCGCCGCCACCGCCGTCGCCCCGCCGCCGCCGCTGCCGCCGCCACCGCCGCCGCCGCCGCCGCCGCCGCCGCCGCCGCCGCCGCCGCCGCCGCCGCCGCCGCCGCCGCCCGCCGCCGCCGCCGCCGCCGCCGCCGCCGCCGCCGCCGCCGCCGCCGCCGCCGCCGCTGCTGCCGCCGCCGCCGCGGCCGCCGCTCCGCCGCCGCCGCCGCCGCCGCCGCCGCCGCCGCCGCCGCTGCCGCCGCCGCGGCGTCTGCGTCTCATGCATTCAAATACGGTCTCGCGGAAGACACTCGCCTTCGGTCTCCACCTCCGCTGTGGCCCGTCCCGCCCTCCAAACTCTCAGATGGTGTTCAAGGAACTCACGCTGCTGACTGCGTTTGCTACATCGTCTTGTTGCGGATTTCAGCAGTAAAAAAAATCTTTTATAATATTCTCTTTACGCTGATTACATTATTCCACATATATTTCGATGTTTCTATTCTTGGATCCGTAATGGTAACAAGAGAATTTATTTACTTATTTAACGTTGAAATCAGTAAAACTTGTCAATGACGTTCTGGAGGGGAAAAGCTACATGAAAGGTATACAAGCAAGATCACAAGATTTATAAGCATGTACTGTCTTGTATAAAACTGTTCTACAAAATTGTACAATACAAAAGGTAACTAATGCAGAAATACCATTAATATGAAATAAAATTTATATTCGTTTTATATACTCGTATAAAACAATATTGCTGCAACTTATTTTTACCTGGAATTTGAGCTTGTCTATCGGTTTTATTTGTTTAAATAACATGGAAATGATTTTTAAATTTATATACAAGCAGCATATGTGCATTTTTGTAGTGGGATGAAAAATTGATACTGGCACCTGATAAGTCTGGTCGTGTGTTGTAATTTTATAAAATTTATTATATGGAAATAGTTCTAAACATTGTCATTTAGTTTTGAGAAAAAAACAGTTATTAGTAAGTGAATGGGCAAGACAAAGAGTATTGCATGCTCCTTATGTTATCAAAGACTTTCAAAACCCACGTAGATGGCTCCACTCCAGTTGACTCTACTCATGGCTAATGGGAGGAGGAAGAGACACGAGTTCCAGGTTGAGTGGTGACCATGTCGTTCTGTCGGGTTCCTGCCTTTAATCCTCTTACTGCTGCAGTACAATGATGCTTCTTTTTTAAATTTAAACGTGTATTTACTATGTATCCATACATGTGAACAATAAGTGTTATTAACTTACGTAACTAGAAATACTCATTAGTAAATCTGCATTAATACACTTGATGAACATATAAGAACAAGAGTATCGCAAAAAATTTGTAACGCATATCCAGAAGCTTCAATTTTTAAATTCCTCTTATTTGTATGTATTATATAACTAAAATGTTCGTGAGTTTTAATTTTTGATTATATTTACAACTATCTATACTATTAATTTCGAACATGGGCATAAATTGATGGAATATTAAGCAGCCTCTGGCCAAGCGAAGTGTTTGGTTTCGTTAGATATCCAGGAATTTGAGAACAATCGAAAAGCAAAAGGCCCGTTTCGATTTTGAATGTAAAAAGTTGTGTTATTCTTCTCATACTATACATACCGCCTGAACGCTCATACTCGGCTCGTCCCTGCTTACTACATAGCTGATCGTATAGTTTTACCGTGTCATGCGACGAGGAAGAAAGAAGCTTCACTATTCACGTGTGCTGTTTCAGAAAAGCCATTTTTCGCTACTCCAGGACCTCATTTGCCACACACTTCTTAGCAGCATTTTTGCTGCAACGGGCCACTAGTATTTTTTTTACATCAACAGATGAAATTATAAAATGAGTGTGAATCACGCCGTTTGGAACACACCATGTTGACAAATTTTTGTATGATTTGAATACTGAATATACCAGAGCTTTAAACTAGTGTCCCAGAGTGCATCGAGTCCAAATAGGCTTTAAGAAAGATTTGTAAATAAGTAATATTGTTCGAACGGTAAAATTACACGAAGGTGCGACACCGCTAATGATTAGTTGATATTTCCGGGACCGGCAACTGATATTGTTATTTGTCCCCTAAGTGTAGTGAATGTTTTATCCCGGAAGGTGGTGGTGATTCCGTTTCCAATGGTTTGTGAGATCCGGTGCCGACCTGCACGCCGGCGTTTATGGGATATCCCTCTCCAAGTATCTCCCCCAGCGGGGCACCGCCCCAACCTCGACAAGCTCTTGGCTACCGACTGATCTTTCCACACGTATGGTAGCATAGTGCACATAAGGGGTGGGGATAGAGGGACGAAATGAAAGGAAAGACGTGCGCAGCCTGCGGCACGTTTGTTGGGGTACCACTCCAGCATTCACCTGGTATTGATAGGAGAAACTACAGTAAACTACCGATCAGAACACCCGACGACTAGAATTCTCGTACAGACACCGGTTGAATCCTCCTTAGCTATGTAGCTAGAGTCAAACATACGCCACTGACAGGACTCGAATCCTAAAAGCTACTAGTCAAAGTCGCTGCAAAGTCAGCGGCAGTGCTGAGTCTCAGCTAAACTCAGTCGATACAACGGCAATGATGGTGAGGGTGCCGATCAGTACGAACCACGGACGGCAGGCGCCGGTCACGCCCAGGCAGGGCTGCTTGGGTGTTGGCGGACGGAAGGCGCTGGGTCCTGAGGCTGGCGGCGGCCCGGCCATTCGGAGGCTGAAGACGCTCTCTGGTGCCGGCGGGCGGGACGACACCGGTATCCCTTCCCAGAGCGAGTATTTTTTTTTCGAAAATGCTGAAGTTTATGGTCGACTTTGATGGCCGAGATCGTGTAGAGAGGCATTACGACGTTAATATCGATCGAAAGGACACCGGATTTAAATCCTGCTCGGCAATTGGTGTTTACTCTTATGCTCTGGCACTGTGGAAACTCTCACTCACCTTACACCACCTTTTAATACTATCCCATCTAGCGTGGCCTTCTCAGGTAGGGTAGAAGCATTATATTTGAAACATGTACACGTTATATCTGAACAGCATCATTCACTAAGGGCGTGTGTGCCGGCCGGTAAGGGAGGTGTGGGAGACGCTAGGTTGCGTGCAGTGAAGGCATCCGCTGGCGTTAGCTCGATGCAGCCATGGCCCCCTCGACCCCCCCGCTCTATTCCGGTAGTGCAGGACCGAGCAGCAGGGGCCAGCGCCCCACACTACTAAGATGCACCAAGTACACCGAGAGAAAAAGAACCCGCACACGAGGTGATGGAAAGCGGGACTTGGCAGGTACCGTGGTGGCCGCAAATGGAGGGCGAGCCGACTCAAACCGTTAGGATAGTATTGTGAACAACCACTTAAGAAGTGGTTCCTTCCGGTAAGAGTTCAACAGGCATACTATGCACACATACTAAAGAATATGGGTAACACGCGTGAAATCCGCCTTTTGAATTAGGTTGTAATAGTTTAAATTTTATATTTGAATAATTGAAAGTTTGTTAAACTTCAATAAATAAATCGTGGATTCCTTGTATTAAGGGCAATAAGAACACTAAAACTCTTGTTCTATGAAATAACGATTTCAATAGCATTTATATGCCGTACTTTTTATTTTTAATAATAAATAACAATATTATTAATAATAATAATAATAGTGTTAAAAAACCTCTTTAAAACTTTTATTTGTTGTAACAGGTTTTAACGTTCTGATTGTTCTTATTCAAAGGTATCCAGAGTTTATTTATAGAAATACTGTAGAAGTAGTTTCGTGAGGAATGTCATTCAAACTCGCGGTACCAACATGGCGATTGCTTTGCTAAGCAAACTAAATCCAATAGCTTCATCAAATTCGTTTTAAATCATCTATAGAACAGCGCAATTAACATGTGTACCATTTATCCATTGCTGTAAATAGTTTGCCTCTTACACGGCGTTCTTAAATGGCGTCATTATTATGAGGTATTTTCCTTCCTTTCGATGCTCGGTTTCGCAGCCAGCTACGTTGCAATATCGATTTCTCCCACTGACTAGAAGAGAATTCCAGAGGACGGCTGATAGAATTCGCACGATATTTTACCGAGGTTTCTTCAATCAATATCCAGCGGATTCCGGAGAATTATCTCAACAAACGGATCAAAGACCGTGCGTGAGCTTCCCTTTCTCATTCTTTTTAATTTCTCGCTACCGCTTACGCAATAGAGAGTTAAAGTTATCTAATACTGTACGAAAAACGGCGAATTTTTTGGCGGAAAAACTTATTACTGGGCCCTAGTAACGAAAAAGTGTTCCACACGATTTTTAACTGTTTCTGACGTAAAATAAAAAATAAATAAAAAGTGGATAAATCCAGATGCTAAATTTAGAAAAAAATCCTCTATCACGTGGTGTAGTCATAATCCATGTTTTGTCCCCGTCTGTTAACAACGCTAGCGGCTAAACCGTTCAGTGGATTTTCTCCAAAATTGATATTTCCCAGTCGAGCTGTGTTATGTCACGACCCTCTTGAATCTGAAACCGATATTTTAATTTTGGGGGTACTTTATATGAAGCCCCAGAAAAATTTTAAAATTTTAAAGGCCCTTTTTTTTTTTAGTGTGAAGTACGTTTAAGCGCAGGTCTCATTTCCATATTTAACTCGTTTTTCAAAAATTGCAAACACTTTTTCGGCGTCTTTCTACAACTACAGTTATGAAGACAGATTTTTCCCTTAATGAAATGTTTCTTAAAGTTAGGTTTTGAAATGAGGTCATGTACAATTTTTCAAAAATTTGAGTACTTTTCGCATAATTTTGCGTGAAACGGAAGGCGAGAAATTTGTGCTCTTTTAGCACCACTAGTTCTCTTTTTCCCTTTAGCACATTTATAGGCATCACACTAACATATGTCGGGAGATCAATCGCGAACGAAGGCCTTGCCTCGACGGAGGCAGTGCCCCGCTGGGGAAAATACCGGGAAAATGGAAAACCCAGACGTGTCGGTCGGCGCCGTGCCTCACCTTCTAGAGGGGGAGGAACTCCGGAATCCCTTTATAACATACGCTATACACACGGGGGAATGACCGACCTTGTTGACGCTCCCAGAAACACGAAATACTTACTGGGTGGTTGGTGATGGGCATTTATTCCGCTCCCAAGCCTTGCGTGGCTTTCCGCATTGCATGCTTCTTGCCAAACGCGGTCCTGGCAAAACTTGCTACGAACTGAGATGGCGCAGGGTCACTGCAGTGCATCCGCCCGGAAGTTTCGAGTCCCAACGGTGATATGATTTTCGACACTTTCTGGATAGATAGGCCGATTTTAACCGCTATCTGGAGGAGAATTCTGTGACCGGTTGCTCTGATCGGTAGGTTTTTGTGACTTCACCGTTCGAGACCCGGTAACAGCCAGAGCAGTACCCTAATAAATGAGCCATGGACCACGCGCCATCTTTCCTTCCTCTTGCTTGTCCTATCACCCCTTATTTACAACAGACACTCTTACATGCAGTACACTACCACACATGTCCGGATCGTAAAGCTTGCCCTGGCTGGGGCAGTGGCACGGTGGTGCGAGATACCTAATTGGGGAAACCCCCGAAAACCGACATGGTTACACCGTGGTTTTCCTTTGCGGAGTTCACAGCCAACGTGTGCGATAATAACATAACTGAGCATAACAAGAAAAGTAACATTAATTTTAACAATGATACATAATGCATTATTTACCATTTGGACTGTATAAATGAGTATAAACAACCTGTAACAACTACTGTACTACAGCTCCCGGGTCAATGACCCCCATCTCGATCAGGTTTTTCGTCCAGTTTCCCTGATCCATTGAGCAAATGCTGAGATGGCCCCTTGTTTTGCTTCTGGACATAAATGTAACTTCATTTTCTGTGCACGTCTTCTAGAATTCAGTGGGAAACACAATTCTTCAAATTATCGTTTCCATGTTGTCGGGCAGGAAGTAATAAGAGCCAAAATTTATTGCTTATTTATCTTTGAAAATAGATTTTATTACATGGGAGTTTTTTTGTTTTTTTTCTCCCTTTCAAAATTCAAAATTTATTGCTTATTTATCCTTGAAAATAGATTTTATTACATGGGAGTTTTTATTCAAAATTTATTTCTTGTTTATCCTTGAAAATATATTTTATTACATGGGAGTTTTTTTGTTGTTTTTTTCTCCCTTTCAAAATTCAAAATGTATTGCTTGTTTATCCTTGAAAATAGATTTTATTGCATGGGAGTTTTTTCCCTTTCAAAATTCAAAATTTAAGTAGTATATGACTAAGTGTAGGGATCACAGAATTTTGAAAATGTGCACACAATTCACTTTTCCCCATAGCACGTCATACGCAGTTTTTAACTGTTTTTTGACGTAAAATAAATAAATAAATAACATGCACCACACTTATGAGACTAATGAATTTAGCAATTGACGCGCCCGGGAACACTAATCAATCAACAAATTAATTAGCAGGAGTGTTACGGACGAGGGATATCTTCAATCTAAAATCATACATGCACTAGCTGAAAAGGTGTGTTTAAAATTGTCTCTAATAATGAATTAAAAGCTATATCACCAGTAATCAACACACAATTGAAATTGTCAGAACAAAAACCAAGTAACATATTTTTTTTCGAAATTCGAATTAATGACCATTCCATATAGATGAATATTGTACCTTTTTGAGAAAATTTCTCATAATTCTCCGCCATACTTTTTGCTGCCATCTATGGGCGAACATTTTGTACTATCAGAACATTGGCGACAGTGTTTAGAGCAAAAAGCAAGCAAATGCGCCAGATTATTTGCGACAGTTTGGACGCAAGTGTTTTACACGATTGTGATGAATGAATCTGTTGTAAAGAGAAGAAAACCATATCTAGAAGTCCATGACAATATGTTTTATATATTTTCAAGTCATTTTAGGAACTATTTATGGAAATGGAAACAAAATATTGTATGTTTAAAAAATAAGGTAATAGGACACTGCTTTATGTGCACGGAACGCGTTTCTTACCCAGTTATTTTTTGCAGAAGATATTCTTAATACTTCCAATCAACACGAAGGAGACGATTTGTAAATCACTGGAAACCATCTGTGTTGTGGGTCAAATTCTGGATGGTAAAAGCAAAAACGCTTTGAAAGTATAGATCATAAATATAGAGTGTAAATTATAAATTAATACATATTAATTATAAATATATATAATATAAATATAATTAAATATAAATTTGTGAACGGGGCGCGCCTCATTTCCACCAACCTCAAAATGTTCGAGGGAGTAGGACATGGCTCCGAAGCTTCAAACAGTTGCGTGAGCCGAACACCCGCGTCAGAGACGACTAGGCATGCCATATCAGAGTGCAAATCACACAGTGCCACACTGAGGCTGCGGCACAACCGCGTATGAATGTATTTAAAGAACGTGGCTGCAGCGAACGGATGTTCCGTGATGTTTAAGAACCAGGCAATCGGAGGCCGGCGACGCCCGGATCTGATCGCGGTAAAGACGTATCAAGCAATGTGCATTGATGGAAAGGTGTGCGCGGCTTACTGGGACGCTCAGAAAGAAAAATACGCCTACAAAGTGGCAAAATATCATGAGATCCGCCCCGTACTACTGGCCAGAAACTACCGGGAGGTCGAGATCCTGCCACTTGTGGCGGGGCCCTGGGCGAGTGGTATCTGTGCGGCGGTGCTTCGTAAGAGGTTACCTAAGAAAGCAATCAAGATCACCATGTTTCCAAGAGACCAAGAGCACCCGCGAGAAAATTGTTGCCTAGGTAATAAACGGCAGCGCCGTCTGCTGTTACACGCACACTTACCAGAGAGACCTGATCCCTGTCGAGTATCGCCGAGTGTGTAAGTAAACATTCAAGCAGGGCTTCGCGAGAACCGTGCCGGCCGACGCCCAATCGTCTGTGTGAGGGGGTACCTCGCGTGGAGCGGACACCACCCACTATCAGCCGAGGGAATGCAGCGCCCCTGTTTGAGCCCGGTGGAAGAGATGGAGACCCTGCACTGTAGTGCGCAACAAGGTTGCTGCTGTGGCGTTGCGCATCGCTTCCTTGCGAGCCGTGCCGGGAAAACCGTCCTCCCCATTGCTTAAGCCGGATGCGGGGTTGGGGGCGGTTGGCATGCGCTGTGCACGCTGACGCGCGCCGAGATGAAGACGCGCTGAATAGGCCAGGGGGATGGGGCAGGAAACTCTCTAAATATAACTATAGAGAAAGGTTAGTGCGAGTCGTGGACTATGTCACAAGACTCCTAGAGGAGGCTGGCCGTCGAGCCTTCCTGACGCCTGTCGGCATGGGAGCGCCGAGGGGAGAGGGCGAGCCTCCGGGTACTTAAGGCTGCACGAACTGCGCCCACGCGGGATATGTAGAGGGTCGAAAGGCCGAGTGATATCTCCTGTGCTATCCTAGCACGCGGTCTTCGAGGCGAAGACCGGTTTGGCGTCAGGCCATGTTGCAACGATAGTTGAGGGACTCGGCGTCCGACAGCTTCGCACCACGCGTTGCTAGCTTGCTTTAAAGCAGTGGTGGTGGGTTGGGCCTAGGGACGGTCGCGGGGTTTCGCGGCTAAGAGATTGGAAAGGTTGCCGGAGATTTTTATTTTGTAAATTATTGTGTAAATATAGTTATAAATTTCTTTTAAAAACAGTCATCTGTGTTATTTATTTCTAGTACGTCATACTGCAGTGACGCCTGTGCTGTAGGTCTACAATAGATTAGGTTATAGGTTAGAAATTTAGTTATTTAATGCAACAAGGACGCCTGCAACATAGACTAGTTAGAATTAAATTAGATTAGGAAAGTGAGAGAAGGGTTAAGTATGTGTTACAAGAGAGGAGACAACTTCTAGACCAAACAGAAAAGGCCTTAGTAAGAAAGTAATTACTTATGCATATACCATGTGGCTCACCTAAGATGGTCCCTTGAATTTTCTCCTGAACCGTTGCAGATATTAAGATGCGGTTTTCACTAAAACGACTATATGCAAGGGGCACATATGGTAATGCATAATATTATTCTATTGCATTTTTTATTGCAGAGATATTGACCCAACTTTGATTTTTTAAATGGAACCCTATAGATGTTTTAGCTCATCGTAACAAGAGTGAAGAAACGAGTTCATAAATATGCAATACGCTTGTTATGATGAGCTAAAAAATCTATAGGGTTCCATTTAAAAAATCAAAGTTGGGTCAATATCTCTGCAATAAAAAATGCAATAGAATAATATTATGCATGATCATATGTGCCCCTCGCATATAGTAGTTGTAGTGAAAACCGCATCTCAGTATCTGCAACGGTTCAGGAGAAAATTGAAGGGAACATCTTAGGTGGGCCACACGGTGTATGTAGTGCTTAGATAGAAGTAGTGCCCCATGAGAAGAGACAACCTCGATCTTTGAAAGACTAAACAATAAAAGTTTAAACAGCTTCGAACACACCAGTAAAACGAAATTATTCATTTGTTTTTGCACCCATATATATGTAGTGATAAGCTACCATATTTGTAAACTATTTTATCGAGAGTATATTTGGTTTTAAAAATGGATGGAAGTGATTAGACAGACTTCAAGAATATTAGATGTTCGTGAAATGACTGCTGATGATGTATCAGTGAAATCCCTGGCTGTAAAAATCAATGAAATACGTGATTACAAAAGATTCAGAAAGGAACTTCATATCTTAGAGGAGGGTACAGCGTATTCGCATTGAACGAAGAATCCCTATACAATTATTTTTTAAAGAGACACTAAATGAGGATATACATTTTGGGAACGTTACTTTTTAAAAATTCGAGCTGGTAGACCTTCTGGAGTAAATTTCGAACAATTGAACCCAGAAGAAGCGAAAAGTATAAAAATCTGTAACATGTTAAAAACTTTATTTCACCAGTTAACTACACATTTTTTGACTTTTCTCGTAAAGCAGGGCCTACACATAACAAAAAGAGAATCCCGCCTGGTTCCACACTGTCCAATGAATTCGTTGTTCAACGCAAAATTCTTTCAAGTGATGACGATGAATGATGTATTAGAAATTCAGTTAAGTTACTTTGCTTTCCTTTATTTGTAGTTATATACGTGCAATATACGTTTATAATTTTCTACATAAAAAGTTTTCATGTTACTATTTTGAGTTTAAAGCACTTATATTTTCAATGAATCCAGCATTATTGCACTTACCTGGTTTTGGCTCAGAAAATGGTACAGGTTGAAAACAGGTAAGTGGTTTTTGAAAATTGAAGTATTGCATTGCAGCTTCTTGGTCAATGATCTCCCATCTCGATCATGTTTTTCGTCCAGTTTCCTTGATCCATTGTGCAAATGCTGAGATGTTATTGTAATGCTTTTGTAGCAAATGACAAAGTCGCCATATGAGATATTTTTGTCTTTAAAATTTGTGTGAAGTAAATAGTGTGGTATGTAGTCCATTCACACTACAAAAATGCAACTCTTAGAGATAGTGCAAAAATGGACACACCACTGTGAAGTTTAAAAATGTGGATTTCGATTCTTTTTTTTTATCAGGAGAATGATGAAGGTGTTACAACTACCGATGAGAGCGACCGACCGCAAAGGATTCTTCTCCAGATAGCCGCTGAATTCGACACAGCCGTCTAGCTGGCTAGTGTCGAAAATCTACCAACCAGAAGACTCGAACGCTTGGACTTCCTGGTTAGAGACAAAATGGTTGTCACACTTTCCCATCTCAGCCGGTCTTCGCCGCAAGAGCTTCCACGAATCCCGACCTTTGGAGAAAATGAAGAGGACAGCGGCCACGTCGCAGTCTGTCGGATAGTAGCTGTCCTCAAGTAAATGGTGCTTTAGGAGGTGCGCGCGCGCGCACGAAAAATTAACGAGAATTCGACCGAAAGCTCAGTTTTCAAACACATTGCAAACCTAGCCAGCGAGAACAAAAGAGCTGGAAGCTGTAAACCAATTTCTGCTCAAAGAATAAAGAATGTTGTTGGATAAATAAGTATTCATTGACGTTTATTTGAAATAACCTGAGAATTAATCTAAGAATCAAGGAAGGGAAGAAAACCAGTGGTTACACAAATCTGCAATGCAACCGGAAACAACAAAACACATCTGGTTCCGAAAGGAAAACGTGGCGGAGATATCCCCCCTTTCCCCAGCGAACTCGGAATGTCATTGTGCTGTTGTGGTTCAGCATATTCATATACTGAGATAAGGGATAGACCGTTCACTAGTCGACATTCTTCGACTCTCCGAACGCACTGGCTCTTGTATTTCAAAGACCGTGCAACTTTCCACATAATAAAATTCTTTGGCGAAGTAGGAACCACTTTTCGAACTTGTAATGAATTTTCGAGAAGAATAATAGTTCTGTTTTCGCTGTCATTTCACCCCATTCCTGTCGGAATTTTTCTCGATTACTTTGCCTCTCCTTCGAGGTCTTCAACAATAGATTATTCTCATACTTCTGTATATATTTCCTTCTTCATATTCCATTGTGCTGTCAGGTATATAAATATGATTTATACACTGAGAAATGAAATATTTTCCCGAATTTAAAGAGAAATACATTTTGCAAAGTCTAAATGTCTTGAAAGAATTCGCGGTTGTAATTGCGGTAATGGTTCAATTTCAGGATCTCAAAAACGTTTTATATCTCGCAAGCAATTGAGGTGCTCAGAACAAAAACCCAGGTATTGACAATTTCATGAAATGGAGAAAAACAAAGTTAAAACGTGAATAATAAATTAGGAGCTTTCCCCGTGCAAAGACATTTCGGGTAGTCACTGAGATATTCCTAACGAGTAATATTAGAGAAGTATATATTTACAAAGTTAAAAACTAAACTAATATTTATTTATTTATTTATTTATTTATTTTTCGTTAAAAACAGCGAAAACAGTGCATGACGTGCTATGGGGAGAAGTGAATTCTGTGCACGTTTTCAAAATTCGGTGATCCCTACACTAAGTCATATATTACTTGAATTTCGATTTTAAAAACAAACAAAACAACGCTCCCATGTAATAAAATCTATTTTCAAGGATAAATAAGCAATATATTTTGGGCTCTTATCCATGATGTCCTTCGTCAAGGAATAATACTTCCTGTCACGACAACATGGAAACGATAATTTGAATAACTATATTTCCCACTGAATTATAGAAGTAGTGCATAAATAATGAAGGTACATTTATGTCCAGAAGCAAAACGAGGGGCCATAAAAGGAGTATATAAAGTATGAGCAAAAGTATTAATATTTGAATTACTCAGCGTTCCCAATAATACTTGAAAACTCAATAGAATACACTTAAAACGCATCACACAATACAAGCACACTCCCATATGAATCTCTTTCGTTCCGCGCGTTTCAAAGGCGACAGTTACCTGTCCTATGCCTCCACTTTCTATTGTCCTTGTAGGACAGCGGGCTGTCCTATCCTATTTATGGTTAAGTAGTTACATATCTTACAATACAAAATTATTCTGATATAGGAGTATAACAAGTGCGAGTAAAAAAATATTTCGTTAAATTAATCCGTTTCTGATACCACTTGAAAACCAAACACGCAATGAAATTAAAACGTAGCCCCACTCATTACAAGCACGCGACTGCACACGACTGTCTTTTGAGCGTTTCCTCGGCGACAGTTGATTCCGTCTGCATCTATTTTCTACTGTTCGGACTCAAAACATGAAGCTCGTTCATGTGAGAAAGGACAGTCTATTGTGCTACGAACTGTGTTCTGCACTGTTTCCAGGTATTTACACGGTGCCAGTCCCTGTTTTACTGACTGTCCATCAGCTAGCTACTTTTTGTATACGGTACTTAATGCGGAAAACCAACGGTTTGCAGTGAGCCTTTCAACCAGCGTTCCAGCAAACGAGGTCCATTGCGAGCATTCTTGCGCTGATAACTAATTAAGTCTATTTTAGGTCTATTTTAGTACGTCAGTTTTAAGAGTTCACAACCGGCAACAACGAACAGACTTTTAGGAACTAAAGAAGAGAACTAATGTGGACATTGCCTGCAATGTAAAGAGCCACAAAGAGGTGCTGCAAAAGATACGAAGTCGTTGACAACGACGGATGCGCTATGGATAGTTGCAAGTGATTTGGAGATCGATATGAACACGCAAAGGGTGACGTTATGTGGCAATACTTCCATTGTCGGAACCAGAGGCTGCCGTCGTCTCTATTAGTTTTTTGTGCAATGACAAACCGGGAAACGACCTTGTGACATTTCCGTCACAAATCACGCGGAGGGTTCAGTGCGGAACGGAGGGTCAGTAGAATGACAAATAAATTCTTCATCGGGGATTGCAGAGGAAGCGCTAGAAAATTCCTTGAATGAAAGGAATTTGTCTCCTAGATACCAGTTCAAAATCTCCATAGTACGTTGGTTGCAACCTGAATATTGCAAATAAGAGTTATTACATATGTTAGATTTCTTTCGTTTAGCCTACTTGATGATCTGCATTTTTACAATTTAATAGAGTGCATTTATGGTGTAAAAAGAGACAATGTTTAATGGAGTACAAAGTGTCAAAAGAGACAACGTTGTTCATTTACTTTTACATTGCATAATTGCATGCAGTTCCTAGAAGTTTGTCTTTAGCTACATACATACAATTCTGTCAGTCGTGAAAGGATGTTTTTTCTCTCCCGCTAATTTAGAAATCAAGTACTGTATATATGTATACACACACACACACACGCGCGCGCGCGCGCGCACACACACACACACACACACACACACACATAGTGATGGACCAGATAGTGGTTCACTACAAAAATTAGGTAAAAAGGGGGCAGGTGTTCTTTCTCGTGAACGGGCTCGTGGGATTCCACAAACATGGAAAACACATATTATAGAACATTAACAATTTATTACAGATGTTTTAAGCGAAACAATATTAACAAAAAATGAAATATTTAGTGATTGATAATATTTGAAATATTATAAACCTTGATGATCTCTCTATTGACTTTCAAGAATGTCATTACACATTATTTCTTTACTTCGGTCTCTTTCATGCCTTGTGGGAGGTCCCTTTTTATGTACTGAATTGTAACCATCCTTATAAATGTTACAAGATTACAAATGCCCTTTCAAAATACATTAATACAGTAATAATTCCCGTTACAATAAAAATTCCAGTTTGGGAACAGCCTGGCAACGATTTCGTTGCGAACCAAATTTCGCCCCGTTCACCGGCTCCGGGCTGGGCCGCGTGATGGCACACGTCGGCTTCGCTTCGCTCCGTCTCGTGGCCTTGATTTCAGTACTTGCGGCCCCTCTCTGATTGTCTGCTAGATTCCCACACTGCCTCGACTTGCAAGACAATGCCTCTCGCCGCCGATCTATCAACGAATATTTCATATGGAATATCAATGGATATTTCATCTGTCCGTTTTACAATATTTACCTTCCGCGCGCGAAATGTTACTATTCAGACTACTGCACTGTGATTCATTACAGGGTTACGCAAGTGGCTTATCTGCTCATATATTACAGGACATATTTCTCACACACCACCAATACTAAGGGCATTGCATCTACACACTGTCTCTCGGTATAATTTTCAACACATCCAAATTTATTTATCAGACGCCCCGATGATGTATCGCAGTGTTTCTTTCACTCGCGGATACGCTGCCCCACACGTGTCCACATGTTCTCGCTTTTCTCCAGTCCACACTGCTACAGTTTATGCAATTAATATTTCTTTAACATCACTCATTCATATTTAATAGTTAGCATTGCTTTTGTACCGTTTTGTCCCGAAAGATCGATGCGGATCGATGCGGTTGTCCTTTAAAGGGACTCTTTACATCTGGTGTGTGTTTGGGTGATTTTAGATGGAACTGTTGCTTCCCTCCCCCGCACAAGATCGAGGATTGAGGAGCTGGGGTATTTAAGAAGGGTAACTTTATTAGGGTAGATAGGTCATTTTTTGGGGGTAGTAGGACGACGGACAGACGGAAGGATAAGGATAGGATAGGATTGGAAAGAAAGAAGAAGGGTATATTATACATATTGCAGCCTCTTCCCCACATTTCCTTTTCCGTATTAAGAGGGGAAGTTGTTAACGAAACGTGTTTATTTGTTTAAAAAGAATAGAGGCAACTCCCAATCTACTTATAAAAATTAAAATCAAAATAAATAACAATGAAAATTATGTTTGAAACAAATTTTGAAAAAAAGGTATTATAGTAGCAGTATTACACATGTTCTTAGAACAATTCCCAACACTTCCTCAAAAACATTTGAAGTAATTACACAATCTTCCTTGACAGCATTTCGCTTTTCATGATAGAACAATATTACAAAAGCATTTTGCTCTCGAGAAAGCTACGTAAAGTCAACGGAAAAAAGCACAACCCTACTCTTTGGAATATTATTTAACTTTATTACCGAACTGAGAGGTACGCCCGGGCAATTTAATAGCCTAAAATATCAATTAGTTTAATTTCACATACAGCTGCAGATTCTGCACGTCTCTGAATAGGTGCAGTAGTATACAGAAGCGTCATAGCAGCAAAAATGTAACAATGTCCAAGAACATCTTATCCTGTAGAATATGATATGAGGGACTTTTCTTTGAGGCCACAGACCACAAAATTCCACGTTTAAGGGACATACAACGCTGCATTTCGAAGTTATTTTAATATATAGATTTTGACAATGCTATTGAGGGTTGCGGGTTGCATTTAACATTAACATTTAGGTGGGTTTTTTCAACAAATCTTTCTTAGTTGAAAGTGAAAGTGCAATTCGTCGCGTCTCCATGACACGTGTGTGTGTGTGTATATATATATATGTATATATATATATATATATTGTGACGTCACGGGGTTATACGAACCCGTAACGCCACCATAAGCCACTAGAAAAGACCAGAGAACTGAGAAATAGGGTACGAGGCGGAGCGATGGTCCGAGAAGGCGACATCTACCCGCAGGTTTTCGCACTCCGATGTCCAAAGTTAGCGGATAATATTTTCTCGAGAGGGCGCGAAGGAGGAGAAAATTCACCCCTCCAGAAATTTTTCCCCAGGCGGAGTTGCATAAATACCGTGACGCACTTCAGTAGAGCTCTCTTACGACTTCGACAGCGACGGCGACTCAACTAAATTCTTCAGCGGTAGTAATCGGTTAGTGCAGGAGTATAATTTTACTTGCTTTAGTAAAGCTGATTTAAGAAACGCGGTGATAAGTGATAGAATTCAGAAGCAAAGTGCATGTACAGCATTTGCACTAACATTACGCGAGTAAGCAAGCGTTGTGACTGCTCGAACTTAAAATAGTTTCATCATCGAAGTAAATTCGCGCAGAAGGACTCTGAACGAAATCCAGTATTTAATTTTGTACGCCACGACCACGCACGCTCAAAGTGTGGTATGTCGGCCGAGTGCTAGAAGGAGTCAATTCAAGCACGTTAGTTAATTAAAACTGGAAGCGCGAGCAACGGGTACGCGGCAGCCGGCAGAAGGACGACTCAACACTCAAGCGTAGGCGAGAAGGACTTGGACCAATTCATGGTGTGTACGAGTCCGAGGACGAGAGAAAGGTTTGGAATTTGGACGTGTGGCGTCATCCTGAGATCGAGCGAAAGAAGAGGTGCGACCGCGGGACATCAAACCAGTCGAGTGACGTGGCGAGGACTGCGAGCGGCCGAACCCCCAAGGTTAACTGACGGCGAGCGGGAAGGAAATGTCGAGGTAAAGAACTGGCAACTTCTATGCGACAATTTGTTGGGAAACTGTGTAGCGTTAAACACCAGGCGTAGCGTCCTAAAATAGGTGGAAGTTCCAAATAATTACTGGGAAAATATTTCAAACGTATGAGCGGGAGTTTTGATTTCATTCGCTGTACGCACCAGTAAATTCGTTGAATGCCATACCTTGTACAACTTTTCTAAAGTAAATTATAATTGTTCATGTAATGTAAAAGTAATCTTATTGAAAGTATTGTTTCCATTGTATGATGTCAGGAATAATCAGTTGCTATAATTTTGTAAAGGGTACGATTTAGTAACGTGTGTGTCACGTTTATTCTTGTGCTAGAGTTAACAGCGTTGTAATAAATGCGCAGCTCAAGGCTGACCTCTGTGAAGTCTATAATAGAATAATTGTAGAGAATCACTTAAAGGGCCGTGCACGGAGAAAACTTTAGATTAACTACAGTTAAATGAGGTAGACGAAATAATTGAGAAGGAGGTCAAAGCAAAAGTATTGTAAATAGTGCGTATTGAAGTAATCAGGCAGTCAAGGTGACGCCTATACATTCTCTTATGGTTGTGTTATTTCTGTTCTTTTGTTTCTGTTTTCTTTGCAGTGACCATCTACGTAAAGTACATACTTATCGTATATTTGTGCCACTGTGTAATTTGTTTTACTGAATATATGCTCATTTTACCAGAATTTTATATAATTCATTGTGTCAAGGGTTCAGACCTTTCTCATACCCGAAAGATCCTGCTTCCTGAGAATTTAAAGCTCGCTTCACGAGCATTCATAGTTTCACGCTTCATCGCCACCGGCTGGAAGGTAGTAGGTGGGCGTGTTATAATATACACACACACACACACACACACACACGCATTGCGATTGAGCTCATGTTGGTAGTTTGAATTGCGCGGTCGCCATAGCCGTAGCGCGGCGACTCGTTCGGAATGCGTCACGAGAGCAGGTAGAAACGGGAAAACGAGAACAAGCAGTTAGCGCCAGAGAGGAAATGACGGCGGAGCGCACTCGCGCTCTGGCATTGCCAGTGAGAGACCGGAATGAAAAAGAACCGCATCGATGTTGAAAAAGAAATGGAAAATTATATTGAGGAGTTTAATGAGAAAATTATCCGTACCAGAATTGCGACCAAAAAAAATTATGGGTTTTCAATAAATGGAGAATTGCTGTTGATACTCATATGTATTTCATGTAACAAATATTTCTTAAAGGTACATACGAGATCGTATAATTCATCTTCTAAATTGTGTTTTGATCCTTGATACTGGAAAGTGGAATGACGACAAAACTTCCGATCGTCCATCCGTCATGGCGCAACGCTCGCGACTAAACCGTACTGACAATTTTCTCCAAAATTGATATTTACCCATCGATCGGAGTGAATTTGATGCCCTGCACGTTTAAAAGGATATATTGAATTTTAGGGTACTTTACAAGAAGCCTCATCATTTTCAATAGTTTCTCAAAAATGGATACAATTTTTATTACAATTTATTCTTAGGGAAGATTAAAAAAGACGGATGTCTTTAGGTTGTCGAAAGAACGCTTAAAAATGGCGCAGTTCTCGTTTTTGCCGAAATCTCTTCATTTTCGAAAAATGCAAACGTTCATACTTTTTTCACCATTTCCCTACCACTACAATATTGAAGATTCAATTTTTTGCAGGAATAAAATCTGTTGTTCAAAAATATATCCTGAAATACCTTGATGTACAATTTTCGAAAATGTGAGTATTTTTCACGTAATTTGGCGTGAAATATAGACAATTATTAAGCAATGTTTTTCTCAAAAACAGCTCAAAATTTCTCTTTATTTTTTCTCGAATAGCGCATTAGACGCAAAAAGTTGTGGAAGTTCCATTTTCGGATAACACTGTATTTTCGATAGTTGTAAAAGTTTTATGTTGTAAAAGTACAATTTTGATGATATGGATTCTTTTCTAATTAAATTAAGTTCTATAAAAATTGATTTTTATATAAGGTCATGAACACTTTTTTGAAAAAAAGAGCGATGTTATCGTAATTTTTGCTTATATGCAATTTACAGAAAATATTCTCAAAAAGGACTCACACTTTTTTTATTTTTTTCTCGGGTACTGCAGTTGACGCTGCAAATGGCACAGGTCCCACTTTCGGTACTCTCTCTGCGTTTTCAAAAATTAAAATAAAAAACTTAACTTTAAAACTCTGATATCTATGATAGAGATTTTTTCCTTAATAAAATCGGTTTTTTAACATAATGTAACTGAAATTCAAAAATGAATATTGAAATACGCAAATGTTAATATTAAATTTTTTAAGCGCTGTGAAAAAGAGTTTGATTATAAGACTGATGGTGTACGTGACTGGCGTTTTAGGTTTAAGGAATGAGTTCGAATCCCAGCGTGAGGGAAACATTTTGCTCGTTGTAAATACATGCAGTTTCATCTAGCATTGTAGTATTCCATAGCTATTAAAATAATATATATGTTTTGTAGCACCACTAGTTCTAATTTAAAGGACCTGTTTACAGATGTTACAGAGCCTGCAGATTTTGTCATTTCTATCTTTTCTTGAAATAGAATCATGAAATAAAAATCCAATTCGAAGAGCTGCGGAACGTATGACCAAAGAGAGAAGGTCTCCTCAGAGGCGAAGAGCTAGATCTTGTTTGCTCTAAGAAGATTGAATGCTATGTGTTTTTCTTTTTTTGCGGAGCCAACCTCATCTTTGACGCCCCGTTCTCCCCATTCACCTCTCACATATACGACTGTCACGCTATATACTTGTAAATATTTCCAATTTCATGTAGTATTATAATGTTTCATAGTCGTTAGAATTTATGCAAGAACGTAGGTGCCTCTTGGCTATTAGAAGTCAAGAGTATTTAGGCTTAGTTGGTTTACGTGTAATAATTGAGTACAGCAGAGAGACACGCCCCATTTTAACCGGCACTGATGAGCAAAGAAAATTCTCAATCAATTGAATGATAATATGAAGATAAATTGATTGATACTATATTTTTCTCATTCAATTTTAAAGCCTGATGATGGGGACAACAATACCTGAAACTGTTGCACGTTTATGAAATAAATTGTTACAGAATTTATCTGCCAATAATTGTGGACCCTAATTCCTTTAAAATGTGTCATTTTGTTCTGATTGAGGCTCAACAAGATTATTTGCTAATTGTTTTGAGTTGATCAATTCACCCTTCCGTTCTTTTCTGTTTTATAATTCAGATATCCTGTTTCATCTCTATATTGTCTTAATTAATTCATTATATTGTCTACCTTGTTTTGCTCTTCATTTTTCCCTATATAGATGATGTTGAATATGTATTTAAAAACAAAATACAATACCACATATAAAGCATATGAGCAACTCATTTTTGTTAATGAACATCGTTTAAAGACGGTTTGATTCACTGCATTCCATTAGAGACTGAGTACATTTATAAATAAATGTTAAATACTGAAGGAACTCGTGTGTTATTTGTAGAGACCGGATTATATGCAAGCGTTTTTTTTAAATATGCGCATATTTATATGCAGTATATGCGCATAAATATGCAGTATATTTTCTAAAATACGCACTGCAAATGGATATTTATGTCAAAATATATGGAAATATGCAGCAAATAAAACTTCAGGAAATAAGGATTAAAATGAAAATCAAGCATATTAATAATTAAAGCATATAATATAATTTTGCTATATAATATTATTAAATTATATATTTATTATTAATACATTTAATGATAGGTAATATGTTTATGTCTTCATCAGACAGTAGTATTTGCGAAACATTTTTTCAAAATTGACTACGAAAAAGTTACTTGTCTTATCTGCATACATATGATTGTAAATTGAAAATATTCTTTAAACATTTACCGATGGTATTGGGCAACACATATTTAGACCATCAACAATTTCTCCTGAAAGAACCTTGGCAATATCCGGGATTAGTAAAAATCCCATGTTTTTATCAATGGCAGAACAACACTTTTTCTTCACAAGTTCACCAGTGTTTCCATTAGCTGATTTACAATTTTTATCAAATTCGTTAAGTAAGGAGACGGAATCACCAAGTGGTAATTTTGCATTTCAAGTAATTTTATTGTTTCAGGAATTAAACTATAGTGAGTTTTAATAACACTCACAAGTGTGTTAATGTATCGTTATCTGAAGTAATTAAATTTTGACATTCTTTGAGGGTTTCACAAGAACTGCAAGCCAACAAAATAACTTTTTTAATATTAAAATTGTCACAATAAAACTTAACAGCATCCAACACGTTCCCCATTTTGTAAAAACCGCTTTAGTGGTAATGGTACATTGGGTAGGTTTCCGTTCTATAATATAATCCGAGGTTTTTAAAATATTCTCTTTTCAGAAAAAAAATTGTTTATCAGGGGATACTGATTTCTGATTGTTTCTGCTTTAATGTGAGGTTATCTTGTCATTTCTCGAAGAAATACATGCACATGCAACTTGCATATACTCCGGTCTGTAGTTATTTGTTTAAATCCGGCCAATAGTGTTATATAATAAGTTGGTTACAAACTAACGTTCAACTGTTTTGGAAAATATATAAATATACCTTCCACGATAGAAACTGCTGTAATCAATATAACGTCTGAAACAACCCACCAATATATATATTTCCCAATTTTTAATATTATGTTCGTACAGTTATATCGATTTTTGAGTTTTTTTGTGAAATAATCCAAGCGATTTTATTTATTTATTTATTTTACGTCAAAAAACATTTAAAACTGCGTATGATGTGCTATGGGGAGAAGTGAATTCTGTGCACATTTTCAAAATTCTGTGATCCCTACACTAAAATATATACTACATAAATTTTGAATATATATATATATATATATATAAAGATCCCATGTAATAAAATCTATTATCAAGGATAAATAAGCAATAAATGTTGGGCTCTTATCCATGATGTCCTTCGTCAAGGAATAATACTTCCTGCCACAACATGGAAACGATAATGTGAATAACTATATTTCCCACTGAATTCTAGAAGACGTGCACAGATAATGAAGTTGTATTTATGTCCAGAAGCAAAACAAGGGGCCATCTCAGCATTTGCCCCATGGATCAGGAAAACTGGACAAAAAACCTAATCGAGATGAGGGTCAGTGACACGGAGGCTGCAGTACAATACTTGTTGTTTATACACATTTATACAGTTCAAATGGTAAATAATGCATTAAATAACAGAGTTAAAATTAATGTTACTTTCCTTGTGATGCTCAGTATAGTCTCTAATTGTATAAAACAGTTATGCAGCAGAAACGATTTCACTTTGGATTTAAACTTTTCTATCGAATTTAATCGTTTAATGTCATCTGGCAAAGTGTTGTAAAATAATGTACATGTATTGTATGTGAATTTTTTGGAATGAGCTGTTGATATTGTCACCTGATGAATATAATTTCGACGTCGAGTGTTATAGTAATAGACTTCGGCATTTCCTGAAAATATATTCCCGCCCTTAAGCAAGTCATTTTTGACAAAAACCACTGATTCGTAAATCAACAGACAAGGTAATGGCAAAATTCCTAGATTAATGAAGAGAGGCTTACAAGAATCACGTGGATGGGATTTGGTTATTATTCCTACAATTCTTTTTTGTAATCTAAAAGTTCCACTTGTGGTTTGAAACATCGCAACAAGACTCGCGAACTTATCGATAACTTTCAAACCACTAGTGAAATTAATTATGATAACTACACGCACGTGAAAACCAACTAGCAAGATCATTAATTTTGACATTCTAAGATAGAGGCAATTTGTGCTCGGTGTTGTTTTAGCGCGGTTGGCGGGGGTGTGAAGAAGCGTAGCCGTGGCGTGCGGCGGCCGCGCGTGGACAAAGCGCGTGCTGGATGCAGCGTCGGATGCGGCGCGCGCGTGAACCGGGGGGCGGCGGGCAGGGACGATCGCACGGGCGCTGGCGCAGGACGCGGGGCGCGGGGCGCGGGGCGCGGGACGCGGCGCCGATAAGGCTGTAACCCGGCATCGCAGTACCGCTGCCCGGTAACAGTCGGCCGTTGCGCCGTTGTGCGTGCGATACGCGGTTGGTGGCGGAGCGCCGCGTTAACGGCTCCTCCGCCCCCTCGCGCACCGCCACGCACATCGCTGCTCCGCTCCGTTCCGCCCCTTCCCGCTCCGACGGCCTAGTTCTGCTGTCTCATACCCGTGCCGTCCCCCCCTCTCTGTGAATAACACGCACCGCCCCGCTCCGTCCCGTCCCGCCCCTCTTGTCACTTCTCGGAACGTCCTACCCATTCCCGCCCGTCGTCCCCGCCCGTCGTCCCCGCCCGTCGCCCCCGCCCGTCGTCCCCGCCCGTCGTCCCCGCCCGTCGTCCCCGCCCGTCGTCCCCGCCCGTCGTCCCCGCCCGTCGTCCCCGCCCGTCCCCCCCCGTCGTCCCCGCTCGTCGTCCCAGCCCGACAACTCCCGTCGCTCCGCATCCTTTGTGTGTCCTCCGCTCCGCCCGGCCCCACTCACGCCGTTTGGCTCTGCTCCGCGCCTGCCGCGCGCCTGCCCCGCGCTCGCCCGTTCGCTCCCCGTTCGCTCCCCGTTCGCTCCCCCGCCGCCCGACCTGCCCCGCTTGGCACGGCTCGCTCACCTCGGTTCGACGCCGCCGCTTGGGAATCTGCTGCGTGGAGCTGCCTACGTGCTGCTAGTGGAAGTAGCTCCTGCTTCTGCGTAAGGCGTAATGACCGGCTGATATTATGAACACCTTGCATTGTATTCTCAAAGCAGACCTTTATTGCATACCTTGCTGAATGCTTTTAAAAAACAAGATAAAAACTATCACACTCACGGAATTCACATTGCGTGTTTAAGTTGAGCCATTGTAGAGAATTATTATGAAGTCTAGCATTATGTATATTATATATTGTTATAATGTTCGTTTAATAAACAATTAAACAAAATACAAGCCAATACTAATAAACATTATCTCAATGTGCAAGTTAACTACCTAGGCTGTTCGAATGGGTGCCACAAGTTTGCTTGTCGATTTCCATTTTGAGAGAATTTAATGTTTGTAGGTCACAGCGTATGTAACATCAACATAACTTTCAATTAATTGTTTTTGCTTCTTGATTAAATCAACGACACTGTAATGCATTTGTGTAAAGTTATAAGATTATCCTTTCTTGGGGTACGAACTTCGTGAATAATACTACGAAAACTAATGTATACATGTATTTTAAAGGTCGGATGAATCCAACGTTTGCAAACCATTGGTGTACCCTGATCGGGCTTTTATTTATCATCTAGACATGGGGATAAGGGAGACATGAGGCAACCATGACGTATACCCATAACCGTTCCTAGCTTATTTAACCTGTCTGAGCTTTTTTGAGCATTTCGTTACACAAATATAGAAACTGAAGCGATTTGTATTAGAAAGGAGTTTTATTTTTGCCCGGGCCTGAACTCGGATCCCGGACTGCCTCACAGAAAGTGATCAGCTGCCCATGAGCCAACCGAGGGGCTCTCCATTCGCTGCTCCTGTTCCTGCTTTTGGCTCGACAGCCCGCTTTGGGGCATTGGCCGATCACCGGTGACCCTGCCTCTCGGCCAAGGGATAAGGGGTTCGTGTGGTTAGCACGAAAACATCCCGTCACTGTATATTCTGGTCTTTATAATCTTCGGGTGGGCTTTCTCATCGTGACGCAGCAATGGATACAGGGACATTTGTAAGGAAAGCGGACAGGTATAATTTGCATCCGCCGGGAATCGAACCCGAGGTTGCGCCGTGGAAAGCGAGCTCGCTAACCCACGAGCCGGCGAGAGCTTTCCGAACGCTAATAATATTTAAAAGATGAGCCCCGTGTTGCGCTGCATGTAATGCTTTCGATACTGCGCGAAGTCGATTCTTCTGACTTCAGCTTCTCTTTATCCCGTTCGGGATGAAAATACCACATCAAACGTTCGGAGAGCCGCAGATTTATCCATCGCTTCAATATCAGAGCAAGAGCCACCAATATTCCAATAAACCACACCCTTTCGGAGTATCTCTGTTTCTCTTTCACATTCGTCGACGTGCTTACAATGAAGCACGTTTCCGGAGTTGCCGCTATTTCTGTTCGTTATGCAGAAACGTGCGTCAGAGATTTTCTTCCGTAATCACGCCACACAAGTGCACACCTCAAGCGTAAAATTATTTGTATGCAACTATTAGAAAAGACCATTTTCCAAAACGTAAACTACCAATAACTTTATTTTATTGGTATATAAGACATTCTTAATATTAGAGAAATAAAGTAATCGTAAATTTTGATGTCCTCTTTGAACCCGTTTACTATACCTTCCTAATATCATCGTAAATGTATATCTTCTTTAATACTAGCAGAAAGCATTTACTCAGAAACAAAAAATCTAATGGAAAATGAATTAACGATCGATGTCGTCCTCAGACAAACTCCAATCTTCCCAATGGCATTTTGTTGGCGCTGTCTCCTCTGGTACTGCTCCATTAAACGCTATCTCTCACACCGCTTTCTCTCTTGCTGCAATGTGTATTTCTAATTCCTTTTGTACTTGTACCTAATTTTTGCCGTGACGTTCTGCTTGCTAGGGTTCTTTTTCATCGTATTTTTAATCTTTCCTTGTGTGAGGTAGTCTTATCTCTAGAATTTATAATGTTTTATTATTGTATTTATATTTGGCGTTATTGGGTCTGTAGGCTGACTTCGCCGGCCAGCTACCGCTATATTGTCCCCTATGCCTGAGCATAGTTAAATTTCCATGCTTAGGGGTAAGAGCGACATGAGGCGAACATGACGTATTCTCTTCACCGTAACTAGCAAGAACCGCCGGCTTGAGCTTTTGTTCGTCACACAGCTACAGAAACTGGGACGATTGTAAAGGAAAGCTACAACTCTATTTTTTCCTCGACCGGGAATCGAACCCAGGACCACAGCACGTTTAGTACGCTGCTAGTATACTGCCCATGAGCCATCCCAAAGGCAAATGTTTTATTATTACTTGCTGTATTTACGTCATTAATTTTTTTTGAATTTCGACTTAAAATTTATCACCCCTTTCTCTTTCGTATGTAATGTTTTCCTATTCTTTCCTCTTCAACGTTCTCTTCACTAAGTCTTTTTTCGTCCTGTTCTCCGTTGCGTTGCCTCTTTATGTCAATTGCGTGCTCTTCCAAGCCCTTCGCTTTGCGTTCCCCCTTGCTCCCCCGCGCCGCGGGGCGCATCGCATCGACTGCTTTGGCGCTGGCAGTCTCTTCGGATTCGCGCTCCCGAGGAACGCGGATTAAACGGCGGGGGCGGATGCGAAGGGCGGGGAAGGGCGAAGGCGGGGTCGGGGTGGGAACGAGGAGGCTGAGGGCGGACTGGGTGGGACGGGGGAGAGAGCGGCAAGGCTGGGCAGGGTGAGATAGGCAATGCAGAGATGAGGACAGGGTCAGAAGAGATGGATCGGAAGCGGGACGAAAGCGGATCGCCTTACCGGAGCGAGGACGAATGTGGCGAGGTGAAATAGGGGCGGAGTGTGGTTGTGTGTTCCTCAGTCGGTAAGAATATAAGTTGGCATATCTAAGATGATGAAGAGTTTGGCCTGAGAAGAGGAGATTTGGAGTGGTAGGTTGTGACTAGCGTAGCGGGGAGAGGCTCGGGCACGGAGATGTACAGGGAAGAAACGCGAGCTAAGGTAATACACGCCTGGAGAGGATCAGGGGTAGCGGAGTGGGTGTAAAGAAGAGACGGTACGCGCGGGGTGGAATGGCGCGGGGCGGAAGGCGGTTAAGGGTTTCGAATCCGAAAATCTCCCCGCTGCGAAGAGGCTTGTCCCGTTCTCTTTTCCTCAGAGCTCCGGCGCTGATATGAATCAGCCAAGTAGTGCAACGCCAGAGTGAGACAGAAACGTGGACACAGTAGAGCAAGAACAATTAAACTCGGCTCAGCACAATTATAAAGGGATTACGAGACAATATGTAATTAGTTTTTACTCGAGCGACATCTCCCCTCTTTACCTCCGCCTGTCTTAAGCAGACACGTTATCTAACTTTGTACATCTTACAGCAGCGCGGCGAACGGGTGGGCGCCTGTGAAGGGGAGGTGTTGGGGGAGGGGCGCAAGACGCGGATGGCGCGACACAGTGGGGAATCCGGAAGGGAGGCGTGAAGAAGGCCCCAAAGGAGACTGTGTACTTGGATGCATATGGAAAATGCATTTGCTAACAAAGTACAAAAAAGAAAGTTACTGCTGAAAAGTTTTACAATACAAACTTTGTCAAAAGCATTAATCGATAGTAGATTAATTTTTATCAGTGTTAGAAAATGGACATTATCTGACGCGGAAGGAAATATGGAAGTATTTTCGCAAATCTATTTATTTAATAGTTTATATATTAATTCTTCTCCATACACCACAGAGTTTTACACTGCTCTTTGATGTTAAAGAATAAATAGTTCCAGAATAGACATCTTCAATCACGAGGTGCGAGATGACGGAGTATGATTGAAGTTGCTACCGCATTTCAAACTGGATTATTTGTGTTGTGTAATTGTCACTTCAGGTTACTTTCTGTAAATGACATGAGGTTATCTTTGAATCACATCCTTGAATTAAATGATGGGATCATATTGTCTAGTTCACTTCTCTCAATGTTTTATTTATTTATTTATTTATTTATTTATTTATTTATTTATTTATTTATTTATTTATTTATTTATTTATTTATTTATTTATTTATTTATTTATTTATTTATTTATTTATTTATTTATTTATTTATTTATTTATTTATTTATTTATTTATTTTATTTATTTATTTATTTTAAAAAATCCCTGAAATGACACTTGCTTCCAGTAAAATTAAAAATCCTCCTGAAAGTCATAAGCAGCAAATCAGAGTTCGATTCCACTATTAAGATAGCAGCAGGTACGAACACAATGACCTGTACTAGATAGAGGTTAAATGGAAGGGGAAAATTGGCACTCACAGCTGTACCCTGTAAAAGACAGCTGCAAATCATTCCAAGAAAAAATATGCCAAGGAACCACATCAGTCGTGGAAACAGGGGAGATACAAACCTTCTTTCGGACAGAAGACCTTGCCCCAACACTCATAATCAGGATGTCGTTGTTTCAAGAAAACATCATATTGTTATTTACAGCACCCGTTAAAGAGAGAGTCATTGCCGAGAAAAATTTCAATGAGCAAATAAGTGCCGGAAACGATTACACATCCAATTCTTTAATTTAAAATGTTATTTAATTATTTAATGGTAAGTAGAGTGACGACAAAAATGCAAGACGGAGTTTTAGCAGGGAAACATACACATTCATTATTTTCCTCTCAAACTTCAAATTTGCCCTTTTGATCTAGTAATAATTGTATCTACAAACTTCGGACTTTCAAGATTTTTAAATGCTAGAATCTCGTAGGTGAAATAAATTTTATGATTGTAATAAATGGCAAATTTATTACAGACACGGACATTCTTGCAACAAAATTTCAAATACAAAAATTGACGACGACGTATAAATCTTTATTTAAATCTTAAATCTTATACAACAAAAAAGAGAATTCCAAAATAAATTGAAATGAAAATCATTGACTTAAACTACAGATAACTTATCAATTATATCTTATTATAAAACATATATCTATTTTATAATAAGATATTCATGCAATTTTTTTAAATATATACCTTTAGTTTAAATTAAATATATTCATTTTAATTTGCTTTAGCCTTCCGCATTTTTGATACCTGAATAATATCCCAAAGAGGATCAATATTTCACCAATTTACTGTAAATAAAAATGTTATAAGAACGTCAATAAATCTAATGAAAATATTATTCAATATATTTACAGTTACATTAAAAGACAAAAAAAAAAAAAAAAAATAACAGACTTAAATCTATTATAAATCTGTAGTGAATGTTCTTTAATCTTTCAATAATCTAATATTTCACCAATTTTTTCTATTCTTTGTGGAGATTTCCTTCTGTTAATGACAAATACATGCTTGAATATAGAAGTCCATACAATAAGAAATTTGATCATCACAATATTGGTTATATCGTGAGAATATATCTTAAGAATATATACATAAATACGACACAACAAACAATGTGTAAATAAATACTGAAACTAAGTATCGACAGTAAGCGTCACGAAGATATCCTAGACAATTTTCGACAAATGCTTGCCACTTTGCAATAAAATGGGCTTGAAAAATCCATCTGAAGCAAAAAGAAAATATCAATATTACGCGAAAGAGATGATGGAAGGGAGAAGCTCAAATTTAAAGCGCTGGCTCTGCTGGATGAGCATTGCCCTGCTCGCGTCGTCGTTCAAAAACGCAAAATGCCACTCCATTCCATTTTTACCGCAATGAATCTGTCGATGCGACATTTAAAATAAACTACGATAAACACATTTTCCGAGACCCGAGTTGGGACCCGATCTTCTCTCATTTTGTATTACATTTTGTCTATTCATAGGAAGACTTCGTTGCCCGGAGAGGTGGCTCAGGGCATCGACTGATGTCACTGCAGTGCCTCTGATCTGGACGTCCTGGATTCGAATCTTGACAGTGGCAGGATTTTCGAAACTAGAACGAATTCAGTCGCTGTCTGGAGGAGAATTCTAGTGGCAGGCTACTCTGATTGGTAGTTTTTTGTAGTTTCTCCGATCAACACCAGACAAACACCGGAGCAGTACGAGCCACGGTCCGCGCACGATCTTTCCTTTCCGTTCCTTGTCTTATCCACACCCTCAATTACAAACACATAACATGCATTACACTGCCAAATTTTCCGGGAGACCGGTCGGGAGCATAAAGCCTGTCCCGACTGGGGCAGTGTTCCGCTTGTGAGAGGTATCCAGTTGGGGAAATCCTCGCCAGCCGACAGGAAGGTCGGCGCTAGATCTTGCCATCCAGCGGGAGAAGATCACTGCCTCATTCCGAGGAAAGCAACATGCACTACGCGTACGGGCTAATAACCCTTAGGAGTTGACGCGCGCGGAATTACTAATCAATCAGTCAATTCACGAACACCGTGTTGAGACGCTTCAGCTTTATGCCAAAGGTGTTTTGGACGATCGAGAATTGCTATACAAGTGTCGATTCAAAAAGCTTTATTCTAACAAAGGATATATCCGAATAAGGCGGTATAAAGTGTCTCAAACCAAATCGATTATGGCGATTCGCATATAAAAGAATACAAATTGACGTAGATTCACAAAACATCAGCCTCATAGGGCAATCTTTTGCAGAGATACAACGAGAAATGTGTTTCGTATGTTTTATTTCTTTGGTCAACATTTATTGCGTGTATCAGGTTTAAAAAAACAGAAGAGACGGGGAGACAGTTTAATTTTTACAGTTTTTTCTCAACCATTTTTGATGCCAAATTTATATAAAAAAAATTAGAAATTAATTTTTGACGTAATAACGTTGGATTACTGTCTCAATTTTTTCCCGTGAAATGAGTCGTATAACATTCTATAACATATACTTTTAATAACTATTCTATAACATATATATTTTTTAAACAATGTGGACGGTAGTAAAAGAAATTAAAACCAATTTTTTTCAGTTTAATCATTTGAAATTTGTGCTTCAATGTGATCGAAAAAAAACGGTTTAAATGATATTTAAACACGACATAAGAACTCGAAATCTTATAGGTGTTACATCAGTTATGTATCAAACTCTAGCGGAATATCTTTGGTGGAAAGCATGGTGGAAATGCATGATGGAAAGAGATGGGTGGCCTCTTGCGCATCTGACTTCAGCCAATGAGCATCAGGCACCCATGTGCGTCATAATATTAGTGTGAATGCTAAAATTATCAGTTACAAGTCATTGAAACAGAAACAGATAAGTACTTTTTTTAAATATTGTATATTTTATTGCAATTAGCCTTTCATCGTGTTATGTTTGGTCGGTCACCGTTGAAAATTGTCCATTTATATCACTTAAAAAATGTTCAACACTTCTTGCATTCCATGAAACATGGTGGCCGACGTCTGGTCTCGCTTTTCAAACGAAGTGGTCATATGGTTCGTGACTGAAACTGGTGCTATGAAGAACGAGCAAAAAATCAGTGCGTCGGAGGATCCCACCCATCTCTTTTTACCATGGGAATATCGGGACGGAAACTCTATTGTCAACGTGCGAGGGGAAGTTGTACCCTCGGATGCTGCTCCCACGTAGCTGCGATCACACTGCAAACACACATTTGGCACACGCTAGTTGCTTGGCAAAAATTGTTAAACAGGTATTTTTAAATAGAAATGTTGAAAGAAACAGAAATACAGAGTAGAATGTTTATAAACAAAAGCGTGATCCGCGTTATTGAAGAAAATGACAATGAATTCTGTAGTGGCAGCGGAGATTTTGTGGTAATCCATGATAAAATATCCGGGTTACAAGAGATAACCACAATAATAATCTATATAAATTTACTTACCAGAAAATTCACCCATACACGTGTTTCGGGAAATTTTTCTCATTACCAGTAGCTCTACAACATACAATTAAATTCACAAATTAACATATGAATATCTTATCTTACAAGGAAGTATTAGAGCCTTTTCCCACGTAACATGGAGGCGTTTAATCCATGTTACTTGGGTAAGTGCTCTAATTAAATGATTTAATATTTAAGTAGATTATGTGCTTCCTTGTAAGATATAGCTATTTAAATGTTAATAAGTTAAAATGGTTAATTGTCTATGATTGTCTAATTGTCAATGATTAATAAATCTACAACTAAGTAATTTGATTTATATTATAAACCTAAATGATTAATATACCTAAATCGCGTAATTTGATTATATTAGAAACAATAGATTAATCTAAAAAAAGGGTTTGATAATTTTATTTCGATAATATAATTACTTTCCACATAAAAGAAATCAACAATGCTGACAAATGTCAGCAAAAAGTTTCAAATGATCCTGGTAATCAAAACCTTTAAATAATCTTAATATGAACTGTTTAAACATTGGTGAAACAAGTTTTTCCATTCACGTTTTGGCGCGAATTTTAAATGTTTAAACTGCAAAATATTAGTTTTAATTATTTTTCACTACCGTCCAAATTGTTTAAAAACGTGAAAAAATATATGTTATAGAATGTTCTAAGACCCATTTTAGAGAAAAATTGAGACAATACTCCAACGTTATCACGTCGAAATGAATTTCAAAAAATTATTTAGTTTTTCTATATAAATTTGGCGTCAAAATTCATTGACAAAAATGTCTTTAAATTAAACTCTGTTTCCCCGTCTCTGCAATTTATTTCAGTCTGATACACGCAATAGATGCTGAGAAAAAAATAAAACACATTTCTCGTATATCTGCAACAGATTGCCATAGGATGCTTTTTTTTTTGTGAATCTACATAATTTTGTATTATCTTTCATATGATTTTGTTTGAGAACACATTTTACCGCTTTATTCGGCTATACCCTTTGGCATCTGGTTAGGAATCCCAGTTAAATTTTGGACAGTATTTTGTCTGTTATATTAATGTAATTGGTTATTTTGACACTTTCTGTTAGAGAGTTGATTATGTATGGCGTCATTATTTTATGTTTATTCGTACATCCTCTACATACAACTATTTCTAAGCATTTAACAAGATGTGTAATTGTACCAAGTAATGCACAATTACGTCTTGGTCAAAATATAATAACAGATCAGATTGACTGACAGGGATTGAAGTGTCCAATATAAAATCCAGCTAGCGTAACTATCTTCTATATATTTTTCATGTTTGAGAGCCCAGGTTTCTTCTAACCATGTGTTCTTTGAATAAAGAAATGTTTTATTTGTAGACTCAGAAATTCCCGACAAAGGCTGGAAGATTTTTCTTCACTTCTTGTATTGGATCACCTTTCCTTTTGCTTTCTTGTATACGTAATATATGTGCGAAGTATGTAGATCATTTAACGCTAGTTATGAAATGCTGCAAAAACGTACTCTCCATATTTTTAAAGAAATACGTTTTCGAAATTCCTAAAAGCTTTTTTTCAAAACGTTCGCCCGTGTGTGAACAACACTAGCACTTAAATCGTTCAAACGATGTTCGCCAAAATTGCTATTCCCGATCAATTTAACTTATGTGGTGACCCACGCAATTTGAAATGTTTTTTTTTTAAATTTGGGGAAAAATTTGGGTTTTCAAATTTTTCTCAAAAATTCATTAATATTTTTCTTATTTTTTTGTGTTTTGAATGGAGTGAATTGAATTTTCAACAAAACTCTGAACACCAAAATGAACATTGCCAAAGTTTAAACTTTTTTCGAGTCTCTTCTAAAAATATGTTCTTGAAGATAAATATATGTTTCGTTTTAGAATCTGTTATTCAAAATCAGATATTTAATTAATATCATGTACAATTCTTTTAATTTCAGGTTATGAGAGAAATTGCAATTTTTTAAAAAAAGATGTAAACAAACATTTATCGAGAACGTAGCCGAGTGTTTTCTTTATTCTTTCCTTGAAAATAATGCATGCGTAATGATATCACATGTGTCAGATTTTAAATATAATATCACATGAGTCAGATAAAAAATGAGACGTTTTCGCAAAATTTTGAGTTATATTCTGAAATGTTTGCATTTTAGTGAGAATCACTGGAACGTTATGAATTTATTGCAGCAGCTTGATTACACACGAATATCGATATCGTCGGGGGAAGATTATCGCATCAGAAACCATTGCACGGTGATTCAATCGCAGCCTGAGCTAATATTTTTTAGTTACTGTAATCTTGCGATGGAAAAGAGCGAATGTTAGGCTGAAAATCTCTTAATACCGGGCTCTAGCAAAGAATAAAGTCGATAAATCTTGTTTATTTAAACATTTTGCAAGAATAGATTACAGTAGATTAAATTCAATGTCAAAAGTGACATTTTGATTGTACGTTTTAAATTTTCAAAATTAGAGATTCGTTATGTCACCGATACAGATACTACCAGAAAGTATGTCCCGTTACAACACCATTACTTTCGGTTTGCGTGAGCATGGTTGCTAATTATGCAACGAAATCGGCCTCTTCATTATCTGGTACTGCTTTGTGGGAATGGAGCCAAGCATGTGTAATGTGAAAGATGTAATTGAAGAGATTAAAAATTTATCCTAGTAAACATATATTTTTAAAGTAATTTGATTGAACGAAAGTTATGGTTACGTACCATTTATTTCATCATGAATTTAAAAAATGAAACAATACAATCATTTTACAAATGTATTTAAAAATGTGGCGCCAGCTATCTCGAATCAGTTCTCGTACGTACGCTCTTGTATCCGCAGGAAGCCAGAGTTCGGGTAGTAATGATACATTTATACCTTTCACACACACCAATCTTTAATGCAAAATAAAAACAACAACAAATGTGTACATACAGCTCTGCTAGGAAAACAAAATGAACTTAAAACTTGGTGAAGTTTAGTCGTGGATACCCAGGTGCAAAGAGGCCGTTCTTGAAGAGGCGAAGTCACTGCCTGGTGCCTGGATCCTTCGCGATGTTGGGGGGCGGGCTGGCTCGGCGTACGGTGATGGCCGCAAGGGCGTTGGGCAGCAGTGGCCGGCCTACATGACGGGCGGGCGGCGGACGGCAGTTTGGCGGCGAGACGAATCTCGAGTGGTAAGCGGTGGCGGGACTGGTGGGGCGGGGCAGAACGCGAAAGCGAAGAATTCTGGTAGGCGGAAACTTAGCTGGCGCTATACTGCCAGGCCCTGACTGTATACCACTCAAGAGACGTGAATCGGTAAGCAAGGGCTACCCCTCCTCCCAATGCTCCGTACCCTCCGTGCCTCCGGGTCAATGACCCCCATCTCGATCAGGTTTTTCGTCCAGTTTCCCTGATCCATTGAGCAAATGTTGAGATGGCCCCTTGTTTTGCATTTGGACATAAATGTAACTACATTTTCTGTGCACGTCTTCTAGAATTCAGTGGGAAATACAATTATTCAATTTATCGCGTCCATGTTGTCGCAGCAGGAAATATTATTCCGATGGACAACATGGGTAAGAGCCGAAATGTATTGCCTTTTTATCCTAGAAAATAGATTTTATTACATGGGCCTTTTTTTTCAAATTTAAGGAGTATATGACTTAATGTAGGGATCACAGAATTTTGAAAATGTGCACACATTTCACTTTTTCCCATAGCACGTCATATGAAGTTCTTAACTGCTTTTTTGACGTAAAATAAATAAATAAATAAATAAAAAACCCTTTGTTGGAAGAGATGGACCAGTGCTCACTCCCCCAGTGGATCGCGGAGACCACGTATAAAGACGCCCATCATGCTTTTATTATATTCAGGCTGCCGCGTAGAGTGTAGGCACATGAAGCATATAGTGCGTTTACACATTTCAACTATGACTTTTGTAGTTTTATATTTAATTCAGTCTGTTTTTTTTATTATTTTCAAGTTACGTCTTTGTACTTAAAATACGTTCAAACAATTTTTGTAGAATTTAGTATCTATTTAACAACTGGTATTATGTTCTTATAAGTTTTTTTTAAAATGTTTGTTTCACTCGCTACTTACTTGTACACTATTCTACGTTATAAAGGGCGAGTCACGTAAGTTTAGTACCTCCTGTAATTTTTGAACGGTTGAAGTTATTGCAATGCAGTTTTCAGAGAAGTGCATGAGGGAATGAGGCTAATTGATGCATGTATTGGTTTCCATTTTGTCACTTGTAATTTACGAGATATTGAGGTAACTGTTTTATTATCAAATGGAACTATTCATATTTTTTAGTCTTTTATGACGAGCGTAAAAAGAATCCAATGATATATGTATTGTTATATGTTAGATAAGCATTTTTTGGAATAATTTTGATTTCCAGAGCCACGAGTTCATTTAGATCGATTGGGGAATATCAATTTTCAAGACAATCGGCTGAACGGTTTAGGCGCTAGCATTGACCACAGGCAGTTGTACTGACGGGCAGACAAAAGGATATTTTGCCGTCAATAGATTTTTCTGTATCAAGAAAACAGATTCTGGCCACACCACGTGTTAGTGTATTTTTTCTAAATTTAGCAACGGGGTTTATCCACTTTTTCTCTACTCTGGTAGAAGACCGACCCGACAATAAGATTTTTTCTGGCGAAAATTCGCCGTTTTCCTGCGCACGATTACATAACTTTCTCTTCTTACGAAGTTCCTTCGTATTGCGAGAAACATTCACTACACAAACGGTACTAATGAGCACAGCAGTTGACGTCTCTGAAACATCAATTAGATGACTCACTTACTGACCCTTCAATAACGACAATGAAATCTCAAGTTAATAATTATTGGAAGGTAAAAATCCAAGGATATAAGAATTGAGAGGCATAAACAGTGGTTTCTAGAGAAAATTGGAATGTTGAAACCCAAAATTAAGAAAGTTTTTTAAGGACTATCGTTGCTGTATCCAATAAAATCCTCGAATTAATGGTGAATACGAATTTCTTTATTCGGCATTATATACGAATATTTGAACGCGCTAAGAAGTCAAATTGTAAATTGTATCCTCCTTACTACAAAGTTAAGGAGCCAAAAAGGATGTGCTATCCAGGAGTTGCGGAGATAATAGAAATATCGGTTGAAATACTTGTGAGTTTTCGACCACAAAATGTGTGACAATTTGAAGGTGTCAAAGAGATATTTCAAATCCTAGCTCATACTGTAAAAATTATTATAAAATGGTGTTGCGACGAAATAAATACGTACAAAAGTTTACTGAAGAATCCACATAAAAAATATTTGTGTTTATATGGTGCCAATTCAAACGCGAGTGTTAGAGTCCAAAGATACAGATACAGAAGGGGCATATTTGAAAGTTGCATTACACCTATTGGACAGTTCTCCGATGGATTCCAGGAAGCAACAAATAAGAACAACGTAAATATAAAGGAATTATTTATAAGGAAAAATTCAAGAGTGGACACTAACATTTATGTATCAACAGGTTTATAATGACAACTGATTCATATAATGATTCATAATTGATAAAATGTAATCAAGAAAATGTTATTTTGTAACCATTGATTAACAAGATACAGAAGTAAATGCCATCACCTCATCCGAGGATATCAGATAGAGACTGAACGTATAGTGGTTCGTATTAAATGTTCATCTTTCTAAATCGTTTGTTTCAGGTTAGGCTGATCTGATTTGTTTTGTCAAAAAAAGCAAAAACTATTTGTGCATGTGGGTGAGAAATCTACATTTTTATATTTGATGATATACATTTTTATTTTGTCTTAATGGTTCATAACTACCAATATTAGAATTTGCTAAATTTATTATTTATATAAAGTATACCATATACACATTGTTTTTTACTTTTTATAGTATATCATACATACATTACTTTTATTTTTATTGGCGTTTCCTTCCTCAATTAATTTATTGACAGCGGTTGACAGCTGTTTATTACAGCAAAAAAATAATTGCCTTAAAATATTTCAAAAACATTCGATATAATACAATTCATTTATTTTCTATACATGATTTGTGGATTACTATCCAATTCATATATTCGTCAATTTAGACATTTACGCCCCTAAATTGCCAAAATTACACATTGTGAAAATAGCATATCTATTGTTGAAAATATTTTTTCGATAGTGAAATCTCTTCTAAAAATTAGATCTTTAAATAAGATTATGTATATAATATATTGGGAATATGAGTAGTTTGGGGTAATTTTTCCTTAAATTAAAGATAGTTTTTTAAAACATTCTCAAAAAGAGCTCAACATTTTCTTCCGAATTAATCAATATACGATTATAAAAATGGCGCATGTTTCATTTTTAGTCAATTCTTTGTATTTTCGAAAAAATACATCGCAAAAGTGCGATATCGATGAACGATTTTTTCTTTATGAAATGCGAATGAAATCTGTTCTAAAAAATTAGAACAAAATAAGGTTATCTATAAGAATTTTATATTTCTCAAAAAGTTTCAAAATATTTTCTTCAAATATTTTCCATGAGTTGAGTAAAATACGCTTATAAAAATAGTGAAAATCCCATTTTTGTTGAACGCTTTGAATTACCGAAAATCGGAAAAGTTAATAATTTTTTCGACATTTTTCAAGGAAAAGATTTTTTACTTAATGAAATATATTCTTTAAATGTAAGTGTTTAAGTCATAGAAATGAGTTTATGAATTTTTGAAAATTGGAAATGCAAAAACTTTACTTTGTTTTTAAAGGGCCGGGGAAGGTTTAGTTTTGCTCTGAGACTACTGCGGTAGGGGTAAGGTAAATGTGTGCTAAACCTAAGCCTCCGAATTTGAATCCCAGGTGGATTTTTTCTGGTAGGAGACACTTTTGCAGGTTCTTATACTATTATAATATTGCGTAGCCGTTACAGATAATGCAAGAAAGTATGTACTATTATAGCACAACTAGATTTAAATTCTCCTCTTGCATGCCGTGAATCTCATTTATGAGCAAATGTTCTAAATGCAGGAAAAAGATAATTACATGCCCCTATTCAGATAGAACTGAATAGACCTGAATCAGGAGTTGTAAAATCTTGTATAATAACCATAAATTAGCAGATACGCAGAATAAGGAGTAAACACGGTTTCACTACACAGACCCACACCCACCCAACCACCCACCTACACACAAATGAAGTCAGTGCCATAACAGAATCCACTATCACTATACTGACAATTAAGAAACTCTTCGTTCAATTACCTGAGCCTAAATATTGGGTGTTGTTATAGAATTATAAGATATTCATATAAACAATAATATGTACCTTTTACTCATGTTCCGTTTCCTTCAACTGATATTACTTACGCTGCTGTATAGCTAACGGAGAGAATGCAAGGAACGTACACGTGGAAGGGAGTGTTGAAAACCCCTCTAAAACCCATTATGGAAATATTATTAATGGCGTGGCAGAATCACTCTGTGCTATAGATGTGCCACGTATGAATCGATCTCGGGGGCGGGGGTTATATCTCGTGGCGTAGGTGAAACTTCTCTTCCCAGGTTTTCTGAGGAAAGAAAGGCCCAGACGTGGCTTCTTCAGGCTCTGTAACTGTGAACTGACGACACGAAACTAGCGTCCTACACCTGTGACGCAATCGCGCGCGAATAGCATGGAATTCTATTCCTGACTGCTGTTTCCGACAGCACACGCGTGGCAACATCCCGGCGAATGACAGAGGGAGTATTGCGAACGAGCAGACGATCGTCAGGTAGGCCAGCAGCAGTCAGTCGACATTTTAGCTCGTGCGGAGTGGAAAGTTTTATTCTATGCGGTGTAGTTACATCACCCAACCCCATAGCTCTATTGAAACATTGCGGCTGTTTTTAAGTGTAATTTCTGCGGCTGCATTTCAGTAGGTGGCTCAGGGCATCAACTGATGCCACTGTAGTGTCTCTGATTGTGAGGCCCTAGGGATCGAGTCCGAACGTTGGCAGGATTTTCGACACTAGCTTTTCGGCTAGGTCGAATTCAGTCTCTGCCTGGAGGAGAATTCTAGCGGCCGGCTGCTCTGATCGGTAGTTTTCCGTGGTTTCTCTGATCAACACCAGGCGAATGCTGGAGCTGTACCCTACCAAACGGGCCACGGACCGCGCGCGATCTTTCGTTCCTCTTCCTTGTCCTATCCTCTCCCCCGTACACACACACTTACACTAACATGCACTACACTACTACATATTCCGGGAGACCGGTCGGGAGCATAGAGCTTGTCCCGCCTAGGGCGGTGCCTCGCTGGTGGGAGAGTCCTGGTTAGGGGGAAACCCCACTAGCCGACGGTAGGTCGGCAACGGTTCTCGCCATCCAGCGGGGGAAGATCACCGCCATCTCCCGAGAAAAAACATGCACTACACTAACGGGACTAATGACCAAAGCAGTTGACGCGCCCGGAAACACGAAAAAACAAAAACCAAACCAAGTCGAAACTAGCGAGATAACTGAACGAGCTTCAGCCGCTACCTGGAGGTGAATTCTAGCCGCTCTGAAAGGTAGTTTTACAGTGGTTTCTCCGATCAATACCAGGCGAATGCAGGATCAGTACCCCAAGAAACGAGCCGTGGACAGTGTGAGATACATCCATCCTCTTCTTTGTCCTTTCGTCATCTCTTATTAACCATATTTGTCATTTACATGCCCTACACTATCACATATGTCGCATAGAGCTTGTCCCGGCTGGAGCGGTACACTGCTGGTGGAAGATACTAGTTAGGGAAAATTCTTCAAAAAGTCTCACCATTCAGCGGGGGGTAGGAAACCGCCACCTCCAGTGATAAAAAACATGCACTACACGTACGGGACTAATGGCCATCGCCATTGACGCGCCCGGAAACACTCATCAATCAGTCTATCATATTGCTGCAAGCATCTTGCGAGGCGAAATTCCTTCCCGCGCGCGCATCCGTCTTTCGACGCGCGTGATCGACGGATAGCGCAAGTCAGCTGCAGCCGCCGGCGCCCCACTCGCGCAGGCTCTTCCGCGCTCGTCGGGCGCGGGGCGTCGGCCGGGCCGGGCCGTCCGCGTCTCCCCGGCGGCATTCGGAACGCCGCGCCGCGCCGCCGCCTTCGCATGACAAACGGGCGCCGTCGCGGCCGCGCGCCCGACCCTTCAGCCGTCGCCGCCGCCGCGCCCGTCCCCGCCCCCGCACCGCTCCCACGCCGCGGCGCGCCACAGCCATTATTATTCGCCCATTATGTCACCCACATCGAGAAAAAGGTGCCGCGACGGAAAGCGCTGACAACGCGGGCGACAATTCAATCCGCGACCGGATGCATTATGCAGCAGCGCTTCGTCAGTGGCTGCCGCCGCCGCCGCCTCCGCTCCCGCCCCCCGTCGCCGCGCTGTTTTCCGGAGCGATTTTTGGGCGCTGTGGGCTGCCTGGAGGCCTCGGCGCGGGGGCAAGAATGGCAGCCAGCGCCCAACGGGCGCGTGCGGGCCGGGGAGCGCGATGAGGCGACGCGGGGCGGGAGCGCGGCGGGCGTGGCGGGGTACAAGAGAGAAGGGGGGACGGTCGAAACGGGTAGGACGATTCGCGCGGGCCAGGCGGACCGGGTGGGCCGGAGCAACGAGCATCTGCTTTAGTCGACGCTCTCTGTCTGTTCCCGGGGGACTTCCCCGCCCTGCACTTTCCCCCGTCACCGCGGCCGCCTGCTGCCTCCTCCCCGCGTCGGCGACCCTCCTGCCCCGCTTCTCCCTTCCCGCTTGCTCCGCCCTCTCCCGTCCCGACGCCGTCAAACGTCCTTTCCATAAACCGGTACCTCGTACTGCGAGAGCGGCTGATATCGTAAAACAAAATGGTTTGCCAGTGGGCTTTTGAAAAGTGCTTCTGCCCGCGGAGCCATCTCCGTTCCGCCTCGTCCAGCACCGTCCCCCTCCACGTCCTTCCCTCCCCCTCTTGCCACGCCCCGGCTACCAAGCCTCGCTTGTCCCCACTGGTCCACGCCGTCCTCGCCGTCCCCGCGGTCTCTCGACCCCGTCGGCTTCCGCCGCTCCCCGCCGCAGCCGCTGCCCGCGCCACGCCACGCCGCGCCGCGCCGCGCTCTTCCGCTGCACATTCGAATAATGCGGGGAATTAAAGAGTGCTGCGCAACTAAAGCTGGCCACAGCCTCATCCGAATTCATGGGGAAGCACGCCCGATTACGTTTTATATTTACCCGGGTTGCGGCGAGGGGACGGAGCACGGAGCAAACGTCGAGGCGGGAGGAGCGGGGAGGAAAAGAGGAGGGGGCGGAGCGGAGAGGGAAAGCAAGAGTGCGGGATGGATCTCGAGCTCCTCGTATCGAAAGGCCACGTTCGGAGACTCTGGTAGTCTCTCTCTGGGAGTTTCTGGGCCAGATATTCCCGCGTTTCTGGTTTGCTTGCTCCTCCTCTGGCAAATTTGCGATATTACTCCGCCCGATTAGGGAGAAACATATGCAGCCAGCTTTTCTGTTCAATTCCGCAAATACAAAAGATGGAATTCTGATTCCACTAGGCAATGTTTTGAACGGATTACTATCGCATGAAAATTAGTTAGCGACGTAGGGATTATAAGAATTGATATTTAGTCATACATTTAAATATATCGAATGTCAGTCATCATTATTATTATTATTATTATTATTATTATTATTATTATTATAATTATTACCATTATTGTTATTATTAATTGTACCAATCCAACTTTCTAAATCTTTGTTGTAAAAGAGACGATAGCTTCGTACTGAATCCTAACTTCGAAGTGTGAGACCCTGACCTGTACGTTACAGCAACAGCGGCTCAGTCAAGTCGGTGAGTATACTTTCTAATATCGCTAAGCGACTAGATTACATTGCACACAAAACCAAATAATCACTTTAATTTTACCGTGTAAGATTATGTCTTCCTCTTTTCCTCCAATGTAATTTGCATGAGTTTTGAGTTTCTGCTCATCATTGACAACCCGCGTTACAGAGTAGTGGACCCAGACGAGCTAAATTTTCAAATTCATAATAGGAAGTTCAAAAGGGTATCATTTCGTAAATGTATGTATGTATGTATGTATGTGGCATTACGATCGGATTAATCCGATTTGTGCCAGCCAGCGGTGTTCCCAGGTCTGTAGCCTGGGAGACATGTGGCAAGCATGACCAACACCGCTATAGAAACTGATGCGATTTGTTTTTGATTTTTGCCTCGGCCGGGAATCGTGCCCCTTCCGAGGACCGCCTCAGAGAAAGCGAACACGCTGTCCATACGCCATCCGAGGGGCTCGTTTTTTAGATATTATGTAATAAAATTATTTCTAACTCTATTCGTCATTTCACATGGTCATATTTCCCCCACCTATTTCTCTGGAAATAAAACTGAATATTCAGAAATTTGTTGCGTGTTTTATTACGAAGTACTTTCCTAAACGCCGATCTGGATGGCGGAGGTAGCTAAGACCGTGCAGACTCAGCGCTTCGATCCGAACGGTCGCGGGTTCGAGTCCCGCCGTGAGCACTGTTGTTTGTCTCTTGTCTCTCATGTATGTGTTGTCGCGGAGGGCCTCGCGCTCTGCTGATACAAGATAAGAGGAGCCTGCAAGTGTGTTGGTGTCTAATGTATGGCGGAATATGCGTCCCATCGTGACGTAAAGGGTAACCGGCTGTCAGCTGAAAAAAATAGAATAAGAAGAAACTTTTCTAAACCCTACAACAGCACATAGTTCAATGTCTCCGCTGCCAGTTGAAACGGGATATTTTGAATAGGTGGAGTACCTTTCGACAAGGTACCTTTCGACAGGCTTGAAATCTGACTTGATTTTTTTCTTTTGAATGATACATACTATTTGTAAGAGCTGTGAAAAAATTAGCGGCCATTTTACACTGGAAGTTACCAAAAAATACTAAATTTCTACACTTTCCAATCGTCGTACGCGCAGAGTTACCGTGAGAGAATGTCCGCCGAGCAAACAAGCGCTCGTATGGGCACGAGCTCCAATTCAGAGCAGCGAAACACATCGCTCACGCCCTGACAAGCACGCAATACCCCGCGGGAAAGCGCCTATTCTTCCGGACACTATTTCGTCATCAATGAGAAACTGAAACCTGAGCCAGGGTAACACAGCAACCGTGTGCGATGAACGATAGACGAGTAAGGTTAGTTTTACAAGTTTCTATTATCGGAGAACCAAGAAATCAGTGCTATGTATTATTATCGAGCTTGTTATTGCTGACCATCTGTTTTATAGCTTGCGGTATTGATGCTTCAGTTTACCTCAGCAACATTAAGATGAGGCAATGTTGCGTCAGTTACCATCAAAACATAACGCAATGCGAATTTATAATATGAATAATTATAATTTAATATGAAGCTAATGTTCTAAGTTTCTTTGTCTCGTTACCGTAGGTTATGATGCACATAATATATTGTAATCGTGTTAAAATTATACCCAACATTTGGACATCTACCCATAACAATATCACGGGTTCAGATCCCGGTGGGATCAAATATTTGGACTTGGTGATACTCTTTTTTATTTATGTTTATTTACGTTAACTTATTCGTGATTCTATTTTTTATTTTATATGTTTATATTTATTTATTTATTTATTTCATTTACAATTGTACTTTGCATTACTGTGACATGTTAATGTGACAGTAATTTGATGACAGACATTCATTCTACAGATGGTATGAAGGCTTGGATCTCAGAATATCAAAATGTGTGAAAATTTAAGGGAACTTAAGGGACTATTTAGTGCCCAATACATAAGAAACCAACAGAATAACATGAAATGTATGACAGATTTTGCCCAAGCGTGTGATTGTACATCTTTTATGTCTTTTCAAAAATTCCACTCATTTTAATGATATAGAAAATATACATAATGTATGATGTGAAAATATGCCTTAATAGATATTAGTGTTTTGTAAAGAATCAGTTGAATGCCTTTTCTACATACCTTTCCAAATTCAGCAAAGAATTGTAGTAAAACCACTTCATAATGAAGAGTAGACAGCAAATGCATTGAAACCATTCACAAGCTTACCATTTGCAGTAAGTTGAAAAAAAAAATTATTGCACTTTATGTAAGATTGATTATCAATGCATCTTAGCTCACTATTGAATGTGAGAATATTAGTTATTTTTAGATTTATTTTCATTAATATCTTAAATAATAATTAAAAGTGGAGTTTATTTTGAAATCATTCAAAACAGATTATTGAACTTTAATTTCAAACCTTCATATCTATGTTAGTCTAAGTTTTTCATACAAGTATTTCACAATTTAGTACACCATTTTAAAGCCAAATTTGAAATTACTTTAGGTATATCAATTACTGTGACATTTTGCATTCTTTTAGCAAAGATATTCAGTACATTACAAAAAATACCCACGTCTCAAATGCGCATTAATTTTCGTCCCCCTCTTAAACGAGTCACATGACTATTTATAAAGGAAATTACCGATTTCAAATGGATGATTCTCTGGGTTTCATTGAACGTGGACTTGTCATGATTTTTTTTCAGATAATTGTTATTTTATTTACATTTAAAGTAATTATTTTTAAATTTAAGTACGTTGTTGAATACTTTTTCTTAATTCCAATGAGACCTCTCTAATTGGTTATCGAATTTTGTAAAAGTTGGCGAGGAAGAGGCTGCATTAGATATTAACGCTTATTCCTTATGAAAAATGCCCCTTTTATTGACTGCCACTATCAGTCCTTAGCAGCCGGCTTCGTTAGCCGAATTCATTTTCTACTCTCTATGAAGTCACGGAGGTTAAGCGAATTCGAGACTCGCGAGTTCCTGGTTGGGCGACCGGCTAGGAACTCCGGGATCTAACGGCGTCGAGCCCCTGGCCGAAGGCATAAAGGCCACTGACTACGATGTAACGAGACTTGACAAAGATATAGCAATTACTTCCCATTAGTAACGGAGGATTACTCCAGGGAAAGCGCTCAACGCCCAACAAGGGTTATAGAGACGCGTTGCGTCAACGACGCAACAGTACCGTAAACAAAAAAAAAAAAACCTGATGCAATGCCAACATGTGCCCGCGGAATGCAGGTATAATTAACATTGTTTACCAACCTTCGATTACTTTTGACATATGCATATCAATGTATGATGGTTCAATTGAATGAGTTTCTTTTCCCTTTCAATTGATCTGTGATTGAATTTGACGTCGGAAGGCAATAGTTTATCACAAACAAATGAGGTCATAGGAAAGAAGGCAAATTCTGTAAACTTACATCTGAAACATGATTTGAACTGTAATATCTGTTAAAAAGTACATAACGGAAGTTAATGTAATACAGCATAAATTTATTCCGTGGAGACTGATATTTACAATTATATCTAAAGACTAATATATAAAATTAATATTTGCATATTATAAAATTTACCAGTGTCAATTGATAATGCGAAACACAAGTGTGTCTTCAACACCCACATCCAATTAAAGGAAATCACCTCCTCTCACAGACGAAGCTTGTAATTTTTAAACAATATTGTCCTGGACTTAAGAACCAGTCTGGACCTTCATCATTAAATTGCGCAGTATACCAGGTGTATTTAATAATACTTTAAAACCTTGGACAAGGAAACTGAAAATGAATAAATGACTGCTATTTTAAAATGCTATTACGCTGATACACTTTGAAAAACAATGCATTGATCAGTAATTATTTTATCGGTAATTTTCCTACACAAAGCCTTCCATTGCCAAAAGTGTTCTATGTCTAGGGGTTAATTTATTATGTAATTTTTACTAAAACTGAGTTTACACAAATAAAGTTAGTGCTAATCAATCTACCTTGACGTGTGCAGACTTTCTGCAGACAGGATTCGTGTAAAATGCTTTACCTCAAAATTGGTATTTGAACTAATTGTTTGAGATTATAGCAATATACTGCAAGGTTCTGAGTAATATTAGAAAAAAAATACACTTAATCCGAAGGAGTTGTTATGAAAAAAGTTTGAAAAACTTGTTTCACTATATTTTATGTATAGTCACATTCGAAAGTGCAATAATAAAATATACTTCGCAAAAATATTACTTTATAAATATGACGTCCAATCTCTCTTCTAACTTATATATTTTGTATTCTTTTTAATTATATACTCTTCAGCAATGACAGGTTTTAAAAGCTGACACCGCATTCGAAAGCATCGATTTAGATCAACAGCTATTGCATTTGAAGCATGACCTGGAATCCGCTATTTCCATTTGATCAAAACCGCTAATTATTAATTCACGAGCATGCTTGGGTATGAATTTAACTGCGAGATAGAAACTATCACATTTTATGTGCCTGCGTGCGCGCTCGTACAGGTCGTGTATGTGTACATGTGTATCTGTGTGTACATATCTTTTAGGACCTCCAACGGGATTCGAATGTTGGTGGACTGCGGAATTCTAATTTTCAGAGGCGTGAAAATTGAAAACAGTTTAATAATTTATTATCAAAGAAGTGTAAACAAAAAGAAGATACAGATTTTATTCTTTACTTTTCCTAGGTTCAAATTTATTATCTATGAAAATTAAAAAACTTACACTAACTCGCACAAAGCATTCAGCTATCACTTAAAAAAATGTATCAACAGCTTACTGAAATGAATTCATATTCAATACATGTACATTATTTCACAACGCATTGCCAGAAGACATTAAACGATTAAAATAGATACACAAGTTTAACGTCAACGTAAAATATTTGTCTTCTGCATAACTGTTTCTATACAATTAGAGAACATCGGACCAATTTTGTTTAAAACTAGTTCACAGCACAGCTTAAAAAACTTGTTGCTGTTTTTGACAACATCATGTTGATATATTCTATTATAATTTCAGGATTTCACCCAGAAATACATTAAATACTCCTATTTTCAAGAAATCAAAGACATTATTTAAAAATTTAATTATGAAGAAAAATATTTCACCCAGAAAAATCTCAACCCTGAATAATGTACTTGTAGGAAGGGTTCGTAAACATGTAAAATCTGTGCAACCCGTGACTTTGACTTGGAATGATCACTACTAATCTATCGCCTTCCTGGAGGGAAAGGAGAGTGAATTGAATGAAATAATGTGGAAAACTATATCCAACTATTTACACAGCTCTTATCCTCTTTTGTAAAACCATTTTGTTCAAGTTCCGTTGAAATAGAAAGAATGACCCCTGTCCTACGAATTCGATAGTTGACCAGCATAATTAGCCAAATTACAATTCTCTCGCATACTTCAAACATTTTTTCTCTGTTCTTTACATTTAAATAAAAATAAACAAAACTACTTTGTATGTATCATTGCAATGAAAATACAAAAATTATTGAAATTGGTTCAGTCTGCAATCTAAATTTTTCCTGCGTTTTTCTTTACCTTACGATGAGTTTTTTGGTACAATTGTTTAGGACCTGGTACACCTATTGAAAAACACTGTCCTACAGAATATGTGAAGTATCGACCGGGGAGCACTTTTTACAAGTTCTCTCATTGCCTCCACCAAGTTGCATTCCATTAGTTTCTACATTTCCATAATCATCGCTTTCAATGTCTATGCAGTCAATAAATAATAGCCATTTTCATTTTTCACATCATCTCGATGCTAAGTTTAGCGAATACAATTTGTAACTCGAGTAGGGGAAATGGAGTCCCCGGGCAACTGCATCAAACAAAATTAATGCCATAGAAGTGTGATTTCTTCAAATTACTTTACAGATATAAAAAATGTCCGTTTTAAGTTTAGGCTCGTAAAACATAAAAAATATAAATTTATATTAATACTATTTTTATTATGAATAAAATACACTGGTTGCCTCGAAACTGCTTGCAACTTCTGTATTACCAAAGTTACAAAACACTTCACATCATAGAGATATAAATTGATTGATTGATATTTTCGTGTTTCCGGACGCGTCAACTGCTTTGGTCATTAGGCCCGTTAGTGTTGTGCATGTTTTTTTCATGGGAGATGGCGGTGATCTTCCCCCGCTGGATGGCGGGATCCGGCGACGAACTTCCGTCGGCTAGCGGGGTTTCCCCCTAACCAGGACTCTCCCATCAGCGGGGCACCGCTCCAGCCGGGACAAGTTCTAAGCTCCCGGAATATGTGGTAGTGTAGTGCATGTTAGTGTAAGTGTGTGTGTAAGGGGAGAGGATAGGACAAGGAAGAGGGAGGACAGATCGCGCGCGGTCGGTGGCCCGTTTGGTAGGGTACTGCTCCGGTATTCGCCTGGTGTTGATCGGAGAAACCATGGAAAACTACCGATCAGAGCAGCCGGCCGCTAGAATTCTCCTGCGACAGCGACTGAATTCGACCTAGCTGAAAAGCGAGTGTCGAAAATCCTGTCACCGTCAGGACTCGAACCTAGGACCTCCCGATCAGAGTCGCTGAAGAGACATCAGTTGATGCATTGAGCTACTGCTCCCGGTATACTGATGTAAAGAACTGAATGCACGCAACATCCAACTTTCATGTACATCTCGTTTCGATTCGTGATGCTCTTCTTTAAATGTCAGCCGGATGGCCTGTCCATAAAGTGACACGTGATATTGCGACTGGTTTCGAAGTGTGCAATAGAGTTTGTGGGTCACAGCCTTCACCTCTCCGAACTGACGAGTAACCGGCTGGGAGACTAACTTCATGTGTATGTCTTGGCGAAGATCCACTTTACTTCGAATTGCCCTGGAAACTGTTGAATGTAGCACATCTCTTTCGTAGACGTTCTCACACCCTTACTACTCGCAAGACGATCTGTAAGTTTAAAACTCCTCGAAGATAGAGCCTCATGATGTACGCTTTCACCGTGAAATAACTATCATGTATCTATTTTAAAACTGTAAACACGTTTCGGTTTACGATTTTCTTTGAATAAGTTGTTGGACGTCGTGGACATTTGTTTTCTGTAAATAATATCATGTAGGAAATTTTATTAATAAAAATAAAGAAAAATATAATACGAATATTATATACCGTATGCGCCCAGGCGAACATTCTGCACTTCGTAATTTACCAAAAATGTTTTATATAAAAAGACCCCCGGAATTTTTTTTTTAAAAAAAAGGCCAAAGACTCATTGTGTCGATTACAGCACAATAAGCATATCTTGTGTTGAGGAACTCAAAAAGCTTTGTTTGTGGCAAGATTTTCGACACAAGCCAGATAGGTAGGCTATCTGTCGCTAAGTGAAGAAGAATTCTAGCAGCTGGCTGCTCTGTTCGGTAGCTTTACGTTGAATATCCGATTAACACCAGGTGAATGCCGGAGCAGTACTCTAACGAATTGTCCACGGACCGTGTGCGGTTTTTCCTTTCCATTCCTTGTCCTAACCTTACCCCTTACACACACACACACATACATGCACTACATTACACACACATACATCACACATGCCGGGGGACCGGTCTGGTGCTTGGAGCTTGTCCCGGCTGGAGCGGTGCCCAGATGATAGGAGATACCTAGTTTGGGAAAATTCACTACCGACGGTAGGTCAACGCTGGATCTTGCCATCCTGCAAGTCAAGATCATCGCCACCTCCCGATAAAAAATGCACAACACTTATGGAACTAATGGCTTTAGCAGTTGACGTGCCCGGAATCTCTAGTAATCAATCAATCAATAAATCAACCCACACAGCTGGTCCGGTAGTTGATTTTTAACAATGGGTGCTAACGGCGACTTAAGTAGAAATAGCTAGATTTTCTGGTAAATCGACAATCCGCAACTTTTTTGGTGTATTCTGTCAACTGCTTGCGCCGGCCGGGCAGCGCTTCGCTCTGTTGGCACCTTGAAAAGTAACCAGATTTGGACTTCAGTCGAAAGAGAAGAAAAGCAAAATATTAAGGCAACTTAAGTTTTTGAGGGAAAATTATGACTATTTTGGAAGCGACACGATTAAAACGAAACGATGGGCAGTACGCCCTAAAAATCCGGACTGCGTGTTCCCGAAGGAACACGAAATGTTACACATATACTATTAGAAAAACATTTTTTGATATTTTCTCAACCCCAAATTTAAACACAAATAGTTTTGAAAAAAGTAAGCAAAATGTAATATTTATTGTGTCTTAGAACAGGCTCGAAAAAATCTCAAACGTTCCTCTAAAAACACAAATTGTTGTGACCCTTTCAGATTCTTTTTCGGCAGTTGGGCTGCAGTTAAAAAAATAAAAAACATTGTTCCTGCTTTTAAATTACCTTGAATTTAAATCTACTTTGAAAATTACGTCAACAGTTCTGTGCATGCATTTTAGAGTATTTTATACATTTGTATTCATTGTTGTACACCCAGTAACATTTTGACTTTGGATGTAGAAACAAATTATAATTTTTAATATCTTTCTAATCTTTTGCATCATACGCCAAAGAAAGAGGTTAGTTTTTGGCAGTTAATAAGTGACCATCGACACAAAAACTTGTAAGAATGATACTGGTGAATAGGGAATTACACCCCATCCAACACCGAAAAGCTTTCAGAAGAAAAAATAAAAGTTTACAGATTATGACTTAGAAAAAAAAAGTTTGCAACACATTATAATCGCGAAGAAATCGGAAGCGTCTAGGCTTCCTAGCCCTTTTACATGAGGTTTGCGTGTTTCAAGGGTTCACGACTTTTTTTTAGTACAAGTAAATTCAGAAGACGTGTTTTGGAGGACGGGTAGATGACAAATGGAGAAATAATGAGGGACACATCGGGTGGAGCTGAAGGATAGATGGGCGACAGTGGGAAAATGAAGAGGGCAGGTTGAACATGCATGATGTTCGTAGGCTGTATTCTACAAAATAAACTTTTATTATCGTCCTTTTTACAATTTTGCATATTTAGTTCTTTTGGGTTCTCCTTCTCCACATGATCTTCAACATGAGTCGACAGAAAAGTGAAATAGAAATCAATGTAAAATTAAAATGAAAACGAAAAACGAAATGATCTCTCACGATAAAATTAAAGGAACTATTTTATTTTCGGTAAATTTTTATCTCAATGGTCAGCAATATCGGAATGGCGACACGAAATATCAAATTTTTTTAAAAGTTCAAAATTGCATTTTTTCGGGAGTCTTTCTACAATTACAATTATGAATATAGTTTTTCCTTAATGAAATCTGTCTTTGAAGAACAGATCTTAAAATATGATCATGTTCAATTTTTCGAAAACAAGATTAGTTTTTGTGTAAGTTTGCATGAAATACAAGCAATTTTAAATTTGTTAAAGAATTTTTTTCTCAACAACCGCTTGAAATGTTTATTTAATTTTTTCTACGAACAGAACAAGTGACGTTTAAAAGAACGACGCTGGTCCCGTTTTCAATGAGGTTTCTGAATTTTTGAAAATAAATTCAGGCTCAATGCGAGAAAGTATGTTCTGTTGAAGCACAACCCCAATTTATCGCACATTACACGGAACATACGTCGCAATTAAATCTCCATTCCAAACGTCTTTTCTTCCAAAATACTCGCCAATTCCCTCTGCTTGCGTGCTTAACACCAGAGAATTCCGCTGCTCGGCGTCACTCGCCTGGACAGTTCCGCTTGCCGTCTCCGTAAGTGCCAGGCAGGGAGCAAGGCGAGGACCGGCAGAGGAGTGCGAGTGGCCGGAGAAGGGGTTGAGTGGGTGGAGGGGTGGGGGAGGAGAGGGGCAGGTCGTCGTGAGGCCGCGCTAGATGAGCCCCGCTCCTCGAGAGCGGCGTCGCACAAAAAGCGGAAAATGCGCGGAGCACTTCCGCGGGCCGCGTACACGTCCTCTTCTGTTGCGAGGGCTTAGCCGCGGCGCTTCACTGCAAGCTGTCAAGCAGGTGAACTCCCAACCCAACTCCCGACCCCTCAGCTGATATGGCTGATGCTAGAAACATCTAACCATAAATAAAATCTTTGACGTTTTGGTAAACAATTTCCAGTGTTTATTCAAGTTCTTGTAGACGTTTCGGGTGCGATAGCTGAGTGCCATCCTCTTCAACATCGCTGAATCGGAGGTTCTGGGGTTTGAGTCCTTACAGGGACGGATTTTCGATTCTGGTTACTTAGCTGGGTCGAATTCAACCTCTGTATGAACGAGAATTCTAGTGACCGACTTCTGTGATCAGTAGTTTTCTGTGGTTTCACCAATCACTACGAAGCGAATTCCGGAGCAGTACCATAATCAACGGATCGTTCGCTATTCATCCTTCTTCATTTCCCCATGCACACACTTACGTTGACTATACCGCCACATATGTCAAGGAACTACTGGGTTGTTCCACCGCTGGGAGAGATACCAGTATGTCGACGCGTAGGTCGGCTCCAAAACTCACGTTTTAGTGTATGTCGGGGAGGGGGTGGCGAGGAAACACTGACAACTCTGGGATATAATATTCACTACACTTACGAGACCAATTATATTTTCAAACACTTTTTTATTGCCATTCCAGGACGTTTATCCGCGATAGCTGCCATGAGTGGTGAATCCAAGTTTCGTCCATGGTTAAAAAAACAACGCAAACAATTTTTGCTTGGACTTTGCTTGAATAGCTGCTAACACTCGACAGATGTTCTCATGCGATTTCGTTTCATCTCTGTAGTCAGCAATCGTGGCACCCATCTTGCGCAAAGCTCATTCATACTCAATTCATGGTGCAAAATAAAATACACTCGGTCATTTGAGATACCTGTGGCCTCTGCTAACTCGCGCACTTTCACTCGTCTGTCTGCTAAAACAATATCATTGATTTAGTTGATGTTTTCTGGCGTCACAGCTGTTTTTGGAGCCCCAGGTCTTGAGGCATCTTCGATGCTTTTCCTGCCTCGCTTAAATTTGTTGACCCAAAGTCTCGCCGTCTCATACGAAGGGCATGAATCACTCAATGTAGGCGCTATTCTTTCATGGATTTCTTTCGCGTTTTTACCTTCCATAAAAAAGAATTGGATAACACCACGAATTCCAGTTCTATCCATCTTTCACACTGACTTGCAAACGCTTTTGTTCAAGTCGCTGTCCAACAATGAGCTAAAGTGATAATGACTTGCAACAATGAAATTTTACCGTATATTGTTGTAGCTTTAAATTAAAATTTACAGAAGTTGCTTTCGTCATCTCTTAGTATGCGAACCAAGTATTTATCGAATGACCTCCGTATATGCAATATTGTATCAAGTAAAAGTGCTAATATGTATTGTTAATTGTAGAAGCTATCATCCTGAGAGCAGTGGACTGTTTGGGGGGGGGGGGGGAATATTCCCTATTATTGCTGCTCTCTCCACCACTTACCATAATAGCTTTTGATGGGCCAGTATGTTGTGAGCGAACATACATGCTGTGATGTTTCTGAAATAAAGACAATATTTTGGAGGGACAACTATCACACAGGGAAATTCAGGAAGCACAAATAAAATATACATTTAAGAAGTATAATTAAACTGAATTTTTTTTTATTTGCGTCAAAAAAAATGATTACATACTTGATTACATACTTGAATTAATTGGCTAGAACTGCAACTCTTGAAAAGGTAATTGATGATGCAGATTGAAATACACTGTAGGTGCTGTTAAGATTGAAAATAATTCCAGTATGCTATGAATAACATGTACTATAGAAAGTAGGTCACAGTAATTAGTAACTAGCATGGCTTTATGGAAGTGAAATCACAATATTCATTACAATACATAAATTACACTGGACATACACAAAATGCTGTAAAGAAAACATAATACTAATATTGTTAAAGAATCATGAATGCACGAAGTCCATACTCGTGAAAAGATACGTGTGTCGAGGTAGCTTGCGATAACGTCCGGCATCGGGTCAACAGTTCGGGCGACCTTTGGGAGCCGCGCGATGTTTCCATGGGCAGCGTAGCTTGCATGTGGAACGCAAGCACATTGAGCCTTCACTACATAGCGGAAGCTAACACTTGATTTGCTAATAGTTGCCGTACCGAGTAGTGTAATGCTCATAACAGTATATGACGTAACCAATTAGCAAGTTGCGTCACAATGCACATGATGAAATTGCAGTATAAACCTGTGTCGGGTTCAAATAATCACATAATTGCAGATTAGGTAGAATTTGACACCAACTTACGCTGTTCATTTGTTCAAACAATAGGGCAACAGGACATTGTGCAACACATGTAAGTATGATATTTACACAGTCATTTCACGGCGAATTCTGATTCTCCTAGAGCATGCTGAATGGTTAAAGAATAATATTTAACCGATCTTACACACACATACTGAAATATTGTGGTGAAGAAGATAAAAGAATACAGATACAGTTGAGTGCAGACGGGACGAGACATAGGTTCGGATCGTGAGGGTATATGGTCCGACTGACACCGGTTGGTTCCGTAGTTGGTGGAGCGAAGTAAGATTCGCGGGTTTCGTCATACTCAGCCAATGGGCGATTGACTTTAGTTCGTTATAATTAAAAGCTTTGAGTTATACTACATTATAAGTAATCAAGGCATTCATGAGCATGTAACAAATTAAAACCTGAGAATTGTGGTAAGACTCTCAAAGCTAATAAATTAAATTAATTGTATTACACAACAATTGCGAGAAACGTATGCACTCGCAGCTGCAGCACGGGAGAAGGCGTGCGCTGGCGTGTTCTGAGAATCTCCGAGCAGGCGACGGCTTGCAGTTATTGCATAATATTGTGCAAGCGCCTTGCGTCGATCTTAAAACGATTAAAAATAGAGTACAATTGGCATTATAATTGTGCAAGACTCAATTACTGGCGTATGACAAGGTGTGCATGTTGAAGTATGTATGTGCTGTGTTTTATAACACGTTACGGGGAGTGTCTCAAATACCTCAAATTCATTTATATAGTATTTTCTTTCTATCAATTAGTGTGAACCATTGTATTGTTTTAGGAAAATAAAAAAGATGCTTCGTTGAGGTAGTTTGATACCTTCCTTTTATGTGTATGCTTACTCTGGGAATGTTTCTTGAAGTTATTCTTCATTGCTGCATAAATATTCAATTTAGTCCTAAATTCTTGTATATTCCGTGCACCATATAATATGACTATTCGAGTTGTAAACTGAGATACCATCTATCACGCATTGTAGTACAGCTTGTTCTTCTATATCTGCATATATCTGTCTGCAATATCAAAAATTTTGTATAAATATTCACTGTAGGGTTCTTCCGTTTTCGCTTACCTAGGTGAAAGCTGTTGAAGAATCTGTTCGCTAGTAACCCTCTTTGGAAACTTCTTCAATAATAAAACTCTTAAACAAATCTCTTGTAGTAATACACCGCTTTTGTTTCACAAATAATATCGCAATATCGCACATCCTCTCATTAGTTCTTTGAATAGTTTTTAGTTCGTCTAAACACCCACATTAGTGTACAGATTCCTGTATTTTATCAGTTATTTTCCAAAAAATTGTACATGACCTTATTTCAAACTGACCGAAAAACAGATTTTAGTAAGAAAAATGTTCAATCTTCAATATTGTAATTGTTCCTACAACTTCTGCCTTCCTACAAGTTGAAAAATTGAACTTTTGCAATTTTAAAACATTCAGAGGTTAGTAAAAAATGAGACTTGCCTCACTTTAATAACCCTTTACGCTATCCAAAGAAGGTGATTAATAAAAAATGTAGCCATTTTTCAGAAAATTTTGGAAATATGGAGGTTTTATGTAAAGCAACCCCAACAATCAAAATATCCGGTTTTAATTCGCAGGGCCATGAGTTAGTCCACATTCATCGAAAATGAGATTTGCACCATTCTCTTAAGCGTCTTTTACGGTATTCCAGTTTTCAAGTAAAATGCCCTCAAAAATTAAATCTTCGTTTGAATCTCCCAAAGTCTCCAGTTTATATAAATCTATCGATGAATATTAATTTTGGGGAAAATCTTCTGAACAGTTTACGCGCTAGCGTTGACTACAGACGGACAGACCAACGGACTTATTGACGTTTCGTTGTCAATCGACTTTTCGGGATCAAGGGTCCCAAAAATGTAGAGTCTGACTAAACAACGTGTTAGAGGAAGTAATTTACTACGTACGGGAACAAGATTTATCCCCTTTTTGAGACCAGAGCTCACAATACGAGTTTTTCTATCAAAAAATCATTGATATCTGCTGCAGCATTACAATACTTTCGCATTAATATACAAGTGAAATGTATAATAAAAAGAAAGGCAGGAGAATCTCTCTGATGAAGGTCGCATTGTGACGGATCAAACATTGGCAACTATGCCTAGAATGTGACGAGCCAAGAATCTGTCTCCTGGACAGCCAAGAATTCGATATATGCTAAAGCTAATCCTCGTTGAAGGAATATTCCGAAGATATCAAATGTATGCTTTTGTTTGGATCCGTATGCCTCTCCTATCTCAAAAACCACCGGCCGTCACTGGTATCAATGTATTATTATTTCACTGCCCTCCTAAACGCAAGCCGAAATTCTCAACCACGGCAATGCGAAACTAATAATTAATCAACGTTGAACTTCCGGCCGGCTCGGACCTCCATCCTCCTCCAACTCGAAAGACGTGCGCTTCCAACTCGCTCTCAGCGGTCGGTCTCGTGAATTCGAAAGCGAATCTCCTCCTCCGATGTTACTATTTGGACTCCTTGCGCCTTGTTTGAGACTCCTCGTCTCCAGCAGCTTCGCCGTTGCTGCGAAGTGGCCTTGCGGCAGATCTGCTGAGTTGCGCTGGAGGAGCTTCCGCGCACGTACGTTATGAACTCCTCAACTTGGCGCTCTGTTCGCTAACTAGTTGTAGTCGCGCACCTCTCAGCGGTGGGGGCGGCGCTCGATATTGTGACTAGGATCCTCACCTCCACCTCTAATAACTGAGCCTAATGTAATAAATCAGCAGGGAGTTTTACTTTCTCCCTTCACTGTAAGAATCTACAGAGTTTACCTTAAAAATCTGTTCTAAAAAGCTTCTGTTTAAAAAAGGTCAAGTGTAGTTTTTGAAGAAAAAAAAACACGCAAGGACGCTTAAAAGAATGGCTCGGGTTTCAGTTTCGTTGAACACTGAATTTTCGGCATTTTCAAATTTAGAAACAATGCGAGTAAGTACGTGTTGTAGCACCAACAGTATAATTAACAAATATACCTAAATCTAGGACTTAATGAATTTTATTTGAAGACTTTTTACTTTCTCGACCTTACTTCTTAAGAAGAGAAATTATTGTAATTGTGCGGCAAATTTTCGACAGAAAAACATATTGCCCAGCTCTGGAAACGAACAATTAGATAAGTCTTGTTTTGTAAACAACGGTACAGTACGATTTCAATAGGGTTATTTGTATAGCTATTCTCACCATAGTCAATTGTGTTATTTTGTACGACATAATCAGTAAATATCATTCATAATTAAGATCAAGAAATTTAGAATAATAGTATTACAGTTGTTGGTGAAGATAGTCGAGTGATACATATCACAATCTTCTTGTGTCTATACAAAAAAAAAAACTTAGTGACTTTGCTTTTTGGGAAAGTGTGAAGAGTTGATTGATGTGGGGAGACTTATATAAAAAATGTAATTGATTTATAAGGGTGAAACTCTGTTTATACGGTAGGTTTTGTTATGTAGGAGGTGGATGGCTAGGGGATTTCTTTGTAGCGGATTCGTTGAAAATAGTTTGAAATGGTTGTTTTATTATTTCCCAGACTGGCAATGTTTTACGACTCTATTCAGCGCTTTGTTTGAGATTAACTAGCGATTGGCAATCTGAGTATTGTACATTTTTCCACGTGATAGAACCACTTTGCGTTTATCGTCATTATTTTAATATTTTTAAAGGTGTTTTTGTGTGACTCAGAGGTGAAAAATGAAGTTACTAATTTTCTGAAAAATAAATGTAAAATTTTTGAGAAGTTTCTTAATTTGCTTACTGTAGTTGAAAGTTTCAAGTCAAAAGATTTTCCTAGAAGTATATTGAAACGATTTTGAAATCACGAATGCACTTGAAAATACTTTCTTCAGTCATCCATTAATGCCCGACTTCTACGATCGTCTATAATTATATATAACTTACGTGGTTCGATGTCCCATGCAGAACGGATGAAGTAATTACTGAACATTTATTCTGTTAAGAAGAAAACAAGATAATCAATCTGCGGAGTCTATCTGTTAATAAAAATGAGCCTTCATTTTTAATAAACCAACTGCATCATGTATTGCCGCAATTTCATATTTACATTTTCACCATTCTGCTTTATACACTACTATTGATATGTTATCAACTTTAATACGAACTTTGTTATTTATTAAATGCCTTTTCTTTAAAATAATTGTTCAATAAGTTCTCTACGAAGAAAGTTTACGAGATGTTTTCCGTGCCGTTTACACTTTATGAAGTGACACTCGTCGTAGGCCGTGCAGCCGAAGGGCAAAATCGTCCCTGAAGAATCACGTCGCCCGCCAATACTCTTCACGTCTTCTTTCTTGACGTTGAGATTATGCCAATGTTACTGTCCTAAATCTACTGTTGAACAGTTTGAACTATTTACATAACAAAATTACTGGTGAATGCCTTAGATAGTCATCTTTACTTGAGACTGTTTCAGAATACAACTAAACGTTCTAACTGATGAACTACAAATATGACCAGCTAGCCTTACATGTGCTCGCGACGTCGACCAGATATTTTCTCATGTGCTCTCGAAGGCGACCAAATGGCTTTTACCAAAATTATGGCTTGGATAAAATATGTTGCCTTCGTTTTCGTTTGTTTTGCAAATTTTTGTAATTTTGCTATTTGCTGTAACTCGTTTCCCGACAGTAACATATCTTGACTCGACGCCTACCCCTTTACTAAAATCTGTCACCAATGGTGGTCCATTTTTCTTGTATTTTGTCAGGCGTCGCTACCAAAATGAAAAAAAATATATTCTATAAACGTCCATGTCCCAAATCACAACTATGTACTTTGGTCTTCAATGTTCCCTTGGAATATCGGGGTAGGTCTGAATTTAGATGGAGAAGTATGACATATCCCCATTTTTCAGATATCAATGGTGCTATGACTGTTAACTTTGAGGTTGTATTACACCATATTATTGTGTGTGTGTGTGTGTGTGTTAAGCCCAGATTTATCTGTTCAGCTCAGTTCTGATAAATTACCCGTTTCATTTATTACTCATTTTCTTCTGAGATTTTTCTAGGATTAGGGAACCTTAGCGAAACAGAATTTGGGTAAAAGTGATTCTGTAACCTATTACAACAACAATGGAAATAAATAAGGCAGATACCTGTTTTCAAAACGTATTTCGATATGTTTTGCACTGATACTAATATTATTCGAATGTTAGGATGATAACTGACATAAAAAACCAAAGATTACCGTTTCTTATTTGGAGCAAATTTATTGATATAATCTCAAAAATGTCTATTGCAGAATAACTGGACCCCGAAACTTAAAATCGCCCGCAGTTAGTCAACACGAAAAACGTTCTGAGCTTAGTGTTGATACCTGAAACATCGGAGAGAGGAACAGATGATATAAAAATCGATCTAATCGCCTTTATCTTTCGAGCTTGCTGAAGAGAGGCATGATTCCGAAATTTCACAGCTCCTCGTTGTGAGGTTTTCGGTATATTAACAAGCGTAGAAATATCGTAAGAATGAGCCGAAATCTCTTACTATAAAAGTTAAGTGCAACTATTAAAGATTTCTATTAAGCTCCAAGAAATATTAGTATTGTAAGAATAAAATTTTTAATTAAATCAAAATTTAGTGCAAGAAATGCCAATAGTTATGAGATCTTAAGCAAGACGAACCGTCGTATTCACGTGGGGAAACATGGTCTGCTACCAGACTGAATTGTTTCTTTACATCATTTATATTTGAACTTTTTTGATTAATTTATTTTTGTCTATCATTAGAAAAGTTAAACTGCTTGTAACGTATGGGGAGACGTACAGTTTCTTAATTAAGTACAAGTATTTAATTCTAAATTCTCACAATTCCTGTAGGCAATAAATATCTCTGTATCCTAAACGGACTCCCATTTCCTATATTCCTATCCCAACTGATATGAAATGTAATCAAGGGACGGGAGATGGAGAAAATGGCATTTACTTTTGAAGGAACATCGAGTTCCACAATCTAATAAAAATTGTACAAAATTCAGCGCATTGTTCAATCGATTGATTGGGAGATCAAATATTTTTGTTTCTGGGCGCGTAAACAGCTAAGGACATTAGTCCCGTAGATGTATTGCATGTTGCGAGAGTTGATGGCATTCTTCCCCTACTGGAACGTGAGATCAAGCGCCGACTAACACGTGCAGGATTTCGGCTAGCGCGATTTCCCCCCTTAGATATCTCTGCTAGCGTGGCATTGCCATAAGCAAGCTCTAAGCGCCCGACATGTGTTGTAGTATGGTGAATGTAAGTGTGAATGTGTGTGTAAAGGGAGAGGAAAGGACAAAGATAAGGAAGGGAAGACCCCACGCGGTCCGTGGCCTGTTATTTAGGGTACTACTCCCTCATTATCCTGGCACTGATAATGGCACTGATAACTTGGAGAAACCACGGAAAGCTACAGATCAGAGCAGTCGACCGCTAGAATTCTTCTCCAGACACTGACTGCATCCGACCTAGCTATCAAGATAGTGGCGAAAATCCCCCACCATCCAGATGCAAACTCTAGGATCTTCCGGTCACATCCGCTGCAGTGTTGACGGTCGATACCTTGAGCTACTTCAGCCGGTTCGCTCAGTCGGTAAGTAACATAAGAACGATAGTGATACGCCAGAGAAAATTATTATCGCTACGAGATTCTATGTTCTTGAAGAGCGAGAAAACAAGGTAAGAAGATTTCTTGTAATACTTTGAAACATACCTTGTTTTCTCCCTCAAGTTAAACTAGACGACAGAACGCGTAGTTAATGCGTTTAAAACTTCGCAGAGTTGCATAGTGCAAGAGAAAGACCGGTATTAAAATCCAGACGTAGGTAAAGCAAGCTGACTAATGATATTCAGGAGTATGGAAAAAATTCAAAGTATTTTACTCGCAGAAGTTGTAATTTTGCTCAAAATGTGAGAGAAAAAGTTGATAGGAAATGCATATATGACTTTATAAATATTGTCTGCCATTATCTATTTGTTGCATGCATTGTAAACATTTAAAACCGGGAATATACGTAATAAAAAAGAGAGAATGAAAATAATTTAAAATGTTTGGGTAGCTTAATAAGATTCATTGCTCATTGCACTCATGAATTTCATTAATATTACTATATAAACATTTTCAAGTCCGTATAGAATCTAAGTTCCCGATATGTGTTGTAGTTTAGTGCATGTAAATGTGAACGCGTTTCACAGGTTCAATGAAAATATTTCGCAATTATAACATGCAATTTTTGTACAAACGTCTTTGCTGGTTTGTCTATGAGGGTAAGCAATAAAACTCAATTATATATTTACAAGCGTAATTTTAGTAATTACTTCAGCTCGTAAAATTGTTTAATATATTTTATGACTAGTTTGTACATTTTTTTTTCCTTAATTCGGATGAATTTTTTTCAAATAATGCGTCAATTTACTATGTAAATTTCACGTAGAAAATTTCACACTGCTTGATAATTCTTTGCTTCACATTTTGTTTTCTTTTTCTTTCGAGTAGATTCAGATGAATATGTAAATGTATGGTGTCACGATATTATTTTGCCATTGTTCGTTGTAAAACTTTTATAATTAGGGAGACGGCAGATGTAAATTGATGACATTGAAATTGGTTTAAGCAGAGATGAGAAATGACACAATAAATACCGTTTAATAATTGTCATATTATCTAAGGTGCTGATCGGGAAAAGAATTCAAATGGTATCAGCCCTACCAGACTCAGTGTAATAAGTTCAAGGAAGTGTAAGAATTACATACAAGACTCGCAAAGTAGTGGGTAAAAGAAATATAAAGATGGAAGTAAAGATCATATCAGATATCTCATAGAAGAAAGAAGATTTTTTCTCCTTTCTTTTAAATTCAAAATTCATGTAGGATATGACTTTGTGTAGGGATCACAGAATTTTGAAAATGTGCACAGAATTCACTTTTTCTCATAGTACGTCATACGCAGTTTTAACTGTTTTTTGACGTAAAATAAATAAATAAAAAATTAATAAATAAAAGAAAATGCAGAAATAGCAGTGCTGGTAATATTCTTACAATAAAAAATCAAAGAGAAACTAAAACAAGGAAGAAGGCAATATATAACAAATATAAGTACGTATTCGTACAATAAGGATAGATAGTATGACATGATTAGAGGGGACAATAGGACGACAAAAATCGGTAGAAGAGCGGGCGCGCTACCACAATCTCTTTCTCGCATTGCGCGTGCCTTGCACGGCCCGCACGACTGACCTTTCGTCCTGACACAGCGAACACTTCCGTCCTTTTAGACAACCTGGAGTCGCGCCGCGGCGGCGGGGACGGGGGCAAGGGCAGGGTCCGCATCTGTTGCCAGTGCGACGGCGGCGGCGGCCGCGAGCCGCGGGGGCGGTGTCCCCGCCTTCCTCCGCCTCCGCCCCCGCCCTCACCCCATTCCTCAACCGCGCCCTCTCGCCCTCTCTCGCTCCCGCCGGCGGCGTGAAATGAAATATGCATCGCGACGGAGCCGCGCCGGTGACCGCCCCGCTCCGCCCCGCTCCACCCCGCTCCGCCCCGCTCCGCCCCGCTCCGCCCCGCTCCGCCCCGCTCCGCCCCGCTCCGCCCCGCTCCGCCCGCTCCGCCCGCCCGCCCCGCCCGCCCGCCCCCCGCCCCGCTCCGCCCCGCTCCGCCCCACCCCGCTCCGCTCTGCCGCGCTCCGCTCTCGCCCATCCTCCGCCCCTCTCGGGCCTTGTCCCGTCGACCTCCAGCGCCGCTGCGGCCGCCAACTTGGTGCTCCGGTGCGGCGTCCGCAGCCGCCTTTGCTTGACCGGCGCCGACCCGCCGCTTGATCTGCGTGGGTGAGGAGTTTTCCTAACGACTGGGAACGAAACCACTGCTCTTCAACCTCTTCTTTCTCTCCCCATCCTCCTCCCTCTCGTGCATCTCTCCCTCGACGGAAACAGATGCGTTTTCTTCAGAATATAACGTTGCTTGTGGTACGAAATAGTTATCTTTGAAGAATTACGTTAATAGTTAATCAATTCTATATTTATGGAAAGTAATAAAAAACATTTGTTATTTAAGGTAGAATTTCGAACAAGGATGAAACATAGGCTGTCTGCTACTAATTTTTTTCTTAATAAAAGTTCCAATAATTACTGCATCAGTCACAAATACATTTATTAAAACATAAATGATTCTTACATTACAATGCTATCTTGAAACGAGAAACAGCGTGTCAACGTTTCAGAGGTCGATTTGTGCCTCCATCATCAGGCCTTAAACAATATGTCAACTAAAATAAGAAATTTAATAATTAATATAAAAAAATTAAAATTAATAAAAATTAAAACAACTTATATTAAGATAAAATAATGTGTTTAACAAAAATTCACAATAAATTTAAAATTTTTAGATGAATACATACTTTACAAAGAATTGGTTGAAATATCATGATAAAATTGACCTTGATAGGTGGTATGATGTTGAAAACATATTTCCTATAAATTAACATTCACAATTAGAAATCTCGATATAACCCATTAAATTTTAAAAAAAAAATTTTAATTAATTAAAAAAAATCGAATTTAAACGAATACATTTTATGGAAGTGTGATGAATTTGAATTCAATAAAACAAAATTGTCAATAGTCTTGAGAACATGTTGAAATAAAATAGATATAAAATTAAACAACAATTATGCTGTAAAACAAAACCAAATTATTTTAGTCTAGAAATTAAGATAAAAACTTAGATGTCTTACTTCTGAATTATATTAATGAATTATTAATTATGAGAAGGAAGGCAAGTGCCCAGATAAAAAAAACCATACTCACATGAAAGTTGTAGAAGAAGAAAATGACACACGATATACAAATGAGCGTTACTAATGTCGAATGTGAACACTCCTACAACGGAGAGAGTACTGAAAAGAATGTTCCAGGGTTTGCTGAATTCTAGGAGGGGTAAGGATAGATGGGATGGGTGGGGGAAGGTGGGAGGAAGCTGGAGACCGCTTTCTCAGAAAGCCTACAGATTAATTCTGAGGAAATAGGGGATGAAGAGATAGTAAAGGGTTTGTTGTAAGGGAGGAACTTGGATATCTGACAGAGTGACAAATACTAGCTTGAATTACATCATTACCTTGATTGAAATTAATGTCTTGCTGTACTGTCTCAGAATCAGAGAATTCAACTTGCCGTTTGTTACATCTACTGAATTGTATTAGTATGGAATCATAACTTTTGGAAAAACTGTTACATTCCGAATTAGAGTTCATAGAAGAATTAATTTTAATATACAATGATTCGAGAACTAGCCTTGAACTCCAGTTTGGATCTATCGCTAAAATTTCTGAATTGGGAAAATCTATCTTATGTCCCTGATTTATTCTGTGAGCAGTTAGAGAGTTTTGTTTCTCGAATGGTAATTCGATGTTATATTGATGTTCTTTTGATGATTGATCTGTTTGAAAAAAATGCAAATAGAATCAAAGAAATTCTAAAATGGAATTATGTGGATAAAAAAATGCAATTTTTCATTGTTTCATGACTTGAACGTTTCATCATTACCACTGTTAAATCGCGAATAACAACTAGTATTTCGTGAAACTATAGTTCTATTGCAGTGAAATTACAAACAATAATTTTCACGATCATCGATTACTGTACAAGCTCCCACTCAAACCCAGACTTGACAGAGCCTAGTCAGTTTAACAAATTCAGTAATTTAGTAAAAGTATCGTACTAGTGCTTTGCAACGTCGCGTTGACGCGTCGCGGGTTTGATCCTGACAAGAAGCCAGGAATATATCTGTTGTTTTTAAAATCCGTGATAATGTGCGGGAATTGAATTTGTAAACCGTGTATTTGATGCTTTTAACATGAGCAAGGTTGTGCCAAGATACAATTCGTAGGACGTCTGTGGACGTCTGGATGTGTTCGGTAGTTTCCTTGGTTTCTCCGATCACTTGCAGGCAAATAAGAGAGCAGTGCCATAGAATACGGACCACGCGCGATCATACCCTCCCTGCATTGTCCTCATTCACCTCCTTAGAGCCGATCACACCGCATACCGGATGAGGTGGCTCAGGGCATCAACTGATGTCACTGTAGCGCCTCGGACCGGGAGATACTAGGTTCGAGTCCCGACGGTACGCAGTTTGTAATTTTGGCAATCTAGGTGGGAAAATGTCAGAATATTCAAAACTATGACTTATTTACTGTTATTCAATATAACAATGTCTACCAAATTAACCATTGTTGATTGTATTTTTCATTATGATTTGTTGAAAAATCCTGGAAACTTGCGGTCTATGGAACAGATGTTATGAGAAACGTGTTCATGAGAACAATGTTAGTGTCTACTCTTGATGTTTTCTTTGTAAATAGTTAACTGAACATTTTGCTGTTTTTATTTCTTACTTCTTGGGCTTCTTGAGAGAATTGTATAATAGAGAGATTGCAACTTTTCATTATATCCCTTCCAAGGAAGAGAATATTATCAACAGCTCATGGAATACAATACCAGTTGGATGCACAAATCTCAAGTGTCATTAATACATTGATCAAAATTATCGAAGTTAATATTTTCACAACAAGTCTATTCTATTGTGACTCCAAAATGCTTTATTATGTCCTGAGTTATTTTAGTTATTTCTTAGTTGCTATTGTCACTTTGTATTTTAGGCACGTCGACTATTTATTTATTTTACGTAGAAAAACAGTTAAAACTGTGTGTGACGTGCTAAGGGTAGAAGTGATTTCTGTACACGTTTTCATAATTTTGTGATCCATACCGTAAGCCATATACTACTTGCATTTTGATCCTAGCTTGGATGTATGTAATAAAATCTCTTTTCAAGGGTAAATCAGCAATAAATTTGGGCTCTATTCCCTCATGATGTCTTTCGTGAAGAAATAATACTGCCTGCTTCGTGAAGAAATAATGTATTTCCCATTGAAGTCTAGAAGACGTACACAGATAATGAAGTAACATTATCCCATTTTCTCAATGGATAAGGGAAACTGGGCGAAAAACCTGATCGAGTTGCAGGTCTTTGTTTAAGAAGCTGCGGTACAATACTTGTTACACGTTGTTTGGAATTACACAGTCCAAAAGATAAATAATACGTACACTAAATATCACTGTTAACATTAATGTTACTTTCCTTGTGATGTTCAGTATAGTCTCTAATTGTATAGAAACAGTCATGCAGCAGAAACGAATTTATTTTGGATTTAAACTTTACAATCGAATTTAATCGTTTAATATCATCTGGCAAAATGTTGTAAAATCATGTACATGTATTCTATTTGAATGTTTTGTAGTGAGATGTTGATACTGCCACCTAATGAATATGATTACTACGTCGAGTGTTATAGTTATAGACATCGGCGTTTGTTGAAAATATATTCCCAACGTAAGTAAGTCATTTTGACAAAAAACACTGATTTGTAAATCAACAGACAAGATAATGGTAAAATACTTAGACTAATAAAGAAAGGCTTACATGGATCATGCTTACATGGTGAGTTATAGTTTTTTATTCGTACAATTGTTTTTTTTTAATCTAAGCTTCTGGGAGCTATGAGATGTATTTTCCCAGAATATTATGCTATATTTCAGGCCGGAAAGAACATTCGAGAAATAAACACAACGAGCAGTATGAAGACCGACTGAATTTTAAAGAATTCTAGACGCGTAGCATAATGAACTTAATTTTGTATTCAATGAGGTTTGACTGAATTAAGATACCTTAACATCAGTCAATGGTACACCGTTCATTTTCAATGCCGTACAGAATTGTTTATTTGAAATGGAAATTTGCATTGAAACCGTTTTATTTTTATTTATACACTATTAATTTGTTATTACGAAACCAATTTGAAACATCATGTATTTACGGTTTTTTATTGCAAAGAATATTCGTATCTTCCGCAAAGAGAACTATTCGTCTGTTTCGAATCGTCGAGGACATATCGTTTACGTATAGTAGGAAGAGAATATGGCCTAAAATCGATCCTTGCGGGACTCCGCGTGCAATTGGCAAAGAGTCGGAAAGGTGTGTATTGCATAATGTTCCATAATTCCAGTAAGGTATTTCTACTCTCTGAGATCGTTGTTTAAGTTACGAACATAACCAATCTGGAGCAATACCACGGATTGCATATGAAGGTAATTTTGAAAGTAAAATGTTATAATCAATGACGTCAAAAACTTGTAAAAGATCTGAAAATAATCCAATAGGTGCTTTATTTTAATCCAGTGATGAGTCGACATCTTTAAGAAAAGACAATATGGCTGTTTCCGTGGTTTTTAATTTCCGTAGATAATCCATGTTCGCAATCTAAAAACGCGTCGTGTTTACTGAGAAAAATTCTCAATCGTACGTAATAAATTTGAATTAAAGTCTCTCTAATATTTAAAAAGAACTGACAAAAGAGAGATTAAGCGATAATTTTGAATTTAATTTGTTTCCGTTTTTGAAGAGCGGCTTAATATTACCTGTTTTAAAAATATCTGGAAAAGTTCCGGTACCTAAGGATGCATTAAGTATGTAAGTTAACGAGTGTGTAATGGCAGGTGAACAAGTCTTTAACAAACAATCCGTAAATTCGTCTAAACCGGCCGGAAGTTTATTTTTTAGTTAACCGATTATTTTGATAATTTCATAGGAAGAAGTTTAGGAAACAACATCATGTCTAAAATGTTTGTGGAAACGTCTCATATTGAATTTTCTGGCAGAAGACCCTTAGTAATATCGACAGCAATTCTCGAAAAGTATTGGTGAAAGAGACTGGCCACTGTTGCCGGATCGTTCAGATTTCAATCGTTATATTAAAAAAAATTCTACAAGGTTTCTAGTTCATTTGGTCATATTTTTTATTATATTCCACATTGATTTTGTTTTGTTATTTGAGTTCAAAATTTCCTGATCATGTTTCACGATTTTAGCCTACCTTATGACTTTTATTAACAATGATTTATATTTTTTGAAGTATGTGAGGAAATCTTGTGTGAGCTTCTGCCCTGTCCAACGTGGGCTGACTGCTTGCCCGGCTGCCAGTGGTAGTGAGAACTCACCTGCATAGCCACTTATAGACGCTGGCAGAGGATTCGGGAGACATGCATGACTGGATTCTGGTTTTCAGTCATTAAACGAGCTGATTATATAATAAATATTACTTTAATTACTAATACCCACCCAAGATAAACAATTATGCCCCATACATCATATCAGTATTAAATTATAAGTTACGCCTACTGCGCTCTGACGATCTATTCCTCTCTCTCTCTCTCTCTCTCTCAACCGTCCTTCTCTCCACTTTTAAATGTTCGTGGGCGGTTGCCCTATTTGGCGATCTCACCCGAATGCTCCGTGATCGGCGCTGGTAGGTGGTGGTCTCCGGTGGCAGCGAGGCTCAGTCAGCTCCAGTCTCCCTCGCAACTCGCTGAAGTGGCGGTGTGATGAGAGCGATGCCTCAGGGAAGGCGCCTTCCGTCTTCCGTTTCTTCGGGTGGTGCCCGCACATGTGGGGCGGACACGATTGCGTGCGTACACGCGGTAACGTCCACGCTTGCACCAGTTCACGTTCGGCGGCTAATGCCTCAGCGCGAGACACTGATAGCGGCACTCGGCAGCCATACGGCGACGCGATACCCAGAGGAGCCGAGCCAGTTCCGACTCAGAAATAGCAGAAGCTCGCTCACCGAAGATTTTCAAATAAGAAGAAGGTGGAAGCTCTTCTCTCCCTATTTATTGCACGCGCCATTCCCTCTCCCGTCATGATGACGCGGTGGCTCTCCGCCAATCACGCATCGGGTTGTGCGTCACGTGACTTGTCTCATCTATTAACCGCCCTGTGACGTGGCCTTCGCGCCCTTTCACCAGACGAGTCGCGCCCTTCCCATGACGTCAGGGGTTTTCCTTGGCGTGGGTTTGACAAGCCGTTAGGCATTTCCGTCCCTTTGTTTGATTTCCTGTGGCTGCAAGGGATTATGGCCGAAATACCTCGTGGTGGTCTGTGCCGCTACATTAGCCTCCCTCCCAGTTTGAGGAATGAAGTATGTGAATGCTTCACTTCCGATAAAACAACAAAGAGTAGCAGCACAGACACTGACCAACACCTAACCTATGTCTAAACAATGACCAACGCCCTAACATTTATCTAAACCGAGTGCTATAACTATGTCACTAAACTAATAGTAGAAAAATGATATCAAAACAACTCAATTACAATACCAGGAACTTATGAAACTATCAATATTTACCTAACTCGCGAGTGTTATTATAGTTGGTATAAACTACTGAGTTATATTGAGGAAAATCTTTTTTTTTAAACTATCCATTTTGATATCGTCTCGATCATACGCAGTACCATTGATATCCCACACTACTTATTCATAAGTATCAACACCTTCTATAATTAAATCAATAAACCATGAAAGTATAGAGCAACAATAAAACAAGGTAAGCTATCACTGATACCTAACATCAACGTTGGATAATATTTAATTAAAATTTAAAAAAACACTGCGAACGAGACATATGACATCTGAAGTGGGCAAAATGTCGCAGGAACTGCATAAACATAATTAAAGTAATATTAAATTATGAATATATGCGTAATGGATGTTAGTGAAAAAAAAAACAACTTTGAAATGATTTTAGATTCATTGAATTGAGATGTCCTAGTGGTCTGTGCCGCTACACTTGAGATATGTTATGCTGCTTAGCAATTAAACAAAGTATTCATTTGTTTTTGCATGATGTCCTAATTGCATGATTGTGCTATCCAAAAGTTGCTTTTCCGTTAAATATTTATGTTCTTTTTTCAAGAAGAAATTCAGTGTTAAAATGAAATTAAAGCGTTGAAATAAAAATAATTATATTAATCGTTTGCATCAACAGTATTTAAAAGCTGGTCTTATGACTCCTGCATCAAGTAATCAATGAATAATTTTATTTTACATTTAGTAAACAACATACTCCTACGTGTATTATTTATTGTGTCTGTGTTCGCATTTCTTGTGATGGTAAGAATTTGTGCATCGTAGTCACTGTATTATAAATCTATTATTTCAACTTCATATCGAGTAGCGGTTTTTATATTTATTTTATTTATTGATTTTACGTCAAAACACAGTTGAAACTGCGTATAACGTGCTATGGGGAGAAGTGAATTTTGTGCACATTTTCAAAATTCTGTGATTTCTACACTGAGTCATATACTACATGAATTTTGAAAATGAATTCTAGAAGACGTGCACAGATAATGAAGTTATATTTATGTCCAGAAGCAAAACAAGGGGCCATCTCAGTATTTGCTCAATGGATCAGGACCGGGAGCGGTAGCTCAGTGCATCAACTGATGTCATCAACTGATGTCATCAACTGATGTCATCAACTGATGTCACTGCAGCGCCTCTCACCGGGAGGTCCTAGGTTCGAGTCCTGACGGCGGCAGGATTTTCGAGACTAGCTTTTCAGCTAGGTCGAATTCAGTCGCTGTCTGGAGGAGAATTCTAGCGGCCGGCTGCTCTGATCGGTAGTTTTCCGTAGTTTCTCCGATCAACGCCAGGCGAATGCCGGAGCAGTACCCTATTAAAGGGACCACGGAAAGCGCGCGGTCTGTTCTTCCTCTTCCTTGTCCTATCATCTGCCCTTTACACATACACTTACGCTAACATGCACTGCACTACCATGTATTCCGGGAGACCGGTCGGGAGCTTAGAGCTTGTTCCGGCTAGGGCGGTGCCCTGCTGGTGGGAGAGTTCAGGTTAGGGGGAAACCCCACTAGCCGACGGTAGGTCGGCGCCAGATCTCCCCATCCAGTGGGGGAAGATGACCGCCATCTCCCGAGAAAGAAAAAAACATTCACTACACGAACGGGACTAATGCCCAGAGCAGTTGACGCGTCCGGAAACACGAAAAATCAATCAATCTCAATGGATCAGCTGGACAAAAAACCTGATCAAGATGGGGTTTTGTTAATTATAATTTGAGAGATGACATTTTGTTAATTATAATTTGATCGATTGCCTTCTTGAATTTAGTGAAATCCGTATACGTACGTTTATTGTAATATCTAAACTGAAGGAATTAATTAAATTTTGAAACTGCTCTTTCTCCCGAGATTCGAACAGAAAATCAGTGTTAAAATCTCCTTACACAACAATAATTCAAAAGAGCGATTCTTGACGTTGTTTAGTGTTATCCTTAGTTTTTTCTAAGGAGAAAATATAATCTGCAGCTCTCTTCGTTATATTTCTCTAGATGCAAAGTAATATCATTTTTAGCAAAGGAAGATGTACAACAGAAATTTCAAAAACATTTTCAACGCAATACACATTGAATTCCGTCAAGGAGATAGAATCGATATTATTTCTAACGTAAATTCGAAAACTCTTATACGCGGGACGTTTATGCCATTCCTTTTCTCTACAGTAATAGTCTGCGAGGTAAAAGTTCGGACCAACAGTACTAAATCCTGTCTGATTTTTTCTTAGATTTTCCCTCTTTGTGATACTTTTTCTTTATTTTCATCTCTTTCTTCGTGATTTGTCTGTATTCCCAGACTATGTGAAATTCGCAGAAGTCGCTAAAATTGCGTTAGTCACGAATGAAGAGAAGGTATTCCGAAGGAAAAATATTCTTCCTTAACATTTTAACGACGGCTCTTGATGCAACAATCTGCGCCCTTTCTTAATTGTTGATACGAATCTATTAAGAGATGCCATTGCAGGTCATTTACTATATAGTATCAGCACAATCTGTTTTACCTCCTTTTATTAATTTTATTTCAATGGATGTTCCAATTTTTGCAGTGGATGAATATAACCGCGGTTTTACTTCATGTTTTTTAACTTAGAACAACACAACAAAACGGCGTAAGGAGTTGGCCAATTACTATTCTCACATCATCTGATTTTGAAGTGCTTGAAGCAATTTTTAAGAAAGATGTGTACAATTTGATGTCTTCCTGAAGCTACGATGTGTAATTTGTCTATAAAATGCTGTTTGTACCTCGTATATGTTCCCCATATTTTGATAATGAACTGACAAAACTGCTAATTTGAGTTTTCGTCGCACTTATTGAAGTTTTTCTAATAGCTTTTTCATCTAATTCGAGTAAAACATACGAAAGTACGGTGTCATATCTTGTCTCCGTGTAGGTTTCGCACCAAATATCAAATAACGACATCCGAGAAATTGAGTATTCCTCTGCGGAAAAAGATTTAAAACTCTTGATTACGCAGGTACCCACAGCTAATCTTGCATGGTTTCGATAGCCAATAGAACAAGGTTTAATGTCTTAATAGCCGTAAGCGTCAATTTTGGTAAATTCTACATTAATGGCTTAGGCAAATTTGTAAAATGACGTGAAAATATCATTAAAATTACTTACCTTTTGAAATCACCCTGCGAGTAAACAAGATCACTTCTTACTTATTCTGAGGTACTAATAAAAAGAAAAAACTTCAAAAATACAATTCGTGAATGAGTACCGAGATATAAGTGCCAGTGATGTACATTGATCGCCAACACGAGATACGGTGAAAGGAACTGATAGAGCTGTTCGGGGAAACGCAAGATCGTGTTTGAACTTGTTCTACTGCCACTTCAAACTGCAACCTGGACAGAGGCACTTTAGGGACATTAGTTGATAGCCTGAGCCACTTCTCTGGGTTTGTGCTGAGCGCAAACAACGAATTCAACTACTTTACAATTCGACAAGTCAGATGAAGAGTTACACAATTTTCGCAATTGCTCAGGTAGAAGGCTTCGAACCAAATTCGCGTAAATACATTTCGCAAGAGGCAGATAGTACGCCACACTGTGCGTGTTTATTTTCTTTTGACGCCATTTATATCAACGGTCCGGGTCTAGGCAGTCAGCATCGGATTTACATACTGAGGAGTTCACAGCACAAAATCTCCTTCAGAAATTGGGGCCTTCTCTCCTGAAAAAAATCTCCAGACTGCCGTAGAAGACCTTTAATTATAATAGAATACGATTTTGCACAAATGGAAGTTAATATTTTGAGTACATTATTTTCCACATGGAAACATGTTATATTTTTTGAATAGTTTATAAAAATATTTCCGGAGTGCGGAGCTCCCATGAATGGGGACCTCTAAGCAACTGCTTATTTCTCTTGCAGGTAAATCCTGTGGGCAGTCTTCGACGTAGCGGTAAGCCTCTATCTTTTGCAAGGTGGAAAAGCCGAGTTCGGCTAGTGCGTCCACACCTGGTTGGTGGATTGCGGAAAAGAATAGCCAAATAATTCAAAAAAGGTAAAATTATGTTTTGTTCATATTTTATTATTGACAGTCTTTAGCAATGGTCAAGTATGCATAAGATGTTACATTAATATTAAAAGTGTTCAAAATATTTTCTAGTTTATTTTCTTATCGTTCAACGTTTCCAGACTGTGATTTGGTCTCCTTCTCAGGCACTTATATGAAAAAGTAGCCTTAATGCATGGCCACAGTGTTAAAATGTTGTTAACTGCAAAATTTTCATAGAAATATATGTTGAAAATAACGTTTTAGTAATGGATATTGTTGAGGCTTCAGAATAGCTTCATCAGAGTTTTGGGACAGAAGCTGAACTAGGTTGTCTGCAAGCGCCACAGTTCCCAAGCTTGGCACCATGGAAAATTTTGAAAGACAATTATTTAAGAACTATTAGTTTACCTCGGCGTAAGAATTATTGAATATTGAAGAAATATTCAATATTACCTTGCCTTAAGCGAACAGAAGATAGTTTTCTGTCGTAATTCGGGCGTAATACAATTTCGCGCTAGTTTACGCGCCAAAACACATCTGTTCACGGAATCTACAACGGCTGTAGGTACGCCCCGCTTCCAACAGTCAAAAATCTATTTTTTTCAATGCAGCCAGGATGTGAATGACTACTACACCTTTTACTGACGAGGCGATATTTTGTGGAAGTTCTCTGCTGAACAATTCTCCAACAATTGACTCTGGTGGCGACATATTAAGAAATGCATTTGATTCCCAGGAGTGCCAAAAATGTTCCCAGTAACTGGAATAATCTCGCGAGCATCTATGAAAGCAGTTCAACTTTTCAAAGCTGTTTGTCCTTCCAAAGAGTTTCATACGAAAGACGTCTTTGCCTTTTTCTCTGGAAGCCAGTCCGCGGTTTGTACAGAAAAAATATTTAAGTCCAACGCGGGACGTTTAAAATGTATGTCTTTTACTGTTAATTGGCACCAAGGAATTGTTATAAATGATAGAATTTCAAGTACGGTGCCAAATTTGGATTAATTTTGCCCGCTTATGTGTCAACAGATATACTATGTATATCAACTGTACGTCTCAAAGACAAAATATTTTAAAATCAGAGTTACTAAGAATAAAATACTGAAGTTTAATTGTTGGAGGCACCAGCAAATTTACAAATTATATTAAAAATAAGTTACAATAATAAAATACAGAAATAAAAATAAATTGTTACTCTGTAAAGTAATGCCTTGTCAACAGCACCTAGATTCCAGAAATCCGTTACACAGCTAGGGAGTTGTGGCAGATGGCGAATGTCAGAAGGGGAGTCGTGGTTTTTAAGATGGAAACATATTCGCAGGTTGGGAAAATCAGGGAGACAGGGGGGAAGGTTGGGGAGCTGGAAGAAAATTAGTGTTTTTTTGTATGACTACAATGTGAATAGTGAATATTATGAATGTTAGAATAAATAATTACTATTTTTATTTTGTGTAAAAAGTCTTAAGTATTTGATATTTGGCTACTTTTAAGTCATTGAGTTCATAATCGATTAAAGATTGATTTGTATGTTTGCTAATATTCTGGAACTTAATATTTCCTTTTGGTAAATTATACTCACATTATCACTTTTCAAATGATTATTATTTTAATTTTTTACACATCTTTGAATAATACACTTCAAAAGTAAATTTAATATAATTTCGGACATTTAAGTTTGTAATATATGCAGAGTGTATAATTGTTCCCACACACGGAAGATGTATTTTCCAAGATACAGAGAGCAACGTTGATCATCTTGCCGGCAACTGCTGTATAATAACACTGAAAACACGAGTTACTACGGGCGCCTCAACACGTCAGGATATTGACGTGGTTGACGAAAACCGAAACATTGCCGTTTTCATTTATCGCACATCTCGATGCGTACTTCGTGAGTCGCTGGGTTGAATTGTAGAGGTCTAGTCGTGTCGCCTGACCACCAGGACACCTCGACCTCAAGGATCGTGCGTATGCGGCTTCCCCGGACAAAGCAAAAGAGGTCATTGGGGGGGGGGGGGAGCGGTAGCTCACTTCATGAATTGATGTCACTGCAGCGCCTCTGACCGGGAGGTCCTAGGTTCCAGTCCTGACGGCGGCAGGATTTTCGACACTAGCTTTTCAGCTCGGTCGAATGCAGTCGCTGTCTGGAGGAGAATTCTAGCGGCCGGCTGCTCTGATCGGTAGTTTTCCGTGGTTTTTCCGATCGGCACCAGGCGAATGCCGGAGCAGTACCCTACCAAACGGGCCACGAACCGCGCGCGATCTTTCCTTCCTCTTCCTTGTCCTATCCTCTCCCCTTACACACACACACACTTACACTAACATGCACTACTCTACCACATATTCCGGGAGACCGGTCGGGAGCTTAGAGCTTGTCCCGGCTGGGGCGGTGCCCCGCTGGTGGGAGAGTCCTGGTTAGGGGAAACCCCACTAGCAGACGGTAGGTCGGCGCCGGATCTCGCAATCCGGCGGGGGAAGATCACAGCCATTTCCCGAGAAAAAGCATGCACTACACTAACGGGACTAATGACCAAAGCAGTTGACACGCCCGGAAACACGAAAAAAGCAAATCAAATCAAACCAATCATTGCGGGGGTACACGCGGCTGTAGCCATCTTCACCGCCGCACATTGGGACATGTACGATTGATTGACTGAATTGTACTTTTTCTTATACGTACGCACATACGGAGTAATATTCGTTGCATAGAGAACAATTTTCTCAATTTTCAAAATTTTCTCAAAAACAGCTTAATTTTTTTCTTTAAATTTATTGTAAGAGTTGAGTAAAATACACTTATAACGGTGACATAGATCCGATTTACACGGTTTCCTCTGAATTTTTGAAATGTTCAAACGTTTGTATTATTTCGGCGTCTTCTTAAAACTAAAAAATTAAAGATAGAGATTTTTCCTTTAAGTAAAATTTGTTGTTTGTAATTAGTTCTTTTACTTAGGTCATTTAGACGCTTTCGAAAATTTTAGTAATTTTCGTGCAATAGTGCGTGCAATATGTGCTATTTAAAAAAATACAAAAACCAGATTTTCTCGAAAGCGGCTCCAATTTTTTCTTTAAACTTTCGGTAGTTCTAGTGCTAAATGTACTCTATAAGATGACATAAACGACACGCTCTGTTCCTCGTTTTATTCAAAAATTACAAAATAGCATTTTTTTACTTGTGTTTCACGTTAAGCGAGCGTCGTTAGTGGCAATTTGTTCACATTATTATATTTATGAGTACATGTGATTTAAATATTCTTACATTAAGTTTCTCGAAAACTCAACAGTTAAACTGTTAAAATGAGCTCAAAATTCCGCTTATTCAGAAACGCGCAAACGCTAATTTTCTTAAAAGTGGCTTCAAATTTTTTCGTCAATTTCTTCCAACGAACTTCCAATGCGCTGTTTAATATGACGTAAAGTTTATTTTGGTGTATTCTTGTTTTTGTTTTTCAAAATTTACACATGTAATTTTTTCAAAAATTCTCACGCCGTTAATATGCACATTTCCAGCTATTTGTATACATAATTGCAAATGTGAGTTAAAGTGCTTCAAATTACTTTAAATAAGTTTTTGAAAACTCAAAATTTACAAATTTCGCATTAAAGTAACGTTTAAACCCATTTTCTTAAAAAGGCTCCAAATGTTTCAATAAACATTGCCATTTAGGACGAGGTTTTACTCTTCTTTAATATTCTTAAAGTAATATATCGGTTCTTCTACAAGGAAACCGAAAAGTTGAGACAATTTAAACAAAAATGTATTTTGGACAGCGATAGATAGTAGCTACCAAGAGAATGGGGCAAGACCGTAGAGTCAGTCCACACCAAGGAAATTAGGAAACTTTACTACGAAGAAGTCTGTGCTATTCTGTAGCATCACTGGTTTTTATTTTTTGCTTTCGGACGCGTCAACCACTATGTTCATTGCTCATAAGTGTAGCGCATGTCATGTCATGAGAGGTGGCGGTGTTCTTTCGCCGTAAAACGTGAGATTATACGCCGATCTACAAGCAAACTAGCGGGGTTTCTCGGTCCAGTTATCGCCTGTGGGGCTCTTCACCAGCCGGGCATGCTCTCAACTCCCGACATGTTTATGTCATGTGCATGTGTTAGGGGAGAGGACGCGGATGAGGCAGGAAAGTCCTCGCACGCCGTGGCTCGCTTCTAAAAATTCTTCGCCGACCACTTTGATCGAAGACACAACAGAAAACTAGATATCAGATCAGCAAAGAGCTAGAATTCTCCTCCAGGTAGCGGGTGAAAACGACTAAGCTACATAGCTAGTGTCGAAAATCCGCTACTGTCGGGACTCGAACCCTAGAACCTTCCCTTCAGAGATACTTCAATTGTAACACGTGTATTTGCGTCGGTAATAAAACTGTTATTTTTAGAATTAGTATTGTTCACTTTGGATTTTGTTATTTCAAAGTTTTCCGACTTCCATCTCTCAACCCGTCTTTCCTTCACTCTTCCGGGCTTACCAACCGTCCATCGCCGCCTTTTTCCGATACAGCCGTCGTCAAAACAAAAAGTAGTATTTTCCTAGGGGCTTCACTCGAAAAATTATGCTTCACATTTCTCGCTGTGCAGTTGTATATAAACGGGATACATCGTAGTAGTGGGCGGATGTTATCTTTTCATGAACTACCCTAACGCGGGTTTACTCGGTACGTCTAAAGGCAAACAATTGTCCCTTCTGTTTTACTACGATATTAGTGCGTAGCAATGTGGAATATTGGATATCGTCATGTTTTCAGAGGATTCCGATAATTCTGGTACTTTCTGTGTTCTGATATAATGTATATATTACACATTTAAAGTATAAAATCGGTAAATATCGCGCATTTAAAGACAGATTAATACATTTTTTCAAACCAACTATAATGTTATCATGAAATTTCATATTATCATATAAAACATACTGACAAAGATCATAAAATTGTTTAGTGTTATTAATGAATTCGTATTCCAGTTTTTTGCGAAACCTCATTCTGTACGTTTTTGAAACTTTTCACTTAATATTCATTTTTCAATTCGATTTTCTACGGATTTCTGCTAATTGAGCCATTTGGACTTTCCATTTATTTTTGGTGCGGTTGTGATCCTGAGGAGTTCATACTTCTGTACGCTCTTGCATAATCATGGTAGTTCGTACTTAACTCCTATTTTTCATAACTAAGGAGTTCTCTTTTAAATTGATTACTTCATGTAATTGATAATTGTAGTAAATCGTGATTATTTGTTCCTGTTTCAATGATTTCATGATTTTCATGTTTTTTCTCCGCCTTATGGATTTTCCTGTTGCTTTGAATGTTATCGAACTAGTTTTTCCACCTCTGTAACCTCAAAATTCTTCCAAATACTCTTTTCAGTATTCGTTTTTATACTATTTTTATTTTATAATTAAAATTACTATCACGTTTAATGTTTTTTTTTAATTTAATTTTAAATTTAATATTCTGTTGTACTGTTTTATTGTACTTTTTTAATTTTAATAATGTTGTACATATGATTGAGTTGTCATGTCCTTTCAAATTGCAGTTTCATTCCAACTAGAATTAGAACCGTGTAATTATCTCCACATTGGTCATCATTCACCATTTCCAGTTTTATTCTCAACGCTGTCGGATTTATGTAGGATCCTAAGGGTGTGTGCTGTGCTGATGACTAACAAACGCAAGATAATATCATTCTGGTACTCGAAAAATACCTATTTGGAGGAGGTCAACGTGACATTCCAGAATTAAGTGCAAGTAACTGAAGGAAAATTCTACATAATTAATTAATTAATTGATTGATTATTGATTCCGGGCGCATCAAATGCTAAAACCATTGGTCCCATAAGTACATTTTTTTATCTCGGGAGAGGACGCTGATCATCCCCCGCTGGTTAGCGAATTCCGTCGCCGATCTAACCGTCAGCTTGATGGGTTTCCTCAAGGTATCTCCTATCAGCAGGGCACCACTCCATCCGGGACAAGCTCTAAACTCCCGATCGGTATCCCGACATGCGTGATAGTGTAGTGCATGTAAGTGTAAGTGTGTGTAAGTGAAGTGTAAGGATAGGACAAGGAAGAGGAAGGAAAGGTCGCGCGCGGTCCGTGATCCGTTTGTTAGGATACTTCTTGGACATTCGCTTGGTGGATAGTCAGAGAAACCACGGAAACTGCTTATCAGAGCATACGGTCACTATAATTCTGCTCCTGACAGCGGCAGAACTCTACATAACTGTAGCCATTACCAAAAATCCTGCTACCGTTGGGATTCGAACTTTCGGACCTTCCGGTCAGAGGCATTGCAGTGTCATCAATTGATGTCCTCAGCCACCTAAGCCGACCTTTACAGAGTCAATGCTACATGTATTAGGCAAAATATTGCAATGATTTTCTGCAATCTGTGTTAAAATATGTTCAGTTTTTGAAGTAAAGGTAGGGCATATACTCGTATATTTTGAACATTTTCGCTAATTGCACTCAGGCTACAGGGACAGAGATGGCCTCGTCCATTTTTTAAATGAACTAGTTCAATATTCAGGATATTGCTGCAAGTGCACAAGTGTTCTTTACATTGACAAATACCAAAATTAGAAACATGTCAACGGGCAGATCTGGATGGAAGAGAACGATGGAGTTTCCACGAAGCGTTTACGCTTGGCGACCATTTGGAATTGTTTTTTAAACATTTGATATGCAATAAATGACGAAACATTCACTTAGACTTAAAAGAGATTTTAACATTAAAAGTTCTAAACGATAACATAGTAATTCTGTACCTAAATAAAGATAGAGGAAAAACCTACATTGACGTTCATTGCTGATCACTTTTGGTATGCAACTTTTGAAAAGTGTAAAAATTTTAAATTTTAATTGGCCTTCTTTTAGTTAAAATGTCATTATTTGTATGATTTTTACTAGAGTATGACATAATACAGTTTGTGAAAGTTCTCAAACACGTCGTGTGTAATGTGCCAAGCACCTTCAATTCGTATTTTACTACCCAACACGATTTTCCCGTCACAATGCTGAAATATATGTACGAAAATGAATTGTGGATAGGAAGATTATGGAGTACGTATATCACTTCAAGAACGAAATAATAACATCGTTTCGTCTGTCATGGGAACTTGCGTTTTACTGAACTCGCTTGTGAAAAGTTTACAGAAGCCATTTCACTGGATGTAAATACTGTCTCGCCGGATGGATGTAGTAAACATATTCTTTGGTTCTTGATTACTTGTTATGTTGAAACCTCTAACGGCCCTCTGCCGACTATTTCTGTTACATCATTGTTTGTTTCCACACGTCATAACCATAGAATTATGAAGCAATCAATGCGGTCTGTTGAATTTTGCCTTAATTTTATATTCTCACAATTTTGAACGAGAGATTTTGGAGTTGGTAATGGGATAATATTTTAGCGGCTTTCATCTCATTTTCACCTCAAATTGCATTTTTGTAGTTGTAACAAATTATCGATTTAATTTTAAGTTTTATGTTCATTAGTCTTTGAGACGGGACTTTGAGACTAGGCACTCTTACCCGAACTATTCAGTGTACTGCCAGTACATTTTCAATTAAAGATATAAAAACACGACGAATGCGAGTTCGATCCCCTGCGACGCCAGTGGATTTCAAAGGCGATAAAGTGCCTTGAAACTCATTACGAAATAATATTAATACGTTTTTTCGAAACCAGACTATTGACATAAAACTCCAGTGTCCGGTTCAAAAGTTAAAATGTAAATACAAACCTTACAGCCCAAATATTGCAACTTAAAAAGGATACAATATTTTCCCTAGGGCTATTATGTAGCCAAAAGCCGATTAGGCTGTACGTTCCGATGGGACTCACATCCCACTAGACACCATCCCCCTTGCGGGTTCCTCTGATCTGGGGCAGCAAAACGCGAGGCCCTCTGCGACAACACATACACTAAAGATGGGGACAAACAACCATGCTCAAGGCGGGGCTCGCGGGAATCGCTTCTCTGAACAAACTCATTTATTTATTTTACGTCAAAAACAGTGGAAACTGCGTATGACGTGCTATGGGAAGAAGTGAATTCTGTACACATTTTCAAAATTCTGTGATTCCTACTCTAAGTCATATACTACATGCATTTTGAAAATAAAAAAACCCTCATGTAATAAAATCTATTTTCAAGGATAAATAAGCAATAAATTTTGGGCTCTTATCCATGATGGCCTTCGTCAAAGAATAATACTTCCTGCCGCAACAACATGGAAACGATAATTTGAATAACTATTTCCCAATGAATTCTAGAAGACGTGCATAGATAATGAAGTTACATTTATGTCCGGAAGCAAAACAAGGGGCTATCTCAGCATTTGCTCAATGGATCAGGGAAACTGGACGAAAAGCCTGATCGAAATAGGGGTCATTGACCCGGAGGCTGCAGTACAATACTTGTTACAGGTTATTTATACACATTTATACAGTCCAAATGGTTAATAATTTTCAGGTGAAAGTAAATCTTTATTTTCACCTGAAAATTCATTTAGTAAAGCCTTGGAGAAAATGTTTGAGAGCTTAAAGTTGCTCAGCGACAGTAATTCTACACCCGACTCCAGGATAAAGGAGAGAGTTTGGCCTAGTTTGCCGCAGATTTGAAAAATTGTCATTATCTTGTAACTTGGATTCACAGGTGGCGACGGCAATGTCCGACGTATTCATTGAAAGATGCAGAGTAAGAATTTCAAACGTCCGGGGAATCGGTCTCCAGTCGAAAAAGGAGGACCAGAGCCTTCTTATGTTTCAGCCGGTACCTGCTGTGTTAATGTCGATTCAAAATGTGCGATCAGGTCGTGGTCCAACGAATCAGCAAGTGGCAGAACCAAGGATTTTTCTCGTTACTTGATTGATTTATTTATTTCTTCGTTTCCGGGCGCGTCAACGGCTTTGGTCATTTGTCCCGTCAGTGTAGTGCATGTTTTTTCTCGGGAGATGGCGGTGATCTTCCCCCGCGGGATGGCGAGATCCGGCGCCGACCAACCGTCGGCTAGTGGGATTTCCCCTAACCAGGACTCTCCCACCAAGGGGCACCACCCCAGCTGGGACAAGCTCTAAGCTCCCGACCGGTCTCCCGGAATATGTGATAGTGTAGTGCATGTTAGTGTAAGTGTGTGTGTAAGGGGAGAGGATAGGACAAGGAAGAGGAAGGACAGATCGCACGCGGTCCGTGGCCCGTGGCCCGTTTGGTAGGATACTGCTCCGGCATTCGCCTGGTATTGATCGGAGAAACCACAGAAAACTACCGCTCAGAGCAGCCGGAATTCTCCTCCAGACAACGACTGAATTCGACCTAGCTGAAAGCTAGTGTCGAAAATCCTGCTCCGTCAGGATTCGAACCTAGGACCTCCCGGTCAGAGGCGCTGCAGTGACATCAGTTGATGCCTTGAGATACCGCTCTCGGTTTTCTCGTTGCGATGATCAGAACCTTATTGTGCCGAATTGCCGGCAGAAACGTGTTACTTGTCGAATAAATGGAAAGAAGGGACACTGCTCGAAGGTCTGGCGATGCGCTAGAATGTGGGGGGGGGCGCATCGGCTCAATTTTACACTTATCAGTGTCGCCAACGGATTCTACTTATCTCCATAAATTCTACAGCAATTACGATGAGACTCGATAGGGGTTCGTCTTACAGTTTGCTGAATGAGTCAGATCGGCTGCATTTGGGGGCGGCAAAACAGCAATTGTGTACAATTACACTGCATACTTACATACGAGTGCAAACTCACACACGGTGATCCATGTTGGCAGGTGATGGATGAGTTTGAAACGATCGTTTGCGTTAACTATGTTCTCGCTATAGTGCCAATCGTGGTGATACGTGAAGGCAAATTCCTTCATATTTTGTGCGCGACAGGCTGTTAAAATTTCCTTTAGACCGACATGTTTACGCCAATTCCTACAGTCGACTGTCCATCACATTTCTTTCAAAGTTGTGGCTACTGTATTTTCGACCGAACTAGGTCATATAACCGGTGCCTGTGCTTACAATATGTTGCGCTCGGATTCAGCCTCTATGTTCTTTAAGCCTCGATCTGCACCTTTAATTTTGAAAGAAAAAGCTGAAGCCGATCTGCATTGCAGTACGAAATGGAAGGGTTCGATCCCATATTGCGGTCAGATTGGGCTGCACAGATTGTACCAGTACTAAAGTCTGATATTTCAGCCAGAATTTGCGGCGATTTTCGTCTCACTCTCAATCCACCACTTCAAGCGTATTGACTTTTTTTCATCGGCTGATCATATATTTTCAAATTATCTGAAGAGAATGGAGTAAATTCCATTAAGTACGAACTGTGCGTCCGAGCATTAATTCAGATGATGTACGAGGTCCCTTGTAGCGTGTGGCTTCGTACGATGTACGAGAAGAAAACGATGCACGTTAGGGTACCCATTCTGAGAACCAAATACTTCCGTGCCCCCTTTTTAATGAGTGACCAAACCTATTCACCTCGACATCGTTCGCAGCTTGATACGGCGCCTGTTAAACGATTGCAGAGTAAAAGGTTGGCGTGCGCTAAAATGCTCGCAGATTGAGCGAAATTCTTGGTCAGAAAGCTGTTGTCACACAAAATCCTCGAAAAATCCGAATCGAGCGGGAATTTGACGCAAAGAAATCATCATTGTAGCAGCCGATGATTAGATTTTATTGTTAATTCTGCAATTAAGTATAGTAACTTACTTACAGAATATCTTAACCTTACATGCATTAAACTTACATTCACTAACAAAAAGTTACAAAAAAGGAGTTAATTAAAAATAATAATAAATAGTACATAAAATCACCACGCAAACCTTACTCCACTTCACTTCACTGCACAACACTTAACTGTGACGCATTTCTTTCACACTCGCTTCTTCTTCTCGCATTCCCTTCACTTCATAACTTTACACTGCGCTGCACTACACTGCACAAATACTACTAATCTAACAGTGGAAACTTAACATTGATACAATAACCTAATATATAATTAACTAGAAAACTAATTTATTTTTAAAGTTGCTCAAGCTTTGAGGAAATGATATGTGAATGGAATCACTTAGGGTCATTTCGAATAAGCATCGATTAGCATCGGCCACGTTTGATTGAACACTGGTTCACAGAAATCCAGGTGTAGTCATTACCAAGGCCGTTGCAGAAACTACAAGTGCAAAGGTACACACATCCAGCAGAAATTTGGACCAGCGTCGTGCAGGTAAGTTTCTCGAATTTTCTCGAACTTTCAGGTCAGTTTCTCTAATGCATGCTCCGCTGACCGTTGGACGTTAAGCAGAGTAAGCGAGAGTCAAGCGCGACGGAAACGCTTTGTTATTTCATTAAGAGAAATTTATGAAAATATATCCAAAACTAAAATTGTCCTGCAATATAAGCGATTTTGAATGTCATTGTTAAATGTAATCTGACTATACGTTTCGCCTATTCTAAATTAACTAATGTTTTTCTCTCTCGTTCCCTTTTACGATTCTTTTTCTTTTGATGTTCAAAATCGCTAGAACTGTCTATTATATGTAGGTCGATCTATCAAATGTGCCTGAGGAACAAGTGGCCGCTTAAATTAGGGAGTTTTTTCGGGGGCCTTACGGAAGAATCAATTAGTTCCACGCAAAACGTCGTTAGGGAAAGTGACTATGTAATCTGGATGGCCGTTTGAGCAGATTTCGCGGTATTATTTGAAAGAAGGAAGGGAATAAATTTAATTTTTAAAAAATATTTCATTTGCATTGCAATTGAGAAAAGTAACATTATTATGGGGTTAAGGCAGTATAAGTAATAAGCAGCGACAGAACATTGTATTGGTAATTAAAAATATTAAAGAATTTAAGTTTATAATGTATGACGTTATTTGGTTGATGATATTATTTAGTAACAAGTTATTTGGAAACGATTCATTCGATACTTCGTCTCACACATTATTCATTATCATCGCCTTTCTTTTAATCAAAATGCAATGTTTTATAGGAACAAGGGTAATAGTATGGTCAACGTTTGACAAGACATCTCATTGGTGCGACGAAACATTGCAGAGTAGACGCTGGTCTACTCCAGCAGGACACACGATGCCGTGCCGTCCAGAAGCTAGGTAGGGATGAGGTCTGAAAGTTGAGGGGCGGGGAGGGGAGAGGGGAGGGAGCTGAGAGCAGGCGTCGCGAGGGAGCTGCCCCCCAAGCGTCCACGCGTCTCCCTGGAGACTCTGCGACCGGCCCCAACTTCCGGGCTCTTCCTCCGTCCGACCAATTTTTAAAATTTCCCCTCAAAAACTCCGCCGGTCCATTCCCCACGGCCTCCTCATCTCTCCGGCCGTCCTACTCTCTTACTTTCTCAACATTTTATTATTTACCTCCTCGATCCCCTTCGAACTGCTTTCTTCAAATTTCACTCCTTCCGTACGCTCACTTGACCTTCGTCCCTCATTCGCTCTCACTTTCTTCAAGTCCGTCTCCTCCATATTGCATTACGTCCTAAATCTTTTATCCTCTCAAAGCCTTCCTTTCCACCTCGCCTCGTAGGAGGGCCAGTCGAGTGACCCTTTGCTGCCGGTGAAATATTAAACAATACGACCGGCCTCCGCCGCCGCCGCCGCCGCCGCCTCCACCTCCGCCTCCGTCGCGGCTTGAGGCGCTCGCGGATCCTTATTGTGCCACTCTGCTTGTATAACTCTCCCTCTGGACGCGGGGCGGGCCGGAGGCCAGCAGGGGTGGAGCGGGTGTGGAGGTGGGGGCGTGGGGGGCGCTCGGGGAGGGAAAAGTGGGAGCGAGCTTGCGGTTCTTACAATGGCGCGCTCCCAGATCACTTCACAACGAGGCGGCGGCGGTGGCGGCGGTGACGGTGGGGCGGGCGGGGGCGGTATTTCACCGCGAAGAGCCGTCGGGCGCAGGGGTCCCAGTGCACACAATACGGCGTCGCCGTGCACCCTCCCCCGCACTGCCACCGCCCCTCCCTCTCCCGCCCCGCCGCCACCTTGTCTTCCGGTGGGCCTCTCACACTCGCCCGCCCGCGGTTTCGCCTAATGACGGCGACGGTAATACCGGTGGAGGTAGGAACTCGGGCTGCCGGCGGAGGGGGCGGGCGGCCGGCGCGGCCGGGACGCTCTCGACGGAGCGCAGCGGGTCCAGGGGGCGGGGGAGGACCTACACGGCCTCACCACGAGGGGTTTGAGATATTGGGAAAACGGGAGCGCAGCAATGGGAGCGGGTGGATGAGCGTGGAAGGAGCGGAAGACTCTATGATTTTCATTTGTAGAATGTGCTACAGCGTATGGGATAAACACAGATGTGCATTATCTACATATTTTTTGAAAACAAATAATACTAGGTGAACTCGTGAACTTTGTATGTCTTTTTTTGTGAAAGGAGCTTCATAACTGAACCCAAGCTGAGAACGATTCTGAAAAGCCGTGATACTGGCGGTTCTCCTCCTAAAAAGGAGTACGTGTGTAAAGGGTTCATTGTGTGTAGTACAGCAAAAGAAAAAGCAACTCGTGTCCTTTGGGGTAAGGTTTTAAGAAGTTATAACACAACACGGTGTCACTATTACAAGTTATGCACTTCGGTAACGTGTGTTGCGAGTTGCATCTGCACCTCCATTTGCCCTCTCTACCCTAATCTGCAAACATGTATATTTTTCTTCTTGAATCTGATTGATGCAGGACTAGAGGATAATTCCCTCTTCAGTAGTAGAATACTTAATAGTAAACCGTAGACCATATATATATATATATATATATATATATATATATATATATATCCAACAAACATGTTTTAGTGAACCAATAACTGGTTCATTATTACACACACGCGCACACGCACGCATGCACGCACACACACACATATGTGTGTGTAATAATGATGCGGTTATTGGTTCACTAAAACATATGTTTGTTGGTTAAAAGGAGTTGCTCGTAAATGGGCTCAACTGCGGAGGAACAAACATAGAAAGGTACATTGCAAAACATTGCAATGAAACAATGCATAGAAAGGTGCATTGCACTTTATTGCATTTATATTTCGATGTGAACATAATTAAACAAAAAGAGATGAAACATTTATTAATTAGTAATGCAAATTGAAATACTAGAATATTGATAACAGAAATATTGATTTTCATACACATTATTGTCTGTATTTACTTAGATTTTCTCCATAATTTGCAGGAGCTCCCTTTTCTGTATTGATTGCAGAATAATGATATGTTTAAACTTAATGAAATACTTACCAACATGGACGACAAAATATTTACAGATATAAGTTTCCCCTTCTCTAGTAATTATTCACTCCGGGGCTTGGATGATTGGAGCAAATTATGAAAAATAATTTTGTTCGAGAAGTTTTCGAAAAAATATATTTTATTTCATATGTTTAATATATGTTTTATATATTTAATATTTTATATGTTTTATATGTTTCATACTAATTTAATGAAATAAAACATTTGGAAATACAGTAAAATTTATTGTGAAAACTCATTTTTATCTCAAGGTATCTTGCCTTCTTGAGAAATTTTAACTCTTATTTTGGTCTTTTAAGAGACCCCTCTAAACTCCTAAATGGAAGTTTTTAGCACCAAAAATTCCAAAATGTAGTCATAATGTAGAAGTCCCAGTAATGAGTCCCATTCTTTTATTGAGTGAGACTTTGAAGATGCAAAAGTTCTAGACTGTTATACAGGCTGCATTCACCCACTTGTTACATTCTTAATGTAGGGAATGACTAGCACAATTGTATTTTTAAAGTCTCTCTCAATAAATCAACATGGCCACATTAGAAGGACGTCCATTGGACTGTGAATTATAATGTTCGGAACACAATCTGAATGTAAATATTTGCTCACTTTACAAACTGATTATCATCAAAGAAATTGAAGGCCTTCAAGAAAACTATACTTTTTTTTGCAAATACTCTATCAAGTACCCAGTAGCGCCCAATTACAAAACTTTTAATGCCTGTTCTTTTTCTATAATAAAACACTGTTTTACTTGCTTTGCTTTTTTTAAATATTTATTATTTCCTTAACTTCCTGTCATTTTGCGAATTGAGTTTCTGTGATAAATTCTCATTGCTTAACTCTTCAATTCAGTTAAATTTGCGTTGCCTGTTGCACACAATCATCACTTAAAATAACTCTGAAAATAATTATGAACTATACGAAGAGAAATAGATAGGACTATTCCTTGCATTACTGATATTATTTTGGTTTGCCATCAGTCAGTTTTAGTCTCGTTGGTCGTGAACGCCGACGCACGTCGCCATTGCGATTACAAGGAGGAAATAATAAATGAAGAACGCGAAATTAGAAATGATAGGAACAGGGAGAGGAATAGGACGAAGGGATGAAGGCAGTGGGGAGTAGGAATATATTGTAAAACCAAGCGGAATCTTACTTTGCCTACCAGAAATTCTACCCAGGTAGACGGATTTGAACGCATGGAACTCGCGTGAAAAGCGACCTTTGTTGAAAAGCAACCACGTTGGCGCCGCCTACTCTTGATGTCAGAATTCGTCATGTACACGAATAAACTTGCAAAACATGATGATAATGATGATGATGATGATGATGATGATGATGATGATGATAATAATAATAATAATAATAATAATAATAATATAAGGGATTAATGAAACAATTAAATCACGAAAACAGTTTCATCATCACAGCAACTGTAAAAGAAAATTTTGAATACAAATTTTTAATGAGAGGATTTTTTATAGTTGCTTTGAAACTACTAATGACAGGAAAAAATTCGAAAAGGATTTCTAGTTTATTAATTAGATTATTTAAACATCAAAAAAATGTTTCATGGTTTATTTCATTACTCATGAATTACCACGAGCTATCAGACGCCATCACTTATAATAATAATAATAATAATAATAATAATAATAATAATAATAATAATAATAATAATAATAATAATAATAATGGTGCACTCACCAAAGGCTGGCTGAATTGATCAATGCTGTCATACAACAACCAGATAAGATGCCAGAATTTCTTACCCAGGGAATTACATATCTGATATCCAAAGACCCACAAAAACAAGAAGATCCAACAAAATACCGCCCTATTTCTTGCCAACTATGTATAAAATCATTACATCGTGCGTTTTACAACGGATATACACCCACTGTAGAGACGACGATATTATTGCAGTCCAACAGAAAGGCTGTACCAAAGGCTCCTTGTTCATGTCGTATATTGATTACAAAAAAGCCTTTGATTCTGTACCACATATCTCGCTGATAGAAATACTTGAGATCTATGAGGTTGATACAAAGTTGTCTCCTTCTTAGAACATGTTATAATGAAGTGGCGAACAAAAATTATCTTATGTACTCCTGTTGACAACATCCAAACTGATATAATCAATGTGCGAAGAGGTATTTTTCAGGGAGACTCACTAAGTCCCCTCTGGTTTGTCATCTGTATGAATCCGCTATCTATCTCTTGAATTCCACTAAATGTGGATTTGGAATTAAATTGGGAGCAAGAATGATTTATCGCATAAATTACCTTTTATATATGGATGATTTGAAGATATATGCTTCGACAAAATCTCAATTTGAACAACTATTGAGTATTGTGGAATCATTTTCAAAAAGTATTAAAATGAAGTTTGACGTGGAAAAATGTCGATCATTGAATATTGTAAAAGGAAATCTCTAAGAGGGAGCCTTTTAACTTGAAAATAAACAGTTGATACAAGCGATGTCTGCTGAGGAAACGTACAGATACCTGGGAGTGAGACAGGCAAGGCATATTGACCAAAGTAAAATGAATGATGAATTTGTAGAGGAATTCATCCGAAGAACCCGAAAGCTCCTGAAAACAAAGTTGAATGGAAGAAATATCATAAAAGCTATTAACACCTATGCTATCTCAGCCTTACTCATTGGAGACCAACTTTGTCGGCAAGTGAAGAACCTGAGAAAGTATTTCAACTCTGCGGCAAATACATCAAAACTGCATAAAACAATTTGTGAAGCAGATGTCTATACTCCGATAGAGCTGTCGAGACAGGAGGTTGCGGACTTCTCATGCAATGACGGCCAAAATGGAAATTTTTGGATGGCCAAAGCTCTTCATGGAAGACATCCACATGAGATGAGCCAAGAACATGTCGATTTGAAAGCATCGAACTACTGGCTTGTATCAGGACAGATCTTTCCAGAAACTGAAGGATTTATGTTGGCTATTCAGGATCAAGTTATTCCAACGCGTAATTATTTGAAGCGAATTGTTACAGATGGCAATGTGTAGAATGAGTTATGTCGTTGTGGTTGTCCAACAGTGAAATCAATTCATCATGTTACCTCGGGTTGTACACATTTGGTGGGCACCGAGTATAAAAAGAACTTTACATCAAGCATTGGCTCAGAAATGTCTTCTGTCAACACAAAGTTACCATACGTTAAGTACCAACCTATGAGTGTTCTAAAGACCGAAGAGTGGTGCTTGTATTGGGCTAGAACTATCTGAACAGACCAGACAGTGATTCACAACATCGGATTTGGTTGTGATTAACAAGAGTGAGAAACGTGTCATGTTTATTGATGTTTCTGTCCCAAACACTGGCAACATTCAAAGCAAATACACTGAAAAATCAGTAAATATGCAAATCTTGTAGAACCCGTTGAGAAACAGTGGAGTATGGAAAGAGTCAACATTTTCCCGATAATCGTTTCAAGCGCCAGAGTCATCCCTAGGAGTCTGATTTGGGGCCTTAAGCAACTGGGTTTGAATGAAGACCTGTACAAACCCATGCAGAAGGCAGTGGTTATTTCAACAACAAGGATAGTGCGGAAACTCATCGGGAACAATGTATCATAAATTCTTTTAAAAAATAGATGTATTGTACTTTGATTTTGTATATATGTGCAATTCATTCAAATGTGCTAATAAGGTGAGAATAATAATAATAATAATAATAATAATAATAATAATAATAATAATAATAATAATAATATACCATCTGATATGCTTCAATGACAACAACCGTTGCCGCTAAAGCATCTTCGGACAGTTGGTCCTCGGGGCCCAATCCCGATGGTGGCGGAGTTTCGACACTAGCTAGATAGCTATGCCGAATTTATACAGATCCTAAAGGAAAATTGTAGGGACGGCCAGTTCTGAGTGATCGTTTTCTGTAGTTTCTCCGTTCAATATCGGACGAATGTCTCTGTGCAATACCCTAAGAAACGAACGAGGAACCGCACCCGATCTTCCCTTCCTCATCAAGACGAGGTCCCCTCTCTCACTTTTACAGAAACATCACACTGAAATGTGTACTCCAACGACTACAAGTTGGCCAGAAAACTTAAATAAATACATTAGAAGAATATGTTAGAAAAATTATGAACACTTACAAATATTGTGTTAAAATGTCACTCGAGGTCTCTCAGCAGAAAACATAATAATTAATTCGAGATACCCAAAAAGACGCCCTCCTACACTCTACATAGAATACAAACTAAAATCCAAGATCTCAAGGCAATTTATTCAACTCATCAAAACTTACCAGTTACACAAATTCAAAATACAACTTTAAAAATACTAATCAAGCTAAACTCGCTACAAGTTAGAGGTAGTTTCGCTTAAAATGAACACCCCCTCCTCTAACTCCAGTTTTTAATTGCCAAAGACAATTGCGATGACGAATTATGTTTGAAAACTTAGCATTATGATTGACCAACGAGTAAGTAAACATGTTAAAAAATTACTCTACTACACGCCGGGGGAACCATTCTGTGGCTTAGAAGTTGATCCGCGTGGGACGGTGCTCCGATGAGGGAGGTGCCTAAGGGGCTACGATCCTCGCAGTCCCACGAGTAAGTCGGAGCAGGATCACACCCTTCCATCGCGGGAGGAACACCGCCTCCCCCAGGCTAAAACATGCTCTACACTCATGTATAAAATAGTGGATTTGTCCGAGAATATAAAATATTCGCTCACTCTTACTCGGGAATAATGAACTCAAAACCAAGCGTGCGTGGGGGAAAGGGGAGGAAATTATCTCCAGAACGTCTAGGAATTTGCTCGCGTATAAATAAGCATTCGCCGACCTGGATGGCCGAGGTGGCTAAGAGCGAGTACCGACTCAGCGCTTCGCTCCGAATGGTCGCGGGATCGAGTCCCGCCTTGGCCATGGTTGTTTGTCCCTTGTCTTTGTATGTATGTGTTGTCGCGGAGGGCCTCGCGTTCTGCTGACCCCAGATCAGAGGAGTCCGCAAGTGTGTTGGTGTCTAATGTATGGTCGAATATGCGTCCCATCGGGACGTAAAGGGTAACCGGCTGTCGGCTGGATAAAAACCCTAGAAAGAAGATAAATAAACATTCTTGAAATTAAATACTGAATGATTCATGTAAAGAATAATGATATCTATATCGTGCAACAAACATATATGAAACATCATGATGGAAAGAGATGGGTGAGCCACTCCGGCGCACCGATTCTGATTGCTCGTTCTGCACAACACCAGTTTGCGTCACGAACCACGTGACCACACCACGGGCACTTCGTTTGAACCGCTAGACGAGACGCTGGCCGCCATGTTGCTTGGAGAACGAGAAGTGTTGAGAAACATTTTGAAGGTGGTACAAACTGACAGTTATCAACAGTGACCAACCCACAATAACACGATGAAGATGTACAAGATGCAATATTTAAAAGCGGTGTTTCATATTTGTTTCAACTACTTGAAGCAAGGTGATAATTTTGGTATCTGGCTGCATTTAAAATTCCCGCTAATATTGTGACGCAAACTCGTGCCTGACGCTCATTGGCTGAAGTCGGATACACTGCGCAATAGCTCACTCGTCTCTTTCCATCATGAGTAACATTAAATTGTGACCTGTGGCACTGTAGGTGACTAACCATTAAATTTCATTCTTCTGAGGAAACTCCTTCCCTATTTAACAGAGATTCACTCTTGATAATTAAGTTCGTAAACAACAAGGTTTCAATGGGTGGCGAGACGACCGGGCGCCCTTGACAACGCGAGTGTTAGCCCGGGAGGGTCGGGCTGACATCCAGCTGCGGGGAGGGGAATGAGCCAACCTTCAAGCGGCTTTTGTCCTGCGGTCGTCCTGTTCCAGAAGTCGCGTAGAGGCCATTCCACAATAGCCCGTGAATAGAAACGGTAACGCGAACGGAAAGAAAGTTGAAAGACGGACATTTCAGGCAGGCGTTCACAACACGACGGGAACGCAAAGCTTGATGGGAACGGGAAGGATGGTTAACATTTATCTTGAGACGGGAACGGGGAGCCTCCGGACCAATGAAAGCGCAGGTGGCGCAAATGGCGGCGAAGGTTTCCAGCTGATTGAGTGTGCGACTCTGGATCAGAGTGGAGTTGGGAGTGTAGGGCGATATTGAAGTTAGAGCGAAGATTTACGAGGTCAGGATTTGAGGTGGGTTTTGTTAGTCATTATTGAGTTGTTTTAGTTCTTTTCGGTAATTGCAATATGTTTCATTATTCATATTTATATTAAGAATTAAAATTTCCCAAAAATTTGTTTATTCATATAATTTTAGTTAGTTTTATTTTCCGTAAATTTGTTGTAGGTTTTTGCATTTTTTCATTCTTATGATTTTGTTTTCTTTTAATTAATATTCATTCGTTAACGGATTTATTAATAGCAGCACAAGCAAACAACAGACAGATGACAAAGCAAAGAGTGAGCAGAGTAGCGTATAGATGTGCTTTGGTTTCGGCAACTGCTCTAAAATGAGAATTTAAAGAAACCTTTAAATTCTCTCTTTAGCCGCTACAGGTTCATAGCGATATTCCTCTTACCGTTGGCGTTTATTGTGAAGCGCACATATCTCGCTTCACATCGGATCCCGTCCTCACCTTCGCGTTTCCGTTTCCGTTCTCGGGCGGTTGTGAGGCGGGCTTAAGGTACAAGCTGGAGAAAGGCCCACTCTGGCGCCGGGACCGTGTTGTGGTCGTTCTAACCCCATGGCCTCGCTGACCCATGCCGTAGCCCCGTGCGTCGATTCTTCTTGGGACTAACTTACCTAACTGCTTGGACAGCACGTGGCACAGCGCCGACAGGCTGGCCGTATATATTCTTCGATGTCCGGGTGACGCCACATCCCAGGCTGAGAGGCCGACGATTGCGGAGCGTTTACGTTTACGAAAGGTTACGTTTTCGCCTTATGTTTCTGGGAAATAGAGCTGGGATGAAGTAAATTACTTCATCTAACTCCTTCTGTAGTAAGAATCCACGTTTTGTTTGTTTTCGATATCGAAAAATTGGTTTACGGAAAAACGTCCGCCTTTCCGTCCTTAAACCCACAGACGATTTACTTCAAAATTGATATTCCCTGGTTGATCTGGCCAAACTCAAGGCCATGTGAATTGGAAATGAATATTTCGAGTATTAATGGTACTTTACATGAAGCCCCCACAATATTTTCAAAATTTTCTCAAAAATGGCTCCAAAATGTATTATTTTCTCTGGGATAGTACCAAAATGATGCAGATCTCACTTTTGAACATTTTTGAAAATTGCAACAATTTTTTAAAAAAAAATTAGAGGTCATTACAATATGAAATGTTTTGCAAAATTGTCCGTGAAATGTAGGGGAGTTTCAAACAAATATTTTCAGAAGAATGGATTCAATGCCTTTCCTTACTTTTTTCTTCAAATAGAGCAAACTGCGTTTATAATGATATAAGTAATATTATAATGATATAGGTCTCATTTTGGTGAACTCTGCGTTTTCAAAATATGCAAAAAATTAATATCGCAGAAATTTATTGGTGCTTCTCTAATGAAATATATTACAAAATACAACTTTAAATGAGGTTATTAATTGTTTAAAAAAATAGTAGTTGTTGCATAATTTGTACTTGAAGTAAATGAAATTTCTAAACGAAGTGTCATAAACGGCTCCAATTCTTTTAATTTTTTTCCATAGATAAAGCTGGCGCAGAAAACGGCCGTTTTCATTTTCCTTGAACTCTTTATTTTCCACAATTGCAGTCACAAATGTTATGAGAAAGTATATGCTGCACTACTAGTTCACCACTATTTCACTTCTACGGCAGTCTATATATCACGAGAAATTTAAATGCATTTTCAAGATCCGAAGCACTATTGTAGATTCGGGAGGTAATTAGCGTTATTTGTTAACAGCGTCTGCATTGGAATTCTGACGGCCGTTTCGCAGGCAAAGATTCATTTTCTTCCTTTCATTCACATAAAAATATTTCGCTTTGGTTAACTGCACTTCATTATCTACAATAGTGATTTAAAAAATGATTTGCCTAAGAGTCACGGAAAAATAAACGTAACAAGAAAGGGAAGAAGCCTTTCATTTGTAACATGTGTAAAACCATATTTCTCAAATGCAATATTTTAATGTGTTAGAATTTCCACTTTTGAAACATTAATAAAGTGATATGTCATTGAATTCATGTTAGAAAAATTATTGAATTAGTTAATTATTATGATAGGAACTACTATATATTGCATTTGAGTAGAAAGAACATTTTGTTTGGAAAGAGAAAACTTTTTATTGGCTAAGTAATTGCAAATTATTCCAATGTCGTTACTCATTTATCAATATCATGAGTGTGCTGTAAATGAGATAATGTGAAAATACAACATGCGGCCCTTTTCTGATCAATACTCGTTACCTCACACGTCTCTTCCATCAACCATCCCATTCTGCAATCTCTATTACACGTTCTTTGTGCTGTGACGAGCTCATCATGCGAAGTAGAATTTCACTAAAGCTGACAACGCGGTATAATTTGCTTAATCATACAACACGATGCGTTCAGTGAACTGAATTGAATACAGTAATTTGCTTCCTGACTAAAAACCGGCCGTGCCCGCTGTCGTTCAGGTGAGAACGTTCTAATTGACTTCGTAGTGTTGAATTTGTGGTTCTGTCCCAACCCAATGGTGTGCTCATGCGACGTATGATACGGCTCTTGTGCGTCGCGTGCTATCCCCAAAGAAGAGGATGAAGGTGAGTAGAGGAAACCGGAAGCGAGGAGGTTGAGGTTTCTTGAGAACTGTATTTCATCATCTTTGAAACAAAAACAAAAACGTTGCAAACAAAGACGCAACTTAATTTTGGGATATTATTTCAAGTATAATTATCAGTCATGAAGTTGATATGAATATTGTATTCTTTTAGAAGAACAGATGAATATTTTTCTTCCCGAGCAACAAGAAATTAATACTTCGAGAGAAAGAATATTCCATAACCGTTATTCTAACCATTTTCTAAGATGAATAGACATGCCGATGGATCATTAGTTATAATTACTGTGTAATTATAGTGGACTTGTTAATTCTAACGTTCGCAACTGAAGCATTTTGACGAAAGATATTAATATCAAAAATTTTAACACGAAATTGATTGTAGTTGCTCATCACCGAAGTCTTTTTATTAGTATAGTTTTACATGGAATTTTAATTGAAAATTGTTAGACAGTAACGCTATTGTGTTTCTTTACTCGCAAGGGAGAATTAGAAATTTCTTGTGTGCGACGCTACGGTTGAGTCTCTCGTGACTAAGCATCGCCACCACACAATTCCAAATTAGTGGGGGGCAATACTCTCACGAGTTGCAGGAGAGGCTGGGTCGCTGACGCGGCCCCTTACGCGTCACAAGACCCGCCAAGTCCCTGCTCGCCTCGTCTCAGTTCCGCCCCGCCTCCGTTTCACCCACGCTCCCATTTACCTTCATCCCTGCCCCGTTCTCTCCCCATTTTCTCTCCACCTCCTTCCTTTTATTGATTGATTTTTTCATGTTTCCGGCGCGTCAACAGCTTTGGTCAGTAGTCCCGTAAGTGTAGTGCATGCTTTACTCGGGATATGGCGTTGAATTTCTCCCGCTACATGGCGAGATCCGGCGCCGACCTACGGTCGGTTAGCGGGGTTTCTCCCTAGCCACGACTCTCCCACCATCAGGGCACCGCGCTAGCCGGGACAAGCTCTAAGCTCCCGACCGGTCTCCCGAATATGTGGTAGTGTAGTGCATGTTACTGTAAATGTGTGTGTAAGGGGAGAGGATAGAACAGGGAAGAGGAAGGAAAGATCGTGCGTGGTCCGTGGCCCGTTTGTTATGGTACTGCTCCGGCATGTATTGCTCGCCTGGTGTTGATCGGAGAAACCACGGAAAACTACCGATCAGAGCAGCTGGCCGCTAGAATTCTCCTCCAGACAGCGACTGAATTCGATTGCTTGATTGATTTTTTCGTGTTTCCGGCGCGTCAACTGCTTCGGTCATTAGTCCCGTTAGGTAGTGCATGTTTTTTCTCGGGAGATGACGGTGATTTTCCCCTCGCTGGATGGCGAGATCCGCCGCCGACCTACCGTCGGCTAGTGGGGTTTCCCCTAACCAGGACTCTCCCACCAGCAGGGCACCGCGCCAGCCGGCACAAGCTCTAAACTCCCGACCGGTCTCCCGGAATATATGGTAGTGTAGTGCATGTTAATGTCAGTGAGTGTGTAAGGGGAGAGGATAGGGCAAGGAAGGGGAAGGACAGATCGCGCGCGGTCTGTGGTCCGTTTGGTAGGGTACTGCTCCGGCATTCGCCTGTTGTTGATCGAAGAAACCACGGAAAACTACCGATCAGAGCAGCCGGTCGCTAGAATTCTCCTCCAGACAGCGACTGAATTCGACCTAGCTGAAAAGCTAGTGTCGAAAATCCTGTCGCCGTCAGGACTCGAACCTAGGACCTCCCGGTCAGAGGCGCTGCAGTGTCATCTTGAGCTACCGCTCCCGGTCCTTCCTTTTACCATCCTCTTCCTCCCTCTTCTCTCCCTTCTCTCTCTATCCTCTTCCCCTCCTCCATCTCTCCCCCCTTTCCTATCTCTACTCTCGCGTTCCTCTCTCCCTATTCTTCACCTTCACTAATACGACGTCACCACTTTACTTCACCTACGCCCCGTTCCCAATTTTTTAACTCGTGCTAATACACTCCCTAACAAACCTCATCCTCTCTGTCTTGGACCTTTTTCCAACTCACACACAACCCTGCTTCGTTTCTCTTCCACTTCCGCTTTATACCGCACCACCCGCTCTCTTATTCGCGTTGGTTTGCTCCGACCTGTGACTTCCCAGAATCCGGCTCCGCCCCATTCCCACTTCTGTCATTCCCGAGTCCATATCGCCCCACGCCATTTCTCCAGTAACCCCTGCCCTCGTTTAATCCCTGTTGGCGTTTCACCGCCGCTCTTTCGCCACCCCGCTTCCGTTCGGTCTCCGCTTTCGCAAGGTTTCATTTCTACTCCTTTCCTGCCTGTTTTCCGGTCTTGGAATGGTCACCCCAGTTCGTTACCGTTCGTATATAATTTTTTTTTCACAGAGAGCTATGCTCGGCCCTGAAGTATCACTTAACCAATCTCGAGTACACCTGCTCATGCAATCGGATTCCCTCTGATCGACAGCACGTTTACCCTGATGCTTTCGTTAATGTTGGTAAGCTAATCGATTTGAAATAATTGACAATCACCCTCATCATAAATCATCATTACTACATTACTTGTACAGCAGTTGCTATTGTCACCAATACTAGCACCTTCCATTTCTCAGGCATGCTTCTCATTTGATACCGTAATTTTACATTTTAATGCCGGTTCGTCACTAAAGTAATTATAATGTCACCTTAGACCAATGTTATCATTGTTTTGTAACCCGCCCCCTGGAATTTGCAATTCTTACGCGAACTTTAATGTCCACATTGAGATATCGAGAAAATACTGTTGAATGTATTTTGCAACTGAACTCAATAACTGCTATTATCGTCTGGACGTTAATCCCCGTGGATGCTTGTAATATTTGTATATTATCATTCCCTTCATCGCCTAGTTTTCTCTTACGCGTTATTTACAAAAAACCTTTCTCTGTTATTATACGAAATGTATATAAGTTACTCTCACGCACTGCCACAATTAATGTTTTATATATTTTCTGGTTTTCTATCAATTATTTCTTTATCGCCAATAAAATATCTGAAGCTATCGAAACGAACTAAACGTTTATCAACTAAATCGCTGAGATAAGTGGCACCTCTGCCACTATTGCATATATTTACCATCGGTACCATATTATTGTAGATTTGTTATTAGTGCCTTTGGCTCACCCACAACCCCACAACCCCATCCACATCCTTCTGTGGCAATGAGACGATAGAGTTCACTGTCATCCGTGTGAAGTCTGAACGATTAGCACTTCCAAAACTGTAGGACGAATATGAAACTACTGTAACTATGAAGACTGTCATTGCTGTTGCCATTGTTAATACCATCATCGTTGCTAAATATGCTGATATTCGCTGTTAGCAAACTTTGTTGTGTGGCAGAGTCGCCACATTGTCAACGACTAGAACGTCAAATATTCTCATAATCCCATTATCCTATAATCCTATATTCTCAAAATCCCATCATTCAGAAGTCAACATTGTTCATTGCTACCATCGTTGTCATCTCGTTCCTTTCCATCACTACTACTCTTACTAGTAGCCGTAACGTGAGTGACAGTCACTGCCAAAGGTCACACCAGTTCCACCACCACTCCCTTTGTTTCAGTCGCAAACACTTTCACCAGCTCTTCGGCCATAATCGTCACCATTGCTTACGGAACGACCACCTCTAACGACTGATCTTAGTGCTGCTTCCTCTGTGTCGACATCGTCAATCCCGCCATTTCCAAGCGACGTCGTATACATCGTCGTTGCCGCGCTCTCTGCGTTCAGCTCCGTCGCTTGCCCTGCCACCGCTGCCAAGGACGTTTCCGCCGCCACCACCAGTGTCACCCGTCGTCGCCCTCCTCCACCTGCTGTTTAACGTCGCTCCGCGTGACGCGCCGCCATCTGCCCCACCCCCGCCTCCCCGCCCCTCCCGCCCCCTCCATCGGCGGCCCGCCGCTCCCCGCGCGCGCGCCCCGCGCCCGCAAAGTTAAGTCGTTAATATCGGCGACAAAAGGCGCGGGGAGGGAACCTCGGAGATGAAATGCGGCGGCGGCGCGGCTTCAGTTCGAGGACGAGGACAAAGAGCGGAGGCGAGGGCGGCGAGGGCGGCGAGGGCGGCGAGGGCGGCGAGGGCGGCGAGGGCGGCGAGGGCGGCGAGGGCGGCGAGGGCGGCGAGGGCGGCGAGGGCGGCGGCGAAGGCGACGGCAAGGGTGCTGGGGGATGGGGTGACGGGCGACGCGTACGCAGTAGGAAGTGAAAGAGGCAGCGGCGATCACAAAGGGGAGGAATTGCGAGAAGTCTAAAATCGAGAGATCTCGAACTGGAACTTGAAATTGGATAGACGGCAAAAGCACATGGATGATCCGAGGGAAGTTAGAGTCGGGATCGGGTAAAAGAATAGAACCAGGTCAACGGAACAAGCATGTAAAGCATGATGAAAAATTCAAATGGAAAGAAATAGAGTCGAGGAAATCAGGGATAATCTATGTGTGCCAAATTGGAATTGTTCGGTTGAGAGGAGGAGTGTGATCAATGAGACGGAAGAATAGTGAGATTGAAGTATAAAGGGAGATCGAATAGGAAAATACAAATAAAAAATCAAGTAAGTAGGCCATAACGTGAGATAAAGGAAGGATAATACGAGTGTGATGTACCGGATTGAGAATAAATGTAGTGTGGCGAAATTACCGGATCTTCCCCGTCAAAATGAGATATGCACCTGGGAAATAAATTTCCTTTAATCTACAGTATTATTGGTTTTATATTAGTACTGTTTTTAGTTTTATGTATAACTTCATTGTTACTTATTTCGAGTTATCGAGTCTTTCGGTGCTAATTTTTCGTATAAAATATTTACTTACATGTCAGAAGATTATATTAATAGGAATGTGATGGTTTCGCGAAATAATAGGAGAATAAAGGAGATACAAAAATGGGTTCGACGGACCAAATCGGAAATTTTGGGAGTTGTTTTTTTGTATTATCGTCTACAAGGCTCTGTCTGTCTGTCCCTCCCTCTCATACACACACTATATGTGTGTGTATATATATATATGACACAGGGTGAGTCACGTAACTGTAGCACCTTCTGCACTTTATGAACGGTTGAAGTTATTGCAATGCAGTTTTCCTGGAAGGGCATTGGGGCTAATTAATAAATGTATTAATTTCTAGTTTATCTCATATTTTACGAAGCATTGAAGAAACTTTTTTCAAATGAAACTATACATATTTTTTAGTCTACCTAATTCATATTAATTTTTTTTCTAAAACGGATAGTGTTCGCTCTTGGATACAACTAGTCAAATCGACGCATTACGAATTTGAAAACGATATTTTAATATTAATGTAGTCCTGTTTTTGTACTTGCACCGTTGAGAACGTACAGCCCCCTCGGATTTTTCCCTTGATTTCCCTACGAGAGTCCACATGCATCGCACCGAAGTGCGCCGCTTAGCCGTCACTGTACATACGTCATTATATCAGCGTAGCTCGTGAGCCGTTTGTGCTCCCTCATATATTAGAGTAAAGAAGTCAGTTCAGACCTAGGTGACGATGACGCTCGGGGCTGTAGACCGAGACGTGCCTCACGTCTAGTCTTCTCCGTACACACGAAACTTACCGGACAAGGAAAACGAATTATGGGTAGGATTTAAATTCAAAAGTGATGTGTATGTTCTATAAATGCACACCATGCCACAACACACAGAATTCATGACTTAGCCCGGATGTAACGAATTCTTGGATGCAATGATGCAAGAAATTTAAATTTCTTGCATAGTGATGTATTTTGTTTCATACAAGTGTGGTTATAAATATGAGACATGTCCTTTTTAATGAACACGTCTCGTCTGTCAAAGTATGTCAGTCAAATGGTCAGAACGTATGTTTCGAAAACCCAAAGATCCCGCATCAATGAGGAAATAGAGAAGGATGCTTTACATTGCATAAATAAGCCTTTAGAAATCTTTCTTATAATAATATTATGTTAAAACATACCTTCCTGGATGGTATAGTGTTTATTATGTCTGACTACTGATCCCCAGTTCGCGGGGTTCACACCTGGTCAAAGTTCGAGGATTTTTGAGGTGCCAACATTCGACGGCATGCATGCGGACGTTTGTCGGTATATAAAACACATCCCAGAAGAGGCACTTGACCAATCCTGGCAAAATTAAATCCTCTAGCAAATTATTACCTTTCAGAGTTTCGATTTGAATTACCGGATAAGATTGTGAATATTGTATCTAAGCTTGCGCTATCTGGTATTAACATCAAACGTGAAAATCGGCGCACTAGCGCCCCTAGAGAAACCAATGGCAAACTTCCTGAGGTTTACTTGCCCAGAACAAGTTTCACAAGAAGGCGCTAGGTTCTTAGGACTAGCCTACTCACAAATAAGTGTATGTCCATAAAACACAATGTTAGAATGTAGTAAAAATACAAGGGAAACAAAAAATATTTAAATAACTCTCTGTAAAATAATCATGTAATACTAGTTGCTATAATCTTAATTAGACGCAACTGATAAATATTTTTTACGCTGTACTTTACACCAAATCTTTGTTGAATACTATATATTATTTTTCCAAAACTCTTACTAATACAGATCGTCGAATACTATGTAAAATCTTTAGTTTTGTACTCCAATGTATTTGATTTGATTTGATCCGTGTTTCCGGGTACGTCAATTGCTTTTGCCATTAGTCCCGTTAGTGTAGTGCATGCTTTTTCTCGGGATATGCGCGGTGATCTTTCCCCGCTGGATGGCGAGATCCGCCGCCGACCTACCGTCGGCTAGTGGGGTTTCCCCCTAACCAGGACTATCCCACAAGCGGGCCACCGCCCCAGCCGGGACAAGCTCTAAGCTCCCGACCGGCCTCCCGGAATACGTGGTAGTGTAGTGTATGATAATGTAAATGTGTGTGTGTGTGTAAGGGGAGAGAATAGGACAAGGAAGAGGAAGAAGAGATCGCGCGCGGTCCGTTCGTTAGGGAATTGCTCCGGCATTCGCCTGGTGTTGATCGGAGAAACCACGGAAAAGTACCGGTCAGAGCAGCCGGCCGCTAGAATTCTCCTCCAGACAGTGACTGAATTCGACCTATCTGAAAAGCTTGTGTCGAAAATCCTCCCGCTATCAGAACTCGAACCTAGGACCTCCCGGTCAGAGGCGCTGCGATGACATCAGTTGATGCACTGAGCTACCGAACCAATAGAATTTTAGATGCGATTTATCTATGATTGTCTTCTACAGATACTATGCTTACTACTATTGTCTTTCTACTGTTTTACTGCGATATTCTTTACTCATATTTACTTTATATTATTCACATGTGATCTGAACTTTGCATTACTTTATTATAATTGTAGGTAATCTGCACGCGCTCTACTCCACTTCATACACGAGTTATTCCAAGTCTTATTTAAAAACACGATTTCCTGAATCATACTTTTTGTACATATGAAATGTTTTGTTATATTTGTATATTTGTCCAAATAAAGCTTTATAATAATATAAAAGTAACTGGTTTGTGTCCACATTAGCCCCCAAGTGGGATTAGAATGGACAAATGCATATGTTTTTAAAAATTGTATTTAAAATGTATTTAGGCGGAAAGTATTAAAACTGCTTGTATAGAAAAGTAAAGATGAAATTCTAAGGTATGCACGAAGTTTTTTTATTTGTATTTAGCCATTACATATTCTGCCAAGGACAATTGATTTCGGCGCCGTTAGATTTCGGAGTTCTTTGTCGGTCATCCAACCAGGAACCCGCTATGTTTCGAATTCGCTTAACTTTAAGTGACTTCACATTGTTAACGAATTCGGCTATCGATGCTGGCTTCGCGGTCGTGGCCTTTGAGTAGAACCATTCCAGCATTCGCCTGGATAACCGAGGGAAACCATGAAAACCTCCGTCAGATTGGCTGGCACGGAGATTGAACCCGAACCTCTTGAATGCGAACTCAGCGTGCTATGCCCTGAGCCACTTGGTTCGATAAGCACAAAGTTAACTTTAAATTAAACCAAGAATTTAAGTTATAGCATTCTTTAAAAAAAGGAAAATACAAATACTAGCCCTTTCTCCTCTAAACATGTGTTAAGGTACCTGGTTGAGTTGCCTGAGTTCTAGCCATTTTCGTCTGTTGGTCACCATTCAATGTATAAAATACAATGTATGGTGACCATTGTATAACATACAATTAATTGTATATAGTGAACGAATGATTAAAATTTACTATTGATTCCTTACAGTATATTGATTTCTAAGTTTATCATTTCTTTGTACGTCTACAATAATATAAAAAACGTCTGCATTTAATAATTTATATTATAATCCCTATTTGCATTCTTAGTAATATTTTCCTAAGTATGCTTTAAGAGTACCTTCTTTACTTCATAAAGTTAAACTGGAGCCGTTTTTCAGGATCACACGGAAATCTGCTCGAAGCTAATCAGTGAATTTACCGATTGGGGAAGTTTTGGGTGGTAAATTCTCTGAAATCAACAAGGGCTCGCAGGACCTAATCTCAGTTTGCATCACCTAGAATCCGTGAAGGATGAATGTTCATAAATTCTACCGGTTTGGTGCAGTAGCGATTAAACTTTGTCCTTCATTACAACAGTTTACAACATCTCGAGCAGTCTACGAACCGAGAAATGGCTGAAAGAGGTATTTAACAATTCTGCTTCCTCTAGTACACTCTACATCCTGCTAATTAGCAAGCTCTGTTTAGTAATAGTTAGAGGTCACACAGCTTGCAATTCATTCCCGAAAGTAAGACCAAGTTTATTGCATGCGCACCCTTACCAAGAAGAACAATTGGTAACCAAGAACATCATTCATTATCACATAATTGTGAATGTCCATTCATTGAACTGAATTGTTTTGTGAAAATTTCCTCCCCTTTATGTTTTTGTTTTTACTTTACACACCCCCACATTCGAAGGGCTGGTGGTAGTAACAAGATAAGGCACAGAAAACCTCTCGCTATTCGTGAATATTAATAACTCGATTTTGGTCGAAGGCATTGAAAATTCAAAGGAAATAATTTTGCAAAATAAATTTATTTATAAGCATTAACTAATACTTACTTTCAATTTGTGTATTTTAATGTACACCCAATTTGAAAATAAAACATACATATGAGAGTTTGATACAAATATTTTTCTAGTACAGTTTTGTTTCCACTAGAAATAGTAATTTGAATTTGGGGAATGTGTTTGCAATATTATACATTTAAATACAATACAATATAATACAATACAATTTAAATACAATACAATATATACATTTAAATACGTTCATTGTCTCGTAATATTAAAATTAATATACATAATAATTTTGAAGCATATTTATTATTGTTAAAAAATATTTTTAATGGGATACTTTTTCACGCGGGGGCATGGACAATGACCGCCCTTGCTCTGCAACAGTGAACTCGAACCATTCATTAGGCACTAAATCTCTTCCGGGTACCTCGTTCACTCGTTTCTTGTTCTGCTGCTCTTAGAGCTCTTTTTATTAAGCTAGAAATTCTATCATTGCCTCGTCTCTTGATTCACGAATCAGTGATTTTTGTCAAAAATTACTTATCCTGGAACGTATTTTCAGCTAAAACGGATGTTTATAACCACAACACTTCACATATTCATTAGGTGGCAATACGAACAACTCACTACAAAAAGCCACAAACAATACAAGTACATTATTTTTCAACTCATAGCCTGAGGACATTAAACAATTGAATTGTTACCCAAGTTTAAGAGCCATGTAAACTAGTTTTTGCTGTATTAATATTCTGGTAATTTTTACAACAATACTTACATTGTTACGGTTTTTAACAATGGTATTTAATGAATTAGTTACCATTCGTACTGTATAATTCTAACGGTCAAAAATTGGCTGTAACATGTATCTAAACCCATGGGCTGAGGTACGTTACTTGTTTTCTCTTTTTATTTGAGCAAATGTTGAGATGGTCTCTTGTTTTGCGTACATTTGATACATAAATGTATCCTCACTGTCCCTGTACGTTATCCTGAGCTCAATGAGATATCAATTACTCATAATTGTTCTACATGTCCTCGCAACAATAAATCGATTCTTACACGCAGGTCACTATAAAGGGATGAAAGCTAAATGCGAGAAAGTATGTGCTGTAATCATCAGTAGTTTAAGAATGTCAAGTTCCCTCTCGTACCAAAAATTAATTTTTTTGAGCATTGATAATATGAAATAACGGCCTCCAATCACCAGGATTCGGATGAATGCAGAATTACTTTTTTTCGGAGGAAGGAATATAATTGGTAAAAACCTAAAATCCTGAAGCTCTAATGATGACGACAGGATGTTACACGCTTGCATACAAATCAATTTTTATTTTACGTGACGCGACTCAGGCCGTCAAGCCTGCTCTTCCGCCCTTTCACACAAATTTCGCTACGCTCCTTTCACCATCTAACAGAGAAAGGCAGCACTCGGGCGACGAAATAGGCGACTTGCACTTAGCTCAGAAGCTTAGTTTAGGCTCTAGGATCTTTTCCATGCAATAAGTCTACAACATTGGGCCGCCGGCTTTACTTCCTCTCCGAAGGACGGCGAACGAAGAGTTTTTTCGCCTTTAAAATTCCACGGCTTCGATCAGGTTTGAAGCTGGATTATAACCGTCCGATAAAGGTCCGATAAACGTTACACTACCGAATCCGCATTTACTCGCTTAACATGCAGCATTGCGTATCGCTAAGCTCAACCGCACTGCATCCCTACCAAGCAGTTCGGACGACACAGTCTCTTTCAGCCCCACCGCCGCATTGGCATGGCCACATGGCGCCCTGCAGAGGGATGGTGGCGGGGTGGGGCGGGGGCGGGGCGGGGGCGGGACGGTCGTAAAAGGGAGCCCCGCGGCCTCGTCGGAGCGGCACTTACTGCCCACACCGCCCCGCGCAAAACGCAGCGGTTGCACTGCGGATGACAGCTTGCCCTTGGAATACTTACTGAGCTCGGGCTCAGAGGACGTTCCCAATGGTGGGGTGTCTGTCTTCATCGATTGTTCTTGAGAAAGAGTAGCTCTTTTATGAGTTCTCCCTAATGGCTGCTCTGGGAAATGTGAATTGCAGGCAACTGTTTTTCCAGGAACTTGTTCATGTGATGTATTGAATGATAGTTTAGTATTCGATAAGTACGCTGTTGGGTTTCTCGCCGAGTTGTTTGTTTATTTCGATAGACACAAACACGAAGATATAAATGTGTGTTGTATTTTAAGTGTACGTTTACCGTTAATGACAAGGTCCGCTACCATTGTGGCCTGCGGGCTGCTCTTCACACTTCTCCCCCAACACTTCTCCACTCCTTTGTGGGGATTTTGGGGATAGGTCGAGTTAAAAATATAAATTATTAAATCATGATATATCGGACATCGAGTTTTCGGCCTTACTAAGTTTTCTGGGGGTTTTGTTAGACATAGATATTTCAATGTTTTATCTTGTGTGTACTACACTAATAATGATACGCTCGAGTTTTCTAAATTTATTAATGTTCAATTTTCTCAACGTTCTTCTACTCCCTTCTTTTGTTATCTAGTAATTATAATAATTTAATAATTTTTTAAATATAAAATCTATTACTGCACGTGCATATGATATTTAAAAACACATAATTGTTATTTTCTTATTAGCTTTCGAGAATATTCAACAAAAGTATTGTAATTGTCCCAGAATTCTTGGAACGTTTCTCTCTTAAAATTATTCAAAACTATCCTCATATTTTCATTAATTTTTACCTTCGGAGAGGCCAATTTAACTAATCATGCGGTATATGAGGGGGGGGGGCGAATTCACCACTTTGTTAAGTAAGGTATAGGTTACTGTTATGTTCACAAAATAAAAGTTTAACATCAACTTTAACAAAGCTTTAGTCCATTACTATATACATTCTCTCTCTGCGTGCTCGGACTGAGCAACAGGAGCGGTAGGTCAGTGCATCAACTGATGTCACTGCAGTGCCTCTGACCGAGAGTTTCCAGTCCTGACAGCGGCAGGATTTTCAACACTAGATTTTCAGCTTGGTCGAATTCAGTTGCGAGGAGAATTCTAGTGGCCGGCTGCTCTGATCGGTGGTTTTCAGTGGTTTCTCCGACCAACACCGGACGAATGCCGGAGCAGTACCCTAACAAACGGACCGAGCGCGATCTTTCCTTCATGTTCCTTGTTCTATCCTCTACCTTACAGAGACACACACTAACGTGCACTACACTATCACACATTCCGGGAGATCGGTCGTGAGCTTAGAGATTGTCTCGGCTGGGGTGGTGCTCCGCTGGTGGGAGAGTCCTGGTTAGCGGGAAACCTCGCTAGCCGACGGTAGGTCGGCGCCGCATCTCGCCATCCAGCGGGGGAAGATTACTGCCATCTCCCAAGGATAAATGTGCACTACATTTACGGGACTAATGACCTAAGCTGTTGACGTGCCCGGAATCACTAACCAACCAATCGGGCTGAGCACTGAAAATGACGGCCACTCTCGGCCCGGCGTAGCGCCGCCTTGCTGCGGCCCGCGGAATACGCGTGGCGGTGTCTCCCTTGTCGCCTCGGCCCACGCACAGTCGGCTGTGGCGATCACCAACGCCTCTCGCCCGGCTGCCGGACGCCCCCGGCTGCAGGCTGCACGACTCCTCGCTCGTGCAGCGCGTGCTGGGTGCTGACGTGCTGATTGCCGACGTACTAACTAGCAACGCGCCAGCGCCCGCGCGGATGTCATCACAGCCGTCTCGGCGCGAGTATGTTATCGCGCTGCGGCAACCAGCGCACTCTCATGTTTCTGGAAAAGTGTCTAGTTATCCTTACAGCATTACGTGTATCTTCAGTGCAATTTATATGTTCTAATGTGTATTGTGATTTAACCTGCCTAAAGCAATATCATTCATATAGATTGTGATATTTTCAGAGTATGTTTCTGTCGTACTCATTCATGGTATACTATTTACTGCATCCTATTACTTAATCTCAGCCTAACTAGCAGTGTATTTCTTTTCAAATTCCATAAACTATGCCATAGGTGCCTATAACCAAGGTGTTACTACCTTAGCAAATTAATTTACTGCGTAACCACCACAGAACCCAATTGTGTGTGTGTGTGTGTGTGTGTGTGTGAGTGTGTGTATGAAGGACTTAACAGAAAGGAATGACTTTGAATTATATATTAATAAGATTATTATTAGATTCTAGGATAATTTGTAGTACAACCGCTGAAATTCCACAAGCATACCGGGAGCGGTAGCTCAGTGCATCAACTGATGACACTGCAGTGCCTCTGACCGGACGGTCCGAGGTCCGAGTCCTGACGGCGGCAGTATTTTCGACACTAGGTTTTAAGCTAGGTCGAATTCAGTCGCTGTCTGAAGGAGAATTCTAGCGGCCGGCTGCTCTGATCGGTAGTTTTCCGTGGTTTCTCCGATCAAAACCAGGCGAATGCCGGAGCAGTACCATACCAAACGGGCCACGGACCGCGCGCGATCTGTCCTTCCTCTTCCTTGTCCTATCCTCTCCTCTTACACACACACACACACACACGTACACTAACATGCACTACACTGCCGCATATTCCTGGAGACCGTTCGGGAGCTTATAGCTTGTCCCGGCTGGGGCGGTGCCCCGCTGATGGGAGCGTCCTGGTTAGGGAGAACCCCACTAGCCGACGCACAGTGGTTGATTTCCAGAATCTAGCGGTATTTAAATCGAAAATGCATATGCTCAAAACGAATGAAAGTCCACGTGAATGGGTTCCTTATAGTCTTGCCTGAACTGTAATAACCACCATAAGTGCAACATTCATTTCTCAGAAGAATGGGGGGCCTGTTCGGTGAGCGCTTCCGAACCCCGCACGCAGGCGTGCCTCAGTCCTGCTTTGACGCGCTTAGTGTTACTGCCTACTGACGTCGCGTTCTTAAGGAAACTTTGAATGTTGAATATGAGCGAGAATCTGGAAGGTATGTTCTTTAAAACGCACTAATTTTTACTAGAAAATTTTACATTTTTAGTAGTATTTTTATGCAAAAGTTTCACCATGTTTTTGAAACTGGTTTCTTAAGTGATCAGAAATTTAAACAGAGATATTTTGAGTTGTCAGCAATTGCCAAGAATGTTATTTGCGTGAAAGTATTCCCTGAACCTTGTGCAACAAAATGGTGAAAAACATTTCTGCCCGAATTTGCCCCATTTCGAAAAAATCGATTTTTTTCAGATGCTTGTACAGCCACTTGACGGGAGCTTTTCGAACTCTTGCGTCAGGGTGAACTCTCTCCTGCAACAGATTTACGGAATAGGGAAATGCTAAAGGAGTATGTTTCCCATAAAGTTCTTGGAAGTATTCCAGATGCAGTATTAAGTGAAAAGATGCGGAGATCCACCTGCCAAATTACTGAAAAATGGAAGGTTTGCAATAGAATGGTAGACAGGTTTGCGGCAAAGAACTCAGCGTGGGTGGACGAAGCAATAGTGTGTGCCAAGGAAGAAGGGCAGGAAACGACAAAAGGTAGGCCTGAAAAAGAATTTGCTTCGTGTTCGAAGAGAACCAAAAGGCGAAAAGTACAACCACTCGTTGTGGAACATTGTGCAGAAGAATTAGCCGTTGCAGCTCAAGTTAGTTTTATGTCACAAGGCAGTAAGGATGGAGTGGAAGTGATCGAAGGAGCTGTAGATAGTACTCCTGGAAGTAGCACCACGAATGATGGGAACACTGCTCGGCGATTTTTCCAAAATCCGGAGCAGTCTTCTAATAACACTGGGATTGATGAAAGCCTCATTCGCCGCTTGTCCGTTGTTTTACAAGCATTGAGGAGAGGCTTTGAGAAAATACTCAACTGAAACAGCAGAATTGTTCATCAGCTTATACGGATGGTATTTCATGCCTGAAACAGTGCATAAAATATTAATTCATGGCGCTGATGTCATTAATGAAATGATTGTCCCAATTGGACAACTGTCTGAAGACGCGCAGGACGCCCGGCACAAAGAGTCATGCCGAGAAAGAAATACTCGAAAATCATCAAGGATACGTGGCAATGAAGATCTGCTTCATTTCCTATTGATTTCTTCCGACCCAGTTATTACAAGTATCCGGCCCCTACCAACTAAGACAACTGAACAGCTACCGAAGGAAGTTCTGGAGTTGTTACATGTTCTTAGAGCTGGTGTTCCACGTGAAGGCGGAAGAGCAGATTCAGAGACCGACTAATGCCAACTATTGTAAGTTCTTAATTTTTTTATAATTATTTTAATTGCTCAATTAAGTATGAGTACTAATCACTATATTACATTTTAAGTTAGTGTCTCATGAACGTTTAGTAGGCAATTACATGCACAACTTTTTAAGTAGTTTCCACATTGATAATTTGGTAAACCTTATCAAGTCTCTAAAAAATGAATTTATTATTATACTATTTCACTACATTGTAATATAATAGAAAACAGCACAAGGAAAAATTCTGACCATTTTCAACACCGTCGGCTTTACCGTTCACTTGGAAATATTTTAATACCGCTAAATCAAGGAAATCAACCACTGTGCGACGGTAGGTCGGCGCCGGATCTCGCCATCTAGCGGGGGAAGATCACTGCCATCTCCCGAGAAATAACATGCACTACACTAACGGGACTAATGACTGAAGCAGTTGACGCGCTCGGAAACACGAAAAAATCAACCCAGGATAGCATCGCCCCGAGGCTCTCCGTCCCGCTGGTTGCGCTCCTTACCAGCGAGCTCGTGGGCGCGCGGTGTATCGCTGCTCGCGGGCCTCGTTCAAAACCCGGCCACAGCAATTACGAAATTGAGGTCCAAGGACACTCAACAATTGTTGAAGAGCATTATGAATTAACGATATGTCTCATTAGCAAATGATTTCGACTGGCATTTCTAACCTATAAAGTTTAAGTATTTTGAAACTTTCAATTTTTTAAATTGGAGTAGAATGGTCTTTATATATTATGTACGGAACATTTCGAGATATACGTAATGTAGATCTCAAGAAGGTTAGCGTGCATTTGGCGGGAGTAATTTTCATTTACGAGTAAACACACTTTTTTAGCGATTTATTTCGGGGTTAAAGTGATTTAAAATTTGTCTCTTAATTCCAATATGTATTAATAACTAAAAATATAAATTTGTATTAAGATTGTAATTTTACATATACATATTATGTTTTCTAAATTGTATATTTGTAATAAATTGGTTTTAAATAAATAATATTTAATAAAAAATATTAATAATTTGAACGCAAATATTAATTTTAAAAACACTTTCCCTAAATATATCATGTAAATTTTATTATTGGCAGAAAAGGAAAGGGGATAAAAACTATTTTTTGCTTACATTAACAAATATGAAAAAATACGAAACTGTGTACAAGCAATGATAATCAGAACTGAATTTATGAAGAATACACGAGTTTAATTGTAATCAATTCTTTTGTGCGCCTTCAGTATGAGAGCCTAAAATACGAAATAAAACGGTTTTTTTCAGCAAGGCTGATGAAGTCATACGCGCGTCACCTGCGGATTGATTGATTAGTGACTCAGGGCGCGTCAACTGCAAAGGTCATTAGTCCCGTAAGTGTAGTCCCGTAGTGCACGTTCTAGAGAGGTGGCGGTGATCTTCCCCCGCTGGATGATCAGATCCGACGCCGACCTACCGTCAGCTAGCGGGGTTTTGCCAAACTGCGATATTCCGCTAGCGGGGCACCGCCCCACCCGGGTCAAGCTCTAAGCTCCCGAACGGTCTCCCGGCATGTGTGGTAGTGTGTGTGAGTAATGGGTGATGATAGGACAAGGAAGAGGAAGGAATGATCGCGCATGGTCCGTAGCCCATTTGTTAGGGTACAGCTCCGGCATTCGCCTGGTTTAATTGGAGAAAATACGGAAAACTACCGATCAGGGCAGCCGGCCGCTAGAATTTTTCTCGAGACAGCGACTGAATTCGACCTGGCTCACAAGCTAGTGTAGAAAATCCTGCCGCCGTCGGTACTCGAACGTAAGACCAGCCGGTCAGAGGCAGTGCAGTGACATCAATTGATGCTCTGAAGCACCCTACTGCTACCCTTTCCAACGATTGACAGTGTCTATGTGCAGGAGCAATGGCGTTGACAAGAGAAAGGGCTGCGATAAACCAACTGACGTTGCGGATTGGAGAAATTACAGAGAAAATGGAGTTGGTATATACACAGTTTATTTACACATATATACATAAGTGCCGTACCATTTACTACAGGAGCGTATGCTCCCAATTGGCATCTGCTAACTACCGAATGCTCTGTCAGCATGAGTCTGGCACTCATACCCGTAGGCTTTCGGCCTCCCACGCACACTGACGTCCTCGCAACAAAAATTTGAGGTACAATGCTAAGTCCTTTTAGGGCCTACCCGCCTTTATAGTCTTGCTCTGACCGTGTCGCCACCACGACGCCCTGGGTGCAACTGTGTGGTCTTGCGACCCATCTGGCCCAAGTGCGGCTCTTACTCTCTGGAGCGCCCCCTCGGCCTCGGCCTCTTCTCTCGCATTGACGTGCATTCCACACGTGTTCACCCTGGTGAGGTCTACGCTACCCGCTGTGCACCACTCTGTCGCTTGGGCAGTAGCGGACGCTACTTAACATCTACCACGTACTATATAACATAAAATGAAACATTCACATAGTACCAATGTGAATGCGGCCTTGCATTAAGTGCCTCGATTGACTTATGCTGCTGGAATAGACTACCAACTCAGTCGTAATTTCGTCTCTCACTTCGACAACTGGCACACTGCAATATTGAACACAATTTACCACATTTGTCTGTTACACTGTTGCTTTCTCTATGCAGATGGTTACGAACTCTCATATATTTCGTCATTGCTTAGAACGTCAAATTTGATATGAATTAATTTTAGTGTCGACGTAACACAATGCATACCTGTGATTCAATAGTATAATTGGTGTTTTACATTACACTTCGGTGTACTATGTCCTTCTGGTTGGGATGGTGTAGTATCGGGTAAGATAGATCATCCAATATATATCTTCTTTCGTAACCAAAAAGGGTTACTTATAGGAGAACAACGGAGAACTGTAATGCATTAAGGGTATAAATTCATTATCTGTGTGATTGAGAAACGAATAGGCCGTTCGAATTGTCTGTCCGTATGCACACATGTGTTCGCATTTCTGTGTGCAGACATATACAGGTGTCTAAGGAGCAAACAATTATCTTCGGAAATGAGCCCTATTTAATCAATTTTAAGCACATTTTCTCTTATAAATTCCTACCGGATTGAAATGTTTTAGCTGTAATAATCCCAAACGTTTGTTTGAAAAGCTACTTTCGATGAAAAAATTATATTTCAAAAATATATAAACACTTCAGGAAGATGTGATTTATTTATTGTTTGCAGAAGCAATAAATAAATGTGTATAGGAAGAAAAATTAACTCCGAAATAAAAAAAATCAATTGAGTTGTGTGAATTGGATATTTTCAAATTACATGGTAATACAGAACTCATATCTTGTTTCAAGTAAATTTGATATTGCAGTGTATCACAAAAGGTGTTCCAAATGTCCTCTAGAAGAGGAGGTACCAAATTCATGATCTAAGAAAGTGTATTAAGAGTTTAGGGTTAACGATCCATCAAACAAGTGAGGTCCTATACTTTAATTCCATAGCAAGCATTTAAAGAAAATTATACGTGGGCTCGCTTTTCACGTGTTGCAGTGCGTTAGAAGGACCTTAAAAACGACTATTGTTAGGATTAATTATTTTACATATTGTTGTCTATGTTTTTTCTGTGAATAATATCTTACTACAGATATGACGTGTTTGAAAAAGTCAGCTACAGAATCGTGTATGTGATTCTAACTTGTGTTTGTTAGTGTTACACATTACAAAATGTTCGAAGGGTATAAATCGTCGTTGTGAATTTTTTTCTGTTGTACTTATCTTACATTGGTTGACTGATTTTATTCGCTTTCTGTCACAATAAGGTCACTCGCTTCTTCCAAATCTGGAGAAAGACTGCATTCGAAAGTCAGAGATAATGAACCAGTATTATTCTGAACTGGTAACATTCTGATAGTGTAAATAAATATTTATTTATGCGGAAAAGTATAAATAAGAAATCGTCTGTGATATTCATCTTCCATTCTTTCCGCACCACCGTATCAAAAATCATAAAAAAGTTTACGTATTCCACGTTGCTGTAAATTAGTGGCATTTCCGGGCGAAATATGCGTCGCAGTGCTCAAAAGACTACTGAAAAGCTAAGTACATAAAACGACTCCCGGTTTCAGCATTTTTCAAAATAAAGGTTTTAAATATTCTCGTAAAACACAACTAATTAACAATTTTAAGAACAACAATCTTCACAATTGATGCAATAACATAATGTAGTAAATAAGAAAACTTAGTTCAACACGTCTTTACTTATCAAGAATGTAAAAAATTTTGCTCTTCCATTACGCAATATGTAATTAACAAGTATTTAATGGCGAGTTTGGAGCTTGCAGTCGCATGACGTCAAGCTGTTCCTTAAGTACTCCCGCACTGAGCAAGAGAAATTAATCGGTACTTACAGTAAGAAAATACTCGGAATAACTCTATCCAATATTTTCATTTTCTATCAAAAACGAAACTTTTATTGCTTTCAGATTTTTTTACCAGTTCCTGACACCTAACGAATCCATAGGTACCTCTCGTATGGCCGGAGGCTGCATAGTTTTTGCTTGTGTGTGGGGAGCTCTAATATCGGCGCGCTTTGGAAATTAGATACTTTGGCATTACACTGTAGAAGCGAATAATGTAGAACGTTTTTATTGATTTGAAAAATTTGATTAAGTACTTTTTCTGCAACACGACAAAATGCTTGAGCTTATCTTTTGCTACAGTCATTAAAAATTTACATATTAAAACACATTTCTGTTTCTCCGAATTTAAAATTCATTGAGCTGCAACGTTGGCTGCTTTATACGGAGTAGTGAAGAGATATATTGCATGAAGATGAACGCATTTGCGACATCTCCCGTTCCTTGGAATGTCACACGCGCTGGTATTCAGAGCTGGGACGTGAAGAGATGAGGGAGAAGCTTGACATGCATGCGAACCGACCGCTTCGAAAGTAGGATCTAACGCTTAAGAAGCGTGAAGAAATGTGTCGTCAGATCATTCGCTCTCTTGGAAACATAGTTCTGTGCCACAGTCATGAAATTTTGCTCATTAACTGAACTGCGTGTTCGCATTTCGAACTTATTAAAATTTCAAGCGTTAGTGTTTGGTTTTATTAAAATGAAAGAGAGATATCATTTTATAGGGGGTACCACACCTGTTAGCGTTAGCTATATGTTAAGGAACCTGTTCCACGTATTGTGTCACCACGTTGCCATAGTTGATGGTCGTTGGACTGAAAGTGTATCTTTGGAGGTGCCATTTATCTGGATATTAATTCGTAACGTGATGCTCGCCATAGCCAACCCGGAGGGAAATCACTTTGTTCCGTCCTGGCAACATATTGTATGTGTGTGTGTGCGTACATGTATGTGAGTGTGATATATAAATGGTGCGTATGTATGTTTGTGTAATGTATGAGGAGTCTATGTGCACTAGGGGGTCCCAAACATATGAAAGTATTTTTTCTAACATACCCTCTTAATATTTTGTTGTTTAACCTTTGTTAATGATATTTAGGGCAACTAGGACTACGGCAGCCCGTGCTGACGTGCATCAAAACTTGTCTGTACTTGCAGACTCAGCCTAACGCGACCTGGCGTATTGATGAACTAATTACTTGCTATTTTGGTAGTAAACGCATTGTTTTCAAATAGCCAACATAACGGTGAAATTATACAGAGACAAAGAGTATATTGTTTTAAAAGAAGACAAAATATTAAATAATGGGGTCAAAACTTCCCTTTAATAATGGCTGAGAAAGAGGACGGGACACGCCTCGGAACTATGGTTAGTGATGGCAAATTTTACCAAAACATCGATACATCGATGTTTCGATACATCGCTAAAGAATTATCGATGTCGATGAAAACATTGACGAGAAAATATCCATGTTAAAACGATACAAATATCGATGTTTTAATTGTAGACTAATAAGCATGCCATTTTCCTACCCATTTTTAATTACAGTACGTAAAAGGAATATATTATTGTTTGGTTTCCATCATGTTAATAGTATGTGAAAATTTTTATCGACTGTAAATAATAAAATTAACAATAAAGATCATCGTGTTTTGCTATCGATTTCGCGTTTTGATATCGATTTTGTGTTTCACTGTCGATTCAGGCAATAACACGCCTGGTGATAACATACATTCATACACCAGCAGCACCAAAAATTCGTCAGATTGCACAGGCAAATATGCAGCGTGATAAAGAGGATGACGCAAAACAACGACAGTGTTGACAATTGGTGCTACGCTACTCTTGGTGCTTAAACCCCTTTATTTAGAAAATATTTTCAAAATTAAAAAAAAATCATCGCTGTTTTTGCAACAAAATATTGATGTGAAGAAAACATCGAAAGCAAAATATCGATGTTTGTTTATCGATGTTTATGGTGGAAATCATCGATGTTTTAAATATATCGATGGTTTTTTTGCCATCTCTAACTATGGATGGAGGAGAAGCAGCTTGTTAAATATTTCTTCGCGCTGACTACTTTGACACCATCTCATGATCAGTTATAAAACGATTCATTTTCTGATTCGAATGAAAATATGGATTTGCAAGCAGGTTTGCCAACGCTAATCGAGAAATCTCGATCTGGACAACATTCGAGTGGAAAGATTTCATTACTCCAAAATCAGTAGCACCGCTTGATATGCCAAGAATGAGACCATAGACTTTTCGGTCAAGTATGAGTCATTCCGTGCAAATTCTTGAATATATTGAGATACTTGGTCCCAGTACTGACGAACTTTCAATAAGTACTTAATCCAAAAAAAATCATACGGATAAACGGAAAGAGCGTGCACAATCCACAAAAGTTGATTTTCTAAACGAGGTACCAGACATTGTGGCTGTTCACTGTGTTGTAAAGCAATTGACTGTTTTAAATGCTCGGAAGTCAAAAGGAGAACGTTTTCCGATTGTTTTACACGGAAATAAAGAACAAGGTATTGCTTTACCAAGGTTGGAAAGCTCTTTAAGAAGCAAACTAGCGCTAGCTTATAGACTGAAATCTTGAAGATAAAGTGCACATTCTTTGTGTTGACACTACAGTTTCAAATACAGGTCATATGAATGGTGCCTGTGGGCTTTTAGAAGAAATTCTTGAAAGAGAATTTTTTTTTCTTGACGATATTATCATGCGTATGAATTAGTTTCAAAAGGTGTGTCTGAAGTGAAAATCAGTTACCTGTCTACAAGCCCTGGCAGTCCACTCTTCAAAATTTTCGAAATAACTAGAAAAGTATTGATCCTGATAAAATACAGTGCTACAGAGCAAAGCTTACATTTTACCTGACCATTTCCAAAACTGACAATATGCTTCTGTTTTTCGAACATGAAGTGATCAACGGAATAGTCAAAGATGTTTATCGAAAGTTCATAGAGCTTTATGATTATATTTTTAGGCGGACACAGAGAAAATTCAAATTCGACTTCCAGGTGTCATGCACCATGTTCTGAGGATGACGAGAGCTATTTATTCTCTGAAAATGTCATTGTTTAGTACCCAATTAAAAGTTATGGGCAAGTATAAGCCAGCACTGTTAGATGTCTGCGTGTTCATAGTGGCATCCCACGTCAAGCTATTGATACAACTCATTTTGGCAGTAAAAGCACTTAATCAAGCTTTTTGAAGTCAATTAAGACTTACCAAAAGGGAGATAAAACCATCTTGAAGGCAGCTTTACAGACATTAAGCCAGCACATACGGTTATTTGGCTTGTCATTATTTGACGACAATGTGGAACTGGAAACCAAAATAAAAATGGTTGTGAATTTAACTAACGAAAATATGCCAATCTCTAGTAAACCTTACAACCCAACGCAGGGAAAACTTTGTGATCCATTACAAGAGAAAATCATCGATGATTTCATTTCGATCAAAAGCCATTTCTTGTTTGAACGGTAAAATTAATGGTTGTTTTCTTTACACTTTTTCTACTACTATAATTCTACTCAATAACGACTGTTTGAAGAAGCAAGAAAGAAAGTTTCAATGCTAAGAGGAGTGAAAAATTTAACTAAAAGAGTGGTCAAGTTGATGCAAGACTTTCATGGTTTAATTGCGGTGAAAGAAAAACGAAAGCAATTTTAGAACGTTGCATATAACATCAAAACGTTTATCCTGACTGCTAAAATGCAAATCGCGAAAAGAAAATTTAAATAACAATGTTTTCTAAATATTATATAAGTATATGATTTTGATATATTCGTTCCTTTTTTACCAAACAAACATTGGGTTCTAGAATCCGTCCTGATTAACTCAGTACAAATGTTCATGTGTTATGTTTGTCATCAAGTCGGCACAGGTTCTCCTCATTCTTCTTCTTCTTCTTCTTCTTCTTCTTCTTCATTTCACGGATTAGGGAAATTCCCTGTTCCGGCTTCGTTACACCATCTCTGTCGCGGACGGCCAATTTGGCCGTCATGTTGTTTCACTTGAAGCTTTCGAGTAAGAATTTATCCCGGTAAGGTACCAGCCTTTCGCGGAATTGTAATCTGACAGGGCTGCTGTCTTATGGCTTGATCACAAACCACCATGCGTACTAACCCCACATGGGGCTGCTCCTTCTGCCCTTTTCTGGCCATTAGAGACTTTATCCTTGTTACCCCGGACATGGGTTACAGCTGTTTGTGCGGAGGTCTTTATCGCGGGACTGCCGTTGAGGTCCTCTTCTGGAGTACTTTTTCGTCTGATCCCTCTCCTTCGACCTGTCCGGCAAGGGAGGCCCTACCAGTAGCTAGCCCTACCAGTTCTCCTCATCCAATCTTAATAATATTTATTATTTGAGTTTTTTATGTTAAACAGAAGAAGTATAGAGGTTATGCGTATCTGATTTTGGGGAAAAAATCTACCTCATGTCTTGGTATCACGAGGAAAACGTAAGAGGTGTACATAATTGTGTGTGAAGTGATGTGTATAGGTGTGAAGAGAGGGAGAGAGGAAAATGTGAAGAAAGAAAGGGAGGAAGATGGAAAGAAATAAAGGGAGGAAGATAGAAAGAGAGAAAGGGAGGAAGATGGAAAGAGAAAGGAAGTGAGAGAGAGAGAGCAAGGACGAAACAGTGGAATAAATCGGAAAGTGTATAAAAGAAGGAAGGAAAGAGAAAAATACTCGTTATAAAAGAGAAGTGAAACGGTCATACAGGACAAAGAGATTGAATAATTTACCTAGAAGTGTTGATTACAGATTTGCATCAATAACTGAACGCGCAGCGCCGTACGATACTGCCGTGTCCTGAGGAAGCGAGAACACTCCGACTCTATCCATGAAGGGGCCCCATTAATGTTGCAGTTAATACACGGATACTATTCTAGCTTGCTAATGGCTGAAAGGATAGCAGAGGTACTTCAATACGTTGAGTTCCCGAATCGATTCTCAAAAGGGGCTGTTGATTTTATGTATTGACACAGTATCATGAGTGAATCCCAATTGAATGCTCTCGGAGTTATTGAAAGCAAAATAACTTCATGAGGAGATTGAATCACTAAACCGTGCATAGTTCACTTATTTTTCTATATAACGAATCTTTTCTGCATAATTTTTCTCCGTTAACTTCTTACGCCCAGTGTCCCTTGTGTATGCAATTGCTATGCAACTGTTATATAGGCAACCACCGATACATAATACTCTTCTGTAATGCAAATTGCCTACCTCACATTTACCAGGCATACGGTGGAGTTTAACGTTCAGGCATTTGGGTATGCTTGTGGATTGATTGATTTTTTCGTGTTTCCAGGCGCATCAAAGGCTTAGGTCATTAGTCCCGTAAGTGTAATGCATGTTTTTCTCGGGAGATGGCTGTGATCTTCCCCCGCTGGATGGCGACATCCGGCGCCGACCTACCGTCGGCTAGTACAGATTTCCCCCTAACCAGGACTCTCCCACCAGCGGGGCACAGCCCTAGCCGGGTCAAGCTCTAAGCTCTCAACCGGTTTCCCGGAATATGTAGTAGTGTAGAACATGTTAATGTTTGTGTGTGAGGGGAGAGGATAAGACAAGGAAGAAGAAAGGAAGATCGCGCGCGGCCCGTGACCCGTTTGGTAGGGTACTGCTTCGGCATTCGCCTGGTATTGGTCGGAGAAACCACGGAAAACTACCGATCAGAGTAGCAGGCCACAAGAATTATCCTCCAGACAGCGACTGAATTCGACGTAGCTGAAAATATAGTGTCGAAAATCCGGCGCCGTCAGGACTCGAACCTAGGACCTCCCGGTCAGAGGCGCTGCGGTGATATTAGTTGATGCACTGAGCTACCGCTACCGGTATGCGTGTGGAATTTCAGTGGTGGTACTACAAATTATCCTAAAATCTAATAATAATCTTATAAATATAATATCCAAAATCATTCCTTTCTGTTAAGTCCTTCCACACACACACACACACACACACACACACACACACACACACACACACACACTCTCAAAATTGGGTTTTGTGGTGGTTACGCAGTAAATTAATTTGCTAAGGTTGTAACACCTTGGTTATAGGCACCTATGGCATAGTTTATGGAATTTGAAAAGAAATACACTGCTGGTTTGGCTGAGATTAAGTAATAGGATGCAGTAAATAGTATACCATGAATGAGTACGACAGAAACATACTCTGAAAATATCACAATCTGTATGAATGACATGGCTTTAGGCAGGTGGAATCACAATACACATTAGATCACATAAATTGCACTGAAGATACACGTAATGCTGTAAGGGTAACTAGACACTTTTCCAGAAACATGAGAGTGCGCTGGTTGCCGCAGCGCGATAACATACTCGTGCCGAGACGGCTGTGATGACATCCGTGTTGGGGTCAGCTGTTCTGCTGACCTGTAGGAGCCCACGCAGTGCATCCGAAGACCGTGAATCTCACGTAAGTAATGCGAGCTTGTAAGTTTCTTGCCAAAGAGCGGAGAACAGCTGTTCGAATTGTCAATAGTCACCATAGTGAATAATGTATTGCTCATTACTATGTTTGGTAAAACTAATTAGCGAGCAACGTAATTGTATATGCTATAAAATATGCGATAGTCGCGTAGATGCCGTTTAGATAATAGCTCGTACAAACTTTCACTGTATATAAGCACAGAGAAATAGAATCACGAGACATTGCACAAGGTGTGAGATTAGTTTCGACATAGTCACTGATACAATTGAGTGGTAATAGATCTGCAGCCTACGCATACTTCATTGCATATAATACTTGCTCATTACACATTAGTAGTGATTAAAACAGGCTGTTTATGAACCCGAGCAGTTAAATTGAAAACATTGTGCAATACATACTTGATTGAGTGAGGAACAGCGAGAAATGAATGCATCTCATACGTACATCGTAGCTCGAATGAAAATTCGTTCTGTCGCGTTAAGCGTGGCAGCGGCGGATTCGCCGAGAAAAGAGTTCGACCAATCAGGGATGATCTTAATATGCCGTAGTAAGATATTTTAAGGGTACGTTTAAATTATAATTTTTACAACTTTATGATTGTCTAGCAATTGAAACATTAGGAATTCTGATGTTTTACGAGGCAAAGTTATCAAGTAACGTGAACGGTGCTACTTTTCCGAGAAGGCTTCGCGCGGTGGTCAGGCGGTTGGGCCGTGGGCGTTACTAAGAATTCTCAAACTGGCTACAGTCTGCAAGGATTACGCAATGTGAAATGAGCGGGACGTTGCGTCTTGAGAGAATGCAGAATACTATACAATACAATACAATGACAATTGCTTGTGCGACACTTAGTTACTGTCCTATGGCAAGGTGCGCATTATACATAATGTGCTTATGAATAATATTAAATGAGCTTGTTGCGATATATATTATTCAGTATATTAAAGTGATGTAAACGTGAAACACCTAAAAGTGTAAATGCTCTTGTTCAAACTCTACTAAAATGTTTAAAAAATAACTGGTCGGAAATTCGGGGAGTCTTAAAAAGTTATAAAAATAATGCCTATCAATTCAATGTTAATAATTAATTTCAAAATTTAATTCTACGAAAATAAAATATAAATTCATATTTGTGAAATTAGCTTCAAATGAAGTTTGATAGTACTGAATTCACAAGTAACTTTCTGTTACGTTTTTTGGTTTGTTGGTTCTGGGAAGTAAATCAGCTACTTCTAATAAGAATTGTCATAAAATTATATTATGTCTCTCATACAATCAAATATAATAAGGTCGCTCTTATTTCTAGAAAGACTGTGCTAGAATAGATGAATTATATATATATATATATATATATATATATATATATATATATATATATATATATATATATATATACACACATATATATATTATAACCGATAGGACAACTTATAATCAAATATATGTGTAATATATATGTAAGTGGAAAATACATTTTCAAGTGTTTGCTGCTACTTGGAACTGTTGATCCTTCGACTGAATGTGGATGTCATTCTTTTCACTGGATATCTATTCCCAATTTTATTATTCTTTGAAAACTTTATTATCTGATAACTTCAGCGAAGTAAAAACATATGACATCTTCACAGAACGTCTATACATATTTACAATTTATATGTTCTACTTCCCCCTCTGCTGACACGCTTACTGAGTGTAATATTATTTCACAGCTTGCGTCTTTATTTCAAATCACCTCTCCACTTCGTCATATTCCCAAGTTATGACTTCCCATGTCAGATATCCCAGCAGTTCCACCCATATTGTACAGACAGCGATAATTCAGACGACATGCGTAAAACGATTGGGAAGATAATAAAAAATGCAAATAAAACCCCCACAAGATAATAAATTCCAATGAATCAATAAAACAAAAAGAATGCTGTATTGTCAGTACTTGGCGAATATTAGAGAAACTTGAGAAAGAAAGCATTAAAATAATTACAGCAGTTTGAGTTTGCGATCGAATTTATTTTAGTATATGTGAAGAACACAGTGATCCTCTGGCATGCTATTGTAGGGTCCGCTTGCAATTTTGCGCATTTTAAAATAAAATTAGCTCTGGACACGGCGAAATTCGACATTCGTTTAATAGTTATTTTCGGAACTATTCGCAGTAGAGAATCTGATGAGAAGGCGCAGTGATAAGATCTGTCACCATAGCACAATCTCTGACAGGAAGGTCATAGAGTTCGAGTCCCGAGGATGGCAAAGTTTTGTCACTAGTTATACAAGTAGGTCGAATTTAGCTACACTCTGAAATAGAATTCTTGTGATTAGAATATGTACTGTTTTATCGAGTGTTTTCAGACCAAAGTCAGGCGAATGCCAGAGCAGTACACTAATAAACGGGTTACGGATCGCGCGCGATCTTTTCGTTCTCATTTTCGCGCGCTCAGATCAGCCGACCGATAGAATTCTCCTGCAAACGGAGACTGAATTCCACCTAGCTATCTAGCTAGTGTCAAAAATCCTGCCACCGTCGGAACTTGCATACTAGGACCTCCCCGACAGAGGCACTGCAATGACATAAATTGATGCACTGAGGACACTGCCGGTGTGAACCGCGATGTGCAACCTTCCAATCAACAAACAATAAATGGATGTGGTGCTTTCCATGCATGAGTATTGAAAAAAAAAACAGAATAAAATGATCATCATTCTTTCGAAAATATCGTAACACAAGAGAACAACAGAGTAGTTATTCATGCTGAGCTCAATGCTTAATGCAAATCTCCTGTATATTTGCTGTTTTATTCTAATTTTGGTTGTTGTTGTTATAATTAATTGCGAACCCTGGGATGAATAATTCTATTAAATGAAAACCAAACTTTATTTCTTAAATCAAATTACAAATCAAATATATGTGTCCCTTGTATGTTAATGTTAAACTTATAGGTTAATTACAGAACTAACTTTATTAGGCCTGCTTCTACGCTGCGATTCTAGCAATTCCTATTCTTTAACATTATGCAAAATTAGCTTTTTCATGATAGCATAAGCCAATCTAATCTTTGAAGAAAATGGGATTCAAATGCCTGGATTAATAAACACGTGGTTTAATAAAGCATAGTTTAATTTAATGTTTTTTTCCGTCGCGAATTGGCCGCCTCGAGAACAATTGAATGTGCAACTCATCGGGGCTAGTGATGGCTAAACATGACATGTTTATAGAGGGTAGGTGCACATGACTTTTATGGAGGGATCTCCATTTTCATGCTGAATCTGTTTGTACACCCAGGATTATTACTCTTGGGGGGTTGAGGTGAAATGATAATGAAGAATGAAATGGACAATTACGAATATACAGAGACACGCACAAACACAACCATGCCGAAGCAGGAACTCGATCCATGATCCATGGGTCCGAGACCGCCATGACCATAGCCTTAGCGATCTCGGCTATCCCGATCGGCAAATTTAATGATTATGGTTTATTTGTTCTTTAGAATTTGTATACAATAGTACCTGGTTTGATCAGTCGGTGATAAGTTGGGTGCATTGTGCGTCTTTCTTTCCATTCAATATATAATCATATTTCATATTTCACATACTTGTATTCCAGGCATTATTTTAGATGGACGAAAGATGAAGATGCTTCCTTTCAACTGGAATATGTTTTGATATTTTTTAAACTGCTAGTGTTAATCCACTTTTCAGATACAAGGAAAACCAGCAGTTTGTTTATATTTTGTCAGCATTTGTAAACAATCTTACTGAGATTTATTTTTCAAACGGAAACATTTCTCACGAAAAACAAAGTGTTTTTTCAAACTGCCAAAATGGATTTAAAAAGTAAAGATGTATAGACTAAGCCATATTTGCCGTTCTCAAAAATGCTTTTAATGATATACTATTACTATAATAAAATAAGAAAATAATATATATACTATACTATACTATACTATAATATAATATAATATAATATAATATGATATAATATAATATGATATAATATAATATAATATAATATAATATAATATAATATAATATAATATAATATAATATAATATAATATAATATAATATAATATAATATAATATAATATAATATAATATAATATAATATAATATAATATAATTGAAATCGTCTTTAAAGTTCCAATTTAACCAAATACCAATTAAAATATTTTTCTGTGTGTTTTTTATATTATTTAAGAGACTAAACTGGAGAATAAAAGTATAATTTAATTTTAAAAATATAACAAATTACTTAAATTTGAAATTGTATAATTATAAAAAAAAATTAGTAACTCTTGTAATCAACTTCGACTCAACGGAACGCACCTCTTTAGGATTTGTCGTCCAGTTTCCGTGATACAAATACTGGTGCCATTCCTTGCTTCATCCTTGAACATTATTTGTATCCCCACAAACCTTCACATAGGCAGGCTCGTAACCGTGACGTGAGCAGCACGTATCCGTGGTGCACCATACAAGTTATTTACTATTGTTACATGAGAGAGTGTTTGTTATATTAAAGTGTAAATTAGTGCATCGGTTGAATCAGAAGAGCTAAGAGCCAATAAAAGTCAGCTGTCATTTCAGCACGATTACATCCCCTACCAATGTAAACATAACCAAAGAATCAACAGGTAAACAACATGAATCACCAGTGAAGAAATCTTAGACACTGTAACTGATATTTTTCCTATCAAAGATCAGGAAATAGTAATAGAATCGCAAGATTCTCTATATTTTAAAGACTATATCACCAAATTAGCTATCATTAACCACAATGATTTTAGATTCGTATCACGAATTTCTAATAATAGGAAATGTGTTTTCCTAACAAGCAAAAGAATGCAGATTACCTCACTGAAGTAACGTATGGTATTGGTATGGCGTAAAGTATTACAATTAAAAACTATACAGGAGGTGTCAGGTCTCTTGTATTGCGGTGTACAAATTTGTGCACCGCAATTCCTCAGGAAGTAATCTTATAAGAACTTACCAAAACAAACATAAATATAGCTTCTGAATTTATTACTCTGCTGAGAATATGATATATTTGATTTGTAAAAAATCAGATCATGTAGCATACCAGTGTTTCAACAAACAACAAACGTTGAAATAACCGAAAATTGAAAATATTGAAAAAAGCGGAAATGTACCATTTTTATTTATTTATTTTACGTCTAAAACAGTTAAAACAGCGTATGACGTGCTATGGGAAGAAGTAAATTCTGTGCACATTTTCAAAATTCTGTGATAGCTACACTAAGTCATATAATACTTGAATTTTGAAGAAAAAAAACGCTCCCATGTAATAAGATCTATTTTCAAGGATAAATAAGTAATAAATTTTGGGCTCTTATCCATGTTGTTCTTCGGAATAATTCTTCCTGCCGCGACAACATGCTAGCGAGAATTTGAATAACTGTATTTCCCACTGAATTCTAGAAGACGTGCACAGATAATGAAGTTAATTTATGTCCAGAAGCAAAACAAGGGGCCATCTCAGCATTTGCTCAATGGATCAAGGAAAATGGACGAAAAACCTGATCGAGATGGGGGTCATTGACCCAGAAGCTGCGATACAATAATTGTTACATATTGTTTAGAATTATACAGTCCAATGGTAAATAATACACTAAATATTGTTGCGGCTGTGTGACAAAATTGAAGAGCGCGCCTAAAGCGGCGGAGGCGGCAGCGGCGGCGGGTGGCGGCTGGGCATCAGACCGGCATAGACGCCCGGCCAATGAGAAGTAATCAGCTAGCCGGCGAGCCGTTGGCCGTGAAGCGAGGCTACGGCGCCGGCTGCTTGATAAGGGAGCGCCGCCAGAGACGGAGCAGACTGTGCGGGAGATGTAGATAGGAGAAACAGTGGTTTTGGTAGTGTGCATTAGGCGAAATGATTTTCTGACCGCTATTGTAAATATTAACTTTTCTATGTAAATATTTCCGTTAATGTGTAAATAAACTTGTTTGGAAAGTCAGTGGTTTTTCTGAACATAACAAATATCACTGTTAAAATTAATGTTACTTTCCTTGTGATGCTCAGTATAGTATCTAATTGTATAGAAACAGTTATGCAGCAGAAACGATTTCACATGGGATTTAAACTTTTCTATGGGATTTAATCGTTCAATGTCATCTGGCAAAGTGTTGTAAAATAATGTACATGCAATGTATGTTACCTGATGAATGTGATTTCTACGTCGAGTGTTATAATAATAGACATTGGCATTTTTTGAAAATACATTCCCGCCCTTAAGCAAGTCATTTTTGACAAAAAACACTCATTCCTAAATCAACAGATAAGGTAATGGTAAAATTCCTCGATTAATGAAGAGAGGCTTACAAGAATCACGTGGGTGGGATTTGGTTATTATTCGTACAATTCGTTTTTGTAATCTAAGTCTGGGAGCTGTAAGATGTATAAAATATTATGCCATATCGCAGGCGGGAATGAACGATCGCGAAATATACACAACGAGCAGTATGAAGGCTGACTGAATTTGAAATAATTCTGAACGCGTAACATAATGAACTTAATTTTATATTCAATTCATTTAAATGGACGTTCCATTTGAGGTTTGACTGAATAGAGAGACCTAAAAATCTTGCCTTAACATCAGTCAATGGTACACCGCTCATTTTCAGTGGAGCAAATAATGGTTCATTTGAAATGGAAAACTGCATTAAAACCGGTTTCTTTTTGTTTACTATTAATTTGTTATTTCGGAACCAATTTGAAAATCTCTTTTTGTACTATTTACGGTTTCTTTATTGCAAAGAATATCATTCGTAAAGGAAACTGTTCGACCGTTTCGAATCGTCGAGGGCTTGTCGTTTACGTATAGTAGGAAGAGTATAGGGCCTAAAACCGATCCTTGCGGGACTCCGCGTGCAATTTGCAAAGAGTCGGAAAGGTGTGTTTTCAAAGGTTTTTGGAGTGACTTTATGATGGCATATTTCTGCTGAATGTTATACAGAGAAGATGCTGAAAGATTTCACAGCAGACGTGGTAGTCCATCACATTCCAGAGTAAGCTTAATTAAAACCATTTACAAGGAAATGGAATATAGCTGATTTTAGTGTAATAAATGTATTCGGGAGAAATAGTGGGTGGTGCGTAATCTGAATGCAAAACTGTAGTCTATGTTCAAAACTGGTGTAGGAAAAAAACTTCTATTTCTGATTATTACAAGTTTCATTGTGTAGACCTGTGTAATCTAATGAACATATTTCGCGATAATAAACGATCACAAAATGAAGCACTCAGAATTGCATAGCTTAGCTTGAATATTCCCAATTATTCCAGCTATTGAATCTACTATTCCGATTTTGTAGAACACATGCGTAGAAAACTTTACCATTATAGTATTATAAAATTAATTAAATATTTTATCATATCGTCTAAATTAAGTGAACGGTAAAGGGATGTTTTTCGCAAATGTTTAAAAATATACATTAAATGAATCATCCGAAATTTGCAGACTTTCAATTCTGAAGTTTGTAACGTCAATAGTGCCGTTTAATTTGTTTCATCCACGTTATACTGTATCTTTATCTGAATTTACCAATAACAAGTTTAATCAAAATATAAGCTGCTCTATAATCCGGAATATAATGGCCATGAATGTTATAGGTTTATTAATATTCTATGTATTAAACTGGTGGCAGTAATTCATTCGCGGAAGATACAAAAACACGAAATGGAGAATATTTTTAAAATAATTCTATACAGCATGGTAAACGTGCAGGTGCAAATTTTACCATTTATTTTAAATAATTAAATTCTTTACAATGCTTTTAAAATTTATAAATTATTTGACGTAAACGATTTGGTAAAAGCCAGAGAGACTTCAAACAGAAGATTTTAGATTGGACTTTAAACAGACAATTAGAAGGTTTTAGTCTTGAATAAATTTGGTTAAAAATTAAACAATTTATTGAAATTATTTTATTTGTAAAATCATGACGATATATTGACGCTTTGCACAATTTAAGGGAACATTCTCATATTACTGAGTGATCATTTATTGATTCTTGGTGCGTCCACGATTTAGTGAATAGTAGTGAATGTTATTTCCGGGAAAATGGTGATTCTCCTCCCATGTGGGAGCGTGAGATCCTGCGCCGACCTACACGTCATTTTGCAACGTTTTTTTTTACTCTTCGGGTATTTACTCTAGCAGAGCACTGCTTCAGCTGGAACAAGGTCTATATTCCCGGCTTGACTGCAACATGTGTGGTAGTATAGTGCATGGTAGCGTTTGTGTATGGAGAGAGAAGAGTCCAGGACAAGAATGAGGAAGAAAAAATAGCAGACAGTACGGAGCCACTTTGAGGTACCACTGCTGCTGTTCGTAGTTTTGATCGGAATAACACGGAAAACCACCGACCAGAGAAGCCAGCCGCTAAAATTCTCCTCCAGACGGGCTGAATTCTGCCGAGCCACCTACCTAGTGTCAAAAATGCCCCACGGGTGGAGAGTAGGATCTCTGGTCAACCATGCTGATGGGATTGTGGTGTTTTCTCTAGGCTATCTCAGTCTGTAATCTCTGAGTTCATAGAAACGAACTAAAAATATAAAAAATGTAGTTGGTAGAATCGCTTCGCGTTCACCAGCTCGTTGGGCGTTTACGGGCCACTATCACGCAAAGTTTTCACCTCATGATCTGCGACATCTAAAATCCAGACGAAATTTCTCCTCGTTTCTTAAATGAATGGAGAGGGAACAGAATTATCTTCGCTCATTCAAGTTGCTAAGAATAGCTGCGTTTGGGCACGCAGAGGGTCCGAAGGAAATACAGTCTAATATATCCAATTCACTGCTCCTCCTAAACATGTGTTAAGATTCAAATACGTACTTGCTAATGGTAAATGATTAATTTGACAGTCGCGTAGCAATGGCATACCGGCTTTCGGGGAAAACCAAATGCGGTCAAAGGCGTACCCCAGAATAAATTGCAGTGTAATTTAAAAAAAATATGCATTTGTGAAATAATGCTGCATATGTTAAACAATATAATACAATAAATGTTTGCCTATTTTTGTTAAAATAATTTAGTTTTTTTTAGATATGGCTGAGGCGTAAATATTTTAAACGTTTTTTCTTGCATTTAATGGAAGTAGTTCAATATTCACCTTCTTGCAAGGAATGCACGACTGTTGTGTGCATCGACATACAATAAAATACGATTTTAACTTGTACATTGCCAGGCCTGGCTCTAAGAGAATCCTTGACTTTGTACGAAGAAATCACGTATGTCAACGGTTTCGAATTGTTTCCTAGTCATTCTGTAACACAATGCAACATGACGTTTATGATAATATTATTTTCGGTTTTCCCAATCAATCTTTTTGCGCTGATTTCAGATCTACTTTTAGTTTTTTCTATCTCGTAAGGGTTTTTTGAAATTTGAGGTAGGTCATTTTCCATTGAAAAGTACATTTTTGGAAAGGAGAATTTTACTGAAAGGAAAAGAAATTTTATTTTTGTAAGTGGGGGTAGTTGGCCACACTTGCACCCATTTTGCTGTTAGGTAAGAAATAGTGTGCTGTGAGATTATGTAATATATTTTTCGTCCAGTTTCTTTAGAAATGATTCACGCGTGTTTGCATAACCCAAATGTATTCTTCCATTCTGTGACAGCTACATAATTGTTACGCAAAAACAGGCCATTAATAGTTTCGTGAAGAATGTCTTTTACGCATATTTCAGAATAAGGCTAGGCGATCAAGGGAAAACCTGAGCACCACACAAGGTACTTGTGTTGAGTAAGATTGGAACAATATTATGAAAAATCAATGCCTTTTGGAATTGCAATGGTTTAGTTCTAATCACAAAATCATGTAGACGATTGTTATTTTTGTATATTCCAAATCATAATGCCAAGGAAAGAAAGTAATAAAATATCCTAATATTTCTTTCGCCTTAGGACCAGTTCCGCATAGCGAATCTCTCTCTGTCTTAATTCCACATACCACTCTTGCGGATATTCTCTGTTATTGAGAGCAGCTCAGCAAATTAAAGCGATGACGCCAATGATTACTGGTAAAAGATGATGTGCTAAAATTAGTCAAAATATACTTAATGATTTAATTCGTGATTTGCATCTGACAAAAAATGCCGCTGAATTCCTTGGGTCAAACCTAAAACACGGAGTAACGCTCTCTTGGCACAGAAACAAATAAAAGAAATTAATTATTTTTTTAAAGAGGAAGGTAGTATGATTTTTTGTTGTTATATTATTGATGGTTTAGTGAATTTCTTTAATGTCAATTATGATTCAAATCAGTGGATATTGTTTATAGACTTGTCAACAAGGACGTAAGAACCTAAAACTCAAGCTGATTTGCCTTTGAAAATAGATTTTATTATATCGGAGCGAATAGTTTGTGAACAATTCTTACAAAAAAACGCCCATTTTTTTCTGTATTCAGAATACAAACTGTGTGCGTTTCAGAGTAGGGATCCAAGAAATAAAAAAAACGCGCGCAGAAAACACTTCTCCTCATAGCACATCACACACAGTTTTAAATGTTTTTGACGTAAAATTATATAAAAAACCTCTGTACCTTGAGAAAGAACTCGAAAACTACTGATGCTACAACAGCATATCTTTCTCGCATTATTTCTATGGAATTTTCGAAAATTCAGAGAGTTCATTGAAAATGAGACCTGGGCAATTTTTTAAAACGCTCTTTTCTCCATTCGAGAAAAAAGCAAAAAAGAACATTGGACCTGTTTCTGAGATTTTTTTTATAATTTGCATTACGTTTAAGCAGACACTACGCGAACACCACGTTTTTTAAAAAATCGAACTTAATTTTTAAAAATCAGTTTTTATAACCAATTTATTTAAATCAAAACTAACGATATTGTACTTTTGCAATGTTAATTTGTTGCAAATTTCGAAAATACCGTGAATTTTCCGAAAATAGGACAAACACCAATTTTGTGTTTTGGCACATACGAGAGGAAAGTTTAAAGGCAGAAATTGGAGCCATTTTTGAGAAAATAACTTTTTAAAAATATCCCGTATTTCACGAAAAATGACACGAAAAATACTCACATTTTGAAAAATTGTTCATGATCTTATTTAATGATCTGCCGCTGAACAGTGCTTCATCCTTCGTCAAGAACAAAGTATTAAATATGTCATACAATAATTCAAAATGTAATTTACTACTGAGTACAGTAATAAGTTGTATCCACTTTTTCGTTACCAGGGACCGGAAATAATTTTTTCTTTCGAAATATCGCAGTTTTTCGGCCACGATAACAATCCTTTCTCTCCTTACGAAGTAAGTCGAGAAAGTAAAAAGCAACTACGCTGGGGTCGTTCGTTGACCTCCATTAGTATCCAATATTCATTGGAATGAAGACTGCTATTTATAAATAATATTCCCCCTACTACATAAATAATTAATATTTCGTGCGTTATATCAAGAAATGAATTGTCAACAAAGTAGAAATATCTTGCATTATAACTTCGCATACATTCTAGCATAGTTTGTAACTGTTACGGAATATTAAAATTCTAGTTGAGCATATAAAAGTGTTTCCAATCCGCAAAAATAATTGCCCAGGCTGTGATTCGAACACAGGTACATAGTTTAAGGAATAAATGGAATCAACCGTTAGATCGCTTGGCTATCTGAATTCGAGAATCGCTCCCGACTCATCAAAGCTAATGTTGATTTTTGCAGTTTTTGATAATTCAGATTTCAATGCAAATGGGCCAGTACCATATTGTTAATCGAACTTTATTCTATAGTTATAAACAATAATGAAAAGGAAAGGAAAAGCATGTTAATGTATTTTTTCAATTGTCAGAATTTCATCCACGATTCAAAATTAAACGACTCATTTTCAAAATATTGTAATTGACTTTGGGTAAAGATCTAATTTTTAGGAATAGATTTCAGTAAAAACCAGCAAACATTTCTTTAATATGTAGTTGTAGGGTGGGGTCAATACAGTTTGAATCTTTTGTAATTTTCGCTTTCACATTCGCAGAGACCTAAGTGCGGCAAGATACATCGATTCATTGAAAATGAAATTCAGTGAATTCACTTTAAACGTTCACAAATTGCGGGACTTAAAAACACATTTTGGGTAAAAAAGAATCTAAAACTTCTATATTCGGCAGAGTATTTATATAGACTCTTTTGTAATATTACAGTATATTTTCTATTCTTTACATACTGGAAAGTAATGGCATTAAAAATTGGAATTAAATTATTATTCAATTACAACGAATAAATTAAAACATGCTGTTTCTGTTGCTAGTTAAGAAACAAAATAACCAAATAACAGTATTGTTATATTTTACTTTATTTCTTCGGTTATTTATCGAATCCGTTTAAAAACAAACCAGGTTTTCAATTTTTCTTTTCAAGTAGTTTAAATAGAAACTGTTCCAAGGTTTTCAAACTTTTGACTCAGAATATAATAATGTACATTAAATAATTCACTTTTTCTGCAACGTACACCTTGTTTTTAAAAAAAGAATTATTTTTGTAATACTGTTAAAATATTAAAAAATCAACCGTTTTTGGAGAGTAGTAATGGGTCGACAGTTGTTTTTAGAAGTATTTTTGTCTCCACTGCAAAAATTCACAAATTTTTGTGAAATAGTCAATGCTGCAGCATTCTGTTCACGGAGGTGGGCCAGGTGGACACACTGTGCCGGAAACGAGAGGTGCGGCACACTGTGGCCGCCCCGGAAACGCTCCCGGAGCGGCGACGGGACAAATAATGAACAGTTACGGAAGGCGCAACCAGGAGCAGGGCGAGCGGCGACGCCCCGTACCGCGGAACCGGACCGCAGCGGGGAACAGCCACCAGAAGCCACCACCCCTACCTTCCCCGACGCAGAGGCGGGAAGCACATAGATTCGCGCAGAAGGTTCGGGAGTATATAAGGGCCCCGAGCCGGAAGAGCCAGCAGTGTGGAGTTCCAGTTGTTAAGAGCGTGTTGTTGGCTTAGCGAGTGTGTTAAGTGGAAGTCATTGGTGACGACAATTGGCTTTGTTTTAGGAACGAATCTTGTGGATTGTGATTACTGCGCTGCGAAAGAGACATCTACTGGTATATTTTTGATTTGGCTTTGTACTCTGGGTTTTGACTATTGAATTTTGGTTTATTGTTAATAAACTTGTTGTCAAAGAACTGTTATTTATATACATTTGGTTTTCCTGTATGTAACAGTCATTGGTAGTAACTTCCTCAGCCGTGGGAGTGGAGTGGTTACCGTGTGCGATCGCCCTCTGCAAATATCCTGCATACCACATAGCATTTAATCTTGAAACAACCGCATAATGTCAATTCTGTGTCGAGGGGTGGCATAAGCTAAATAAGTCCAAAAACAAAATAGAACTATTTTGTAAATACCTAATTAATATGAATTTCCACATCCGGGTTACAAAAGAATGAATATATCTTCCAATCCGTACGTTTATCTAACAAGTTAAGGTCAAAACTGAAGAGATAATTATTACATACAAAATTAAAACGAAAAGAACACGTAGGACAAACCACCTTCTTTTTATTACCAAAAGTTTTGGATAGAAAAATTGCAATTTTTTAAAATTTTAGGGTTAATTAGGCAGGTCTTCACGTTATCTAATTGAGTTGAAATTTTATCAATTTCTTTTCACATCAATTGGCAATCTTTTAGCGATACCGACAAATAAATTTGGGAAATCGATTTCATTCTTCCATCCTAATATCATACTCTGCAAACTATACTTGGATCTTAGATTCATGAAGTGATATCTTGTTTTGATCATAACTTTTATCCTGCAGACGTGATTATACTCAGAAAATATTCCCTGAGCTACTATTTGAGTAACGTTGTGCTAAAATTTCTGACGAAGTGATTGTGAAAATACCCATAACGGTGGCAACTCATGAATTTTGGAAGCGAATTTACCTGCAAGATTGAATGCTTATTATGGAATATCTTAAATATGGAGGTGACTGAAAATAAATATATACAAACTTCTGATGCATGTGTTAGCGTTCATGATTATTACATTTTGTCAATGACTATAAGGGTAAAAATCTTATACAACTAAGTTTCACAAGACTAGATTTTGTCATTGTGCGCCTCATTGCAAGGCAACTGGTTGTGCATTGTGGTTTCGCAAATAAACGAATTCTCAGGGCACGACCTTTTTATAATTTACGATGACGAGAATTTTATAATCTCAATAATAATAATAATAATAATAATAATAATAATAATAATAATAATAATAATAATGTCTTTATTAATGGCGAGGCTCAGGCCATAGGGCCTGCTCTTCCACCTAACCACAAACTATTGCACAAACTATCTAACCATCGCTCTGACTCCACTGGCGAAGGAGTTACCGGCTTCGGATTACTTAATTGATCGATCGATCGATGTTTCCGGCCACGTCGACTGATACGGTCATTAATTCCATCAGTGTGGTTAATATTTTATCCCGGAAAGTGATATTTCTCCCCAGCTCGATAGGGAGATTCGGCACCGAAACACACATTGGCATGCGGGGAATTCGAGCTAACTTACCCAGCGAAGCACCGCCCTGGCCCGGACACGTTTCCCGCCATGTGTGGTAGTGTGGTGCATTTAAGTGTTAGTGTAAGTAAGGGGAGAGGATGGGACAAAGAAAAAGAAGGAAAGAACGCGCGAGGTCCTCGGCCCGATTGTTAAGGTACTGGTAGGACATTTATCTGGTACTGATAAAAAACACGGAAAACTACCGAACGGAGCCGCCGACCGCTCGAATTCTCCTCCAGACAGCGGCCGAATTCGACCTAGTTATCAAGTATCGAAATTCCGTCACCGTTTGCACTCGGAACTCAAGAACCTCCCGACCTGAGTCGCTCCAGAGACAGCAAAAATTCTGACTCTGAGCTAAACTCAGCCGGCCTGGCTTTAGAAAAAGCCAGGATCTGTTCAAGAATATCTGATAACTTCACTGGACACACCCGACGAACAACAACCAGGTATTTTCAATGCCGCATGATGGCGCGCACCACGCCAGTTATTTAGCATGAAGGAGGCATACGTCGCATGAAAAGTAAAGGTCCCACAGCGGGCATAATTAGTCTCCTCCCATATTAAGCTTTGCAGAGAAACCAGGGAGTTCGAAGCGGAAGCTGCGCCGTCACCGCCTAGGCTGCCATCCCCGCGCCCTAAAACACCGTTTACTTGTACATGAGGACTGGCCGACAGTCCGCAAGATAGCGACTGGCGCCGATAAAACCCCAGCGGACACTACTAAAGGCAGATCCTAGGGCAGCAGACAGAACTGACGCGCTTCCGCCGACTGAGGTGGCTCAGGGCAACAACTGATCTAGGTCCTAGGAGTCGAGTCCCGACAACGCGAGGATTTTCGACGCTAGCTACATAGCTAGGTCAAATTCAGCCGCTGTCTGAACAAATATTCTAGCGGCCGACTGTTCTGATCGGTAGGTTTCTATGATCAATTACAGGCAAATGGTGGAGCAATATCTTCCTTCCTTCTCTTTACTTAACAAGAACTTACTTGCGATGAATGCAATAATTTATTTAGCTTTGGAAGAAACGACATGCATCACAAAAAATTGGAATTGAAAAATAAAATACATGTATAATAACTAACAAAATTTATAAAGTGACTGACATACACACACATGGAAGCACAATAAGACAGTAGCGTCAAAAAATACCAACTCTATGACTGGGTCCGCAAGTTGCCAACAAAACAAATTGTCAAACTTTAATTATCTTGGTTTGAGTACACGGCACCGTTGCCGAATATTGATGCGTTGTGAGATATCCGGCGCAGCGATCATTGTCGTAAGACACCAGTTCAAAATTCAAGGATATCACCTCCCCACTATCCACTTTTACGATGCGCATACAGGCGAGGAAGACACTTAAATGTTTGTTATGTGATGTACTTATGATGCTCCCACTATGACAATAGTACTGAACTTTAGAGTTTGATTTACTTAGCGGGGTGAATTCCACTGCTACGATCCCATACCTTCAAAAAGTTTTATCTTTGAGCTTATGAAACGTGTCTTTTAGCTGGCCCCGATCTAGTAGCTTCGTAAGTGTAATGCATGTTTAATTACTGGAAGCGGCGGTAATCATCCCTGCTGCGTAGTGATTTCCGATGCTCACGTACACGTCTGCCTGCGTGGTTTTCCCTTTTCTGGTGTCTCCCACTAGCGAGACAAGCTCAAACTTCACACTGGTCTCCTGACATGTGTGGTAATGTAGTGCTTGTAAATGTGTGTGTAAGGGGTGAGGTAGAACAAGTAAGAGGAAGGAAATATCGCGCGAGGTCTGTGACCCGTTTGTTTGGGTACTTCTTCGGCATTCCCATGGTATTCATTGGAGGAACCACGGAAAACTATCAGTCGGACAGACAGGCGACTATAATTCTTCTCCAGACAGCGGCTGAACTCGGCCTAGCTATGTAGATAGCGTCGAAAATCTTGCGTCCGCCAGGACTCGAGCCCTAGGACCTCCCCTCTTAGAGCAGAGGCACTGAAGATGCCCTGGGGTACTCAAGGTGGTCGGCCATTGGAAAAATGAGGAAATTCATTTCATTAATACGGCATCATGAATGCTTTGCGAGAGAGAGATTCTAGCACTCTTATAAATAGATGTAAAACTAAAATTTACATGGGAAGTAAAACATATTTGGAATGAAAAAGTGCTTGCTCTACCTTCAGTTTTATTTTATATTGTCGATTATATAATACTTGTGTATTTTATGTTACTTGCAGGGCTTGTAGAGGAGTCAAAATGATAACTTTTTGACAATGAAATAGGGTAAAATTTCATACGACGAAGTTACGTGTGTAATATTTGCCTCCTATTTGTACGTAACTTCTCTTTCTCTACTGTTCGACTGTTTACATTCGGTCGCAATCAAATGGATTTTGCGTACCTGTCAAACATTAATGCTTGGCAAGTTGGACACAAATTGAGGAAAAATACATCTCTTTTTCTGGAACGTAACTCCTTACGTCATTAAGATTTTTTAAATTCATAACCAACAACATAAAGATAATGATAATTGTTTGACAATTTTATGAGAATATAGAAATTTTCTTTAATAGTTGTGTAATCAAAATTGTCATCTCGCTAACATGACAACCTTTTTTCTTACATTATCGTGCCTTTTCCTTCAAAATAATCAGATAGTTCTATTCCGAAAATTGGCTCAAAAGATTAGATATTCCCCCAGCTGAGTAGGTGCTGCGCTGCTGGAGATACCAGGAGAAAAAAAACGAAATCGACGTGTAGTTTGGCGCCGAATCTCATATTCCTTGGTTGAAAGAATACCGCCAGTTCCCTGGATATAGTATACACTACACTTACTGGACTAATCATGTAAATAACGTACGCGCTTAGAATCAATATTCATACACTCAACTCATCGTCGTGTACAAGTATCCTTTAAGAGCAGTCGTTTTTTTGTTCCTCTATCGAACGCTAATCTTGTATAATTAACCTTTGTTGTAACGCGGTGTACTCCGGCAGGCGTGTGCACGGCGAAGGGGGTCCGTGCATAGCGAGGGGGGTGAGGGCGCTGGGCGATTGCGTAGGTAGCCCCTCCCCGTGGGCCGCAGCGCGCCGCTTGTAGAGTGCGTTGGGGCGGGGCGGGGCCGCGCGGCGCAGTCGCCCGGCCGCGCCGCCCCGCCCCACCTCGCCCCGCCGCACCCCGTCGCGCCCCCGCTCCGCTCCGAGGGCGCGTAAAAATGCAGCGACTATCGCCTCCACCAATTATCGGGGAGCATGTCCGATTCCACAATTATTTCAATTGTCTGTCGTCGCGGACGCGCGCGGGTGACGGCGGCAGGCGCGGCGGGGCGGCGGGGCGGCGCGTAGAGGGACCGCGGCCGGTCGGGGAGGGGAGGCGCTGGGGCGAGGCGGGCGCCATGCATTATGTATGAGCGGGCGCTCGAGGTCAATTCGAGCAGGCCGCATTTTTCATAAATATTCCGCGGTCGTCAGTTAGCGAGGACGCGCTCCGCGACGAGCGGCGCGCCCCCCCATTAAATCTTTGGCAGGTTATACGGATCGCCATTTGGGCGGCGGGCGGGCGGGGGCGGCGCGCCAGGCGGCGGCGCCGGCCGAAGAGGAAGAAAGGCAAGGCAGAGAATGGCTGAAGACCGACGGTGAAGAAACGCGCCACCGACGACTTCAATGAAGACACAGAATTGCAAAAAAGAAAAAAGATAAAAGACGTGAGGAATCGCCGATGGAGAAGGAAACGGGAGAAAATGAAGACAAAGAGAGTGTGAGGGAGAGGGAGCGAAGGAAAGGGAGCCATGGAGAGAGAGGGAGGGAAAAGGGGAGACCGAGAGAGCAAGGGAGAGAGAGGGAGGGAGAGAGAGATGGAGAGAGAGAGACAGTAGAATACATTTTTAGTGTTGATAGGACGAACTAGTGTGAAATAAGAGAAAGTAATATGGAAGAGCATAAGGGAAAATAGGAATGAAGTAGTAATTCTGTCCATTAAACTCAATAAATGAGAAAGGTGAAATGAAAGGTAGCAATGAGAAGAAACCTTCCAAACGTTTCTGATTGAACCAAATTCAGTCGTAGAGACAAATCAGGATGAACAAATGAGAAACGGATGGAAATGAACATCTAATTACAATTTGGTGAATTAGGTGGGGATGAGGATAGAAACATAAGGCAAAAGGAGAACAGATATAAAAGAAGATATGATCAACATTCACTTTAATGAAACAAAATAATTCAAAGGGTAAACCTAAAAGTGTCTAAGAATCAATGAAAACTAAGGAATAGCATCGCACTAACATAACAAGAAAGAAATCTATTTAGTGTCTCTCATAAGAAAAGACATCAAAGTGTGACGAAAGGAGCGAAGAAATAAAAGTATCATTCAGTTTAATGGAGCAAAAGAGTACAAAAGACAAACATTGAAGTGTGCAACTAAGTGAAAAAGAAGGAATATAACCGAAGTTAACAAAAAGAACATAACTAATAACAAATTTAAGAAGTAATTTGAAGCGTATTTAGCAAAGAATGCATTTCTGAAAGCAACAGCAGACTTTAAAAAGAAAAGAATGAGTCTTACAGCGGTAGCGAAGCGGAGAGTTTAACAGCGGGTGCCATGGAAAGGCGCTAAAAATGAAAGGAGGCGAATGACGAAGCTTTTATACCGGTGGAACCGACGATGGGTCTACCAGAGGACGTCGTAGAGAGAGAGAGAGAGAGAGGGAGAGAGAGAGGGAGGGGGAGAGAGAGAAAGAGAGAGAGAGAAAGAGAGAGGAGAGAGAAAGAGAGAGGGAGGATCTTGCTGACGTATCCTGGAAACTGGGGCAGCGCTGGCGACAGTGAGAGCGGTAGCGGTGTGGACTGTACTTGCTGCGGAGGGGGCGGAAGAGGCCGCTGGTGGAATAGGACGTTACAGCTTCGTGGTGACGGCGATTGCGACGACCGTGGTTCGGAGCGAACGCGGTCGCGTTGATGGCAATGGGGGCAATTGGGACAGAAAGGGCGACATTAATATCGAGGATGACTGCAGGGCAGTTGGCAGTGTGGATCGCCGAATCCGCAGTGGCTGCAGTGATGACGGTGGAGTGGACGTTTGCTATGGTGAGGCTGAAAGAAGGGAAAAAGTCAACATTAACAAAGAAACTGACACGAAGAGCGATATTGGGGCAAAACCTTTAAAAGCAATGGCGATGGAAATATGGGCCAGGGGTGAGCATCAAGTACAAAGATCCACATCGATACTGGGAGAAATGAATCGTGATAATATAATACATAAATTTGACACTGGCGACACTTAAAGTATCAATAATATGAATTATGTTGCAAAACGGGAATAAATGAGAAATAGAAACCTCGAAAACGCAACAGGAACATATATAATAATAGGACTTGTGGAATAAGTGGATAGAGACGAACTTTTGAAATGGTGTGGCTAGTGAAAATGTAAATGTTCTTGTTGCTATTTTATTTTTTTACGTCAAAAAAAGCATTTAAAAACTGCGTATGACGTGCTACGGGGAAAAGTGAATTGTGAGCACATTTTCAAAATTCTCTGATCCATACACTAAGTCATATACTACTTAAATTAAAGAAAAAAACTCCCATGTAATAAAATCTATTTTCAAGGATAAAAAGGCAATAAATTTTGGCTCTTATCTATGTTGTCCTACGGAATAATACTTCCTGCCGCGACAACATGAAACGATAATTTGAATTCCCACTGAATTCTAGAAGACCACATTGTATTTCCCACTGAATTCTAGAAGCGGCACAGATAATGAAGTTACATTTGTGTCCAGAAGCAAAACAAGGGGCCATCTCAGCATTTGCTCAATGGATCAGGAAAACTGGACGAAAAACCTGATCGAGATGGGGTGCCTATTATGGTGCCAATGGTTGCGGCTGCTTTCGACAGCGATTGGGTAGAGAAAATGTCTATCACGCCTGACCTAATGCCCATTGACGTGACAGTCACAACATATACAACGTTTAGTGGTGTTGTCGAGTGTGATTAGAGAGCCGTGGAATGTAGAGCCGGTGTTGACACATCGGCTGAGTGAGGCATTGTGTGTGAATCTGTGATATAGGATAAGGGGTAGGAGTATTTGATGTTTGGAACCAAGCAGTAGAGGTTGGACCATAGATATCAACATCACAAGCCACTGTTCGGAGTAAGAATGGTCTGGGACGCTATTTTAAATGAGAATTTTTTTTTCAACGATACATTCAAAACGACAAACGTATGTAAAGGGTGCGACCTCGACCTTCGGGGAGAGATTTGTATTTACTTCAAAATTAGTAAGTGCAAAAAGGTTTGATAAATAAATTGACACTATTACAAAGTAGTTGCCTTTTAACATTTCATTTAATATTTTTAATGCCAATACCAGTGCAAGGATTTTCTAAAAAGTGTGTTCTTTTAGATTTCTCAATACTAAAAAATATAATTACGTTTATTACCTTTCATGTATATTTCTCATTAAATTTAATCTAGGTTTTATTAAATAACGGGAATTGTTAATATTTTGTCTCTTTATTTGTGATTCATAAAACGTATAATATGGCACACAATACCAGAATACCCGTATTAATTTTTTTTGTAATTCTTGGAAGGTCCTTTAGAGTAATATGTTGTGAGTACTTTTCCATTTTGAAATAATATTTTTATTACAATTTAATTCAAGTCTAATAATCTAATTTATAATTATATTCATTATTCCAACATTTTTGTTTTAATTTATGTACACATTTAATTTCATTGGACCCTGAAGCTGAAGGCCAATGACCTTCGAAACAATGGTATCTAAAAAAATTACAATAAAAATTGTTATATAATAATCGGCCTAAAATACCAAAGAACCTTCCAAGTATTACAAAAATATAAAAAAGACAGTCCTCCAAATAATATCAAGAAATTTAACCTTCGTAAAGAAAACTCGTATTAGATACCATGCTTTGAACAATTGTACATAATTTGTATATTCAGGGCCAGGTTTCTTATTTGTTAAAATTAGAACATAAGTAGAACTCGATATTGTGTATATGATATAAAAAATATAGACAGACATAAGAATTTAAAAGAGTAGAGAAGTGCTTTGGTCAGTGGTGCGTTTCCTGTGCAATGAATTGTAACGTAGTTTAGAGCAGGAGCACAACGATGAGACTAGCGATGCAGAAGTATATCAGAGATGGAGAAGGAACGTCACGAGCGGTAAAGGGTGAATGGTAGTGCAGATAATGAAGGAAAGGGTATGGCTGAATAGGATGTGAATTTGGCCCATGATGAAACTAGAAGTGGATATTATACTCCCAAAATAACCTAGAAAAATATATTTTTTAAAAATCTTTATGTTCCTATGGTGACATAATATGGAAAAATGTTTTCCTCCTTTCTATATTTAACGCTATATCTCAGTGGATTTTAGATTTTATTAAATTTAACGTGACAAACTGTATATACAGTAATTTATTATCATATTTTTATATACATGAAACCAATCGAAAATACTATTTTCACAGAAAATTACTATTTTTTACACGTTTTTAAAAATATCAAGGTGAATGCTTGTTGCGGACTTAAAAATGAATCACATGTCTTAAATCTTTTTTTTTGTTCTGATTTAATTTTCATGTCCCCATATTAATCTTATATTTTCCATGTACGTAAATTGAGTAGAAATGAAATCAAAAGAGTGGCAGATATGGGTAAACAATGAAGCAGCTATTTGCCAATGAATCTTTTATGTTCTTTCTATTATCTAATGTTTGCCTGTTGCTGGGCGAATTAGCTCTTCCACTCTTCGCCAAAGGAAGGACAAAGAGATTTTCCTTCTTCAGGTACCTCCTTCAGGGAGTCGGGACAAAATCTCATCTACCGTCTGGTCTCTTGACATGTGTGATTGTGGAGTGAATGAGGTCAGGGGAAAGATCGCGCCCAGTAGCCCGTTTGTTGGTGTACTGCTCCGGTATTCGCCTGGCAATGATTGGAGAAAGCAAGGAAATTGTCAATCAGATCACCAGACCGCTAGAATTCTCCCTTTGATATTAGTTAAATTCAAACCAGCTCTGTAGCTCGTGCTTAAATAATTGCGGGCTAAGTTGATTAATTATTTCGTGTTTCCGGGCGCGTCAACTGCTATGGTCATGGTTCTGCAAGTGTACTGCATGCTTTTATCACGGAAGGTGGCGAAGACGATGTTCCGCCCCCGCTGGATGATGAGATCTGGAGCCGACGCACACGTCAGCTTGCGGGTTTTCCCTAACCAGATATCTCCCATCGGTCACCGCCCTGCTGGGACAAGATCTAAACACCCTATTGGTCTCCCGTCATGTGTGGTAGAGTGGTGCAAAAGAGTATGTGGGTGTAATTAAGGAGTGAGGATAGGGCAAGAAAGAGGAAGGAAAGATCAAGCGATCCGTGACCTGTTTGTCAGGGTACGTCTCCGACATTCGCCTGATGTTGATCTGAGAAACCGCAGAAAGCTGCAGATCAGAGCAGCCGGTCGCAAGAATCCCCCTCCAGACAGCGTTTGTATTCAACCTAGCTATCTAGGAAGAGTCGAAAATCCTACCACCGTCGAGACACGAAACCTACGTTGTCACAGAGGCACTACAGTAATTTCAGTTGAAGCCCTCACTGAGTTACCTACCGGGCTAAGTGCCGGTGGTGAAATGGTAGAATGCGTCGGGTGGAAAGTGAGAGCCCCCAGGTCGCAGCCGCAAATCCGCTTTACTCACCACATATTCAATATGTAGTGACTGGAATATGATCATTAGTAGGATTTGAAGCCAAAGGTGGAAAGTAAACGTTGCCGGCGGCTGCCCTACTAATCTCTAGCAGGCAATACGGAAGTTTATTATCATTCTCTTGCCTAAGCCTGTGAAAACCTGGAATACATTTCACAAACTGATGAATAGATGAAAAGGATGGAAAGATGAATTAAAATGAAGGGTAGGAGAAACAGAAAACCCTTGAAAAAAATGTCCATGAACCTACTCTGTGCACCAAAGATCGCAATTAGAATTTGGGAATAGGTGAGGAGAAAAACTACTACACAAGTTCCACTTTCGTTGTTTTTCTTATTAAGGAACGTTGTCACGGACGTTTTTTGATTTTCTCTCCTTATTGCCTACTTAATAAAGAGAAAGTATTGTATACGTGCGACGGATTTGGGCAATTTTAAGTCATAAAACTCATATAATCGACCCCTGGTAACGAAAAGGTGGATAAATCTTGTTCCTATATGTAGTAGATTACTTTTTCTAACAGGTGTCAAAATCTATGCTGTGTGAGTCATACCAAGAAGTCGATTGACGGCAAACGTCTGTTGGTATGTCTGCAGTCTGGGAGCCGCTTGCGGAGCCGCTTGCGGAGCCGCTTGCGGAGAGCGGTGGTGTTGAATCACAAGCAAGCGCGTTGGGTAACACGTGCTTTGCAAGATTGGCCACATTTTACACTCGTAACTGCATATGGCCAATTCGCAAATTCAGGATGTTTTTAATTGCCTTGCAATGTGTATCGGCACCCAAAAGTTTGATCGTGAGATCAATATAGTATGTGCTTTCGATTATAAGAATTAGGGCAGGTTTCGACATGTCACATCTCGGCATTCCCTTGTCAGTTGCCCTTGTATACAAAACACTGCCATGACAAATCCAGTGCTGTGGAAAATAAAAACTAGGAACCGGGCTAGAGTTGCTAATTTATTGATTGATTATTACCTGTTTCTTGGCGCGTGAACGGCTTTTTTATTATCCTCGTAAGTGAAGTGTATGTTATATTTTCGGGAGGTCTCGTTGATTCTCCCCCGATAGTACGTGAAATCTGCCGTAGACCTAAAGGTCGGCTTGAGAGGTTTTCTGCTCCAAGTATCTCTGCCAGCGGGGCACCGTTCTTGCCAGGACAAGCTCTAAGCTCCTGACTAGTTTCACTTCAAGTGTGGTAGTGAAGTGCATATAAGTGTATGTAAGAGGAGAGGAGGGGACAAGTATGAGGAATGTCAGTTGTTGCTTGGAGCCATCTCAGCCAGTTGGATTTTTATTCTTCTCCAGGACTTCTATGTGAGGGACCGAAGTCGTCCTCGGGGACCAGTCAACACCGGAAAAATTCCGTCGGCGTCCTTCACACCGCTACGCAGCCAAGGCAACTGGCGAGGTGGAGGGCGAGTGCTCTAGCCTGTAAACCGCAGCTGCCGAAGAGCGGCGCGGGGCGGCAGAGGTGCGGGGAGGCGGAGGCAGGCACCGGAGCGGGCGATCTGCGCCCAGCAGCTGCGCCGTCGGGGCCCCGCGGAGGGGCGGGGGAGGGCGCCGAAGCGGCAGCGCACGCTGTCGCGGCGCCCGCGACATCCCGAAGGCCCCTCCCCCTTCCCCCTCCCCCAACCCATCCCCCCCTCCACACCCATTGCTCCCGTCCCGGCGCGGTCCCGCTTCGCTCCCGCTGCCGCCGCCTGCCATATCGATCCGCCGCCGCGTCGCCGCCGCCGCGCTGTCGCTGACGACCCTGCCGGGGAGTCGAACGAGGCACCGCTGTCTGTGGTGCTCGCGGGGGACCAGGTAATTGTACCGCGATCTCGGTCAGCACGGAACGGATTTTTTTATCAATTCATCGAAAGGAATATTGAAATAAAAGTGGCATGACGTCCCCTGCAGTTCGATTACTTTAAGTCATGTTCTATTCAGGGCTGAGTGTTATAAAATGTGTGTTATTGCTGAGTATTACATTCGATAGTACATTTCGAAACTCTGACAAATTAACAGCTTTTTATGTCATGATGTAAATTGTAATGGCTGTCATGTTTGGAAACAATCAATATCTTCGTGATGTTCTATTGAATATTGTTTGCCTGTGATGATATAAACGGGAAATGAAAATAAGTGAATGATTTTATGCAACAAACGGTGCGAAATTAATATTATCATGAATATAATCGGGTATACTTGCGTTGTTGTTAATGAAACTGAAATAAATACTCGGGGAGGATCGCATTTCCTAAAACAAGTTTTCTGATTTTTTTACTTTCTATCCGACCGCCCTTCCGTGCTTCTGCCTATTTGGGTACAGAGGATATTTTTAAAAGTTCATGGATTTACCTGCAGCCCCTTGTTAAGGATTCTTTTATTCATCATGTCTCAATTTACAAAAAAATATATCTGAATGGTCGATATGCAGGACCTCCCTCTTAGGATTTTAGGCTTTAGGCTATTAATGAATTTGTCAAAAATCAGATAAAAACTGGGGGGGAATTATGCTATTTGTGTGAACCGTTAGGAAGAAGAACAATTTGGATAAATGCTTCACTAATGTAGAAGAAATAAAATATAAATAAGATTTCGCGATAATTTCGTTTAATGTTTTTGGAAGTTCGGTGATAAATGTTAAATTTTATATTTTAATCTCTAAGAAAATAGATGTTGAAATGTAAATAAAGAAAAATATTTATTGTATTTTTACAGTATTTTGGTAAAACACGAAAACTTTTTTAATGTTAAATTAGTTTCTAAATTAATTATTTCACTAAATTCTGGGATGAAAGTAATTAACGAATTTTTCCAATTCTTTAGTGACGGCGATCAAGTAATCTTGATTTTCAGTGGCGAATCCAGAAAGGATATAGCTGAATAAAGCGGTGAAAAACTCCCCCAAACTAAATCGATATTCCCAATGCTCATCTGAAAGAGCTGAAAATTTGCTGTAGATTCTCCAAAAAATAACCTCCCTCAGAGTGCACTCTGTTGCAGTGGGACAACGAGAAAAGTTTTTCATGTTTTATTTTTTTCTCAATTTCTATTGCTTGCATCAGTCTGAGAAAAAATGCAGATGGGGAATATAGTTGAATTTGAAGGTATTTTTGATAACTAATTTTCATGCCAAATTCAACTGGAAAAAATAATTAAAATTGGTTTTTGACGTAATAAAACGTTGGAGTAGTCTCAATTTTCCCCCCTATAATGTCATATAACATTCTGTAGCATATATTTTACAGATTTTTAAACAGTGTGGACGATAGTGAAAAAAACGAAACCAATTTTATCAGTTTAAAAATTTGAAATTCGCGCCAAAATGTGTATGGAAAAAACTTTTTTACTAATATTTAAACACAGATTCAATCACGACAAATGAACTCGAAATGTTCTAAGTGTTATCTCGATTATGTATCGCCCTGAATCGGAATATCGATAGTTGAAAGAGATGGGTAGGCTCTTGGGCATTGGACTTCAGGCAATTAGCCTCCGGCTCAAGTTTGTGTCATAATATTAGCAGAAATTTTAAATGCCAAAATTATCACAGCAACAAGTCATTAATAAAAAGATAAGCACTTTTTACTTTCTCCTGTACGTACGTATCTACGGAGTAAAGAGAAAATTGTCCAATGCTGCCGAAACCAGGTTTCGAGATTTCAACGGAAATTCACGTTTTGGGATCTCCTGAAAGCAAAAAGTGTTGTTTTTATTGAATACGTCCGTCCGTCTGTCTGTGAACAACACTAGAGCCTGAACCATGCGTAAGATGTTTTCCAAAATGGATATTCCCCGATCGATCTGGCTGGACTCGAGATGCTGTGATTTTGAAAAACTTTCTTCAAAATTTGGGGGTACTTTACATGGAGCCCCGGACATTTTCTGCAACACTAACACTAAATCATTCGTAGGATATATTCAAAATTAATATTCCTCGGCAGGTGTTCACATTATTGTATTTATGAGTACATGTGTTTTAAATGATGTCAGAGAAATTTACTCGAAAACTCAACAGTTTTCTGTTCAAATGAGCTCAAAATTCTGCATTTATAGAACCGCTCAAACGCCATTTTCTCAAAAATAGCTTTTAATTTTTCGTCAAACTTTTCCAACAGGTAGTGCTAAATTGCACTCTTTAAAATGAAAAAGTTCATTTGGGTTATTATTTTGTTTTTTTTTCAAAAATTACACATTTTTCAATATACCTCTCATGCCACTAATATGCACATTTCCAGCAATTTGTAAACAGTATTGCATTTGTGAGTTATATTACCTCAAATGACTTCAAATGAAGTTTTTCGGGAACAGAATAGATTCCTGTCAAAAGGGCTTCGAAATTTCGCATTTACAATAACGCTTACGCCATTTTCTTAAAACCGGTTGCACTCTATAAGATAATACAAACGCCACATTGCTCTGTTCTTTTATTTTCTCAAAAATTACAAAAATGTAATTTTTTGACTTGTCTCTCACGACGTTAATATTTACAGTACAGAGATTGTAGTACGTAAGCTCATTTTTGCTTTCACAATTAGAGGCAAATGAAGCATCCTATATTTTTAATATGGAAGAAATAGTATATCGGGAACTAGTTTCACAAAAAAGTGAATTGCCGAATATCAACTGACATACCCCGAATCCAATGTTGTACAGTACTCGAAAGAAAAAATTGATCGGGGCCGTCTGCGGCTAAGTTCAGCTTTTACACGGCTTGGACAGCCCTCGTCATGACGAAACGTCGAGGCGGAGCCTCACAAACCCTCGTAGCCAAACTCAACGCAAGGGGAAGTGCTCTAACAAAATTACATCGTAGAAAATGGCGGGCGTCGCTTGTTCAGTTGTGGAAGTATTTTCAAATAAAAAATACATGGAAGAAACACTTGTATGAACATGCAAGTAAGTTCATTGAAATATCTATGAACACACAGTACTTACCCACTGTTAACACAATTCTTTTTGAAGAAATTACATTGATATCAGATAAAAAAACACTAATTTTAGAACAATTACTTTCTTATACATATTTTAATTCCTATATTACTGTCCATACACAATTTATGAACTTTATCCAATTACCAGTTTACTACAGAATTTTGCGATAAGAAAAACGATTCTAATTGAATAATTGCAATTGTGCAAAAATGCAAATACTGTCTTTCTCGAATCGTTAGAAGTAAGACAGTATCGAAAGACAGTAAAATTCAAAGACCAAGTGCATATTTATGATTAAAGTGACAATTACACTAGATATTAAGCAATTAATTTGCATCTCATGTCAAAATTGTTATTTTGCGATCAAATCAGGGACAATTTGGGGACATCCCCGGCAAGAATAGCGCACATTTCGGAATTGTTTATACGATTGTTAATTATTGCAAAATTGTTAATTAGCAGTTTTCGGTTCTGGGACATCAAAAAAACCATCCCACTTCAGAATTGCAAAATTTGGAAATTTTTTATAAATTTTTAAATTTTCCAAACAAAATGTATTGCTTTTTTAAAATTGGTTTTAAACGAGATGCAAAATTCCGCACTGCAACCGGAGCTATCGTCTTTCGTTTTCGAGATACGTAATTGTTTATAAGAAATTAGCATGTCATGATAACTATTTTTTGACAGTTCGCACGCAAGGCTTTTCCTTACGCAGTTCCCACGTAAGACTTTTCCACAAGCCGTTTTGCAATGGCTCGCTTAGTTTCTCCGGCAAATACGTTTGAAATTCCTAACGGGGGTGGAGGGGACAAGCGGGCACAACGCTTGCATATATTGCCATGCATATTGTTGCTGGTTATTCCTGGTTTTCAGCTATCTAATTTTTCATTTTATTTTAAATACTTTAAGTTCCATTTGTTCAACAATTACAGCTTACATTTTAAAAAACTACTAGAGTCGGCTACCGAACAATGTTCAACTTGGGAGCAAGCAAGACTCATCAATTGGCTTCCAGAAATATCTCCCGGTGAAAATTGTGTCCTTCTTTCACACGTTTCAAGGCGAAATAGGCTGAGCTTGTAAGCATAAATCGTGACACTCGCTTTCCGATAGAGAAATCCTTTATCCACCTTCTTAAGAAGCCAATTCTTTACATATAAAATTGTGGAAAAATTTTCAAATTCAATATATGAGAAAACAATAATTTTGCATAAATTGTTATTCACTTACAAATATAGACATTAAAGCTTCCGGCTCTTCAGTATTCACACATTTCAAATACGAAATACATTGTTATAACATTCACAATTTCATTCTAAACAGTAAGTCTGCTGCCTGTAGAAGCAGATAGCATGAGCATGGAATATGCGGAAAAGTAATAATACTGTTATAATAGAGTATTGACATATGTTTATTTATGGACATTTGTAATTGAAGGAATGTGAACTTACGGATGCAATTAAGTAAATTTCAATGAAGGTGCAAAGTTTGCAAATAAAAATGTTTTAAAAATTCAATTATTCCAAGTTCAGAACAATTTTTAGAAGCATGGTTTTCATTCGACACTAACACGACAATGATTTTTGACACTACCCTCTGAATCTAAGTGGATTGTTTGAGGTCATTGCTTATCGTGTCAAAATCATGGAAACTTAGAAGTATTCGAAATACGTATATGCCGAGGTCATATTAATGAAACACAGAAAATCTCTGAGCATATGAAAGAATCAGTCGTCATTTCAACAACGGAGCTACTACGACATAATAATCATAATATCCTCAATTTCGTTTCCTTATTGTGTTCTTTCGGGCGTCCTCCGTGTCTCCGAGTAGCGAACATTAACATAATCGTTTAAACTAAAAATAACGATTTAGGATGAAAATTTAGGATGAAGAAATTCACTTTTTCTTACAATTGTTTCTAGAAAGTCGTATCAGGTTAGTATTATTGTCAATGAAATTGTAGTTTTATTTAAATGGAAATAACTGCTAGGATATTTTGGAGTTTAATTAAGAAAATATAGCTACCCGAATTTGACGCTATGAAAAGTAAACATTTCGAGGTTTCCGCTACGAGACGTATTTCGTCATCCTTATTCATTCGCTCAGTATACTACAACCACTTGCATTAATATCGATCACGTTACATAGGGTTAGTTAGTTAATGCCTTATTATAAGGGTTTCTAATGTTTATATTGTACAACTGAAATATTATATAACTGAACAATGCAGATTTATGGGGCAAGTAGAGAAATTGTCTGTAATAGTTTTAGTTTTCGAGGAATTTAATCATCTTTGATTTTTTAAATAGAAATATATATTTTTTACCATCAATGGATAGATCATGAACACTGGAATAAAATGATGTATCATATGTTTGTATTTTAAGAGTAATTTGAGTATAAAGTTAGAATTTTTGGCATAAGATTTTCAAGTAAACGGGCAGCCTTTGCAACTGTCGCCGTTTTGGGAAGATGGCCTTCGCGACGTTGATACTGTATTGTGGAGAAAGGAGTGTGAGGGGGATGGCCGTGCAGAATGAAGGCGTAACTGCAGCAATTTATGATCTTGATATGAAAAACATATGAACAAACGATCAAAATGAGAAATTTTTCCCATTTGTTCATCTGAGTTGAACTTTTCTTCTTCTGAAATTCCAAATCAACGATTGAAAAGAACGAAATAAAAAAATATTGTAGCGGAAACGATAATAATAATAATAATAATAATAATAATAATAATAATAATAATAATAATAGTCATTTTTAAACTTACAAAAATCGAACTCAGTGCAGAAACAAGCCATCATTTTAAAACATGGGAAGCGAATGAATGCTTAAAGATTTTCATTGTAATATCTTGATTAATTCATCAAATAATAGATAGGACATTTTCAAGCTTCCCATTGAAACACATACTACCAGAAGACAAAGCAATAAAAAAATGAAATACTCTAGGCAGTTCTATCAGTGTCAATTTATGGAACTTTAACGAAAATGCATTTCTTCATTCGCAACTGCTCATACTGATAAGAGAGTTTCTCATTTCATAGCGCAAAGTACTGCCACAAACTTGAAAATGCAGAAGACGGAAAAGCACCGCTTTCTTTTCAATTTATGAACAGCAGTTGTATGGTTGCAAAGTGGACGAGTGATCATTTTAATTAAAAATGACATTTACCAACGAAGAGACGGTGGTTGGCTTCTTGTTCAGTTTGAATATGATATTATTATTATCATCATCCTTACGCTACCAATTTTTTTATATCGTTCTTTGGAACGATCAGTGTTTTGAAATTTTAGTAGAAGGCAAGTTAAATCCAAATAAATAAATGGAAAAAATCTACCATTCTGATTGTTAAAATTAGTATTTCTTAGTGTGATGTCTGTGACACCACCAAGAATTGCTGTAGTTACGCCTCTTATCCCCCGGCCCCCCTTTCAATCTAGACGCAACAGTCTAGACGCCGCGATGGCCACCTTCCCCAAAAGCGAGAGTTGCAAGGGGTGCTACACGATTGCGCGTTTAATTCAAAATCACATGTCAGAAATCCTAATTTTATACTCAAGTTACTATCAAAATATTAGCAAATGTTACATCATTTTAATCCTCTTTTCACGGTCTGTCTATTGCTGGTGAGAAAAATATATAGTTCCATTTAAAAAATTCGAAGATGATTAAATTTCTCGAAAATTAAAAATATTATAGATAATTTCTCTACGGCTCGTTACTTGCCCATGATTCCGCATTATTCAGCAAAAACTTCATTTCGATATCCTAAACCGTTTAGAAGTTATGAGGGTGGTCCATAGTTGGTAAGACCCCCTGTTTATGTAATAAGATTACAACTGCATTCTGACGGGCAGGAATTCGGGCTCTGTAATTGGTGTTCTTGTTGGCGTGTAACCTACTCTGTGGTGTGTGAAAGTGTATTTATTTATATATTTATTTTTGCTTTCTCGTAAACATTCGAAGTAAGAAAAGTAATGTTTAGAGAGATATGTATGTAATGTTGCAGTAAACCGATGTCGCGATTTTAATGGAAATACACGTTTTGGGGTCTTAAGTTACCAAGCGAGTGTTGTATTTTTTTCAAAACGCCCGTCTGTCCGTCCATGTGTTCGCTGCTCTGTCAATCTGTTTCTCTGTTAACACTAGTGTGTAAACTGTTCGTAGATTTTTTTTCAAAATGAATTGGCCTGAATCTGGCCCGAATCGAGGCACTGCGATGTTGAAAATAATTCTTTAAATTTTGGGGTTAATTTGGTTGAAGCCCCTGCGGAGCAATTTCAAACTTTTCTCCAAAACGGCTCCAAAGTTTTTCGACCTACATATGTAACTACAGTCGAACATCCGCCATCGTCGGTACTCGAACTTTAGAGCCTCCCGGTCAGTGACGTTACAGGGGAAACTGTAACGATGCCACTGAGCTATCGCAACCTTTGCAATGTGAACTTAGAAACATAGTAAGTCTTACTTCCATACGAAATTTTAATTTTTCAATATTACAAATATTCAAAGGTTTCATATTATTCGTGCGCATAGTAAATATCACTTAAAGCTTCTTGCTTGAATCCTACCAAACAAATCGGACAAATTGTATAATTGAAAAAAAATTATATAAATAGGTTAATAATATTGGAATAGTTTCAAAATCTATGAGAGTTAATAACAATTTTCTAAAAGCGATTTAACTAAATTATCTAAAACATGGATCTAATAAATTTTTAAACTGCCCTTCTTCTAAACATTGTTTCTTAAAATATGTCAAAGAGGCTTTCAAGTTTGACTGTAACACTGGGATTCTCTACTTCGTATACGAATGAGTGAACGTTCTTTGACCTATTTCTGTAGAGAAGAGATGGAATATTTATATCTATTGTGTGACGTAATGATATTCCTCTAAAACTGAAAAATGTACCAAAACGAATGCTTCTTATTCTGGCAGTTAGTTTTCTTTGTACAATTCGGTACTTCTGTGAATGTTGTCTGACGAATACACTGCGTTAGACCAAAGATAATTATACTTATTTCTTTCTTACTGCAATCTGCTCTTCAATATTAGCCCTTCAAATAATCTCATGTGCACATTTCTTGAAATATGAGCGTTTTTCGCAAATGTTTTGTTGAAGATCTGGGGTTCAAATCCTAACCTGCACTACTTATTTTTTATTTTGTACATTATTGTATGTATCTGGCAAATGACTTTAAAATCATTTGTAGACGTGGAATTTTATATATTGTTTTGATTTTTAATAATTATATATTTTCTTCTCTCTCAACCATCGTTTCCTTAAGGTTTATTAGAAGAATGAAGTGTTAGTAGTGTAAAAGTTGTAATATATTACGTAACCGTTAGCAATAAAACAAGAAAATAAAACCGTCTTTTCTATTGTTTGTATTGGTAGTCCAATGAACGAAAGTGAATAACTGTGTCAATGGTAGGTGTTCTTTTTTTTAATCAAAACATTTTTGAGAATCCAGTGATTACCAGCTGCACTGGAACTCTATATTTTCCGACAGAGAGCTGTAACGGCTATCCACGCCGGCAATGTGCCTTTTGCTATCCTTGCTCGGAAGCGATAACCGAGCAAGTGGAAACAGCTCAAGATTTGGCAACAGGGCATTGGTCACAGAAGGCCTGTGGCCGCTGCTTGGCCCTTTAACACGAAGATGGTTTTTTCATTGTAGGGAAGGAAGTCGGAGGGAATTATGTGAGCTTATTGCACTCGTCGGTCACAAATCATTTGTGACTGCGCCATGTGTCTGCGTGAATTTTGACATTTGCTAACACGTTAGGAACGTATGTTAGCACGATTTTTAAAAAAATATTCTTTAATGCTTCTGTGCGAAACTGGTTGTATTTTCATATGTACGAGAATTCGTAAACTTGTTTTAAATACAAAATTTCACAAGACAATATGAATGTAGTCATTCATTTTTTAACATGAATAAGGTAGTATATTTCCCTAACAGAAACTTGAATTATGAAGCCAAAATATTAACAAAATAATTGGGGTCCCTTTGACTAGACTTGCGCATCAATCAAATGTCCAGTAATGAAAATAGGTCGGACATTTAAGTGTTAATATTCTATATTAACTTTGTAATTATTAAGGAATTACATGAATTCAAGCGGATGGCTAAGGCTGTATTAGTATTTTTTGATATTTTGGAATTAAATAAAAAAAATTTCAAAATTCCATTTCATTGAATTCTATTAAATGAGCACTAATTTTCCATTTTTTTCCAAAAAATTTACAAACTTTTTTCTGATATTTCTAATCACATAAGAATTGTATTCTAAAACATGTAAAAAACCGATAATAATATAAACGTATAAACCCGTTTTTATAGATTTATATTATGAGACTTGAGATTCGAAATTAAACGTGCAATTTTTCCTCTAGCAGCCGACGACACTGTCGCTTTTGGGGAATATGTCCTTCGCGACTTTTCCCCTGTTCTCGCAAAAGTGCCGGCGCCGCGAAGGCAACCTTCCCGAAATGCGACAGTTGCAACGTTTGCTAACAGGAAATCTCGTACATTTCGTTTAAAATCACATGTCTGACAGTATAATTTTATACTCAAAATACTATCAAAACATTAACGTATGTTATATCACTGCATTCGTCTATTTATGATTATCTATTGCTAGTAAATGGTTCCATTTAAAAAACAAAGATAATTAAATTTCTCGAAAACTACAAATATTTCGAATTATATCTCTACGACACATTACTTCCCCCATGATTCCGCATTGTTAAGCGAAAACTGCATTTCGATATCGGGAACCGTTTAGAAGTTGAAGTGGCCCATAGTTGGTGGGACTCTATAATTCTATTCACAGAAAATTCTCATTACGAATTTGTCTATTTTTCAATTAATGAGCGCTTTTTACAACAGTTATTATGTTTTATTTAATAGAAACCTCATGAAAACCTTCTTTCCTTCTGTAATTCAGTTATCTATCTCCCAGGAAGCGCTTAAATTTCCTTCGTTAGCCGCTGCAGCGAGTGGCAGCGTCCGAAAGGAATAATAGGATCACGAATACCTATTCAGGCAGAACTGGTCGCCCTTGCTATAGATGTTGCAAGGATATTATTTGATTGCCAGTCACAACTATTACGATCGCGAGATTTTACAATCTTTTATTTTAGTCATCATATTCCCTTCCAGATTTTGGAACTTTTTCCTGAAGTTGGCATATTGTCAGTCCACTCTTAATGCAGGTATTCTTCAGCTCTCTGACCGCAATAAGACGTGACTTGAACCGTGAGTACTGCGCAACCGCAATCTTGCCCAAATCAAGAATAACATTGGCATCAGTCAAACGCCATTCCTAAAATACATGAACAAAATTATATAAGAAACAGAAAACTTATTAAATGCAAACAAAATGATAAGAAAAAAATTGAATTAAAACTAATAGTGATAACAGGACCCACTATTTGGTAATCTCAGTACTATAATACTTCATGAAGTCCGCAGAAGAGTTTCCAATCCACAAAAGTTTTGTCCACGCTAGGGAAAGAACTCGCTTAGGTTCAGAGTTGTTACCATGTCCACTACACTATTATCTCCACAAGAATCACAGCCCCTACGCCTAAAAAAGTTGGACAGATTAACGCATGCTCATGCACGAGAATGAAGTTTGTTTAAAAGTTTACGTGCCGCCTCACAGTCCGCGGTGTTTACTAATGTTTGAAACTAGGGTGCGACTACTATAAGTTTCAGATGGTCTGTTGGAATTTACGTGTTTCGGGAACTACTGTAAGAACAGAACATTTCAAAAGTTCGATTAATAGCAAGGTGACTCGAGCAAGTGACCTCTCTGAGGGTCATTTCAAAACATAGGCGCGTGAGGGATGTTATGTCTTTCCATTGAACGGAAACGGAAACAACGTTAATTAATGTAAGGAAGTATATGAATTTGAAATATATGCATTTAAAAAAACATTTTCATCGCAAAATTGCTCTGTCTTTAAAAATAACTTGTGCATACTGTTTAGTTCCATGTTTTATTTCTATATTTAAAAGTTTGTAGCATTTCAATATATACAAAACTATTGTTCGCTTATTATATTTTATTTAAATTATTTTTCTAATTTAATACACGACAAGAACGTATTGCCACAAATGGAGTAACGAAGCATTCTCCAAGGGAGGGAAGTGTTATTGGATTGGTGTCACATTCAACAGACTCCGCCTCTTATGTCTTTTAAGACGAGGAGAAAGGGGAAAACTTCCGAGAATAGGCCACTTGAATTACTAGAAGAGCCAATGATAAGCGTTGCTTGCCTTAGAGTTGAGAATTGCTCAAGCCCGGTGTCAAATATACATTTTTACTCTTTAAATTATTAACAAATGAGACATTATTGAATTCCTCTATTGATCTATTCATTGCAGGTAAAAAAATGTATAGTTTTATTTGAAAATTCACATGCGTTTCAATTTCACCAAAATTAGAAATAAAACTTGCCTCCTGAAATAAATATGAAAATGATCTATCGTGCCACCGATCTGTTCAAAAGCATTTTGGAAAATAATTTGTTGATATACAATTTCTTCGCTAGACGATTAACATATTGTCATTTACTTTGCACCACTGAATAGAATGCACCCAAACAAAGAAATCTTCACATTTGCAGGACAACATTTAGTCTCAGCGTTTTGAAATTTGCAAGAGAATTTATTTATAACCAGAGAATCAAAATAACTAACTACTGTTTCAACGATAATGAAGAACAGAAATTAAATTTCGAAATTAAAACACAGCTCATGAGCAACAATTTCATCCGATTTGTCGTAAGTCAGAAATCGTTAATACAATTTAATCAGCAGAAAGCAAGACACTGCAAAACTGTTTGAATTTTATACTTGACTGCCAAGAGCAAATGAATTGTCTGGAAAACAAAGAGGGTTGGCATCAGATGCTAAGATCCTATAAACAATTGCGTGTCTCGAAAACGAAAAAATCTGGTTGGATTGCGGAATTTTGCATCTTGTGTAAAGGGAATTGAGATGAGAAAATAAAAAAGGTTTGCAAAATTTTTTAAAATTATAAACAATTTCCAATTATGCAATTCTAAAGTGGGATGGGTTCTGTGATGTCCCAGAACAGAAAACTACAAATGAACAATTTTGCATCAATTAACAATTTTATAAACAGTTCCGAAATGTGCGCTATTCCTGCCGGGAAGTGTCCCCAAAGCATCCCTGAGTTGAATATCGCAAAATAACAGTTTTGACAAGAGATGCAAATTGATTGCTTAATATCTAGTTTAATTGTTACTTTAATGATAAATATACCGTTGGTCCTTGAATTTTACTTTCTTTTATTAAAATAGTTCCCTAGAAGTACTCTATCGATTCCAGAAAGACAGTATTTTGCAATTTTTGCAAATTTAATAAACATGTGAACAATTGAAAATATGCAATTTTAATCGTTTTCCTTACCGAAAAATCTGTAGTAAACTGGACTTTGATAATTGGAATTAAATGTGTATAAGAAATTAATTGGTCTAAAATCAGTGATATTTATCTAATATCAATGTAATTTCTTCAAAAAGAATTGTCTTAACAGTGGTTAAGTGCTATGTGTTCATATATATTTCAATGAATTTACTTTCATGTTCATACAAGGTTTCTTTCAAGTATTTTTTATTTGAAAATACTTCCACATCTGGAATAGCAGCACCCGCCATTTTCTATGACGTAATTTTGTCGGACACTCCCCCCTGCGTTTAGATTGGCTTCGAGGGTTTGTGAGGCTCCACCTGCGACGTTTCGTCATGACAAGGGCTGCCCAAGCCGTGCAAAAGCTGAACTTAGCCGCAGACGGCCCCGATCAATTTTTGTTTCCAGCACTGTACAAACGTTACCTTCAACTTTACCTTCTTACTTTATATTATACTTGAATGACGATGTTCCTCTTCTCCGGAATCGTGAGATCCATTCCCTCCACCTACAGTCAGCTTTAGGAGTTTCTCCTTCCTGGTATCTCTCCCAGCGGAACTCGGCCCCACCTTCACGGGACACGTTCTAGGATCTTGACTGGTCACCCGACATGTGTGGTAGTGCCGTGCATGCCAGAGTGTGTACCAGGAGACGAGTGGACAACGATGAGTAAGGGAAGGTCGCGCGCTGTCGATGATCAGTTTATTAGGGTAATTCTCTGTTGTTAACTGATTGATCTGTGATTCCGAGCGCGTCAATAGCTAAGGTCATTAGCCCCGTAAGTGTGATGCATCCTTTTTGCTCGGGAGGTGATGTAATTTTCCCCCACTAGACGGTGAAATCCGGCGCTGATCTTCCGTCAGCTATTAGGGTTTTTCATCAACCAGGTATCTCCCACAAGCTGGGCACCTCTCTAACCGAGACAATCTCTAAGCTCCCGACCGGTCTCCCAGCATGTGTGGTAGTATAGTGCAAGTAAGTGTGTGTAAGTAAGATGTAGGATAGGATAAGGAATGGGAAGGGAATGTTGCGCGCGGTCTGTGGTGCGTTTGTTAGAGTACTGTTGCGGTATTCGCCTGGTATTGATCGGAAGAAATTACGGAAAACTTCCGATCAGTAGTCTACCGCTAGAATTCTCTTCCAGACAGCAACAAAACTAGACCTCGCTATCGAACTAGTGTCGAAAATCCTGCCACGGTGGGTACTTGAATCCTAGGACCTCCCTCTCGGAGAAGCAGCGCGAACGGTTGTTGTCACTAAGACATTTCAGTCAGTCTGGATATCAAGTAACTTTCAATCCAGGATCGCAGCCTTAATATAATTGCCATAACCACTCGTAAAAAATGCGCATAAATTACAAAATTAGGATACTCTGCTTTCCTGACTATCGCCAACACTTATTGAGCTGCAACGTTTTGCTTTGCGGAAGGTAATAAATATTGTAAATGAAATGCTCGTTGCTTGTATTTTTGAATCCCTCATAAACTTCTAATTTTGTCTTTTAGTTCATTCCTATCTAAAATTTTTGGAGTTATAGAAAGTGAAAAATAATTTGAGGTTTATGAAAATGAGAAAAACGAATGAAAACTGTCAAATTATTCTTTTCATCGACGCAGATATCATTATTTTTACTTTTAATGGATTTCCTGTGAATTTTTTATTATTACGAAAATTCACCAATTTGGGCATAGTGTTCAAATGCATGAAGTGTTAAACAAAAACTTCAGTACGTGATCTGACTATTTGGTTTCCCCAAGGAAAATGTCTTTTATATTGTTACTTATTGGAGATAGTGTTCCTGCAAACCACTTCATGTATTCTTTCATAGAGGTGTAAAAATTATATTTCCTTTTGTTTATGCACATACGTGTAAGGAGACAAATTATAGTTTTACACATTTGACAGCGAGACCCGCATATCTGGCGAGAGTATTTGCGTAACTTATGAATCATTCAAGTACTACAAATTTCAATGGATTGTGAGAGATACCTGGTTGGGGAAAACCCGGCTATTCGACGGTAGGTTGGCGCCGGATCTCGCCATCCAGTGGGGTAAGATCACCGCCACCTCCCGATGAAAATCATGCACAGCACTTACGGGACTAATGACCTCAGTAGTTTACGCGCCCGAAATCATTAACAATCAATCAACTTTCATTCTCATAGATTTATATTACAATATAATTTTGTTGAAATTATTCTACAGAAGGGGTTATGTCATTATCACTATCGTAAACGCTACATATAACAAAACTATTCTATAAAACGATAATTATTCAATGGAGTGGCAACGCTGACGATGAACTTTTTTCATCCTCAACCCTGCACCGTATACACCGTCCGGGCGATGCAATATCTAGCTACCTGTATTATTTATCGCCTGGGTAGGTGTGACGTAGGATTGGCATCATTTAGCTGTCATCACGGTCGCATCAGAGCATGACGCTGTAGAACGTGGTTTGCGCGGCCACCGCTAGAACGAAAAACAAAACAAAAAATATAAAACACGTTTTTCGAAATTTCTTATAATCTTCTGTATGAATCAGCCAAGAAATCATGAGTTCGTCACAAGGAGACTGAGCCGCGTTGAGTGGCATCTCATTTGTCTTGATTGGTGGAGGGAAAAGGGGTCTCAACGTGACGGACGGACGCAAACACGGACGGTCGAACAGACGCAGGTTACTCGAATACTACTGTATAATGAATTCTTTATTGTAACATAAATTAATTCCTGTTTTTTTCTGTAATTCGTGTCCTGGATTTATTCATAGATCAATGCCGAAAATCTCAATTACACATTAATCTAAATTGTTTGATATGTTTCGTCTTTTTACTGATAAAAAAATCGTATCCGACCAACACATAATCTTTGAGGTGAAAGTTCAATATAAGTTGATTAAATGGAATTTGAAAATTGATTTAATTCTTAGTCACATCGGTTGAATTCAAGAAAACACGATATTTCATTTAGATTTTGTCAATTTCGTAGTTTGAGCAAAAATGTGATGAACAGGAATGCTGACATTCAGTACAGCCGCCAACGGCAATGTAGTGTCTACGTTTTGAATTGTGGAAATGTGTTAAGTATGTACTACTGACGAAGTAAGAGACTTTCTGAAAATATTATTTACAAAACTCAATAAATCTGCAGATTCATGTTTGCCAAGCCTATCCCTTTGCTTTTACCGTTTTTAAGTTATATGAGGCGAAGAATTTACTGTATTTGTCAATTCGAAACTTTACTTGATACGGAAACAGTCGATGTTATTTCACGCACAGCATTTGAAGATGTCATTTGCACATTAATCCTTGCATTACATTAATTTTACGTGTCGTTTCATCCAAACTTGGCAGCTGTATTTCCTTTCTCATTGATCTTTATCTTTTAGTTGCGCACTTAGAAACTTTGATGTTCTCTTCCAACTAGTAATATTCCTTTCGTTCCAAGTTAAATTGCGTTCGCAGAGAAGATCAGATTTGTAGAGGGGAGAAATTTGCCAGCAAACTATTTTACCAGGGCAACATTTCAAAGTAAATTTAAGGGAGGTGCACTGTAAAGTACATCACGATGAATTTGTGCAACTTTCTGCAAGGAAAAAGAATACAGAATACTACACGAATTTCAAAAGAATGCCTTGAATGTGTTTATGCTTCTTGTGAGATAAAATCTATGTCACATTTTGCCAATCTATATAAAAACTAGTGGGGTTTCAAGAACATATAATTTGTCACATTATTTGTAACTTTTCCAATTTGAGAGTCCAAAGAGAGTTCAACGAAAATGAGATCGGCGTCGTTTTCAAGCCTCATTTGCTCTTTCTGAGAAAAAAATTAATAACCTTTATTCAAGCACACATTACCAGAAAATTACTTGCTTTACCAAAAAAACTGTAAACTATCTTATTTAAAGACTTAACTTTTTAGAATTTTTCATTTAAAACATCTCTATTATCAATACTCTAGCTTTGTGATTTTTTTTTAATTTTGGAAAATAATAAAAGCACTGCGATAATGTAACCCAGGCAATTTTTTATAACCGTACTCTTCTCTTCTCCAAAAAAATCAAGGTAAAAAATTGAAGCTGTTTTTTGAGAAAAAACGTTTTAAGAATTGATTATATTTCTCGCAAAATTTCGCGAAAATTTTTGAAAAACTCTAGTTGACATTTAAAGATCTGTATTTCGAGACTTCATTAAAGAAAAAATTTTCTCTTTAATATTGTAGTTATAGGAAAACTTTGAAATTTTTTAAACTTTGGCCATTTTTAAAAAATCAGATAGATCTACTGAAATGAGCCCTTCGATTTTATTTAAACCTCTAATCCTCTCACTGAAAATAAAATAACTAATAAATTTCGTGTTTCTGAAAATTGAGTCACATTTGAGAAAATTATCAAAATTCGGTTCGGTTGAGACTTCATGCAAGTTCCCTTCTCTCTCTCTCTCTCTCTCTCTCTCTCTCTCTCTCTCTCTCTCTCTCTCTCTCTCTCTCTCTCTCACACACACACACACACACACGCACGCACGCACGCACGCACGCACACACACACACACACCACACACACACTCAAAATATCCGCCTCAACCTCATAGGCCCTCGAATTCGGCCAGATCGATTGGGGAATGCACATTTTGGAGAATATCGTCTGAATTAGCTTAGTTGCTAGAGTTGGTTGCAGGCGGACGGATAGACAGACAAACGTTTTGTCGTCAAATAATTCTTCAGTAAGTGCAACTCACATAACGTAGTGTATGAATGTAGTATGCCCCAAATAAAGTTTTGAAACACTAGAGAAATTGCGCCAAAATTTTGCCCCAATGCGTTTACGAGCCGATAAAAATAGGTGGTTTGCAAACTCAAAATTGTTCCTCAGATGTGGTTAAGCACCAAAATGTTTGTTTCTGGAAATTTGCCGGGGCATGCAACCCGCAATGTATCTAATGTTTACAGCTGCCTGTAGCAATAATGGTCGGAGCAACGACGATAATAGTGAACATGACAGGGCAGAACAGCAGATTAGGGTGCGACATGGTCGAGTCGGGGCGGGGCGGAGCGAAGCCGTGCGTAGCGGAAGGGCGAAACTGGGCGGGGATGATCGGTGCAGCGCGAAGCAAGGCGGGGCAAGCCGGACGAGTGGAGCAGGGCCGATTGGAGCCGAGCCGAGTGGAGCAGGGCCGCGGGGAGCAGGGCCGCGTGGACAGGGCCGCGTGGAGCAGGGCCGCGTGGACCAGGGCCGCGTGGACAGGGCCGCGTGGACAGGGCCGCGTGGCAGGGGACCAGGGCCGCGTGGACCAGGGCCGCGTGGACCAGGGCCGCTTGGAGCAGGACCGCGTAGAGCAGGGCCGCGTGGAGCAGGGCTGAGTGGAGCAGAATCGTGCAGAGCAGTTGGAGCGCAATGGTTTAAGCGGGGCACAGTGCGGGAATGAGAAGCCGTGGTGGTGGTGGTGGTGGTGGGGGGAGGAGGGTTGCGGCGTGGTACATTTTATTAGTTCCTTGTTCTGTTTAATAGATGATTGTGATAAATAAACACTGGGACGACGCCATATACATGAGCTTATTATTAATTTAATGCGTTGTTAAACTTGTATTTTTCTGAACGTTTTCAATAATTTTATTTTATTTTTTATTTTCTCTCTTGAAAAAAATCCTTCCTAGATTTTCAGTGGAAACAAATTTTGCCCAGTTTTACGATTTTTATTCTCAAGTTACAAGTTATTGTTAAATGAATTTACAAAAATATGTCATGACTCGTAAAACAAATATTGAATTAATCTCAGATTTGTAATTAAACCTTGCAAAAAAATAAAGAAAGAAAGACAAGAGACGAAAGAAAGAAGGAATAGAAAGATGGAAAGCAAGAGCGAAACAAAGAAAGATGGAAACAAGGAAAGAAGTAGGAAGGAAGGACAGAAAAATAAGGGAAATATAAAGAAAAAAAGAAAGAAACGGTCTGTGAAAATTTACTCCGTCATTGTTTCAAAAAATAGTGGCATAACCTTTCTATTACGTTTATCATCGTTGATTTTATTTTCAATTATTCTAATCATAAGCCGATTTAGAACACACTGTTTCTAAGTTAGACAAATCTTTTCAAGAATATTAACAGACATATTGTCAATGGTTATCTTCAATATTCCACCAATTTCATGACTTCGGTGACAGAAGGTTAATTTTGTGCTTAAAAATATGAAACAAGCTCTAGAACTAGGGTATTAAGTGATATTCATTAATTGAGTTTATAAAGAGGCACATTTTAATTTACACAATGTGAAATTTAAAAAATACGCTTCAGTACCAGCAAATTTCCCCCTAATCTCAGATTGGTACTCAAAAGAAATATTACATGTTTGATATTTCTTTCAGTAGTGAAAAATATGGGTTCGTAAAAATCTGCATTAACTCAATGAATTGTAGGAAGACAATTTTCTATTTCAGAATGACACAAATCACGCAGAAAGAGACCACAATATGCAAGTCAGAAAACATCTCCGCGACCGCCTGAAGTCTGCGCGAACTTTTGACAGAAAACAAGAGGCGGCGACGGCAACAGCTCATCGCGACGACAGCCTGTGGAAATTGGGGCCTGGCGAACGCGCCAGAAACAAATTTCCCTTCATCTCGGTAGCGTCCGGGAAGGAAGCGGGAAACGCAGTTTGGGCTCGCGCGTTCGCGCCTCCGCCCCTCCCCTCTCCACCCCTCCCATCCCTTTCCTCTCAACGCCACGCCCTCTCACGCCGACGCTCCCACCCCACGCCTCTCGCCGCTCGGCCCGGCAGCTCTCGCGTCGCAGACTCGCACCCCGCCCCACCCCGTCCGTCACCGCTCGCTCCCCAGGCGCCTGCTACTGCGACACGTCTCCACTCCTCCTCCGCTCCGCCTCCGCCCCGCCCCCGTCCCGCCCCCGTCCCGCCCCCGTCCCGCCCCCGTCCCGCCCCCGTCCCTCCCGCCCCGCCCCGCCCCGCCCCGGCCCCGGCCCCGCCCCGCCCTACCCCCGCACCGTCTCCTGCATGCTTCCGCCTTCCAGTTGCTTTCCCCGCCTATACGTACCCCCTTGTCGCGTCTCTGTCTGCACTCCCTGCCCATCCGGCGTTCAACCGGCGCGGTGGCGTTAGCGCATGGGATTGCGACCGGTCTCCGCAACTAGAGCTCCATCGATCAGAAGGTTCAGAATTCGGTTCGCAATTGCGGAGAAATATTGAGACCAAGTATACAGCAAGAGAGATTGACAAACCACTATTTGAGAAATGTAAAGCTATTCGGATCAGCAGTTTATGTGGCTTCCTCCGATCAGTTATGGATTGGGGGTACAGTACCCTAAGCAGTTTAATCTTGATGAATAATATTAATCGCATGTAAATCTGCCTTCCTTATACTGCCTGCTTCCCTCTTCGTATGTTAGTAGTGACACCAACATTGTTCACGACACACAACACATTCAAATGTCAAAAAATATTGAGAGAGCGTAGAATTAGACTGAACTGGATTAGGAGTCCCGACTACATCAGTGGGTGTGGAAATCAAGATACCCGTGCGTGGGATGGTGATCTGATGGTGCTGAAGTGACCATTCATTTGACTTAATCTCCAACTTTTAATTTCTTAAGTTCATAAAATTTATTGACATGACCTTTTAAAATTAATATTTTCTTTTTGTCTTGTTCATAGTAAAAATACTCCGAATTCCAGACAAAATGCAACAAGTAATAAAGGCACCACCCAAGCTGGAACAAGGACTAAATATCCGATTGGTCTCCCGACATGTGTGGTAGTGTTGTGCATATAAGTACGCGGATGTGGATCGGGCAAGGAAGAGGAAAGAAAGCTACCGCGATCGGTGACCCATTTGTCGGTAAATGTAAAAGCTGATCGCAGCGTTTGAAAACACGAGGCGAATTCCAAGGCACATACAGTCACACATACGTCACATACAGTTTTTGACTGTTTTTGACTAAATAAATAAATAAGGCTTCGTGAAGCTTGTATTTTCTTATGAAATCTACTTTTCAATATTCGATACATTCTGATTTCTTTTATAAGTATAAAATAATCTGTAATAAAATTGCTTATGTTTCTTCATCTCGGTGAGATCCCTTATATTACTGATGCGTTATTAAGGGGACTTAGGAGACAAAACGATGGCAGAATAAGTTGTAAAAAAGCAGACACTTTGCTTGCACGCTCTTTCCCCAGACTTCTCTCCACTAGATTCTTTCTTTGAGTGTTCTAGAAAACAGCATGTACCAAGAGGCTCCAACTACAGCAGAAGATGTGCGTACAGGAATCGTAGCTGCGCGTTCGGAATTGAATGACGAAATTCTGCTTGAAATTAATAAATCTTACCAGACACGCTTATATTTTTGTTTGTCTGCATAAGGTGGAGACATTTCGAATATATGCTCAAATAAATTAATTAGTAGTGTAGTGTGTTTATCTTTATTTACTGATTTTCTAATTTTAGTTATTATTAATATGATCATAGTGCTATTTTGTATCTATTATTTATTATTTTATGCTCACCAACATTGAAATTATTTTCTCAAAATATGCAATAGTTTTTGCACAATCATATTATTTATATTCATCGTGTTTTTTGTTTCCATGGTTTCTTTGAAATCGCTTGGTATGTCACCGCATCCAATAATAACCTATGTTTTGAATCCATACTTCTGACAAACCCTTTTTTATGATCAATCAAATCCTTCAATACTTGTTACAAGAAAAATGAGAAAATATGGAAAGTTGGGATACAGTGTTTGGAATAAATTTATAATTGTTTTATGATCTTTTTTTTTAAATGTTCAAATAATACAATCAACAATCCGTGCGTTGGCAGGTAAGAACACTGCGTGACCTTGTCCACTGGGTCGGTTAGAAAGGCAATACATTCAAAATTTCCACGCTTTTCACTCATTCACACACTTTTCAATAACGCGAGAAACTCTGCACGTAACAGAGAGTGGTGGGAGAAAATCTGATTGCGGTAACAATGAGTCCACGAAAATATCCACGTGTAAAATTGTGAACTTATGGGAAATTGGGCATTGTTACTACTCGAGACACAAGAAAGGAATTCCTCTCCACGCAAGGGCCGGATAAAGGTAAAATTATTTTTAAAATATAGAAGTTCAATAATAAATGTGTTGCCTAATTAATTCGCTAATTAAAATTTTACTTCACAGAAATTTGAAGAGTAATGAAAATAATCTTTGGGCTATTAATTAGCAATTAAGTAGTTTAAAATTGTGGTGTATTTGTTTAAGGGATTTCTGATAGTAGTTATGCCAGCCTAATCTTAACCCAGCAGATCATTAATTACACAAAAATGTGAAGAGCAATTAAATTAATTTCAATTAATTAGCAATGAAATATTTTTAGATGGTGTCATTTGTTTTTGTGGCAATCTGCTATATTTGTGCCAACGTAACTGAACTCGCTCGTAGCGATTATGAGGCTCGGCCGAGAAATGAATTGTGTTTGGAAAGACTGGAAGATTTAGGCTGCGTGCCCTGGAAGCCCTTCCTTGCGCCTCGGTTGCTGACTCTCCCGCGAACATGGTGCTTTCCTCCACTCCGCCGGCGTCCCAGCCGACGTGCGCCAGTCGAGGCGCAATGTCGCAGCCGGCCGCCGGAAACACAACGTCCCCGGGCGCGGCGCGGCGGCCGCCGGGGCCTTCGGAGACCCGTGTCGCCGCACGCGCTGACATTGACGCTTCGCCAGCCGCTGCGCCCCTCCGCCTCGCCGCGCTGACCTACCCTGCGTAAATAATTTCACAACCGGAGCATTAGAAACATGCTCACAATAATAGGTGCGGAAACGGCAGAGCAACAAAGGCATTAATAGTAATAATAATATTAATAATAATATTAGTATTAGTATTAATAATAATAATAATAATAATAATAATAATAATAATAAATTGCTTCCTCCAACATTTCATTACTGGTCATTGGAGGAGCTACCAGCCTGTTAGCAGTGGACTCATTGGGGGGGAGGACCTAAGATTGCTGTTCACTCCACCACGTACCTCACTAGCTTTCAAGGGACCAGTATATTTATGAGCGAACATACACTATGTGATGTTTCTGAAATAGCAATAAATAATATTCTGTAGGGAAAACTATCATATAGGAAGATTCACAAGCCACAGTGAATTTAAGAAGTATGATTGAATTGAATAACTTGTTACATGACTGAATTAATTAGCTAAGAATGAAATACCTTGTAATGGTAATTGTGAATGCAGTTGAAATACACCATAGGTGTTGTTAAGATTGAAAATGTTAATATGCCGTGACTAAATGTATGTTAGAAAGTACACTGAGAATGTCCCAGAATAAATGGCATTTGTCATGGCTTTACCGAAAAGAATTTACAATAATATACATTTGAACCCCTCACAAATAGCAAGGGACATTTGACATGCTGAAAGAGAAAACATAATAATACTAATGACATGATTGTGAGCGAAGAGCCACTTCCGTGATTAAACATACGTATCAGAAGAGGCAGGCATCAGGGCAGCACTTTCTGGCGACCTTGAAAACCGCGAGATTATCGGGAGAAGTGCGACTTCAGCTGGAACCTCGAGCCTTCACTACGTAGTGGAGAAATATCAATTGATTTGTTACAAACAGTTACTGTGGCGAGCAATACATTGCTCATTACAGAACGTGGCATGACTGTCACTGATAGCAGTTTGCGCCATTACGTAACGCAGCGTGCTGCGCACTCGTGCTGTCTGAATAATCACATGATTGCGAATTAAACAGCATTTGGCACAAACTTCCACTGTTTATGAGTTCAAACAACAGCGACAAGATATTGCGTAACATATAAAAGAATAATTATAACACAGTAATTTTGCAAATAATTGACAGCGACTTCGATGTGAATGCATGCTACACTATACAAAAATTAAACAAATCTCTTTCTAATGTTTTTATGAGATCTTGCGGTGAATTGGCACACACTGTTCATGATTTTGTGTTAATCTTTACCAAACTTTGCTAGGACACAGCGACAATTCTGAAGAACTTGTAAAAACTTTATGTCTATTCATACACTACTGTTTGTGGTATCGATGTCAGTTACACACTTTTATTAGTATAAATGTAAAAAAATTAGCTGCCGTCGCGCGCTGGAAGTTACTGAAAAAATAAATAGTTTGGTCAGTATTGGCCGCTCAGTTTTCTCTTAAGTTATCGACAACCCTTGCTGTAGCGATGTCGTGACTGCGAACGACTCACGTTTGGGCGTGATTGCTCGCGAGTATCTCTACTTGCCGGTTGTGCGACAGTTTGTTGGATGAAAAAATGTAATTAATTTTGGGGAGCACAGTAACCCGGTATAACTAAATGTATGAATTTATTTTGTTTGCTCGTTAGTTACTGGCGATTCGTGGCAATTATTTTTTCAATCGATAATTTTATATTAATTGATAAAAAATAAATCGATTATATTTAGGCCAATGGATATATACGATTAAAATTTACGAATATACAATTCTAATATTTAATTAATTTTTAAAATGTCCAATGTTATCTATCTATCTATCTATCTATCTATCTATATATATATATATATATATATATATATATATATATATATATATGTATATATATAACATTGCCAATAAAAGCACCCACTAACAATACATAATACAGGGCGTTCTTGGCAAGGCGGTTTTAAGCGCTCCCGAAGTCGATGTTTGGCTCATTGATTCCAAAAATTGTAATCAAACAATCACTGGCTTATGAGTAGCCCAGAGCCGTCTTGTCGAAAGAAACAATGATAGTCACAAGCTATTTTATTTCTTGGAGTAATTCACCAGACGACATCCCCAGGAATTATGATCTAAAATTGATATAACGGCTTACAGGAGTGGACAAACGCATTCAACAGAACCGTCATACATTGACCGTTGACATTAAACCGTCATACTATGAGAAAAATTATCGTTGATTGGCAAACAATGTTACAAACTACACATGCACGCCAAACTAATATTTGCACGTTGTGGTATGACATGGGGTTTCTGTTTCTCAATGTCGAAGAACTAGTGCCCGAAAGGAACAATCTTGTGCTGCTCCGCATTGCGGGCTTGTCAAGGACGTGAGAAATGTCTTCTTCTTCTTCTTCTTCTTCTTCTTCTTCTGCTTCTCCTTCTTCCCCTGATGCTTCTCAGCGTCGGGTTAGCCATTTGACATACTCCTTTTTGTCTTGTGCCTTGCGCTTTACCTCTACCCTAGGGTAGCTCCGCTCCTTTGGCATGTATCCTGTACGAGCAATGTCATTGGCTGTATTTCGGTAAAATGAATTGGAGCTCAAACCCATAGAAGCCCTTGTTCTCTCGGCGGGCATTCTGTCACTGTAAGGAGGACTGCACTAGCCCCGCTCGAAAGCCGATTTGCGTCGTGAAAAGAGAGGAACTTTCATATTTTTCCAGTAACTTTCAGTGCGTGACGGTAGCTAACTTTTTCATAGCATATAGAAATGGTGAATATTTATCTATAGAAAAATATGAGATCAGATTTCGACCTGAACCTGTTGAAAGGTCCTTTGATAAAACCAACTGGTTGTATACGTGGAAATATCTGTCCGATTCCCGGTTGGGACAGTTAATTCTGTGAACGGTCAAACATCATTTGTAATAATTCATCATCATCATCATCATCATCATCATAATATAGAACATTGAAAAGACTGGGAAGTGCGAAGATATTGTGCTATTAGAGCAGATCATATTTTGTAAGAAGTATTGTGAAGAGACACTCGAAGTCGCTAGATCTTCTTCGGAAACCAATTGCTACTTGGAATAGATTTTATATTTGCACTATTCATTCCACGTTAGGTCATGAATTTAGAAAATAATGATAGTATGATATGGGTATGGGATATACATTGATGTACGGTGATGTATGATGATATAAGTACGGTTTACACAAGAGTTGGAGTTTAAGAGTCCCAAAGGGTAGGATTTTACTGGGGCATGTAAGATGATGGAAGATTTTCACTTTTTGTCTACGGTGGTGGGAAATCTCATACGACGAGTCTATATGAAAGCTTGAACATCGCGCCTCTGATTGATGAGCTCATCAATCATATTGCGATAGTGTTTGGGCAGGTACACGATGTCTCTTTTACTGAGGCAGAACTCTCAAATATATTCAAAGTTCCTTTTGTACAGTTATGTGTCGAATACATAGTATGAGGCATTCTAACAAAATTCTCTCTTTCACATTGCTATCATTAGGGGGTATTTCATACTTTCGCGAAGAGATTTGTTACTTTAAATCATGTTTATTTTCACATAAAATGTGTCGAGAACATATGTCGTTCCTATCATATCGCGAGTGGATGCAAAAAAATGTTTGTTTCCATGGCTAACGTTTTCAAAAAAAGAATGACATTAGTAGCAAACAGCTGACATTGATAGTACACGCCTCATTCGTATGCAAATGTATAGACCGAATACAAACAAAGAAGATTGAATATAGTATTGGTGGGAAGATAATTATTTAGAAATTAAAATAGTATTTTGAATTTGGAGTGAACTCGAGTTGATAACCGTGTCGCAAAAAGACATGGTGTGGTTCCCCGACTTTTAATTTTGTATTAAAAATAGCGGAAATCTTTTTCTTTAAACTTGATACCCGAATAGAGCAACTGCTTGTTATAAAAACGGCACAGGTCTGATTTTCAAAAAAAAAAAAAATTCCTGAAAATTGGAAAAGTTTCCATTTCTATTCCCTCTTTTCTCATATATTGCTCCAATCGTTTTAGTCAACTTGTTCTCTGATAGTGTAGTGAATGCTTAAAAATAGTCCATGTCTCCTTTTCGTTTTAATAGCTGAATTTTTGAAAATTGCCAAAGTTCAAAATGTGTTGAACGTCTTTTTACAATTACAGTATTAAAAGTAGAGAACATTTTCGTTAATGAAATCAGTTGGTCAAATAGAGGACATGAAGTAAGGTCAAGTATTACAATTTTTCGAAATTATTCTTCAAATTTCTATCTCGTATGGTCCCATTATCGACCAGCAATGTTTTTAAATATTACAAAATATAACATTGCAAAAGTACAGTATTGATAATAGAATTTATTTCGTAAATAAAATCTGTTCTACAAAATTATATCTTTAAATAAGGTCATGTACAACTTTTTGGAAAAACGAGTAGTTTTGACGTAAATTATTTCCAATTAATGCAATTTATTTTTTTCTTATTTTTTTCCATGGATACATCAAAAGCCGCTTAAAAAAGGCGTAGGACTATTTTTCTTAAACACTCAATTTTCAAAAATTTCAATAGTTAGAAATAAAGTGAGAAAAATGTTCTCTTATCGCACGACTAGTTTGTGTTTCCGTTTTGACCACCGCATTATAATATTAATTGTATGTTATCATCTGTCTAAAAGGGACGTCTCTTCTATCTTTACTTTCAATTTTCAGAGAGAATCACAATAATAATGATGTAACAAGCAACCTCTGCCCTGAGGTCACTTGCCTGGGTTTTTCTCTAAACCGAAAAGAGAGGACACAAGGAGTGTAAGTTCAGATGTGTTTTTAATATTTAACTTCGTTTCTGTAATAAATATCGTCATGATGGATCACAGTATCCACGTATCGCATTTTTAAGCAAATGTCACCTGGTTTTCGTTCTCAGGCCCTTAAGTATTTCATTCCTTTTGATCATTTTCTAAGCGCCGATCGCTCCCAGCGGGACGGGATGGCCAATATCGTACCATGAGACGCAGAAGTCCGGAAACGGAAGGGAGCAAGGAAAATGACACGGTCTAAATAGATACTCTTGAGTAAAAAAATAAAAACAATTTTTCCCGCAGGAAGCAGCTCCAACAATCTGGTTTGACTCTTCACACAAAAAAATCAATCTCTAGATTGAAATTAATCGTTGCATCTAGTAGCTCCATGTAGAAAATATTAGATTGAAACGGTGCTGTATGTCACTTCGATCGCGGATAGGTTAGAGTACTCCGTAAGCGGCTTGGAGTTCATTGCAGAAACGAGCCATGGAAGTTTGCCATGTAATAAAACACACTGATTTGTTCGTGGTATGTGTATCCTTCAGCCGGCCTGAATGGCCGAGGTGGGTAAAAGCGTGTACCGATTCATCGTTGGCATGGTTGTTTGTTCCTTGTCTCTCATGTATGTGTTGTCGCGCAGGGCCTCGTATTCTTCTGGTCCCAGATCAGAGAAACCTGCATGTGTGTTGATGCGTAGTGTACGATCGAATATGCACCCCATCAGGACTTGAAGGGTAATCGGCTGTTGGCAGAATAAAAGCTCTAGGAAAAAATGTATATCTTTCACAGCATGCTAAGACTTTGGCACAATTTATGCAATGAAGTAACGAACCTTTTCTGCGAACTAATATAAAGAGTGATATAATTCACATCCTAGTGCTCACTGATGGGGAGGACACACGCGATGTAGTGGTCAGGCGGCTCGACTTCTGGGTGTATTTGTGTTTAGCCATTATATGGCCCGTAAAGGGCAATTGTGCACCGTTAGATCCCCGGGTTCCTAGTCAACCAGGACCCCGGGATGTCTCGAATTCGCTAAACCTTCGTGACTTAATGTAGTTAACGAATTGGACTAACGACGCCGGTTTTACTGTCGGGGCCTTTTAGTACAAACAACCCAGCATTTGCCTGGATGACTGAGAGAAACCACGAAAATCCCGATCAGAATGGCTGGCACGGGAATTGAAGCCGGGCCTCCCGAATGCGAAGTCACCGCGCTACGCCCTGAGCCACTTCGCTAGGTCAAGTTCTTGGTATAGGGTTTCAAATCCCTGTCCATCTCTAAGAAATGTTCTGTGAACGAAATAATTTGCTGGAGGATTTTTCGGGTTTTTCCGTTTTCCCCTCTCTCATTCCTCCAGTGTTCATCATCAAACCGTATGCACGTCCTCATTCGCCACACCATCAAACTATTCATTTGACGCAGTCGCGGCTCGTGGTTTTGTAAATGGGGAAGGCTGCAAATGCAGTTCTTGCTTGCAACATTGCGTTTCTATACACAACCTCTTCTAATAATGACCGGGAGCGGTAGCTCAGTGCATCAACTGATGTCACTGCAGTGCCTCTGACCGGGAGGTCCTAGGTCGAATTCAGTCGCTGTCTGGAGAAGAATTCTAGCGACCGGCTGCTCTCATCGGTAGTTTTCCGTGGTTTCTCCGATCAACACCAGGCGAATTCCGGAGAAGTACCATACCAAACGGGCCACGGATCGCGCGCGATCTGTCCTTCCTCTTCCTTGTCCTATCCTCTCCCCTTACACACACACACACTTACACTCACCTACAGTACACTACCACATATTCCGGGAGGGCGGTCGGGAGCTTAGAGCTTGTCCCGGCTGGGGTGGTGCCCCGCTGGTGGGAGAGTTCTGGTTAGGGGGAACCCCCACTAGCCGACGGTAGGTCGGCGCCGGATCTCGCCATCCAGCGGGGTAAGATCACCGCGCATATCCCGAGAAAAACATGCACTACACTAACGGGACTAATGACCAATGCAGTTGACGTACCCGGAAACACGAAAAAATCAAATCAAATTAAATCAACCTCTTCCAATGACGAAGACTACTGTCCTACAGACTTCGCGATACTCATAAAAGCTTAAGGGAATAGCGCTCTCACCGCATATTGGGAAAACTAGTTGATGCGCAATGCTACTCGCTGACCTGCATAATAATACTATCTGGTGGGCACACCCTTCTTCAGCCCCCTTGAAGGCTGCCTGGCTGCAGCCTTCGTCCGCTGGTAAGCCTGTGCAGTGAATTTCATGACGTCACGCCTCCACGTTTTACACAGGCTTTATGGCGGAATGAAGTGGGAGCCTAACACTTTTCTCTTCCCTGTCAACAGCTTCAAATGCATTACGAACGGCCGTTAACGTACTGACAAAGAAAAATGTTGATATGATTGTTATAAAATATAACTCAGAAATCCATCATTAATAAATAAATATATTTTAAAATTTCTTTTAGGGGGCGATTTCTATAGGAGAGGCTCCGCCTTACAGCCTTTAATGACGAGCCGATCCTGATCTCAGGTATGGCCGAAAATACTGACGAACTGGGGATCGTAATAAAGATTAGCGCTGATCGCTGCCTGCAACTACGGATGGCAAATATTGCTCTGGAGGACGTAGCGGCCCGAGAGAAACGGGGGGTGCGGCGGGGTGCGGCAGGCAGGCGCCTGGACGGCGGGGGCGTCCGTCATTCACGGAGGCAGCGCTCTGGCGGTTATTGCGTCCGCGGCGCTGGGCTTTCAACCCGGGCTCCGCCTTCCCGCCAGCAGCTCCTGACCCCGCTCTCGAGCGGCCGCCTAGAGTTCCCTTCCCTCTTGCAAATTATTCTGCGTCTTGTACTGCCTCTAACTGCTTCATGTTGCAAGTTATTTCGCCCTCGCCGCTCGATTTACTGCGTTTGTGGTCGTAATCTGTTTTAGTCTTTTTGTACATTTGCTGCTGCAGTTGATAAATAAGTGCAGATTTAAGTAAAAGTTAATTCGTTTGTAGTAAGATGACCGTGACCGTCAATCGTGATCTTGGCTTCTGTCCAGGTTTTCGGGACACTTGAAGCAAGTGTGTAAAGCCAAACCCTTCCTCACTTCTACAATGTTATATGTGAAAGATGATGGTAGATTTTTATGTTGGAAATTGTTATTAGAGACGAAAACTGTTTTAAGAAGTTGTCATCTGAGTGCTGTGCTTCTTGCAAACGCTTTGTAATAGGCTGCCTTTCAAAATTATATATGCTTTCCTATTTACTACGGTTATCTATATTATGAACATTATTTAGATGTAATATGTAATCATTTCTCGTTGTCTATTATCAAAAACTGGACAAAAATAAGAATATTGGTTGAAATGTCAGTCATTTTTTATCATTCTTATCAATTGTTATAAAATTATCCTCTAGGGTGAATCATATTACCAGGAGTCGTGGCATGTAGCTTGTTTCCGGGGTGATGTGGAGCGGGTGTTTGTTAAAAACTGCGATGATAAGCGATGACATTTATGAATGTAATAATCACGACATAGGTGCCAGGGTGTTTGCAATGTGCATGGACGCAATTCCCTTAGAGCGGTCGGTGAGGCGACGGAACGCTACGCGCCACGTCGTAAATGCTTACATGAAGGGAGAGGACAAACCCTTCCCGTTATTAGCTGAACGCTCGTGTAGAAATGTCTGAAATCGAATATTACTCTTTAAGAAAAAATTCAAATTTCAAGATGGGTGTGCCTACCAATTGCCAGTATTGTGATCCAACAAAATATACCAGATAAAATGGTTCATTAACATTTACATTCATAAGAGAAATTGAAGGTGATTTGGTACTAAAACACTGATAGGAAGGAAGGTATAATTAATGGTTAATATAAATAAAGGTTAATATAATTAATGGTTAATATAAATAAAAATAAAGTTGTTCCTTGTAATTTTTATAACATTTTAAATTTTTTAAATTAGTTTTCTATTGTGAATTGTTTTGATATATTTTAAAGCTATCGTGACTCTAAAAACTCAACTTTAAATTTATCTTATATAAATATAACAATGCAAGTGTACTGTAACAGAAAAAGATCTTTAACTATCAAGAGTCATTTTAAGTAAGTAATTGAGCCCGATCTTTGCACATTTGAGAGCAATTTAACCCTTAAATACGTATTTGTACATGTATACAAACTTTCCTTTATCATCCTATGGATTACACGAACCGCTAATGTCCATAAGTGAAAAATTAATATAATTAAATTTACTTCTTATTTTTTACAACTTTATTTTAATTAATATTATTGTAGCATATATACTTTTTATTTTTCTTAGATACTGAACAAATAAAAATCAACATTCATCTAAGGTTTTCGTAATTTATTGAATTTGAATTTAGAAATTATACAAACAAAAATGTTGTACAGTACTGGGAAACTACTGGGAAAAAGGTATTTCCAGAGATTCGCATAATACGGCTTTAAAAATTCGGTTTTACATAATTAAATTCCAATTTTACTAACACAGTCACTGAGATTTTTTACAAATGATTAAGTGTTTTAATTACATTTATGCAAAACATTGCCGATTTACAAATATCCTTATTATGTATATAGTATTTTTATAACTGTCGATTGGCGACGAAGATTAGTCGTGTAATGTTAATGTTGCTACTCAAAAGCTAAATGTGATCTGATGCGATGTGCTGGAATGAATTTCCATTTGTTTTGAGATCAAATTATTAGAAATTTCTGTTTTCTTCTGATGCCATGGCACTGACTGAAATGTTTTAAGCAAAAGATTCTCTGAATTATCTCAACGTGTGAAAATTTATCCGTGATCATGCTACAGACAGAACAACGTTTTTTATGCGTATTTCAGGATATTTTTATCAGATCTCTCTGAAGATTCTTTTGGAAGTTTCCCTTTGAAGTTTATTTCACTGATAGCATAACGTGGAGAGTATTCACAAACAATATTTATGTCCCATTTTGCTTGTTTCTGAACCATGTATTGACTGGAGCCACTACGCTCATGAAATGGAATACTTTGATGCAGGTGTTTCAGGAACAGTAACATTTTTTCAATGGATAAAAGGTTAACACAAATTGTTGGATACAGTTATTTGTCACTTGAATTTGATATGTTTAGTTCTCTAGACATCAAACCAATAAGTTACATTACATTTTCAAATATGTTTCTTGCCGTAACTCGCTACTATGATTTAGAGCATGATTCAAAACCGATCTCTAACATGCGTAGAACAAACTTTTTCCCCTTTTCTGTGTGCAGTTATATGCTGAAACTTACACCCATTTCATCCGCAGTAATATAACGCAATGTCTTTTTTACTTTCTCGCTACAGAGTAGAGAGAAAGTGATGTAATGCTTCGCGTTAAAAAGGCAAATTCTGGGGCGGAAAAACCCTTATTGCCAGTTCCTGGTAAAGAAAAAGGGGATAAATCCTGTTGCTAAATTTAGAAAAAAAAATACAATAGTCAGGAAGTGGCGAGCACCAATCCCAATGATGCAGGTTCAGAGGATTGAAGCTACGCCATATGTGTTGCAAGACCACGCAGTTGCACCCGGGGGTGGCTACGCGGTCAGAGCGACGTTATAAAGGCGGGTGAGCCCTGAAAAGGAGAGCATTGATCCTCAAACTTTGATCGCGAGATCATCGCGAGGCCGCATGCTTGTGGGTATGAGCGTGAGGCTCATGTTGAACAATGCATTCAGTAGGTAGCAGATGCTAACAGGCAGCGAATGCTCCGGTAATAAATGGTAATGCAATCGTGTATGTATGCATGTATGCATGTATGCATGCATGTACGCATGCATGTACGCATGCATGTACGCATGCATGTATGCATGCATGTATGCATGCATGTATGCATGCATGTATGCATGTATGTATGCATGCATGTATATAAACTGTCTATATACCAAAACCATCTTGCCTGTTGGCCATGTGTCCAACCCACGACGGCACGCCATGTTTTGTGGGTCCTTGATAGCGAAAAATCGATTAACGGCAAAATGTGTCCTGTCTTCTGTCATCGTCTGTAAACAACGCTCTAACAGCTAAACCGTTCAGCCAATTTTCTACAAAATTGAATTCCTCAATTGATCTGACTGATGTAGTGGACTCTTGAATTGGAAACCGATATTTTGATTTTGGGGGTACTTTACATGAAGTCCCCCTGGGACATTTTCAAATAAAAAAAAAGTCCCATTGGTTTCGATCACATCGTGTTGTTGGATAGCGTGAAGAACGTTTAAGAGAATGGTGTGGGTCTAATGTTCCTTGGAAATCCTGATTTTTCGAATATTGTAAAAGTTCACATTGTTTTCGGTGTCTTTCTAAAACTAAAATATTGAATATGGAGATTTTTTTCCCTTAATGAAATTTATTCCTTAAATTTGCGTAAAAGTACGAGCGAAAAAATACGTGCCGTTAAGCCCCATTAGTTTCGATAAGCAAGTCCGAAGAGGCTCTTTATTCATTTCTGAAATTTCATTCGCGATATTGATATTGCTCAAAATACAAAGTGCTGTTTACAAGTTTCTACGGTTTCTCCTTTGGCAGGTCTTGGTAATGGATGGTAATAAATACAGAGTGCTTTTTAATTGTAAGGCATTTATCTACAGACATCTGTTGTTGAGTCTAGTATAATTCCGACTTATTGGTAAACCAGGTGCAATGTGATAATTGTATTTTATGACCAAAAAAGGAAATTAAGTTCGTAAAATAGTTTTTATTTCACCAGAATTGTACAACAATATACCACGGACAAGCTCTGTTAATCGCATAACCAGGAGAAGTACCAAAAGCAAGCCAGATCACCAATTACTAGATGTAACAAAACGAGCCGGGTCGCCAAAGTCCAAAAGAATTCTAAGTAGTAGTCTAATTGCGCGGTTGTCACTCGGAAACACTTAACCACTGTCGCCCCAATACTTCGCTCTACGCCCCGGCTGCTCCGACTGACTGTTCCTTTTCTTTTTTTTTTTTTCAATTTTCCCCTCACCAGTAGCCCTGGCGAGGCGGGAATTTATTCAGATTCGGGACTACATGTTTTGCGCTCCAACCTTTCGGTTTATGGAGCTAGAGAGGGCGGTAACTTAAAAAAACTAACTATATCTAATCTTAAACTACTTAAAACTAAACAGTGCCTCTTTGGGCTCTTCGTTTTATTTACAAAATATTTGAAGAAAAAGTTAAAAGTTCTTTTAAATGTTCATGTTCTGACTGACTGTTCCTCCCGGAGAGGGCCAATTTATACCCCCTCCAGGTTAAAGGTCCGCCGACTAGCCCGGCCATACGGGCGATGACGCGCTGTGGCGCACCGACTGGAGCGTGACGGGTGCGTCTACTCCGCTTGTGTCGCTCTCTCCTGGAATCCGTCTGTATCGCGCGGAGGTGCCGTCGTCTCGCCGCTATGCTCCTGCAGCGGGCCTTTCAAAGACACGCGGGCGACCGTTACGGTATCATAAACATTGTCATCATCATAATCATCATTATTAGAGTCACAATCAGTATCATGAAAAACGTTCTGATTTATGAAGTGTTGAGTACTTTTTTCATCTCACATTTCATTTACCGCTTATCATCATAAAGCGGATTACTTCCTGTTGTTACCACACCAAAAAATGTGGGTCTCCAGAATTAATTTTTCGTCGGCTCTTTTGTCCTTTCTGCCTGCCGATATGGCAAACCAGTTTGCTTCTTCGCGTAGTTAATAAAATTACGAAAGGAATTTTGTGATTTGATTGTAGAGAATTTCCGATTCTTGGTCTATACACAAAACATTTGTTGCCTTGGTTGAAGAAATGTCTATTTTGTAGTATCCGTGTTTTGGACTTTGTTTGCCCTGGTTACACTTGCTTGAAATCTTCACTGAAATATATTACTTTTCCATCCTCCGAAACATTACATAACCTTCCAGCGAGCGCGCGTAACATTTTCTCACCAGCTCTTCCATCTCGTAAATTTTACGTTACTCAATGGTTCTTGAATAAAACAAAGAAATTGTAGAACAATGTAATATTATGTCGCATTATAATGTCTAAGAATGCTAACTTAGTGTCAGGCAATGATAGAAATACCATAATTGTGGAGCAAACATTCAAATGATGACATGTCCATTTTGCAAACATTCAGTTTTTCCGTTGTTTTTTCTTAGCATTTTATTTCCAGAAAAAAGAGGTATTTAACAATACATTATGTAGTACTCTATTCGTTGAGTTAAAGACAGTGTTAAAAATCGTCAAATTTGAGCAAATTGTTTATTGGGAAAGAGGGAAGTGGACGTATCACGTTTTGAATCTTTGCTCCGAACGCAAAGTTTTCGAACGCAAAGTGTATTTGCAATATCTCTCGTCACAAATCACGAAGTACTTTCACTATATTACGAGCTTGTGTTTTTGAAACTGTTCTATACGCTCTGTCACGCCATTATGAGCATTAATATTTACTACCAAAAAACATATCTGTTGATAAACATTCGTATTTAGTATCAGAAAGGTCTTGTTCCGACCCAGTTTTGTTCTGATGCTCATCAATGTTTTCAATGCTCAAGTTACTATCCACTATCCAATTCATAATCTTCCAGCCGATCAGACAGCTTTTGTAGAATATTCTGAATTTCATTCACATTAATTCTTTACCTGGGGTTTTTTCACAAAATTTTGATTAGCCCAAATTGTAATACAACTTTAGAACAACAGGAGGCGTGCAGCATTACGTTTTCGACCCTGCACACTTATCCCGAAAAGAGCGTTATAAAAACTGAATATCGCCTGCAAACTGAACAGTATCTGTAGGAATCCATCAGTAAAGATATCTGCAAGGAATATTACGAAAGCAGAAGTCTCTGCCAACAATGTGTCGACAGCAAATCAGAAAAAGCTACTATTGTCATAAAATTTACGCCTGTACGCCCGCTAGATTGATAATTCTTAATATCTATTAAAATTATATCACTCAGTAAATGGTATGCAGAAGTGTGTGTGTGTGTGTGTGTGTGTGTGTGTGTGTAGCAGGGTATCTTTGCCAGATCTTACATACAACTTTTGTGTAAACATTTTTGAAGTTTAAAAACAAAAACAAAATATCTAATCCAAAAATTGAGAATTGATGAAAAGGTTAAATGCAAATGTTTCAGTTAATATATACTGCAATATGTAATGCTAATAAATGGATGAATTCTTCAGTCTAATTTTGATGTAATTGTAATGAGAAAGGAATGCATATTAAAAAGGACGTAATGTCAAACGATGAAAGTGAATGTATGCACAGGTGACTGGAGATGGAACAAGAAGGATAAAGGTAAGGGAGGAAGATCACAGGGTATCCCGTACAAGCAGCGGCATCGAGATGTGATGTGCATATTTCAGTGAATACACAGGAGTCAACGAAGCGTCCACATGAAAATATCAAAGGATGTACACAGAGAGAACTACTAATGAGATATCTGCAGCTTTTATCTCGCAACCGTAAACTGAAGTGAGGCAAACATTTTCGTGAGACAACCACTTAAAAGGTATCTTTCCTAAAGGACATTAATAAATGAACATGTATCAACAAAACAGGTACACCATACAATACTAGTGGAAACGGAAAACATAATGCAAACATTTGCAAAAAGTTTTCATTGTTGTTAGGTGAAGCATTACTATAGAAACTGCTTTCTCTCCTTATGGAAATTCGCTTTTAAGTTCTTTCTCTATTGCGTTTCACTAATTGTTATGTTGATGTATTCTATTTATTATTTCACAACTCATCTTTATTACTTAGAATGATCTTGAAGCATCTTGTTAATTCGAAACACAGCCTAATTAGGAGGATCAAAGAACTGAGAACAGAGAGTGGAAGCCCTATTCTGTAGTAGCTTTTCCTCGTTACTGTGATATGGAGTTCTATGGTAAATCCTCACATATCTCACAACTCTTTCAATTTTCAATTACACATTTAACGAATTCATACCAAGCCAGGTATGATCTTGATTACTCTTTATATTTGCTGCCACGTCCCCTCAAGCATTTACGTTAGACATTTGTATGCGGTTCCATCCAAGGATTCACAAGCTATGAAATTAAATAATGACGCTGAAAATAATGAAATTGTTGGTATTGTATTAAAGATTGATGTTCAAATGTGTAATTATTAAACTGATTTTTTCTGCCTGCAGCCCATTTTACTAACATCTGTTATTATCTGTCATGACATTCAACAGGACCACAGTATCACTCCTCCTTCGCCAGTTGATAGTTCAGAACATTTTTTGATAGTCCGAAACACCTTGCCGCTTCTCACCTTACATAACACTGTAAGAACGAGAACCTGTATATTTTTATATGAAGAAATTTCAGTTTCTGTTTCATTTAATCACATTGTGCTTGCTCTCTAAGAAATCACGTTTAAATTTTCAGAGCAATGTAACCACTTCCCCAAACGTCGCAAAAGAATGCGTGATGATAAGGAATTCCATGATAATGACTAGATAAGTTTGAGTTTGGGTGAGACATATCAAAACAGTATATACTTTTCATATTTTTCATGTGTTGAGGGGTTAGGCTAATATCTATTCATCCCTAAGACTGTGATTTAAAACTCGTAAGTTCTTGTGATATTATTGTGATATCACATGGTTCCATGTAGATACTTTAGGTTCATTTCTTGCTTCAAAATCATTCATTTTATAATAATTATCGTTCTTCATTCATTAACACTATCTTGGATAAGATAGATCTGTTGTTTATATGTCGTATGTTTCATATATATACTTTTGGCTTAGAAGAGAGAAAATATTTTTCTTCATCAATATTACAGAATAAAAGATAGAGAAATTCCAAACAATGAGTTTGGTAAATACCAATTTTTGATTATCCTAAGAGAATATCTAGCTTTATAAAGTGTTTTCACACCTTGAAATTGCTTGAAGATTGTAACCGAACTTTTGTTAAGGTTGAAAAATAATCTGCAATACAATCAGGTAATATAAATACGTTAAGTGTTCTAAAAACGTAATTTCATCTGTTTATTACAATAAAATCTGCCTAAAACAAGGTATCTCTATATCTTGAAAGAAACTTATGAAGAACAATGTGTGCTGAGAATAAACAATTTTTGTATTCGTCCGGGCTCTTTGTATTTGACGTTCTAATAATGAGAGAGACTTATATAAGTTTAAAAATGTACTTAGTAAAATACCTTTTTCATTGCTTTGAGGCAACATATTTGTAGTTTTATTTTCAACTTATCTTTATTTCATATTTCACATTCATCAATCAAAAGATTCGTAAATAATTTTGCATAAATATACTCTTAGCTATAGATAATAAATTTTCACATGAATTTTAAGGTACTGTTTACTGGCCAGCGAAGTAATATATAAAATTAATGTTGTCCCGTTTCTAAAATGAAGTCTCTACTAGTATTTTACTGAAATATCGTTCTTTCCTTTTCAATTCAAACATTTTAACAAAAGGCAAACAAATATTTACATCACATAAAGCATGAAACAATGCCACAACATTCATGGTAATTTTGTTTTACGATGCAAATAAACTTTGACACTCTAGTTAACTGTAAACGACTAGTATAGGCAAGCATTAATTGCCGTACCTTTTGATACAAAATACACGCTCAATTTCAGTTTGAAACATGAAGAACGTGCTACACACATGGGTTGTCACTGGATTTGTGAAGCGACTACTGAGTAGTACTGTTTGTTAGAGCGTGAATTTAATAAATGATGTATGCTAATTATTTTCATTCTGCCGAGAAACATATGCCCTGTATTTCTACAAATAAACGATTGTCATTTGCTACCATTGTATCAAAATGAGCTTAGATACGTTCTTCTGCGAATTCTTTATTGAGTTTCAAATTATGATACATGTGATGTAAATGAATTTGCTGTTTTCGGTTTCAGAATTATATATACGTGGTATTTTCTGACCCTCGAATGAATGTAGACGAAACAAATGTAAAAAAATTTAAAAATTACTGGCTTCACATGTTTAAAGTTAAAATACCTCGAGAAATGTAATCAGTCAAATTATAAAAAATAAATAATTCTCTAAAAATCTACGTCTCGTAGAAAGATAATTTCCGATGAAACCAACACTCTCGTCTCTCAAATAATCATGAACTAGAAAAAAACTTTGTTGTTCCAAATTGGCTTCAAATAATGACATAAAATTTGCTCTTAGTTCACCAGTGTTCATCTGTTACTCAAACAGTATCCCTTTTATTTTGTTTCAGTTCTCGCCGAGCGGTAGTATTGTATGTATCTATGCGTTTACCTTATTCGGATGAGAAGGAGGTTTAAGGCAAGGGACACTTAAAAACAACCGGCGATGTGGTAGACTTTGTAGATGGCTGGGGTAGCTCGGTGACAACTGTTGCCGCTACAGCCTCTCGAACCGGATGGTCTTATGATTTGACAACTACCATTTGCGCAATGACAACATTCGTAGGTCTACAGCGAGAACATGATGCATTCACCCATTGTGCTCACTCCACTCATGCATATACTTTTATTATCCCAATACCTTTCATATACCCACAAGTAGAGCGCAGATCCATGGACTCCCCACTCAATCACCAAGTTGCACTAACGTACCTCAAGGCACTGCGTACACTCTTGCACACACACGGACAGATTCATGGCCACGGTCTCGCTTCACTAAATGCATGCTTGCAATAAACAGATTACATACACAAACAGACCGACATAAACAAAACATTCCTAACAGTTTCTAAACAGAAAAAAACACAAGAATCTAACATAATACCACATCCATACTTTGCATCAATATTTTTTACTTTTACCTAAATATATTTACATTTTTACGGCTAGTTTCAGAGGCCTCAGCAGGGAAGACGGGAAAAGAAAAACAAACTAGAATAAATTTGTTACTTTTCACAGAATCCATGTTTTCCACGCCTTTCCGCAACGGATTTTCTAAAGGCGAAAAAAGTCCTCTTTTGTTAGCGCTCCACTCTCTACACAGAAACCGAAATTGAAATTTCGTGATTTAAATATAACTCTTCTTATTTTATTTCTGTTTTGCATTGATATTCCACGTACGTCCGCATCTCTATCGATATTAGCTAGCAGAATAGCAAACATTCTTGATTAATAACTCGGTAGCAAGAGAATAAAATTCTGTTTATCATGTTTATTATATGTTAATTATATTAATATATGCATTATATTAATTAATATTAATGTATTGTATCATATTTATTGTATTATATTAACATATATATATCTATATATATACATATATATGTTAATTATAATATGTTTATTCTATTTGATATACATATTGAATGTATGAAATGTATGAAATATCTATTAAAAACGAGTAGATTTTTGAAAAAAATTTAGAAGTTAATTTAAATCTTAAAAAATGTGAAAATTCATTATAAATTATTTCTTTAATTTATTTAATTTTCTGCGAGTAGAACAAGAGACGCTTAAAATGACGGCGCAGGTATAAACTTCGTCAAGCTCTGTGAATATTCGAAAATTGCAAAAGTGAAAAGAATGCCAGAAATTATATGCTGTTGTACCACTAGTTTTTCTTCAACGATCTAAATGTCTGGGTACTATAGGATGAACTTCTCCTATTATGTCATATCCTAGACGGGAGTGCGTGTGTGTGTGTCTGTGTGTGTGTGTGTGTATACATACACAGTTTTTATGTATGTTTTGTTTACTAAATAAATACTAAATACTATTTCCAAGTTGTTTGAATAGTGTTTTGGACGCACGGCTGCATTCCTGCGCCATTGCATGAAGGTCTTTGCCGGTGCTCAATTACGAAACATCTGCTCTTGATGTGGTGTTATTACACGCTGATTCATTTAGAGCCGGTGCTTCACGTTCGTCGCGTTTCGGTTCTGCTGCTTCTATTTGGCCCTCGATCGTTGCGGATGATGTAGCATCGTCGGATGATAGTAAAGAGGTATTCATTTATTTATGAACTCATTTTGAATTGAAAATATTTCGCTCTAGGTAGAGTTGAACGTATCAACCACTGTTTCGCCATAAACTATTCTTTGTATCGCTGCTTCCGAATATGCGCTTGAGGCGACTGATCGCAGCGCAATATCTAGAAATAGGTTATAAAAATGTGTAAAATTTTGCAAGAACATGAGGCAAGATTCAAGTAAATGGACAATCCTGGCGACTAATTGGGCGCAGGGTATCAAGGGAGATACTTTACGTAACGTAATAGCGGGACTTCTCATCATGGCATATGAATTTGAGATACCTAATCCAAATTATTACTGGTATAGAAACGTTGAACAAGTGTCGTAGCGTTGAAATTGAATATTTGTTTGTGATAACGGCCTTACCAGAAGGCCTAGCTGACTATGGCCTTACCAATTCCGGCCATGTTCCGATATTCTGAAGAATAGTATATCAATGTACTAGCTGAAGCCGTCAGAAAATGAATTCCAATCAAGCCTTACGCTTCACGCACAGACTAATTGGTAAGTTTTCCATCGCAATCGTTCTGATTATTCATGTGAACAGCTTTATTCCAAACATAATTTAAAAAAAAGCAGAGGATGGAGTGAAATGACGTGAAATTCAAAACATTTTATTTATTGCTTATACTTACTTTTTGATGTTGTATACATGAATTATTTGAAATGAACTTGATAAGAAATATTAATTTAATAAATTGTAATTGTATAAAATTTGAATGTTGTGTGCAGTTTTTTTTTGGAAAATAAATATTTTTAGTAACATTGTAGCAATCATTCTTATCAAGTCATTACAGTTTTGGTAAATAAAATTTTCGAAGTAGTAATATTAAATTTAAAAAAATTAAGCTGGTTCGTGCTGCTGTTTAAAACTTACTTTTGAAACATTATTAACTCTGAGTATAATAGTAATACATTCAATACACAATACAATATATTAAAATATGTATTAAATCGATTGTGAGAACTTGCTTCTCAAATAAATTTTTTTATAGTTCATTAAATATTAGTGTTTGGTCTTAATATAAGAGAGCTAGATGTCATCTTACTCTTTCAAACTTGATAAGAGGTGTGTCCGACCTTCCAATTGGGTAATCTATGTCCTATCTTAACATGAAAATAGTGCAATCCCGTCTTAAAAACACTCCTCCGAATATTCAGACCGGCTGGACACACACACACACGCACACACGCACACGCACACGCACACGCACACACGCGCACACGAACACACGCGCACACGCGCACACACGCGCACACACGCGCACACACGCGCACACACGCGCACACACGCGCACACACGCCACACACGCACACACGCGCAAACACGCGACACACGCGCACACACGCGCACACGCGCACACACGCACACACGCACACACACACACACGCACACACACGCACACACGCACACACACGCACACACACGCACACACACACGCACACACACACACACATCATCTGTCCATGACCGGGAGATGCTAACTTTCGAGTCCCGATAGCGGCGGATTCTTGACACCTGCTAAATAGCTAGGTCAAATTCTCCCCCTGTCTAGAGGATTGATTGATTGTTTAATTTTTAATGATTACTGGCGCGTCAACCGCTATGGTCATTATTTTCGTAAGTGTAGTGCTAGTTTTTGCTCGGAAGGTGATGGTGGTGGTAATCTTCCCCCACTAGATGACCACATCAGGCGCCGACCTACCATCGGCTAACGGGGTTTTTCACAACGAGGTATCTCCCACCAGCGGAGCACCGACTCAGCCGGAACAAGTTCTAAGACTCCGACCGATCTCCCGGCATGTGTGGCACGTTTTGCATGTTACTCTGTGTAAGGGGATGAGGATAGGACGAGGAAGAGGAAAGAAACATCGTGCGCGGTCCGTGGCCTGTGTGTTAGGGTACTGATCCGGCATTCGCCTGGTGTTCATCGGAGAAACCACGGAAAACTACCGAATAAAGCAGCCGGCCACTAGAATCCTCCTCCAGACTGCAACTGAATTCGATCTAGCTGAAAAGCTAGTGTTGAAAATCGTGCCGCCGTCGGAACTCGAACCTACCGGTCGTAACTCGATCCTCCCGGTCAGAGGCGCTGCAGTTACATCAGTGGATGCACTGAGCCACCGCTCCCGGTCTGTCTGGAGGAGAATTCTAGTAACCGGATGCTCTGATTGGTAGTTTTCGGTGGTTTATTTAATCAAGACGCTAATGTCGGAGCAGTACCCTCTCAAGAGATCGGAAAGCAGGCGATTTTTCCTTCCTCCTCAGTCCATGTCAACTCTTCAATTACTGACAGGGACTGAATTAACCCTGATCCACCAAAATATCAGTCATGGTCTCTTGGAATACTTAACGAAAATAATAGCTATGAATTTAAGAATGAAGAATATATTTTACTTTCTTAAACCTACTACTCTCCCTCATGAAAAAAAGTCCCATCAAATAGGGAAAATATCCGGAAACCAAACGCGCAAAATCTTTGTTATTAATCTTCCTACTGTACTCTATTCTCAAGTTGGAGGTTTGTTGTATGTCTTCTGGCTTCTAATCGTGTACACAAACTTTCTGTTTTGTTTAAGTATGTGCGATGCAGATAATTGCAAAAAAATACTTCATTTTGTAAGGTTCAGGATATACTATAAATTTCTGCGTCTCAGGGCGAGACGGTCTTATCTGGGCTATAAGTTTGAAAACATTGTGCGACCTTACAAATTATGAGCGGCAACAAAAGTCTGTGATTAAAGAAGCAAAGGGCGGATATTTTTGTTCAATAATAAACATTTCATGATTCTGAATTTCTTTCTACAATCTCCAAGAAGGAAAATGAATTAATATTTATTTCAAATTTCTTCTTTCATATCTCGTCCCACATCAGCCTCTAGACCTTATTTCCTCTCCGTTCAGTATAAATCTTCGGCGAGTCTACCCAGCTGCAGATCTGGCCTCACTCTTTCTAATTTCTGTTGATTCATAAAATCTAAAATGTTACTTCTCATCTTTTTACTTCCTCGCCTTACGAATTCTTTTTAGTTTTGAATTTCAGTTAAAACGTCGTCTCGTTATGTTTGTAATTTTGCAATAAAATATTTTATTACTGTCTAACTAATATTAGTAAGATGACATTTAGTTCATTAAAAATTCGTTTTAGAGATCCAGGTACTAATTTCACTATTTTTCTTGAATTGGCACATTTATACATTGAATTGGGTTTAAACAAATAAAAATAAAATCCGTAGAATCCGCAATTTAAAAACTCAGTAAACTTATAATATAATATAGCATTGCATCTTTGGCTCGTACGGGAACCATCTATACAGATGCTTCTCAATATGGGTCTGTCTAAACTCCAGTATTCTGCTCGAAGTTTCCTAGAATTCTGCTCGAATTCTTCTAGCTGTTACAATAATTCAAAGGCGGAAGTCGTATGGAATATCCGTCTAATGAAGTCCCCGAATTGCTTGAAAATTTTACTGCGAAGTGTTCAAAACACCAAAACAGTTCATGAAATTTTTAGTAATAGAATTGTTGTTCATGAAGAGGTAGAAAAACTGTATTGTTAGATTTTTCTGTGACCACTAACGAAGGCCAGATTGAACAAAATGGTTTTCTTTGGTCATGCCAGACCCATCACTCAATAAAAACCGCACACGAAATATAAGGCGTTCCATAATACGTATGCACAGAAGCACACACTCCTACCGCACTATTTCAAGCGAACTGTGACCTACGTTTTGCTCAGGACCAAAACCGAATCCTTCACATCGCGAGAGGTGGTTCAGGGCATCAACTGATATCACTACACTTCTGACAGGGAGATTATGGGTTACGACGACAGCAGAAGTTTCGACACTAGCTTGATAGGTAGTTCGAATTCAGCCGTTGTCTGAGGAAGAATAGTAGCGACCGGCTGCTCCGATCGAGAGTTTTCCTTGGTTTCTCCGATCAACACCAGGCGAATACCGGACCTGTGTCCTAATAAACGGGCTCTCCTTCCCCTTCCTTGTTCTATCCTCACCTCTTACTTAGACACACGCCTGCACTTTACTACCACACATGCCAGGAAGACCGCTCGAGAGCTTTGAGCTTCTCCCGGCTAGGGCGGTGCCCCTTTGCTGAGAGATACCTGGTAGGGAAAAACTCGCTAGCCGACAATTAGGTCGGCGCCAGATGTGACCTTCCAGCGAGGGAAGATCGACGCAACCTCCGAATAAAAAGATTGCACTACACTTGTAGGACTAAAGACCGTAGAGTTAACGCGCCCGAAATCATCAATTAACCAACCATGTATTCTTCACATTACATGTGCGTGGGCACACACGAGAGGATGATCACTTCTCAGTCGTCGCCGCACTCGCCCCTTTTCTTCAGGTTGTGTTTGCATCTTGTTACTGCAGGCGGCAATCGATTCGGAGTTCCAGGTTGCCCAACTCTTTTCCATGAAAAACCCGCGTGGAGTACGAAACTCCTCTCACATCACACATAAAGTTTCTGAATCGGCCGGCTTATTTTTTAACCCTCTCTTAAACAATAAAAAGGCTTTTCCATGTAAAAATTCATTCACGTAAAGGAATTTTTTTAATTAGGCAATGTTTATGTCTTGTTTTCAAAAATAGGCAATATTTACTGTTGCAGTAAATATCATGGTCAATATCCTAGACTTAGAAGAAGTATGACTCTTTATAAAAATTGTCATTTTGAAAAAGAACAGTGTAGATCAGAGCGAAATCTTAATTTATTTGCCAAAATCAAAATCTTATACATTACATCTCTCTTGTGAACTATCTTTGTGAAATGTTTATTTGTACATTTAGATTTTTTTCATTATCTTGTGCACTGATGATATATTTGCTCCCTTTCACTCTCTCGTTCACATTACGAAAATTCCATCAATTCCTCCTTTCTAAAATTGTTCGCAACTGAAATATATTATTTGTAAACAGGACTCTATTATTACACCCAATGCAGGTACCAATAGATATATCATCCATATATGCAAGACCGTAGGCAGGAGCATTAAAAAGGTTAAAAAAAATTTATTATTTTCAAGAGACAATGGTATAGTTTAATTGAAAATTTAATTAAAAAGCATATGCTAATATCAATGTCACAGAAAAGAGATGTGCTTTGTGTGAAAACTATAAAGCATTTTTATGAGCTCTTTCTATCAATTAACTTGGGTGAAAACATTTCAGAATTATTAAAGGTTAAGAGTATCTAAGTGGAAAATAATCGGTGTTCTACACTGCTTGATAATAATCTTCCACCAGATCATTCCATCACGTAATGATACAACATAATCTAACAGTAATAGTACTCACTAGTGGACTACAGCAAACATTTTTTAATGGGGAGTATGAAAAATTGGATCGTGGAACAGCAAAAATTGACTGTTCTTAAAGGTCACATGTGAGAACTAAAGCTTCTTTATTCCTCGTCGTATGGCAAAAGCAGAGACGCACTGACAATGAGAATTCCGTCGGAACGTGCATTACGAGAGAATGAGGAATAACATAATCAAATATTTGCATTTTTCAGCAAAAAACGAAACTGATTTTGAACTTTTCCCCAGATCCTGGGCATCTAAGAAAACCATTGAATGCTTACTTTCCCATCAATTTCTGCGCATATACAAAATTATTACTATAGATGTGACAATATCTAATAAATTTATCATTACGGTAGTGGTTTCGCAAAACAAGGCAAATTACTCGATGGGATTAGGAAGGGCGAAGGCCCAGAAGCCTGCTCGAATCTGTAGCAGCCGTCGGCGCCGCGCACTGCGGCCTTGTGCCTCGCCTCACGCGCCGCCGGCCCCACGCGCTACTTCCCCCACGCGCCAGCGCGTGTTTGGCAACAGCCGGCGCGGGCGGGCGCGGCGCTCGCGGTCGGCAGAAATTCCAGGCGGGGGCGGCGCGCAGCCCCCTTCTTCAAATCGGGGACTTCGGGCGGAGACGGGGCGGAATGGAGCGGAGCGGGGTGAGGACGGCGAGGGGCTGGAGGCTGCCGGAAACAGCCGGCGGCGCGTCCGCTCTCCCTCCTCCTGCCGTCCCCGCTCCCTCCCCTACCTCCCCTCCTCCTCCCGCTCCCAAAGGAAATCACCCCCGCCTGTGAGTGCGCGCGCCCCGCGCGATGGAGCTTGCTGGCCGCGAGCACTCCCACAAATAGCGACCGCCCTCGCGCGGCGCCCCGCTTCGCTCGCGCCGCCTCCCGCCTCCGCTCCGCCCCCGCTCCCCCCCGCTCCGCCGCCAATAACTGGGGATGCGCCGTTGCAAGTGGAAAGGGGATTCCTGGAGTTGGGAGTGACAGTTACTGGTCGTGACCCGTTTTTTTCAGCCATGGGAATTTTGGAAATAGAAAATCGTATTATATGGTTTGTGGAACTGGGGTTTTAGTGCTGAGTGTCGGCGACGGAATGCGTGAGTTCTTCTGTGGTAACTGATTATGTGCGGCTTCTAGAAGGAATATGAATTATTTCTTTGCAATTATTGGTTGTCGTTCGATTAATTGTTTTATTATAAATCCACTCTCTTGAGGCAGCCAAAATGGATGAGAAAATATCTAAATAAACTGAACAAAAACACAACTGTATAATTCACATTTAATTACACCAGTTTTTAAAAATGACGCGTCGGGAATTATTTCTTCAGGTTTTAAACTATGAGACAGTTAAAATCTAATAATTGAACAAATTAACTAAAAAGATTAATTACACATTCTTCCCACAAAGTAGAACAACTAAAATATTCTCGTATGACATTGCAATAAATTAATTATATTTTAACAAAAGTAGTATTCACGAACATTAGATGCACAAAATAATTATTTTCAAGCAAATATTCACACATATTCGACAATTAAAACTGATATATTATATCAACTATGAGATGGAATTCTTAGAAAATTCAACAGCAGATTCCGGGGCGGAATGCCCTTGTCTCACGGTTTGTTTAGCATGTAGTACAGTTTACTACGCAGTGACACCGACAGCGTTGGCAAGAAAATGCAAATTATTCGAAAAATATATCATAGTATTCATTACATACTATAGTATGGTAATATTCTCCAAATATGCCAATGCAAATATCCAAGTTTTAACACGAAATACCCTTTACTCTTTGTCTGAACATGGAATTCTGAAAGCTCTCCATTCGTTTCCACATCTCATAAAATTTCCCCAAATTATTATTACTAATCGATGAACAAACGCTCGCTTCCATCTCTATTCAGAATTCAACATGTATGTGGGTTAGGGTAATGATACCGGAATTTAAGAAAACGTTCTCAGAAAACATTTCTCCCAATAGTACGTCACACAGTTTCTGTTTTTTATGTAAAAAATAATTCATAAATAAATACAAAAAACTCCGTAATGGTTCCGCGTCCTCTAACTTCAATATTTAATTATAAGAAGACGCCGAAAAATATTGAACTTTTGTAGTTTTCGAAAAAAAAAACAGGGTTTTCAACGAAAATAAGACCTCTTAAACGTCCCTCACACCATCTAACAACAAAATTTAATTAAAAAATTGAAGCCGTTTTTTTAAATTTTGAAAATGTCCCAGGGGCTTCATGTAAAGTAAACTAAAATTTTTCCGGAGTTCCTAAGTTTCTAACGAATTCAAGTCCTTACACGACCAAAGGGTGCACAGTTGTCTTTCAATTACTGCGTGCATTAGAAGTTAGTAATGTAGGGTATCAAAAATGCTGCTGAATTAAACCTCATAAAATGTTTTTTCAAGTGTCCTGCACGCTGCTCAAGAACAATAAATAAAATACTGTCATTAAAACAACAAATAATTCGCGTTACAGCAAAAATTGTTAGAATCAGGTTTAGAGCGATCTCTATTGCGTGTAGCCTTGGTCTATGCGCCACGCTCTTTTTATTGTCTTTATGCAAATTGAAGTACTATTTTAGGCAGTTTTGGCATTAGCACTGCCGTGCAAGTCATTTTAAATTGTATTTTAATAGCGCAGTAAGTGCCAAATACAAAAATTGTAATCTCTCTTGTTAAAGTTTTTATTTATTTTTTTATTTATTTTATTTATTTTACGTCAAAAAAACAGTTAAAAACTGCGTATGACGTGCTATGGGGAAAAGTGAATTGTGTGCACATTTTCAAAATTCTGTGATCCCTACCTAAGTCATATACTACTTAAATTTTGAATTTTGAAAGGGAGAAAAAAACAACAAAAACTCCCATGTAGTAAAATCTATTTTCAAGGATAAATAAGCAATAAATTTTGAATTTTGAAATTTGAATTGAATTTTGAATTTGAAATTTTGAAGTTACGAACATAATAAGGAAAACTGAAAATATGTGCCGCCTACCAACTGGAGTGTTTGTGAACGAAATTCTGTCTCGTGTGTGAGCAGAATGTTTGTACGAGCTCAAGTGCATATGATAACCACTTGTTTTCAATACAATTTTCACCGCTTTGTACGAGAAATCTCTACCAAACTGCCAGTCTAGAGCGTATCAGAGCTTCAAGCCTAATTATTTATTTAAAGTCTGTGTGTTTCTCTTTTACAGAAGCTCGTGCATTTGATATAAACAAATGTTTTAATTATAGCTGTGCGGGTGACTATTGTACGTATAATTCCGCGACGCACCTTGCTTTCAAATTACCCTACTGAGCTGTCTTAGGGGTCTGGCCAGTGTATGTAATAACACGTCATTAAACTGTTTCCTTTCTATTCATTCATGCACAACGCCAGACAAAAATAATGAAATATTTGTGTCCCTTTCTTTTTAGATTGTAAATATATGGCAAGCCCCGAGAGTTATTTTAGTATAGTTCTTGGAGAATATCACCGTATTGTTGATGACTTCCTACTATTGAAAACTTTAATGAATATTGATTACTGAAGACATTGTAAAAACATTACGAGCCATAACAGTCGTAAATAGTTGTTCAAGTTTTTTTTATACTGGCTTATGAGCGTCATCATTCTGAGGCAAAGGACATATTATTAAAATATTGTGAATATAACGTCCCCGTGGATTTTTTTCATCAAAAAATATTTTTTAAAGTTTTGTTACATATTTTAAATGGACTTGTTTTTCTTTGTAATTGTAAGTAGTGTACAATTCTATTGCTGTGTAAATGCTCTCAAACTCCAAAGGGGACGGTGTTGAAGAGATAGACGTCTTGGAAAGCAGCACAGACAACGGCTCACAAACTTTGCAGAACGAACAGCAGAATACTTCATTCATTTGGATTGTCCATGTTTTTTTCTCTGTACCTTCTTTCTGTTTGAAGGATCGCATTCTTTAAGCTAGAAAGGAGAGAGAAACATTTCTTTTCAAAAGGCTTCAGCGGCAAGAAATCTATCCCGAACGGCACGGAAAGTGCGCCTTTGATCTTCAACACACGCTGGAACCCCGCGAGTAATGTTGTACTCGAGCAGTCATATCTTCCACGTTCACATTACATTTCTATTCAGAAATCATTCTCTTTGAAAACTGTAGACACTTCTTAGAAATCCTTTTCGTAGAATGTACTTGAGGTTAAATTTCCACGTCACTACAGAATTATTCGGAATGTTATGTTTCTAAACACTCAACGCGTCTCGTTGAATTGAATATTGAATAACTTCGTCTTTTAGATGTGAGCGTTTGTGTGGCATTTCGTTCACATGGTGGATGATGGCGGGAGTTTATAACGCTTTTTCGTGTGTGTTAAATCAAAAATGTTTATTTTTACTACGTGTTAAAACCACAATTGCATATTAAATGCAAACGTACCACTTGCATATTCTTTTCATAAATTAATAATCCTACAACACTTATGTTGCAGAATGTTTCATGTATCATCAGAAGTGAAATGAAGTTAACTCGGCCTTAAGTCTTCAAAAAGGCGTTTTAATATTGCTCCTCTCAGGGTCGCCTTATTAGGGTTTTTTTATTCGAGGAGACTCTTTAAATCGATTTTCTGACTGTTGTCAGAGTAGTATATGCATATTCATGTGACAGGACCTCTTCATTGAGCAATAATCTACACGTAAAATGTCTAAGTTTTAGTTTATGTTTGTTCTCTATTTATTTATTTCCCTTTTTTATTTATAATCAAAGAAATTCGTTTAGAAACATTTTGTTTTTATATTTGATGATATTCCGCAAATTGCGGTCCCCCACCATAATTTCTAAACGGTTCAGGAGACCCAAATAGTTGTGCTCAATGACAGTGAATCAAAAGCAACTAATGTACCGTGTAGCTACTATTCATAGTATCATTACTTACAGAGATAATGAAACGTATTTATGTGAAATATAACTATTCAATTTTTTCATCGGTAAATAGATTCTGAATAGAGGAATAACGATACATTCTTCGTTAATAAGTTATTCTGCTTCACCTGTGTTATATGAAACTTTCCGAGAATGTGGATTGTTCCAAGAGAAATAATAAACATTAATATATAAGTAATATCAGACTAGACTAATATCATTAAGGATTAACTTTTAAAAAGTACAGAAATTGAACACTGAACATTCAGTGGTTGAAGTTAAAAAGTAGTATGTGCAATAAATCACAGAATACGAAGGAACGGCATCTTATAAAATAAGGTGGCTCTAATCATTTCTAAAAGAAGATCTTAGTTTATATACTATTCAGTTCAAACAATTTGAACACTGATTACACCTAACTGTAATTTCCGATTTACCACTGAGAAAAAATAATATTGACATGGAATATCATGTTTAAGCGCCATTCGTGAACTTTTTAAATTAACATTGCCTTGGATCAGTATGATGCTGCCAAATGAATACACAAGTGTCAATCACTTCCTAGTCAACGAAGTAGTTGAACAGGTTCATTCTTATTCAACAAGAAGGGGATCCAAGCGTTGCCAACAGCGACGGCGCTGACGGCAGTTGGAACTCGACTGGTGTCAGAAGTGTTGGTGGTCAAGGATAATTGATTTTCACCCCAATAGACGACATGCGGGCAACCCCCTTAGTTGACGCCGTCGAGCAATGTAGACAGGCGTTCCGTGACCTGTAACAATGCTACGCGCAGCACCGTGGAGACAACTCTGAGATCCATGACGCATATGCAGTAGAGGCGAACTACAATTTGCTATATCCTCTGGCAGGTTGTCAGCGTACACAATCAAGTACGTTAGCATAGATAACAAGCGACTACAGAAGTCTTTCGTACTAGTAATGATGATGATGATTAAATTATTATTATTATTATTATTATTATTATTATTATTATTATTATTATTATTATTATTATTATTATTATTATTATTATTATTATTATTATTATTATTATTATTAACATTAATAATAATAATAATAATTATTATTATTATAATACCAATAATTATTATCTTACCAATAATTATTGGTCAGATGACATTAAACGAAAGAAAACTTGAAATCCCGAGTAAAATCGTTTCTGCTGCATAACTGTTACCATGCAATTAGAGATTATACTGTGCATCAAAAGGAAAGTATCATTAATTTTAACAGTGATATTTATCGTATTATTTACAATTTGGACTGTACAATTCTAAACAAACTGTAACAAATATTGTACCGCAGCTTCTGGGTCAATAACCCTCATCTCGATCAGGTTTTACGTGCAGTTTCCCTGATCCATTGAGGAAATGCTGAGATGGCCTCTTGTTTTGTTTCTGGACGTCAATGTAACTTTATTATCCGTGCACGTCTTCTAGAATTCAGTGGGAAATATATATAGTTATTCAAATTATCGTTCTTCATGTTGCGGCTGGAAGTATTATTCCTTCACAAAAGACATGAGGAGGGATAAGAGCCGAATTTTCTAGGTGATTTACATTTGAAATTAGATTTTATTACATCGGAGGAAATATTTTGTTATAAATCCTTACAAAAAACGCTTATTTCTTGTATATTGAAAATTCAACTGATATATGACATAGTCTAGAGATCACAGAATTATGAAAACGTGCACAAAATTCACTTCTCCCCATAGCACGTCACACATAGTTTTAAACTTTTCTTGACCTAAAATAAATAAATAAAAAAAATTGAATAAAACAAGTCACAAATTGATAAAAAAATCGAAAGTACTGACACTTAAACAATCAGTAATACCATTCCGCAAAACTAATGCAAACTGGCGATGGAAATTTTGCCGGAAAGATCACAAGGTTTGTGTGCCCTTAGTAAGTAACGACAGCACATCTACATAGCTTTCAGAGGAAGTTGCACTGAGAAACCTCTAAAGAGACTCCAACATGCGAGCATTTTAGTGGCCTTCTAGGAGCATCGCAGTAACGAAAGAACCCCGGATCGCCGAAGGAAGCAGTGGTATTACAATAATAACGGAAGCGATGTAGTGACTGGGTAGGGGCTCCGGGAAAAAGAGATGAATCCTCTCCTATTTTCGAAGTGAAACAAGCTCCCTCGCGGGCGCGCAGCCGCTTCAATCGAGGAGTCGCTCCTAAGCAGCACAGCGCACCCTGCGGCGTCCTCGGCGGCCGCCCCCGCCGCCCTGCCGCCCACTCGCCACGCCGTCTCGCGCCCCGCATCGCCGCCCCCGCTCTCCGCCAAATTCCGCCACGCCACCCCCGTCCAGTCCCGCCCCGCCACCCCCGCCCAATCCCGCCCCGCCACCCCCGCCCCGCCACCCCCGCCCAATCCCGCCCCGCCACCCCGCCCCGCCATTCCCCGCATGACCGCCTCCAACGCCGCCGCCCGTCGCCCCACCAGCCCCCACCCCGCCAGCCTCTACCACTCCCACCGAACTAGCACCTCAGCCTGACCCCCGCTCGCTACCCCATCACACAATCTGCCCTCGCCGTCCCTGACACATCTGTTCCCTTCTTATTGTTGTCTACACGGTAAAATGTGGCCAATAATATTATTACTAGATTCAACAGAGATTATTTCAAGTCATGGATATAGTGTGTTAGAGAGTTCTTTTTCTGCGCGAGCTTATGTTCTTTCAAACTTCGGTTACTTAGATTATAGCAATACAGATCTAAAATCTCATGTCAAGAGAAATACATAATTTTAAATTATATTATCGAGGAAGAGATAGATTTTAAGAGAAACAAAACATGACATCTTTAAGAGGGAAATAAAAACGTGTGTGATTATTTAAATCATCAAAAAAATTGTATCATTAATGTAAGAAGAACAGCGTAACAATTATTCTCTATTTATAATCTTTTCCTATAAATTTTGAGAATGATTATTTGTTTGAAGTTTTGCGTTTTTAATTCATTCACAAGTGTTTTCATGTAAAATATAATAATTTAATATTATGAATGAAAACGAGAGAGTTTTATTAAGGAAAAACAATAGTAACTGTAGTTTTTTGGTAAACTATAGAACATGGAGATGTATTTAAATTTATAATTTTTATTGTTTTATTTGACATAAAAATTAAAAACACTCCGTAACGTACTACGTGAGACAATCCCGCATGGCGCATACTGTTGTTAGATCGTGTAGACTGCTTTTTGTTGGAAGTGCAATCTAGAGGGGACTGGTTACAATGCATTTTTCAGCTACCATATGCTGCTCAGCGTGTGGGCGATATTGCAGATCTAACATTCAATTCAAAATCCGCAGCTTTCAGAAACCCATCGTGGACATAATTTCAAATAATTCCGCTTCAACTTCCCGTTGTTGGCTACTTTCCGGCCAGGCCTGCGCCCACCGCGCCGTCGCTCGCGGCCCGCGCCCTAAAATACTTGTTAGTCCCTGAACCGCCCCCTGTCCGTCTCGGCGAGGAGCCCGAAATTAAATTCCGGCCGCTCGTCTTCGGCGAGGAGTCCCGCGGGGGCGGCCGCGCGTCGCGAGACCGCGAGCCCCGAGCCCCGCCCCTCACCGCCCCTCACCGCTCGGCGCCTCCGCCCCGCGCCACAAAGCCGCGCGCCGCCCGGTTCCCTCTTTGCCAATCCCCCGAGCACAGCCGCGCTCCGCACCCCTCCGTCTCGGCAGGCACAGACACTGTGTTTCAAATTTCAATATATGAGATTGGATAGGATATTTATTTATTGTTTCTACCTCGCGCATATATAAATATAATAACAAAACAACAACAACAACAACAACAACAACAATAATAATAATAATAATAATAATAATAATAATAATAATAATAATAATGACTTCATTTATGTGGCGAGACTCGGGCCATCAGACCCGCTCTTCCGCCTAACCACGTAATACATAAATTCATAGATAAAAATTGAAACATTATTCATAAATGCATTTAGTAAATAAAAATAAAATACAACTTACTGATATCATGCCTCTGGGCATACAAACGCATGCATATATATATATATATATATATATATATATATATATATATATATATATATATTGTGACGCAACACTTTATCAAACGGACGGCGGCGGCGTGGGTAGGGGCCGTCCGGGGTTGGTCATCGAGATGCAATAAAATAATAATAATAATAATAATATTGATAATTTAAATTTCCTTAATAGGAAATCGAGGACTAAAGGAGGGTTCTTGCCTGCGTTGCTCCACACCTTTCCCACGAAAAAAAGAAAGTGCAATGTTACGAAAAACAAACAATGACATTTAATGAAAACTGTAGTACACAGACATCTGTAAGTTTCTAAAGAAACACAAAAGCAACAGCACAGAAATAATGTCACAACAGTGTACAATTGTCTGGCTGCCTGTACCCAAATACAAGAACAAAAAAACAAGCAAATCAACAAAGAAGTACTGTTTCTAGAACTATTCTGAGAATTATAACTATTTAACATCCTTTTAAAAAAATGGAAAATCAAATTATTAATTTGAACAAATGATTAAGTCCCTTGGAATTAATATTATCATTCCAATTAATTTATACAACACTTATGTTCCTTCACTCCAAAACAATTCAGATTTATACATTCCTCATCACGATTCCCTCATTTACTAATAAATTCACATCCAATCACGATTAACACACAGCAATAGAACTTTGATTTCCATTGTAAACTCTAGAAGAAACATTCCATACTATGATCAACACACATTAATAGAAATTTAATTTACAATATAAACTTTAGAATAAACATTCCACTTATTTTTCAATAATAATTTCACGTCCCATTTTGATCAACACAGCAATAGAAATTTAATTTACAATATAAACTTTAGAATAAACATCCTACACCATTTCTCCAGAAATTGTATAAAAAATATTCATGACTGACAAAGTTTTCTTATACCTTTTGATAAATACTCAAGAAAGTAGGGTGTAGCATTACCCAAAGTTTTAATGATGATACTAGTTCATTACCATACAAGTAATCATTGTAACATTTTCTTTCTCTTTATCCTGCATGGTCACATAGCATTCCTCTACATGCTAATTCTACCTGCCATGAAATCACACCATATTAATTATGATCAGAAGGAAATCATGAATAACATTGTAATGAACGTTACAGACAGCAGTAAAAATAACTAACTGTCCTCCCACTGAGCTAATATTTTTCAGAATCTGTGGTATTAGACAATCTCCACTAAGATACTACATTACCACAGAAATTGCAAAGTCTTACTCCCAAATTGACCAAAATTAACAACTCTTGACATATTCCTTATCTAATTGATAATATTGGTTCATTGTCCAAAGTTTTCATTGCAACATTTTCCTTCCACTTTATACTGCATGATCACATAGCAATCCTGTTACATGCTAATTTTACATGCCATGAAATTACACCATGCAAATCGTAATCAGAAGAAATTCATGAATAAACATTTTTCTGAACGTTATGGCAGTAGAAATAGCAGTGTAACTGTCTCTTCTTCACAGTATATTTATTAAATAAATATCCATTATTCTTCTTTTCCCATTAATGAATAATTGGTTCACAATCCACATATGCATATTGGTGATTGAAAATTGATACATTAATATGCACAAATTCATTTATCAGTCTCTTTAAGTCTTCAACTTTGAATAATGCAACAGAACATCTTGTATTTAAAAGAATATTGCACATCTGACAAAATTACTGTAAAAAAAAGTCACTTGCAGTTGGAGTACCGCATCTCAGATTAAGGAGAGATTGATTCTCTAACCTCACACCTACGCAATTCATCTATACAACCGTGAATTAAATGCTTTTCCCGCACTCATATTAAACAGTTAAGACACCAGTTCACGTACATTCCCACTCTCCCATCCAATTACATCTGCACGCATCCGTCCCTTCATCCTACAACGCACCTCGAACACTACACCACCTCTCCTCATGAATTAAATGTTTCACAACAAACTCAAGTACAGTAGATCATCACATTTACCTCTTCTCATAATCGTAGTTAAGGGCTCCATCCCACCGAAGACCAACACAGCACCACTCCTCACTCCAGTCTCGCTACTCCACCATCCTCTTCGCTCGCTTGCCTTCCTCAAAAAGACCAGAGCTTTTTGCTCACGCAAAGCACCGACGCTGTCGTCTACCCCAGCGCACTCTGCTTGGACCCTCGAGACTTAAGGCCCCCGGCATAGAGCGCGCATTTCAAACTGCTCCGCTGCTCGCCTCCCTCGCAGCCAGGCATCGCTGTAGCCCATACTTGGACGGGGCGTTACAATATATATATATATATATATATATATATATATATATATATATAAACACATATAGTGTGATGGACCAGATTTTGGTTCACTACAACAAGTATTTTATTAAAAGAGGAACAGGTGTTTTTTCTCGTGAATTGGCTCATATGGGAATGCACAAACGTGAAAAAATAGAACACATTACCAAACAGTAACACTTTATTACGATTTATTTCAATGAACCAATATTCAAATAAAGGAAATGAACATTCATTAGTCGTTAAAGCAAATTGAAATATTAAAATGACAGTAAATAAGTAAAAATATTTATACAGGATTACAGCCAGTAACTACTTTAACATTCTTAACATTGTTTTGGGAGCTCTCTTTTCTGCCTAGGTTACCTCCTATATGAACAAAATAGCTAATCTTAATAAAATATATACAATTGAGTTCCATGATCTTTCTTTTGTACAGTTATAACTTCCCTCTTCGTATAATAATTGTTCGCTATAGGGCTTGTCCCTCCTCTACCGTTGAATGTCATGCCAATGTTTCCCCCTTACAAATTCTAATACCTTCACTTATCGTTGCCTGAACCTAACTGTATCGGCATGCAAAGTTCGCTTGGAAGGTCTTACGATTTGAGGAAGCTTGTCACCAACGTCTCACGCTGCCGCCGCCGCCACCTCCGCCGGCGGTGGTGGGAACCAGCCGCCTATCTTCACCCGCGTGGCTGCAGAACTTCCCTTCGGGGTGATACTCGGCTCGCTACGTGCACTGTTAATTTCTTTCTTCAACCCTGTATGCGCCGCTAGCCGAATTCGTTTATTACGCTCCGTGCGGTCACGAAGGTTAAGCGAATTTGAGACTCGCGGGTTCTTGGTTGGGTGACCGGCCAGGAACCTCGGGATCTAACGGCGTTGAGCCCCTGGCCGAAGGGATGAAAGGCACTGACTGACTGACTGCAACGTGACGAGAATTGACTAGTATAGTAATGACTGAGTAACGGAGGATTACTCCAAAGAATGCGCTCAACGCCCAACAAGGGGTAAAGAGACGCATTGCGTCAACAACGACACAACAAATTTAAAAAACAAAAAAAAAAACGCTGGGTTATTTGATGTTGACAACGTACCATGTGTTCTCACTCCGATCGTACACGCCTCATGTATTAGTTGGGAGCTCACTATGTTACTAGATCACCGTTCGCCTAGGCAATTATCCCCTCACCACACGCCTATTGGATATTGTCCACGAAATAATAGTTCGTCACTCCACGGATCTTCGGTTTGCTGATATATTCCAGCTGATATTGTTTCGCATCTGCGTCGCACAACGTACTCCTCGTTAGCTTTGATTTCATACGACCACGTGTCGACAAATATATCTTCTTCACTGTCTCTCGTTTTCACATAATTTGTAGCTTTTTCTTTGCTCCAACCGGGAGCCGTAGGGCAGTGCATCAACTGATGTCACTGCAGCGCGTCTGACCGGGAGGTCCTAGGTTCGAGTCCTGACGGCGCACACTGGTTTTATCGCGGCAAAAACCTGGCCATAATTGCAAAATTCAAAGTGCGCGTTTGGAATTCTGACTTATCAAATCTCGTTCGGAAGACATTGGAGCATACTACTTCAGCTCCAGAAATTTATTTCAATCATTTTTGTCTTCCACACGGTGTCGTAAAGTTACCGTTGCTCGAATGGCTCGAATTCGTTGATTCTTGCCAACGATATTCGTGAAATTAAAAAAAGGGTTTAAAATTTTTTTTAGGATTCTTTTTGTATATCCGAATATAAGACACTTATGGCTGTAAGTTAAGTATATTTTTAAGAAAAAGTGTATAAATATTTTATATATGATGTGGTTGAATTCTAAACCATGTAGCGTAACAAAGTTAGTCGTTTATATTGTAGATTATATTTTTTGTCCTGCGAGGTCCTGCCTCAATTATTATTTTTATTTATCAAGTAGAATGTCCTTAATCAGAATAACACAAATTTAGCTGCTCATATCTGCATTTTTGTTTTAATGCGACTATACTACAATGCTACGTAGTAAGATATAACACTAGATCGCCCCCGATGGTTTCTTCGATGCCACAGGGAATTGATTTCTTGGAATAATTTTTTTACTTCTCCTTCAGATAATTACTTTTAGTAGTAAAATTAATAATATAAACTTTTGGAGAGATTAAACAATTATAACCCAAGCCACCGAGCACTTTCAGATTTTTAGTGTATTTTAAGGATTCTTCTTTTCTTGACGCAACAAACAAAACTATGGGTAACTAAGGTGTAAGAGTGAATTCAATGTGGTCACCTCAAAGTATTGTTGACTAATTTTTGATTCAATTATTCATAATTAAATATTAAATAAAATATTGTTTATTCAATAAGTGCCGACGAAATTATCTGTATACATAGATATTGGGTTCCGCAGGGTTTTTTAATATATGTTAAATAAATCTTAATGAATCAACAAATTCAAAACTGTCTTAAATAACATTTTACTTACAACGATTTCTTTTTCCTTAAATTTGTATTTAGCTTCAAAAATAGTACTTAACCATATTTCTGCGCATATTTGCTTCATTTTCAAGCTAAATTCTGAATTTTGATATTTCATTCCGATAATCGAAATCAGCGATCTTGAGAACCATTTTATACATATTTCTACGCACATTGGGCTCATTTTTATGAATCAGTTAGCCATTTTGAAGCCGCCATTTTGAATTTTGAAATTTCATTATGACATTTGAAATCAATGACTTTCAGAGCCCCATATGTATATTTTTATATGCATTTTTCTTTGTTTTTAAATGAGTCGATCCGCCATTTTGAAGGCGCCATTTTGAATTTTGAAATTTCGTAATGATATTCTAATTCAGCGACCTCAAAAACCCCTTGATACCAATTTTTACGCAAATCCACTGACATTTGCAATTATGACCAAGTTTTAGGCCCGATTCAACCAGTGTGCGGCGGCAGGATTTTCGACACCAGTTTTTCAGCTAGGTCGAATTCAGTCGCTGTCTGGAGGAGAATTCTAGCGGCCGGCTGCTCTGATCGGTAGTTTTCCGTGGTTCCTCCGATCAACACCAGGCGAATTCCGGAGCAGTACCCTACCAAACGGGTCACGGACCGCGCGATTTTTCCTTCCTCTTCCTTGTCCTATCCTCTTCCCTTACACACACACACACACACACATATATACACTGACACTAACATGCACTACACTATCACATATTCCGGGAGACCGGTCGGGAGCTTAAAGCTTGTCCCGGCTGGGGCGGTGCCTCGCTGGTGGGAGATATGTGGTTAGGGGAAACCCCACTAGCCGACGGTAGGTCGGCGCCGGATCTCGCCATCCAGCGGGGGGAGATCACCCCATCTCCCGCGAAAAAGCATGCACTACGCTAACGAGACTAATGACCATAGCAGTTGACGCGCCTGGAAACACGAAAAAATGAATGAATCAATCAATCCTTTGTTCCACACCTAGCGTATCACTTCGTGACGGCCCTACTGATGTTTTCATTCGCTCCAATTACCATTTTACCATCGATGCTTTCCGAATCCCATCCTGCCGTCTTGTTCCGTATTCTTGACGACCCGTTCGGAACGATTCGCCGGGCGACCGCGCAATTCGCCGGGCGACAGCCATGGCGACCGCGCAATTCAAACGTGTAAGTGATCAGAAACGCAATGCGTCTCTCTCTCTCTCTCTCTCTCTCCTCTCTCTCGCTCTCTCTCGCTCTCTCTCTCTCTCTCCTCTCTCTCTCTCTCTCTCTCTCTCTCGCTCTCGCTCTCTCTCGCTCTCGCTCTCTCTCTCTCTCTCTCTCTCTCGCTCTCGCTCTCGCTCTCTGTCTCTCTCTGTAGATAGATAGATAGATAGATGTCTATCTATATATTTTGTCTAATAAACTTCTATGATATTCCGAATGGCGGAGCCACAAAAAGCACTGAAAAGTTGATATGAAATATACTTTCTATGCAAAACTTTACAGCAACATATAAACACTTTTGCAAGAACAAATAAACACAAATTTACAGAAACATATAAACTCTCCAGAAACAGGTAAATTGTTTATTATGTACAAAAGAAATGAATATATTTGTTTAGAAAGAAAAAGAATAACCCAGAAATAAAAAACCACTCGAATTGGGTGCTATACGAGTTTTGATTGCATCACTCTAATACGAATTTGTATTTTATTCCTATACATTGTTACTAGGGCTCTGCATTCGGGAGAAAACAACTCGAGGCTCGCGAGGCTCGCGAGGCTCGCGAGGCTCGCGAGGCGGACGCTCGGCAGAAGGAGAGATCTTGCTGGAAAGGGAGGATATCACTGTTGAACGGATATTTCGACCGACTGCCTTTTCGACTCTCGGTTATCGGCAGAACAGTCGAGCGTCGTCGAGCACTCGAGGGTCTCCGAGCTCTCGACCGCCGCCCGGCGCTCGACGCATTTACGGGATGTCCAAGATGCTGTGCGTGTTAATAGCAAAACTCTCAATTAATTATAATTTATTAATTATAATCGAAAGAAAATACAATTTCATTTAATCTATTATTTGATTGAAAAGTAACAATTAATCGATTAATTGGAAATAGTTTTAGAGACAAGACAATACAATTTTTGAAACATTTAAAGAAAATCAAAGAGTGTGAACGTAATTGTAAATAAAATGTTTAGCTACGTTAATAAAATAAAAATGAAAAAGCTAAAATTAATTTCATTTTCAATTATTACACAATATTGAAATATAAGGTTATTACTGGCTATTGCTAATAATGTAAATGATCCTGCAGTATATTTTCAAGTAAGCAAAGAAAGTACTATACGAAGCAAAACGTTTTCATTTCATAATTAGATATAAAATCACAAAAAAGTGTACCTGATGGGAAAAATAATTTCTTTCATAGCAATTATTGTAATGTCATTTAATTTTATTATAAATCCGAATATAAAAGATATTGATTAACCATAATTAACATTTGGTCTTAATATCATGATTATATAATAAAGAAGAATATACTAAACAAAATTGAGATGGGTACTGTTCTTCCTTGCATGAAAAATTCTTTTCGTCTTTGGCCATTGTAAATCTATTGTTTCTGTAAGTCGCCATGGCCTCTGAATTGGACGTCGGAATCGGTGGCCAAACAACGACGCCCTCTGCAAATCAACCTACTCATTTCCCTGCCCTATCGCTACACAAGGCTACAGTTTTCAATAATTTGAAATTAATAAAATACAATAGATATCAACGTTATACGCCCTATTAAATGAGGAAAAATTAATGAATTTATAACATAGCTTTGCAATAGAAAAATACTTAATATCGTAATTTAGTATGTGCCTAGAAATTATAAATGTAAATGTTCAAATTGTCTTTAATGTCCATCACTGGTGTATGAAGGAGACCTATCATGTAATTCTTTTAATTAAAAGAGCCTTCCTTCCCTTCCTGGAAGAACATCTGGGACAGGGGGATCAATGTCGTAAGTCGGAGTTATCGACTTGTTCCTTGAGGTGCGAGTGATATGTTTGCATTGTGAATTTGAGTCCAGCGCTCACCCATGACCCACCGGTCATCTACAACACACCACTTCTTTTCTTTGTGTGAAGAATTGAGAAGGAAGTGAACTCTGTCTCTAGAAATACAGAATGTTTAATTCAAACTCAAATGATTTACTTGGTCTAGACTGAGGAACTCTTATCTAGTTCTAGAACTCTTCGCTGAACTCTTATCTAGTTCTAGAACTAGACAAAAATAGTGGTTCAATACCGATAAACTGGGATTAGTAAAAGTGAAAATGATTTAAACATAAATTTTTAACCAAGAAGATTTTTAATCTAGAAGCAAATAGAAATAAATTTCAAGAAAAAGGACTTATAAAGTTAAATATGCCTGGCCGTTAAAATAGAATTACGTAAAAATTGACAAAATAAATATTCGTCAGAATTATTAATTTTTCATTATTCTTGATTATACATGTTAAAGGGTTTTAAAAATATTAATTTGAATAAAGCAGGCAACTTCCTAAACATTCGAGGTCTAGTCATTAGAAAGAACAAACTTTATCTGAAAGACTTGAATACCCTTCCTCTGAATTCCCAGATAGAACTTGAGTATTTGCACATCAGGTTCTCCATTGTGTTGGGAAGTCTAATTTTGGAGTTGTAAATAATTTTAAATATAAAATATAAATAATATTTCGTTTATAAATTACATTTTGTAAAATGGATATTATTGGTCGTTTATTTTAAAAAACAATCAATACTCTTTCCTTTTCCGATGTTTATTCCGACGTGGCGGTCGAGTCTTGCGAAGCACAGTTTGCCAAAATGGAGTCTGCCGGTTATCGAAGACTGGTCGAGCATCGGCGGTCTCGGCCGGTCACCGGCGACCGGGAGTCCGCACCCAGCTGCCACGGACGGTCGAGTGGGAGGTCTCGAGAGAAGAGGGGCGAGCGAACGCGGTCCGGTAAAATCGCGGAGAATGGAGACCTCTAATTTTTACTTTCTCATCGTACTACGTACTTACGTATGGAAGAGAAAGTATAGTGATTCTGTAGAGGAAATTGGTGATATGTCGTGAGGAAAACTCATTGTGGAGTCCTAATATCGAAAATGTAGATAAATCTTTTTCCTATTTGTAGTAAATTACTGTCCCTAACGCCCCCGGGAGGCTCATAGACAGCGTACTAGCTTTTCGTGGAGTGATCCTTGATTCCCGGCCCGGTCGATTCGATTCTGGGTCGGGACAAAAGTAGATCACTATCTTTGCTTTACAATCATTTCACTTTCTACAGCTGTGTGACGCAAGAAGTCATGCTCGTCAAATGTGTCCCCAAAAGCCTAGGTACCTAAGCCTAGGCGTGGATAATAAGTATAAACAGGACCTAGTCCTGAGAACATCGTTAGCTGGGAAAAGGTGTTTTAAACCAACCCTACAATGCCACGTACATACATAGATACATATATACATAATGCTTACTTTCTTTAACACGTTGGTAATCGGAATGCACTTTTGTAGGCCCTTAATAGCAAAAAATTGGTTTACGGAAAAACGTCTGTCTGTCAGTCCGTCCATCTGTTCGTCTGTCTGTGGTCAGTGCTATAGCCTAAACCGTTTCTCAAAAGCTTTTCTCCAAATTTTATATTCCACGATCGCTCTGGCCGAACTCGAGCTCCAGCGAATTTGTGAAACAGATATTTTTATTTTACGTGAAGCCTGAACAACATTATCACAATGATCTCAACAATGGCTTCGAATTTTTGAATTCAAGATTTTCCTCGGTTACAGCTTAAAAATGACGCAGATCTCATTTTTACTCAACTCTCTGAATTTTAGAAAATTGCAAGTTACAAAAAATGCAAGAGAACATGTGATGTTTTAGCACCACATATTTATTATAAACGTACAACATAAACTTGTTTATTTTCTATTTACTCAATGAAGCAATCCAACTTGGAAATTTTCGGATCGAAAATCAATTCCATAAATGTTTGCATCGAGAATTGAACCTAACGTAGAACAGAAATGGAACGATTCGTGGGTTATTTGTGAATCGTGTTGTGCTTGCAATTTCGGATACAATGCTGATCCTCCCGTTAGCATGTGAGCGCTTCATTATGCGCAGTTTCAGTGTATCACACAAGTATTCTCTACTCTCAGAACTGTTAATTTTGAGAAGTAGTAGTGGTTTATTTGCGTTCGGAGAATGTTCTTGCATCGTCACATGAAAGTTCGATGCTCCGTCAGGTATAAATTTGTCATTTGCTGTATAATGTAACTGAACATGTATACGTAACGTGACAGCTCATTCGGCGAATGCGATCGTGAGATCAACACAGCAGCAGCGTCCATGGGTCCTAGCTGATTTAGCGAATTTCTCGACACCCGCGGGAAGGGTTGTTTGAATTGACGCTGCTGTCTAGAATTCTGTCGGCAACTCTGATGAGTTTTCCGAGATTTTTTCGGATACATTTTAGGGGCATACTGCAGTAACGTAATGAATGGGCTTCTGATTACGGGTGATTTTCCTCTCTATACCTACACCTCTTCAGACACTTTAAAACGAACTCACTAGCGTAATACAAGAGACCAACCGGGGGTTGCTTCCTAGCCTAAATAATTTCACGCGAATAATAAATTAGTATTTCAGTTCTGAATTGTAGAATCAATCAATAAATTGAATGACAAATTGACTTATGTTCAAAGCAGATACTACAATGTCTCGCAACAGAATATCCACAGAGTCACCATTGTTCATCTTGTATTATTGCAGCCGTTCATATGGGAATATAACATTTTCATTATGTAGCTATACACTTATTTTTATGTAAAATTGTATTTTAACAAAATTCTCGGAAGAAATTCAAGATTAATCTTTAAATTCATTTTTTGGAGTGAATAATTTCCTTAATATAAAATTAATAAACGTCTCTTTTATTCGTTATTTTTCACAAAGTTGATACAATACTTCACTATTTGTCGCTTTTTTAGAGGGGATATTGAAGGAAACCGTTGCGGGAAAATTCAACAGAAAGCAAGAAGTTTCATCTCTGGTCTTTGGGGACGTGACCACCTTTCGACTTCAAGTTCTCGGAGGCGGCCAAACTAACAGCGGAAATCGGACGCCGAGGGAGGGTGGAAATGCGGTCGGAGTTCTCTGGGTTACTATGACGAAATTCTGTGATGAGAAATAGAAAAATTAATGATAAATTGTGAATATGTGTAAATCTTACGTTCTGTCACACCACAACTCTATACGTGTGTAGTCGTCTGTAAAGTGAATTCAACATTTTAACCACAACTTTATTTCATCTGTTTTTGTCTTCATTCTTAATTCAAATAAGTAAAAATGCAAATTTCAATAGCTTTGGAAGCACAGTTTTTTTACGCAATGATTGGACAAAGACGTCATAAGACTATGTTTTAAATGGAGAGATGTCAGGAAATAACGTAAACAAAGGAAGGGAAAATTATGTGGTTTCTGCCTGCTACAGGAAAGAAGGAAAGGGTTTCTTTCAGTAAATGCGTAGGATTTCCTGTCAAGAAAAAATAATGTTTAAGTGACACTGAACCCCTTTTAGTATTCCATTCAGAATATTAATTTTATAATATTTTTCGCGTTGTTTTTCATTCCTCAATGCAGTTCTGCTTCCAGCCTTCTTGGAAAGATTATATTTTTGTAGACTTCGGAATAATGAAAATACGTATTTTGTTATCGATAACGTATCTTATTTAAAAATGAAACAGCGTGTCTTGTAGAACTGGACAAGACTATTACCATAGAAAAACTAGACAATAAAACAAACAACAGGGAATGATTGGCCAATAGATTGACCTTCCATTCTCATCAATGATTATGGGCATCACGTAAGTAACTCATTTGAAGGTATCTTTATCCAGTGATTATTGATGGAACGGGGTGAATTAAAGGTAATAACAATACCAATCATTCAAAATTAAAGGCAATGTACAGTTCTTAGAAATGACATCAATTACACATGTAGTAGCACGTAGGAGAACTGTTCTAAGATGGGTAGATGAAGTGAAGCTGATCACAGGGGACTCACTTCAATCTTCATTGAAGTGGGACCGAAATGAAAGGCGCAAGCTCATTAGAGGAGTGACTCCAATGTGGGGTCACAACGCACAACAAGTCAATGACTAGGATGATGAATATTTTACTATAAAAGAATTGAGAGGACGATTGCGGGATCATAATTTGCCCGTAGAATAAATTTTCTCTGAGATTCTCTCTCTCTCTCCCACTCTTTGGTCACATGTACGTCCTTCCTCTTCAAACTCAAAGATTTCGACTGAAATTCTGGTTTCCATTATCTACTACACCAAGGAGGTATAGACTTGCACATCTTTACACATTCATGCTTTTATTTTGTTAATTTCGTGTATCGAAAGTAAACATTTAAAAGAATTTGTAGATCGCATAGGAGAAGAATAAGCAAATCCTTTAACAATGTTCTTCGTAAGCACATTACATAATTTTATTTCATTAATCAAAAGTAACCTTATTCTATTGTCGCATTCCTGGTGCATTCCTGGTGCACTACTTCGCAGTGCTGGTCTACTACCATAGAACTGCTGCCCGGTTATTCCAGGCTATAAGAAATGAAAATATGGATGATGTAATTGGTGGTTTACCTTTGCCATACATACGCCTGAAACATAACGTGAAAACAACCATCACTTTTCGCGTGATCCCCATCTACGTCTCTAGAGCACAGGCTGATCACGCAGTAAGAGTCGGCAATCTTAATGCTAATCAGTGTTAAAAGCAATTTCCATCAACGTTTAATTTTATCCAGACTTTCATTCAATACGTTATGTACTACATCCCTTGTTGGTAGTAACCACGTCTCTCAATTCGTTCTCCGGATCTCGCGTCCTCTCCATTTCCCCAGCCCACACCCCCGCATCCTTCTCCGTGCCGTTTCCCCTCTGTCCCCCTCCCAGCCCGCCGGCGGGCTCCTGGCCGCGGGCCTCCCGTGGGACTCCCAGTCCCCTTTTCGGAATCCGCCCGGCGCCTGGCTCGCTGGGGGCACGCGTACCTAAGGAAACAACAACTACAACAAAGTTTTCTTGTTACACCTCTCGGAAAGTTTGTTTACATTTTGTAAGTGTACGATAGAAGATTTAAAAGTTCCGCGAAGCTTTACATACCTCGTAAAAGAAATATGTGGCAGGCAGCCGAAGGCGGTCGGCGAGGGGGGGGGCGGGGAAAGCGGGGCCGGAGGGGCGGAATGTGCCGGCGAAACGATCCGGAAGTCCGGGGGGGGGGTGAGGACGGGGTGTGGGAAGGGAGAAATGTGTGGGGAAGGGGCTACGGGAGAAGTCCCAGACCCCTTCTTCTGCAACCATTCGATCCACACCCTTTCTAAGTGATCGTTTCCGTACCATTTCTCCAATCTTTTGCTCATCGACTTTTGTCCACCGTTTCGTCTGTGGGGTCTTTTCCTCGGTGTGTTCTAGCCTCTCCCTATCGCCTCCGTAGAGAGGTTTGAAAACGTCTGAAACCGGTGAGAGAATCGCGCGTTTGGAAAGTGAGTGGTAAAAATTGTGTAAATGTTATTGTAATGTTCAACAAGGATAGCGAGTGGAACAGTAGGTTTTAGTGAGAGACATCTACAAGCAGTGGATAAAGGGCAAGTAACATATTGGATGTTACTATAATTTTCGTCCTCCATAACCGATCATATATTCTTACGTCATTTTTACACACATCCTTTTCAGAAAATTTATAGAGTACATTGGCTCAAAGCTCTAACTACTGTTGTTGAAATCGACTGTTCGATGGAACTATATGAGTACAAACTGTCCACAACTTTTGACAGATGCACCACTAATGTTGAAGCTTCCTACATTTCCTTCGAATTAGTAGGCAGCGTCATAAGCCATAAACAACGGTACAATGCTGCAGATTAGCATGTAAACAAATCCTCTGTCATGAAATACCCAACGTGCAGTGTTCTAAGCAGAGAGTTCAAAAATAATATTCAATAAAATTATGTTTGAATCAAGTGAAAAAATTTCGTTTGTCTTTAGCAGCAGACATCATAAATGTCATTCAGTTTGTTCGATAACTTAGGCTACCGCACATACAGATTGTAGTAGTTTGCGACGCCGAATAGAATTTGAATGAACAGTAATTTACAGATATATATGACCGGAGGAGGAGGAGGAGGAGAAGGAGGAGGAGAGTTCCTAGGAAGTGTGAGATAAAGGCGAGATGAAAGACACTATTACATATATTGGAGAGTGAAATATTAAATTTGCACTTTGGATGTTCTCGTTGGAAGAAACTAGGTAATGCGCTCGGCAAGGAAATCTAGGAGACCATCGAAATAGAGTGGTAGAAAAAATAGTCAGTAAAGAAATTACAGAAAATGAGGAAGAGAATGTACGAGAGAATACAAAATGCTATCGTTTGCTGTCAGAGCAAATACAAATGAAGGAAATTCAGAATCGGGATTTTAAGACTCAGAAGATTTGACCTGACTGTAAACGATATCGTGTATTGATTGACATTAGAACATTCGCAAATTGCTTGGTTTGTCAAGGGAATTTTGGTATGGGAAATGATGAAATATTCAAACGAATAAAGATGTATAAAACGGAAAATGTCACTATGACATGGTACATTCGTGCGCAAGATTAAGTAAGTCGTCTTGCAGAAATAAAATCTTAGATAATCTGACGGTTGGAGAAACTATTATGATTTCTTGCCAGGTGGCCAGGTCAATTTGATCGAGTAAATGGCGTGACCCCGTTGATGGAGAAGTTGAGGAGTTGTCAGTGAGTCAGAAGAGCAAAGTTGCAGCCATCGGATGTGACTGGCGGAAAGAAAGTTTGTGCTGAAGACCGCTCCCGAAGGGATCAGAAAGAAAGTCTGTAAAGGCAAGGGAGAGAACTCAGAGCGACAATATATCGAACAATGCAAAGCAGGGAAAGGTTAAGAGAAAATGATGACTTGGTATTCAGCGTAAATTCTGCAGAATGTCTCAGAACAGAAAAGATGCAAACTATGTAGGAAGTTAAGGATGATCACATTTTGCCAATGAACATGTAACGGGAAATCTCATAAGGAAATTCCGCTCATGACATTCGGTCCTGATTGGTAGGCAGCGTTCTGTACACTTGTGTTTGTCATGGGGTACACGTTGTGCCGTAACCAAAAAGATTTCGTGTTCTTGACAAACACCAATGCAAGATGAGTTGCCTTTCAAACAGGGACAACAAATGTCACATTTGGAACTTCGTTATATGAGATTTCCCATTGCATATCCTATAAACTAAATCTAAATTAAAAGGGGGTTCATCTGCGCGCAAAACTATATTATAATGAGTTAGTTTAAAAATGTTTTCTATTATCTTTCGCAATACATTTCTATTACGACAAAACAAAAAGCTTTTGTTCCTGGAAACTTGTCATTTGACCCGATACTCACACCCGATCATCGTCAAACAATTGATAATCTGATAGGTTTCATAGTTTATGTGCGACATTACAACTGAGTTTCGAAACCAAAAGAAGGGACAATTGGTTGTTATATTCCATTGATCGTTGTGACACATATGGTGTGGTTAATATTATTAACTGATGTGGTTTAATTCGGATTTTCTGCCTAAACGAAATCATTGCAGATTGAAATGAGTAGTATCGCACATCCATAGTATAGCTCTCTGCGGTCGGTGCTCACAATACACTCTTACATTAAAAACATGGCCGTCTTCCTGCGAATTGGAGCAGCTCATGGAGCCCCAACCGATGGGTGACGCAACGTGGATCGAGGCCCCACGCCCCTCGCCGCCTGGGTAGCCAGTCAAATGGAACATACACAAATATTTTATGGGACTTCGGGGACGCGGTCCCAAACGGGTGAGCGAGGCGCCTCCGCGCAGCAGGGTGGAGGTGGCGGAGGTGACAGTGGTGGAGGCGGCGAACGGCGCAGAACGTGGAACGGCGTGGCTAGCGGGGCGGCCGATGTTTGCTTGGGTGGCGCTCGAGTGAGTGAGGGAGTATCTCGTGTCTCCGGGCGCGTCAACTACTTTGGTCATTAGGTGTGCCAGTGTAATGTATGTTATAGTACGAAAGTGCCTCACTGAAACATGAAATCCGGCGACGACCTACATGTTTGCTTGCGGGGCTTTCTCTCTTTCCAGGTAGTAAATCTTCCAATCGGGCACTGCCCCAGCCAGGTTAAGCTGTAAGCTTCTGATTGGTCGTCCGATATGTACGGCAGTGTACTGCATGTAATTGTGTCTGTGGTAGACAGCTGGTCGCTAAAATTATCCTCCAGATGGCGGCTGTACCCGACTTGAAATTTGAATGGCGAGCCGACGGAAGTTAGCTGATGACTGAGTGATGACTGGGTGGCGGTTGGGTTCAGCGGAGTGGCTACGTGTTGGCGATTCGATGGTTGCGGCCGATAAACAGAGAGCGGAGGACGGGCAATGGGTGGGCACAAGGCGCCCGCGCACTGTGGGAGGGCGGGGGCAGAGGGGGAAGCGGAAGTCTGTGGGTGGCAGGCTGAGGGCGGAGGGCTGAGCGGCGGCTGTGCCGTGTCCCGGGAACGCGCCCACCCACACGCATTGAGGCCACTCTGAGAGCGATCCGATCGGCGCAGCGGAGGGCGAGAAACCAGAAGCTGCATCGTGCTTTCACGTTCTTGAAATCCTCGTGCGTTCAAAACAGTAATGGGAGTTAATTCAGTGATTTATAAATAAAACTAGATGAATGTGGCGTCGCCGACGCTTTCAACTTTCTTCGGTTGTTAGATTTTTGTTATTTTTTCTGTCTGTGGTTCACAGTCCTTCAGTTTAGATGTTTTGTCAGCGATACGAACTAACCACTTATATTTTACAATTATTTTGTGATATTGAGCACGATTTCAACCTTTGGCTTCTGGTTTTATAAAATTTACTTCGTCAAGAGTTATTTCTAAATCTTTTCCTTTCATTTTCTCGTGAGACATATTTTAAATCAATATAAAAACCACACAACATTCTCGACAAACACGCATTTATCTGTTGCACATTCGTATCACTTGGCTTATCCTGATTTCTCATATAAAAATTATCGTATCTCGATATTATTTGAAGACATAACGCTGATCCTCGCAGCGCAGGCGCAGCGACCGGCTCGATGACACCGTTATGCTCTACTCGGAGAAATCCTTCGTTTTTGTATTCTCATATTTTTTGTCTTCTAAGACTCTTCTATGTCTTTTTCTGCGATATTTTCTGTATCTTCTTCTACGCCTGCTTCTACGTCTTCCTCTCCGTCTTCCTCTCCGTCTTCCTCTCCGTCTTCCTCTCCGTCTTCCTCTCCGTCTTCCTCTCCGTCTTCCTCTCCGTCTTCCTCTCCGTCTTCCTTCTCCGTCGTCCTCTCCGTCGTCCTCTCCGTCGTCCTCTCCGTCGTCCTCTCCGTCGTCCTCTCCGTCGTCCTCTCCGTCGTCCTCTCCGTCGTCCTCTCCGTCGTCCTCTCCGTCGTCCTCTCCGTCGTCCTCTCCATCGTCCTCTCCATCGTCCTCTCCGTCGTCCTCTCCGTCGTCCTCTCCGTCGTCCTCTCCGTCGTCCTCTCCGTCGTCCTCTCCGTCGTCCTCTCCGTCGTCCTCTCCGTCGTCCTCTCCGTCGTCCTCTCCGTCGTCCTCTCCGTCGTCCTCCCCGTCGTCCTCTCCGTCGTCCTCTCCGTCGTCCTCTCCGTCGTCCTCTCCGTCGTCCTCTCCGTCGTCCTCTCCGTCGTCCTCTCCGTCGTCCTCTCCGTCTTCCTCTCCGTCTTCCTCTACGCCCTCCTCTACGTCTTGTTCTGCGTCTACCTCTACGTCTTCATCTATATTTTCCTCTATGTCTTTCTCTTCGTCATTCTCTTTGTCTTTCTCTTTGTCTTTCTCTTTGTCTTTCTCTTCGTCTTTCTCTTTGTCTTTCTCTTCGTCTTTATCTTCGTCTTTGTCTTTGTACATAGGTCCATTTAGGTGGTGTTGATTTAATTCTCGGCATACTCACCATCATTATAGCACCAAAACAAAACAACAGATTTTTGGACATTTCTTAAAATCTTATGGTCGGATCCAAAAACAAATTATCAGTTTCCCATCAGACGACCGAGACGCGTCGAATGACACCTAGTACGTCTCGATTGGTGCACGGAAAGAGAGTGAGTGTGTGTATCGTCAGTGACAAAATCGCAAGTTCGCACACTTGAGGAGTTACTCAAATACTCTATAGGGATTAGTGAATAACAGTACTGAATTAATTGAATGTAAATGTTATAATATAAAATGGTTGGTCTTACAAAATGCGCAGAAAAATTAAGTGTAGTAAAGAGAACTTTCTTCCGTGTTTTCACTTTGTCTCACTTACATATTTCTTATGTGATATAATTTGTGTACAATTTGCGATTTATTATTACTGGGTGCAGATAAAATATTTGTAGTGGATTCTTTTTATATATATATATATATATATATATATATATATATATATATATATATATACACACATACACACACATATTCTGATATTTCGTTTTGGATTCAAAACATTTTTTTCTGTAGATTCAAAAACTTTCATTTGTATTAATAGCGAATAGTTGTGTTAGAAGGCGGAAGAAAATTTGTACTATGTATCTACAGATCTCATATAAATTGTCTCGGATTTATCCCATTTTGCGGATTTATTCGATTTTGCTGCTAACTGGTGCAAGCACAAAATCGAAGCGTTTTTTCTACAGCTCAAAGTAATGCCCTATTACTTGTATTCGGGAAAGCTGTAGTCGAAGCGATTCTTGGCCGTACTAGTTTTGGGGTAGGGCGAGGTCAATCCGATATTATCCTTGAGTAACAGCACCAAGTATTTATATGTACCAAAAGTTTAGAGAACAGTTCCACCGAAATTAGAAGTGCGTATGTGTTCAGCTGTTCCAGTATTCAACACAAGAAACGCACCTTTTGATTTCGATCTTATAATTAGTTATATTAAGACCGATATATACCTTTTTTTCTGCTAGATTTATGAACATCCAGAAAGGACATATGTTATTGCCTAATAAGCGAATAAAAAGTCGTATATATTCAAATAACTGTATTACTTTTAATAATTCATTAAATATCATTTCAAAGCCATAATGGGCGAGAGTCTTGGTTAGGGGGAAACCTCATTAGCCGACGTTAGATCGGCGCCGGATCTCGCTATCCAGCGGGGGAAGATCACCGCCATCTCCCGAGAAAACATGTACTACACTAACGGGACTAATGACAAAAGCAGTTGACGCGCCCGGAAACAAGAAAAATCAATCAAAGATGCAGAAAAAAATTGAACTTTAGCAACTTCTAAAAATTCAGATTCCAAGTAAAATGTGCTCTGCGCCATTTTTATGAGTTGTTTACTATTTCCTAGAAAAATTCATTCAAAAATTTGATGAAACAATGAGAAAAATTTGACAATGTTGGGACTTAATTTAAATTGTGTCCAAGCATCAAAATATCCGTTTCTAAATCGCTGGGCCTCGGGTTGGTTTATATCGACGGCAAGACCAATTTTGGAGAAAATGGTCTGAACGATTAGGCGCTAGTACCCACCTCAGGCAAACATTTTGCCACAAAGAAGTTTTTCGGTATCAAGGATCCACAAAACACACAGACAAATTGGAGATTACTAGATGTAGGAACATGAATGATCTCCATTTTGGTATCATGGACCCACAAACGAGCTTTTCTGCCACAAAATCTCTGGTTTTTGGCGCAGCATTACTATACTTCCTGAATATCACATAAATAATGAACGAGAAAGTATAAGTTAGGCCAAAACAATAACAGGATACATTTTATAATACAAAATAATACTACGAGGTTTAAAAATCATCAAATTTTCTTAATCAATTTTTCATCACTAACCTAAAGTAAAAAAATTGACAATGTAGGACACTATTTTAAATCGAAACCCCAGTAATGGTGATTTCAGATACGCGTCGCAAAATTTTTCTTTTCAACCAAATTTTCCGCAAAATGTATGCGCAACTGAGATATCTTACAACTTCGATCTTCTTCTTAAATTAAACTAAAGGAAACGATTAGAAGGGTCTGTAGGTGCTACCAGCCGAAAAAGCTCAGGCTAGAATCCGTAGGTATTGATGCTACCAGAAACACAAAATAAAAATAATACGAGTACATTAATAAAATCCTAAGTGCTCTCTTTTCCCAGCTCTTTGATGATGCCTTTATCTAAAAAATTTACAATTATGTTTCTCGCTTTAAATTTCAACCGAAGCGGTTACTTAACCGCTAGACTTTTCCCTTCATTGACTCTTTCAGCAATAGCTCCCTCAACAAACACATTGCTCAGTTTAAATCACCATTTAGAATTGAAAATGGGGCAGTGACACCTTCAAGTGTGTGACTGGAGTTCTCTTATACCCCAATACTGGTCCACAACGTACGCAGCCTCTTCCCGTTTTCAGCCGCGTTGTCGTTTCCGATGCTCTCTGAGAGTTTAAACAGACGTCGCTGAACGAGCGCATCTCTTGGCTGCGAGCGCCATTTGTGCGCCTGCAGCCTCCGCTGGACGCGGTGCACAGAGGGTTGAACATTGATTTTAGCTGGACAAAGTCGAAATACGGTTATTAAGAACAAATTGTCACAGGATAATGGAGTCATCAAACATTATACGATATATGATGCGTAATATATTAATGGAAGTTTCCACATTATCTCACTCGCTCTCTCCTTCTCTCTCTTTTTCTCTTTATCTCTCTCTTTCTCTGTCTTTCGCTCCCTTTCTCTCCCTCTCCTTCTCTCTCTTTCTCTGTCTTTCTCTCCCTTTCTCTTTTCAAATCTCTTTCTCTTCCTCGCCTTCTCTCTTTCTCTCCCTTCCTTTCTCCCTTTCTTTCTCTCCTTCTCTTTCTCCCCCTCCCTTTCGCTCTCTCTTTTCCTCTCTATATAAAATAGGAAATTGCATGCTTTTATAGGGTGAAACTTTATTTAGGCAAGTGGTTCCTTCCCCAAGATCACACATCTTCATGGTCGCCACATTTCCCCTCTCTGATTCGGTTCTCATCTTTTACGTCGCCTTCACTGACGTTGTTAGCCTTCAAAAGACGCTTGAAGTTATTATGAACGTATATTTCGTTTTCTGATTAACTTCATGCATAGGATAATTTCGACATAATGAATTCAGAATTATGCAGGGAAAGGTAGAATAGACAAAATGGGAAATTCTAAAATTAAAAATTAAAATAATTCAAACACGTAATTATTCTTTTTTATGCCGCAAGCTGAAACAAATTCAGAACCTAGCCTGACTTGTTATAATCAGCAAAAACGCAAAGTCTATACACGCACCAAAGCAAAACCCAACAGCTGTGATTCGACTAGCTGTTCCTCGCAAGATAGGTCGTATCACTGGCAGGCGGAAACACTCTTATGGTAGAATACTGCTAGCAGCTTCAAAACTGTCACGGATAGCAAAGTCTTTTACCATTTAGATGTTCTATAAGCGAAAAAAGAACTGGACAACGATTACCAACAAATTAATCTTCTCGTTTTGCATGTTTTTACGGATTACCGTGTGTTTTTGAAATCCTGATTTCTATTCTTACTTTCCATCCATTTTCTGTTAACCTCTCACCGCACCAGTATTACCAACTCGTCGAAAATGATTCCGTTATAGCGTAAATAAGGATGTAAAATTATGTTCATTTATGCATAAATAATAATAATAATAATAATAATAATAATAATAAACTAAAAACATAAAAACAATGAATCCGTCCTTTTTTGCGGTAGTGGAAATTTTACATTCTCAATAGTAATCATTGCTTTACAAATTCGGCGCATTTACATAGGAGCAAAAAAGTCACATACTATTCACTGTGGCAGAAATTTAAGAGAACGTTCGTGATATCTATTGATGCGCAAAAATGTAGAAACGACGGGTAACGCGAGAGATATTAATGGTGAGACCTTCTTAGAGATATTCAGCTTTTGAGTTTTCCTGTCCTACCAAAAAGATAAATGAGTTCGTGTTTTGTTGTAATTAAGAATAATAATTATTGTTAATATTAATCGTTATAAATTAGTTATTGGCGAAGTCATTTTTCAAACACCGATATCATAACTCGGTCAAATGAAAGTAAATAAGAAACTTATTGTTAATGACTTATTATTAAAAATTCCAACAACAAATAAGAATTTAAACTGAAATATAATTTCAATTCGGAAACTGCATACGAAATTTCTCATTTATTGTTTCCGCTATTCTTGTATTCCGGTGTCTGTTCGTAAAGCGAATGTTTAAATGGTTCTTGTGTACAGTTTATTTACGTTTTATTTTCTCCCACAGTCACACGCAATTTGTACAAATTCTTGTCAGAAACTAATTCCTGTTAATTTTTTAAACTGCAATATGAAAAACATTTCTGTGGCTAGAATCGGAGTGGAAGGCAGAGTGCGGCGCGGCCTGCAGGGACGACAATGTCGCAGGCGGGGCCGACCGTACGGGTCGTTACACTTCTCGTTAGAGAAAGACTCCTCCCGCCTCAGTCGCGTCCGCTGGCGCTGACCACCAACCCTTCCCGCCCATCCCCCGCTCCTCCCTTCATTGTCCAAAATTCCCTTTCCCCCCTGCCCTGTCCCCTCTCCCCTGCCTCGCTCTTGCCCCAAAGCCCGTCACTCCCGCGACCCATTCCCCCTCCCCCTCTCCCCCACTTGCCGGCACCGTCGCCACTTCTTTGTGTCACTGTCCGGCGCTCTCGCCAATGCGCCTGCCCTCGCGAACAATTGAGCCTCACAACGAGTCTTTCTTTTTTCATTTTGGTTTGGGTCTTTGTAGGGGCCTGTGTAGTAATGGGCACGTAAGTGATGTGTGTGTGTGTGTGTGTGTGTGTGGACGTACTGCAAGGAGGGGAGGGTGAATGGATGTAACGGAAAGGGTGAATCTTTGGGCTTCCGAAGATAAAGGAGCAGAATTTAGGAGAACGTTTAGAAAACAACTGAATGAAAATCTGTCCGTGTTGTCCAGTTCACAAACGAATTGTATGAGAACGCGAAGGTTCGGAGACTACTTCACAATTGATCATTTTACAACACATTGAAGGAGAGAATAAAAGTTAGGGAAATCGTTATTAATTTTTAAAATTGACATTCACAGACCGCTGCGACTTCACTAATTTGAAGTAATATGACCGAAATTGACCTGCAACTCTTGTAATAGAACGGCGCGCATTAATCCAGAGATGCAATGAACCCGTCAAAATAGTAAAAAATGTTCATTGCCTTGGAAGCGTGACCTATGAATCGTCAATATAAATCGACTCAAAAAGCGGCAATATTTCGATTCTCAAAATTGTGAGATAACTCACAAATAACCGATTTTCAGAAACTGACAAATATATGCAATTTTCAAGGAGGTAAAAACGGAGATGGAAACTAATGTATCAGTGGACATCTCCGATTGAGTAATTGTTTTGGGGTCTCTTTCATTCGAACTACTCATTTACTATTCATTTTACTGTGAAAATCCGCAAGAAACGTTTTTCGCGAAAATGTGTATTGTCAACTTTTCTGCTCTGTATGCTTCAATTCATTTACACGCCGCATCTGCTTCTTTAATGTGAGTAGAATAAATGAACAACAACGGTTTGAGAGCCCAGCGTCCTTCATTGTCCCAGGCACCGAGATCTCCGAGTCTACTGTTACTACCATGCCGCGCCTCGCCCGCCGCACCTCACTAAGCACAATATTAAAAACAGCTGCTCATTCAGTGTGTGCCATTCAGACCATGCGGACGCTCCCAGCGCGCGGAGCGTTGGTTGGATATTTGCGGATAAAATTAACGCAGTACAATGGAGGTTACGTCCCTGGAGAAAGAAGTGGCTTGGCAAACGTGAGCACAGTTTGCAGTTGTACAGATAAAATTTTTGTTCTGCGAAAATTACCGGGAGAAAATTGAGACCGTTAGGTCTGAATGTTCGAATGTTCATTCCACGATTCTGATTTGAGACCCTTGCCATTTTAGAACTACGTCTTGAGAAGATAATGGCCGAAAGTGAACGCATTGTTATAGTAAATAGTACCTTGTTGCATTACTTTCTGGGCTTGGAAAGAAATTCTTTGGTATTCTGATTAGTTCTGCCTCATATCGTTATTCTTCTTAGTATTATACTTCTAAGCTTCATACATCATTAATATGTTCACTTATCGTTCAGAGAGGTATCATTTTACTCAATAGTAGGCATTACGCATTGCTATAAATATCATGAGGCCATTGTAATGTGTTCGTGCCTTTTTATTGTTTTATTAGTTAATATATTTTTTGACAACGGTACTCAAATACGTATACAGTTCATGGAGAGCAATTTTGAAATAGTTTCAAAACTTACATTTTAAAGTTATTTTTAAAGTGATTAAAAGTTTCCCACAATTATTTTATTTTTCACTATAATCATGTACCTGTACCTAAGTGCAGTGCAGTACAGTGCAGTGTAGTGTTGGGTTCAGTGAAATGTTCAGTGAGGGAATCGGGTAAGAGAAAAGAAGGAAATGCACCGGACATGAGAAGTGGCTTAGTGAAGTGAAGTTCGAAACAACAAAAAACAATAACCTACCCATAATTGATGCAATAGTTCTGTTTCTGTGGTTCGCGTGTGATTTTATTTATTTCGCTTACTAATCATTATTTGTTATATTGTAGATTATTATTGTTAATATTATTGTACTATTATTTTATTACTATTTTGAAATTCTAGCCGACCTGGATGGCCGAGGTGGCTAAGAGCGAGTAACGACTCAGCGCTTCGGTTCGAAATGTCGCGGGATCCAGTCCCCCCTTGGCCATGGTTGTTTGTCCCTTGACTTTGTATGTGTTGTCGCAGAGGGCCTCGCGTTCTGCTGACCCCAGATCAGAGGAGCCCGCAGCATACCCTCTAGTGTATGGTCGAATATGCGTCCGATCGGGACGTAAAGGCTAACCGGCTGTTGGCTGGATAAAATCCCTAAACGAAAAAAATTAAATTCTCTCTCTAGTTTTTGATATCCAGTGGCAGAATCTATCTATCTATTTATCTATCTATCTATCTATCTATCTATCTATCTATCTATCTATCTATCTATCTATCTATCTATCTATCTATCTATCTATCTATCTATCTATCTATCTAATTACCTGATACCGTAGTTATTCGTTATCTGTAAAGGGGAAAAATGTAGTGAAATATCTTGGGACGCGAGGAACTTGACGCCTGTGCGGTTCTCTGCCGTCGCAGACTCCCCTTCTTGTGTCTGGCAGCGTCCTGCCGCGCCGGCACCGCCATCGTCGGAAATCGTGTGAAGATTCTCGCCGCGGCGGCCAACACACCGCCCGAGGCGCGATTCCGCGTCCCTCCTTTTTCTTCTCCCTCCGGCTCCTTCTTCTTGTCCTCCTCCTGCCCCGCACCTTCCCCGCCCCGCTCAGGATCTGTCTTCATCTATCTTTCTTTCTATCGACGGCTTGTGGAGATTGGTTTCGGATGGAAAGCCGCGCTTATTTTGCCAACTCGCAGCTCGTATAAACCTCGTCGGCTGGAAACTCCCGCTTCGAGGAGGCAGAGGGGTTGGGGGCGGGTAAGAGGGCGGAGCAACGGCGGCGGGGACAGCATGGATTCGGTGGCAACAAAGACGACAAAGTGGTCAGGGCGACTCAGAGGGGCGGCAGTGATTATTAGGGTGAAAATACAGAAAGTGGCGGTGATAACGTGGCAGTGTTAAGGTGGTGGTAGCGCTGGTTATAAAATAGACAATAAGGAATCGCGACGAAACAGTTTTTCGGACGTTTCATATAGGATATAATTTAGGGAATCAATACGGGCATGGTGGGGTGGCGAAATGGTCAAAGAAAGTAATGATGAATAGTAATGGTTATATAGGTGGGAACATAATAGGAAAGTTATAGAGAAGTGTCGAGTTTGTTACTGAAGCTATGATTGTGTTTCATGTTTTGTGTTTCGTGGTGGTGTTGTTGTTGGTGGTAGTAGTGTTGGTTTCAATAGACTTAGTGATGGTGATCCTGGTGCCACAAACGCTTGTGACGGTTGTAGTGATGACATTGGTGCACGATAAGAGATGGTACTCATATCAGAAGTGCAGTTGTTGGTGTTGCAGGTGGACGGGCAGGTGGAAGAGAAGACCGGCTAGAGTCCGGGGTCCGGGCGGTGGGGCAGAAGGTTAGTGAAAGCGATGGAAATGGCGTGGACAGTAATGGCGTCCGGGGCGGTGTGGGGTGTGGCAATCATGGGGCAGGGGCAGGACACGAAGGTAGTCGCGCAGCAGCAGCAGCGGCGGGGGCGGGCAGGGGCGGCTGGCAGGCGGGGCCGGGCGGAGGCAGGTCCCGGGCACTGCGATGCGAGACGCGGCGCGGCGCGGGGCTAGGTGTGGCGGGGCAGGGGAGCGGGGAGAAGCATGGGGGGAGGACGTTGCGGAGCGAAGCGTGTCAGGGAGATACGAGGTGAAGGAGGCATGGCGGGAGAGAGGGCGGGGACGGAGGGAGGCGCATGGCGGGAACATGAGGCGGAACGACGCGAGGTGGCGCAAAGTGAGGAGGGGCGCTGGGAGGGGCGAGGCGAGGCGAGGCGTGGAGAGGCGAGGAGCGGTGACCGCGGCGAGGCGGGGTGGGGTGAGGCGGGGAGGGGAGCTAGGGGGCGAGGGCGAGGCGAGGTGGGGAAAGGCGAGACGAAGGGAGGCGAGGAGAGGAGAGGAGAGATGGGCGAGGCGGGCAGAGTTAGTTGGGAGAGGAGAGGTGAGGCGGCAACCGAATCCAGCCCACGCGCACAGAAGAAATCTCGTAGTTCACGGCAGACTTCACCGCCCCACGACACCCACTTCAGCGCCACGTCTCCCAGGCTCATGCACCAACATTTTTATCTTTGTTCTGTTGACTTAGAGCTGTACTATGAATGGAATATTTCCTAGGAATCCTAGAAACTTCGGTAAAAGTAAAGCTTTGCGTCAAAATATCTGTTGATTCACGTGTTTTTATTTATACCATGAAAGAATTAAAAATACTTTATAAATTTTCGGAACTCAAAGTTACGAAGTCCGGAGGCAAAAAAGTGATAATCTGATATTTTCTAGGAATATCATTTGAAAGTACAATAAACAACGTAAATTGAAATGGCTTCCATACGCAACGACTATATGATGTGAAATATTTTAGCGGTTTTCTCAATTAAGAGTGTGAATCAGAAATTAATATTTTACTTGCACTTTTGTTCACTCTTCATTACTCAGACTGGAGATTGAAATAGTTATGTTTAAAGAATTGGGAGCGTTCAAGAGTGGTGATATTTTACTTTTTCTGATACTACTCCGTAATGAGAAAGTTTTGTTATGCTACACCCAAAAGTGTCGATATTTTGATCCAAAAAACACGTTTTGTGTATCCTTGGTACCAAACATTCTCACGACATAGTGTTGCCAAAATGCAAGTTTTGAGTCTTTCATATTCCATAAGTGTTTTATCAAACTTTTGTCTATGAACAATCATATAGTCTATTCTCAAACGTTTGTCTATGAATAATCCTTGTACCATACATTCGATTTTTGCCAAAATGGATATTCTCCAATTAAATACTGGTGATAGAAACTTATGTCGGTATCCTTAATATATTAAACGGATTATTTTTGTGAGCATTTCAACTGAAGACATATTTTCACAATTTAACATTTTTTCACAATTTTCTAAACAACGGCTTTTTTCTTTAAATGTTTGTTCGAACAGAACAAAGTACAGTTATAAAAATTGCGCGGTATAGATGTCCAGTAAACCTGTACAGTTTTCAAATTGTGTTTTCGAATGTTTAAATTGGTTTAAAGCCCTTCCTACAACTACGTTATCGAATAAAGTTTTTTTTTCTTAATGCAATGTTTTTAAAACTTATATGTTTAAGTAATATGAATGATTGTTTAAAACATGAGTAGTTTCCGCGTAAATTTTTAGTGTAATTGTGATATCTAAAAAATATAAATAACATTTTCACAAAAAAACAACAAATTGTTCTTTATTTTTTTGCTCTAATATATTAAAGATTACTAGATAAAAATCTTTAGTCTCGATATTCATTAAAATCTGGATCTCTTTAATGCTCATTTCTACATATTTTGCAATTATTATTGCTATTATCATTAATTCATTGTAGGTCTTTAATGAATTTCTATAGGTTTTACAGTTGCAGTAACAATATGTTATAATCAGCGTAACATTACGAATTCTCACGCTGTAAAACGCAACCGAAGGCAACGACTCTTGGCTAACGAACGAAAGTGCTGTAGTTCAAAATTAAGCCAAAGTAAATATTTTTTTCGCCTGGAAATACTTGTACGGGTTCAGCTAATATTAGATTACGTTTCCGTTACAAATTGTATTATAGTGTAAGTGCTTTTATAGTTCAAATACTTTTCTAAGATAATTTTGGTGCAATTTTTTGGGGTACATTCAAATTTCTGCAGTCAGGATTGTTCTTTGTTGCCTTTATCAACATAATAGTGCTGTCAATTGAGATCAACTTGATAGCTTCGTAACACGACAGATAAGAGTGGTATGGCTTGTCTTGAATGGTCATTTAGAGGAATAGTGCAAAAAATGCAACCTCCTGTGGGAGCAAAAATGGCCCAACTTCCATCTAAAAGCGTAGCAGTTAGGATGTTACTGTCATGCCAGTTTGAAGTTTGTCCACTATTGCTCTCAGGATCTCAAATATTTCACTTCAGTATCTCTTTACGCCCGAACCGTATTACTTGATATCAACAATGTAGGTGTTCTTTGTTTAAATAAAGTAACCCACTCCTATATTTTTCATTGTTTATTTGGAAATAGATAAGTGGGTGCATATGTTAATAAGATTTTGAAAGCCCTACGTTGGTCATTCGTCATCTTCTCCTTCTTTTTCTTCTTCTTACGATCTCCTAATCTTCTGTAAATTATTTCCTCTCTTTACTCCACGTCCTCACATCCTGAATCCTACCAGAACTGTATCATCAACCTCAATCATTTTCGCCCCATCCTCCTTACACCTTCAGTACCCGCTCCACTCACTCAGCACTTCGGCAGATTTGCAAGTGCCTTTAGACACGCTGATAAAAAACATTTAGATTCTTTGATAAGTGCAAAGTCTTTAATTAGAAAAGTCAAAGGAATAAAGACGGAGAAATATGAATCTTAATTGGGAGAGAAATGTGAAGGTAATTAAGACGGAAACAATTACAATCCACTCCTCGAATTTGAGTGTACACTCGTTTACAGAAGTAAATTGGACGTTAGGGCGAGCTGCGTCGCGCCGCGCCAGCGAGGCCGGGAATCGTCGCTTCGCCTTAATTAAAGAAATCTCTTTATAGCCGCGCGTTTCAATCTCCCCGGTGTTCAATAAATTGTAGATTTCACGCTGCCTCCGCTGCGAAGGATTCGCCTCGCAAGGCGACGAGATGCTCCTGCGACCCAGAGACTAAGAGCGGTGCGGCAGCCGGGCTTCCAGGTGAAATTCCTAACATTTTCTTGAAAGCTATTCTTTGCTTCTTGTATTCTTTTCTCTATTCGTTTTCCTTAATTTGTCTTCTTTTTCTTTCTTTTTTCGTAATTTCTCTTCTTCTTAAATTCGTAACGTTTTCTTAAAAGCTATTCTTTGCTTCTTGTATTCTTTTCTCTATTCGTTTTCCTTAATTTGTCTTCTTTTTCTTTCTTTTTTCGTAATTTCTCTTTTTTTTTTTTTTTTTTATGGGAGATGTGCATGCCTGTTTTCTTCGGCTTTTGTATGGTGTCTTGCTGTTTTTTCCCAGAGACATCTTCCTATTTTTCTTATTAAATTCTTGTTTCTGCATTTTCTGGCTATTCCATTTTCCTTCTTAGTCGCGTCGTGGTAGATTCAGTCTCTTCGTCTCTTTCGTACATTATCTGTAGTATGCAGTAGTGTGGAGAATTTTCTTAGGGAGGTGGCCAGTCAGGCTACCCAGTCAAGTTCTTAAAATTGTCTTAAAATGTATTATCTTCTGCTTTTTTCTATTCTTCTTCTATTCTTCTTTTGTCTTCTTTTTCTTCTTCTTTCTTCAAAAGTCTTATTCTTTTTCTTTTCTTTTATTCCTTTTTAATTTTCTTCTATTGTCTCTTTTCCTCGTCTTCTCTATGGTAGATGTGCTTGGCTATTTTCTTCGGAATTTATAGGGCGCCTTTTTATTTTTTCTTGGAACACTTTTATTCCAATTAAATTCTTGATTCTTAATATCCTAGTTATTCTATTTTCCTTCGTAATATCTACGTGGTAATTCCACGCTGTTCTTCACTTTGCTACTTACTTCTTTATCAATAGTATGCAGAGGTGTAACAAGAATGGGTGGTTGTAGGTATAATGTGTTTCGACTTCGTGTTTTTATTAAAGAATCGTGCATTTATGTAGAATTAAAATGTTATTGAAACCACTTTGTAAAACAGTGAAAACTTTAATTATGAATTTGTGATACCGATTTCTGGGGGGGGGGGAGAAGAGGAAGGTGCTGAAGTTCAATGAGTCCCCTGATGCCATTGATAGTATATTTTCCTTAATTTTAATATATATGTCTGTGCACTTCTTTTATGTTAATTCCCGTATCAATTTCATTGCTGAGGTCCCAGTTCGCTCTATCATCTTTGATCCACTTTCTTCGGCAATGTGGATGGTTTTGATTTTTAAGAGGCGCAGAGTCAACGAATTAAATAACTTTTAAATATTATGATTGGAAGTGGTGGTATTTACAACGCTCCAACATTTCGAAATATGTGGCACGTACACACGACTCACTGGGCCTGTTAATTCCAAGGAACTTTCAAGCCCTTAGACAAAAATAAAAAAGTGGACGCCCATTTCGAGGGAACGAATTTATAAAGCGCTGTATACGATGGCGTTTATCATCGAAACATAAGGAAATCTATCTATAGAAGTTTGTAAACAATCAGAGTAATAGAAAATATATTTTAAAGTTCACATGAAAACTCAGATTTTTAGAAACAGATATTTGAAAATGTTTGGGGTTTTCTGTATATTGAAGAGATGGCATGAAGATTCACATACTCTTAGTGGAAGACCATCATTGGTTCGATCGAGAAAACTCAGAAACGTGTGAAACAGGAAAATGTGGCTGGCAAAGCTGTAGTATCTGGATAAAGAGTGTCAAATGATTCAAGAGAATCCGAGAGGGGAGAATCCGGAGGGCTCGTCGAACTTAAAAGGTTTCAGATCTAAATTTTTGCATTTTGTTTCAATGTCATTTCAGATAGAGCAATAACTTCCTCGATTTTCCAGACAATATCTTGTCTAAATACTGTAAATTTCTATAGTTGGCATTAGCTTCATAGATATTTATTACCGGATTAGTATGTATATTTTTTGAAGAAATTAGTTTTATTTATCATGCAATTTGCGCAAATTCCCCTCGATAATTTTAATTTTCGGTAACCATGTAAAAGATATTCAATATTTTGCTAAAAGATGACAGGAAATACCTATGGTTGTTATCTAGATTAATTTCCTGAGCACAGAATCACAAGAGGAATGACGCACAAACTTCTTCGAATAGTTTGGAATCATAGACATTGATTCTTTTAGCTTATATGTCATGTTCAGGTACCGAAGGAAGTATAAAATGAATGAATACGACTATTCCGTTTGTAGTACAAGGGCTGCTCCTACAAATCGCTGAGTGCGAAATGCAGACTGCTGGGCTTAGAGATGGGCTCCAGAAAAGAATCGCCCAGGGTACGGGAACATGGAGAGCGCGCGGCAATGACTGAGCGGCAACACGACTCCTTGGTGGGATGGGAACCTGGGGGGGGGGAGAGAGAGCAGGAACCAGACGCCGGCGACGCATTAGGGGTAACGGGGACGTCACAGTGGCCAACGAGTGGGCCTTCCCGCCCTCGCCGCCCTCGCCGCCCTCGCCGCCCTCGCCGCCCTCGCCGCCCTCGCCGCCCTCGCCGCCCTCGCCGCCCTCGCCGCCCTCGCCGCCCCCGCGGCACCCCGCAGCGCCCCGCTACTCGCCCCCACCCTTCGCCGCCGCACCCCGCGCCACGCATCCGCGCGTGCGAGGCCCTTCCTGGCCGCCCTTGCCCTTCGCCCGGCCGCGCGCGCTCCCTCTGCTTGCGTGGGGCGCCCCCGCCCCGCACTCATCCCCGACCTCCTACTGCCGCCCCCCCCCCGCTCCATCCTCCCCCGCCTCCCCCTCCCCCTCCTCCGCCGCCGCTCGGCTCCTGCAGTATTTTTTGAGGAACGAAAGAAAGGTTATAGAAGAGAATAGAAAAGTGGAGGGTTAAGAAATTTAATAAAGGCACGTCCAGTAACATACTTTGACTCGTAGGAATTTCCTAATATAAGTAATTTATTTTTCATAATAAACATGGCTGCATATCGATGGGGCACTGGAAACGTTTTCTGCGCGGGGCTGGCCGCGCTGTGGCCGCGGAGAGGAAGACGGCGTGTGAGGGGATGGGGGACACTCGACTGAGGCGTGGGGAAGGGGCGGAAGATTGGTGGTCTGCACTCGTGATCTCGCAGCTGCCATGGACCTGATTGGAGAAGGAAGAGGATGGAAGTAGATGGGGAAGTGAAATGATTCTAAATTGGGTCGGAATCCAGTCGCGAAGTCGCAGTAGGCACTCACAGGGACGGTGGTGAATGTGGAAGAGGAGAAAATGAAAAAAAAAGACGAGAGAAAGACGTGGTACGCTGTGACTTTGTCTTCTAATGGCATTTGTACGCAACACTAACTTTGAGGAGAAGAAAAAGATGAAGAAGAAGATGAAGAAGAAGAAGAAAGAGAAGGAGGGGAGGTAGAGATAATGTCGCTGATCGCCGTTGGAAAGCCAGTGTTGAGAAGGAGAGGAAGAGATCGACCTCGAGAAAAATGAAGAGAGTAGATTAGGAAATATGAACGCGTTGCATCTGTCTAGCTGGGAGGCCAGTATAATAAAAGAAGACATAAAATGTGAAATGGAAGTTACAGACGGGAATTCCCATTGTCCTGTAGTGGAGTGGGGTCTAGGTCTGGTATAGAATGAAGGGCCTGTCGGATGCTGTGAATATTGAGGATGTCAGCATGTCAAGTGAAGACGGGCTGACGAAGAGAAAATCGAAAGAATTTCGAATGAATACGAGGCGAGAAGAAATGCTGTATTTTCGTTATATTCTCGAAACCCAAAGGCGTTTTTGGCGCAAAGCTATGGTCAAAGTGATATTTCTGACAATCAAACGGAAGCATAAAAGAGAAGGCGACATACTCTTCATTAGAAGAAGACGTGTCTGTTAATTTCAGTTAAGGAATAAATATTTAAGATAAATAATTCGCCACTGAAAATGATGGAGTAAAAAACATTTCTCAGTCTATTGTGTTTCATTTATAGCTTATTTAGAATTATTATCTATTATATGTTTATGAATCCTCTAGGATGGCTCTGGGCAGTTCTCATGACGTGGTCTCGAGTTCGATTCACGCTCGAGGCAAAAATAGAGTTCTAGCTTTTCCATGTGACGACGAAAAGCTCAGGCAGGTGGAGCTAGCTCGTTGCGGGAAAAGGGAATATGCTGTGTTCGCCACTCGTCTCTCTGACCCCCCAAGCGTGGGAATTCAACAAGATCCAGGCATAGGGGACCCCGTTAACTACCCTGCAAAGGATAATCGACCCAAAATGCCTAATACATACATATGTTTATGTAAGTAAATATTTTTAATCACGTCAAAAATTTTCGAATTGTTCGTTTGACTCATCTGTTACTGTAAAGTAAGTCCGGATATAATAAAAAAGTAAGAATATAAATGTGGTTTAAAAATTCTTAACGAAACGTTAAGATATTTTAAGGTTCTAAAACGGACGTAATATTTTTTAATACAGTATCTTCTTAGCCAGCCACCTCGGGACCGGCATTCGGATCAGATATAAAATTGGCCGTTTAAACTGGTCTTACTTTATTAACTTTAATGCACTACACTGCTGAAATCTTTTTTATCTGTGAAAAGTATGTATATTTCCCACTTTATGCTAACATATTAATTACTATACATACAAATTTCAGAATTTTAAGTTAGAAATAATTTAAAATTTACCCTTAAAATACTTTTATTTGAAAGGAAAAATTCCAAACATGTTATTATCTATAGGCTACTGTATTTATAGGATTACATTATTGCAGTACGTTTGTGTACATGTGTAAAAGGTCTTGCTAAACCGACTATTAAATGAATTAATTCAGATCCGAACTGTACCGCATATATAAAGAAATACGTTTTGAACGTAATCGTGAATTTTCTCTCGTTTCCTTGCGGTTAGAGACACGTTGTAACAGATGCATAAGTCATCATCGTCTCAAACTGGGGCCGGCTGATTAAAGCGGTGGCCGGTAAAAGAACTGACCGGTCAAGAGGATGTTCATAGAAATTTGTACCAGAAGGCTTATTGTAGTCGCAACTTTAAGGAAAGACGCGGAGGTAGAGCGGATGCACTATGGGCACGAAGGCAGAGACACACACACGAAGGACGAGAGTTGGCCGGCGAGTTCTCGCCGGCCGAGCGGAGGGTTGGTTGGTGAGCGTGGCCTCCAAGAGGGGGCGAGTGTGCCCGGGATGCGGGGGAGGAAGAGATGTCCCGAACGCGCGACCTCGCTGCACCCGCAGGCTTTATTGTTCACGCGTTCACCCCGCGTTCGTCGCCAACCCCGATGACAAGTTTACGCGCTCTCGCTGTTCCAGGTTTGCACTCCCTAAATGAGAGCACTTTACTGAAAATTGAATCATTGCTGTTAATGGTCGGTCCCTCTCTCACTATAATTTCGAAAATTTAAAAATCGACAGTGGACGTGGCCCTCGACCGACAACCATTCGTGTTCTGCGACGTAGACAATTCCCGCTCGCCCTTCCCTTCCGCCGTTCTCCGCTTTGGACCCCTTCCCCCGTCACGCGCTGTTCTTTCTCCAACCCGCTCTCTGCCCCGTCCTTCGTCCCCACTCCCGCCCTTACGGCCTCAGACGGCCCACTATTTTCATTAATTATTTTGGATATCGAATCTCGGCAGGAATGTAAATGAACGGCCCCGGCTCATTCCTCTGCGCGCCGAGCGGCGTTGAGAGCAATAAGACAGCAGCAACTTTGGTTTTTACAGACCCATCAGTCTCATTCCCATTTTATCAAAAATTTTAGAAAAAATACTACTTATGAGACTCCGTAAAGTTATATATCAAAACAACATTATTCCTCCCTTTCAATTTGGTTTCTCCCCAAGTCACTCCACAAGTCACCAATTACTGCGTTTGACTGAAAAAATTCACGAAGCATTTCACTCTGGCCATCATTTATTAGCAGTCTTCCTCGATGTCGCTCAAGCATTCGATAGGGTCTGGTACGAAGGAATCATATACAAACTAAGAAAACTAGGTGTACCGAAATATTTAATCAACACCATATCCAATTTCATTAAAGACCGCGCATTTATTGTACAAGTGGGCTCAACCTTCTCTTCACCAGGAAGTAGTTCAGCAGGAGTACCACAAGGTTCCCCGTTGTCGCCAGTCCTCTTTAATATATTCATTTCAGACATTCAAACGCACCTTAATGTACATACTGCCCTTTTTGCGGACGATACTGTCATTTTTGCTTCTGACCAATATCTCAATACCACAAGGAATTTAATTCAGACACACCTCACGACTATTGAAACATGGTGCAGAAACTGTAAAATCAAGATAAATCCAAACAAACCCACATCCAAAGTTTTCATGCTACGATTTCCAGCCTTCCCACTTCCACTAAAATTTGACTGAAAAAATACCATGGTGCTCCTCAACCGCCCCAGTCCGTTATCTAGGTGTCCTAATGGACACCAGATTGACTTGGAAAGACCACATCACCTCCAAGGTGAAGGAAGCTAATAGACGTCTAGGTATTCTTCGACCAGTAATCAACCGACACTCACCATTAAAGTTCCGTTCTGCTCTTCTCAAATATAAAGCCATTTTACGTCCATTACTTACGTACGCTTGTCCAGTCTGGTGCAATGCCGCCCCTACAGCCATCAACAAAATCCAAATATTCCAAAATAGGTTCCTCAAAACTGCAGTTAACGCACCTTGGTTTGGCAACTGGTGTAAACATTCCAGTTGCGTATGTGTGTCGATTATTTGAGTCGTTTAGCAACATTAACTTTCACAAAGACCTAGCCATAGAGCCCGTCCTAACATACATCATTAAACTTTCCTCATCATTCTTCTAAAATCTCCCCTCAGTTACCGGTGGTTCCCACTTCAACATAGGTAAAGAGCATCCCGTAGAAACTCGCCTCCGCAACCGACTCCCCTTCTACATATTCCTCCGGAAACTGGCTGATATAAGATAATGAAATAAATAATCCTCCCATAAAAAGTCAACAATATGTTTTGTACTCCACTGTATCATTCGCACTACTTTAATCTATGTTTAATGGGAGGTGGTCGTAGCCACCCCTTCGCATATTTTCGTCTGAAAATGCTCGTTCCTAACAACTGAAAAGCCATATGGCTGAGCGTTGTATAATCAGCTCACTCTGTCAAATAAATTTTAAAAAACTTTGGTTTTAAAAATCGCGTCTCCCACCCCAAGGCCACAGCGGCGTGCTGGCAGCTTTCGCGGAAGAGGAGGTATAAAAATTCCAGTTGCGTATGTGTGTCGAAGGAATCTTCTCCGAGTGCAAACAAATTTCGGGGCAGGCGGTGCCGAGCGTACGGAGCGCAGCGACGGCTGCGAGGGTGGGGGTGGGGATGGAAAGGGGACGGGGTGGTGAAAGTGGTGGCGAAGACGGCGGGGGCGGCGGAAGCGCGGCGGGGCGTCGGGGGCGTCGGGGCGTCGGGGCGTCGGGGCGTCGGGGCGTCGGGGCGTCGGGGGCGGCGGGGGCGGCGGGGCGGCGAGGGCGGTGGGGCGGCGAGGTTTCTGGGGCGTAGGGAGGGGACGGCGGAGGTGCCGTGCTATGTGAAGGCGCACGCGTGCGAACGTGTTTTCGTTCGCGCGGCTTTTCACGCACCGCGCGGTCCCACTACAAAATCCCATTCGCCGTATTTAATGTCGCTTGATTTCTGCATGGGGCATCGAACAGAAAAAAGGGGAAACGAAACGGAAAGAAGAGCTACGATTATTTGAGTCGTTTATTTCGGAAAGGGAGCAAGACACATTTTAACAATTGATGATTCAATAACAATTGTCATTGGAGTAACCACCCTAGGTCCAGAAAGGACACATTCTGAACTTCACTCTGTGGCTAGGGGGGTTACATAAACATGTTAAAAGAAAAATCAACGTTGTTTAGCAAAAATAATTGTGTTTGAAAAAAAGACTTGTAAATGAAAATATTGAAGACAAAAAATGTTCTTAAAAATGTATGTGGAGTAGAAAAGTCTTTCAACGACTCAATTTTTAATAGGTGAACTACAACACAAGATAACGCAGAGAATAGTTTTCTATATTAAAAACAAGAGGCATAATTGCAAGATTATCTCTGTTTTTTTATATACTAATCCATTAATTTCGAATATTTACATTTCATGAACTTCCACTACTCCTACGTTTAATTTAAAAGGGTCATATGTCTAAGACCTAAATTACTGACAAAACAACCCTTTTTATTTTAAAAACATTCAAATCTTTTGAGTGAATTATAATTTTTAATATCCTTTCCAACGTCCTATATTTTGCCGAAAACTCCTTAATAAATTGCCTCTTGAATTTCAATATGTCTTTCTGTCTTCAGTTAAAAAAATGGGAAAATTACTTGTGGCCTTTCTAAAATCAACAATTTACATATTATTTTTTGAAGGACTACTTCGAACAAGTGTGAAAATCGTATTAATATAAGAAGAGCGTTTATTCTAATTCAGAATGAATATCCATTTTTGATTAATTGTGACATAGGCACTATGCTCTTTCATGGATCTAGTACCTTATTCTATCACATTGAACGAAGATGAAAAACCGCAGATCACTAAAAATTGCATTAAAAAAATCATACAAGGAAAAAACGAAGTCGAATCTCCTGCAGTTCACACAATCAAACTACCAGACGGCCGAGTTGCTCTTCCGCTGACAAAGCGACTTACAAATATTTAAGCACACCGTGCTTCTCAGAACCTCTGTTATTGTTCTCAGGTTATTTCTTTTCGGCATGTTCTTTTCTAGGTTTCATTTCGTAATCCGCATCGATAGACCTTTCAATCTCGACAGAAACGCCATACAAGATTTTGTAACAATTTCCTCGGTGATATGTTACGTCATTCCTTATCATTCGCCGTAAATGTCATAGAAATATCTCACGAGACCCCCTTCCTGCAAACCCTCGGTGAGACTGGAATTCGAGTTTCTTTAGGCGAAGTATTTTCTCCTGGAAGTCGTGTTTCCAAAAGTATCATATCCAATGTGAAGTTTACTACTATCGAATCGTCGTATCGTCAGCATTTATTTGTAATGTATGAGGTTTGGGATCGATGACTTTGTATTTCCACAGCTGAATGTTCACTATATCTGAGTTCACCTATATCTTCTGTTATGGTATAGAGACACAACATTAAACTAACAAAAATCTGAAAATGTTAGAACTTGTTGAAAACCTCCTTGAAGGTACACAAGTAACAGCTAACCCACACTACATAAACTGCAAATAGTTTTAGAGTGACACCTTTTTAGTATGTCAGGTCATGATTAGAAAATTCTTGGTTATTATTTTATTTTCAAGCGTAGTAAAATTTAATTGTCGATACTTCAAACGTATCCCTTAACAAAGCTGAAATGTACTATCTATTCCTTTCACTTAAATTATGAATCATTAAAATAGAAAATAATTAAAATAGAAAAGGAATAAATAAATGACGTATACAACAGTGTGATTATGCAAGCGTGATTACTTCTTAAGCTACTCATGTTAAAACGAAATTGAGTTTACAGTGAAATATTCAACGATAAAATTCCTTCTCGATTACATGTATTTCCTGTTCACTTTACGATCATAATGTTTTTTTTTTTTTTATTTTTATTTTACGTCAAAAAAAACAGTTAAAAACTGCGTATGACGTGCTATGGGGAAAAGTTAATTGTGTGCACATTTTCAAAATTCTGTGATCCCTACACTAAGTCATATACTACTTAAATTTTGAATTTAATTTGAATTGAATGTTAAACGCTTCAGGAATCCTGACACACAAATAATGAACAGACGGACGGGAATGGCGTGTCATTTACTATATTGTTCTCTTTGTAATGTCCAATGAACTAAAACTAGCAATAGGTGCCCAAATACAACGTTACGTACACAATTTGGTGGACAGAATCATGCGGATATGTAAGCTGATCTGATCTCCAATTAACTGACGAGTAACAGAGCTCCATGTGTCAAGTTCCACAAACAACATTTAGACCAATGTCGACGGTCTGACGTTTTCCATGATATGATTTCTTTTTGTCGATTTGAGAGGGATTTTTTGAGCGAGACCTTCAACAAGCGAATCAGCCGTACGTGAAATATGGCTCTCACAACCCTTTGTATCCGCTTTCGCGAATTCGTTTTGATGCTGTTAGTAAATTTGCATTTTTAGCGTTTCAAGTAGCAACGGAGCGATGGTTGAACACGCAGTATAGGAAGTTTCACAGAGACTGAAAATCTCGTAGTTGTATTACCATTAGTTTGCTGTGTATTTCGAAACTCACAAGTGAAATTATGTTTCCTCTTACCTCCTGCGTGGAATATGTATATGTCTCGCTTTTCTTCTGATTTTTTCGTACTTCAATGAGTGTGGTTTTACAAAAACTCTTTACAAAGTATGCAATATAATATTTTAGACCCTTTAGGAAATTGATATTTCTTGTTTACTCATTCTACGTCTAACAACTTCACGTTTGTTTCATACGAATTTTCTTGGCAATTAAAACACAAGAACATTACGATAATTGCTTTTGAGAGAACTCCTTATACAATTCGTGCATGTGCCTTCTTGTATGGGTATGAGTGTGCAAACTTTCCCTCTTATACTTTCACATGTTTGATTGTAATTTTTAACAAAAATTCAATCTGTGAAGAATAAAAAAATACATTGATAACTTAACATCCGTTTCTCTTTACAGTAAAATAAATTTGGATGTCAAAAATAAAATAAAATTGAGTAGGAAAATAAATTTATTTGTAGTTTAGAAAAATATGAAGGGGCAGATATACTACATATTTATTCATCTTTCTCGCTGCATACTATCTTCCTTCTTCTATATAACCTTTATTTCTAAAAGATGCATTTTTACTGTAAACGTTGATACCATAATTAATAATTCAAGAGTGTCAGGTTCGTTTATCCACCTTGACCTAAATGAAATGGAAAGTCCAATGTACATTGCATACAAAATGAATGTATTCCTAGAACTTTTTCGTACTTTGCTTTTCATCTTTTATTCCTTCATTTTATATGGAATTGGTTAAATGTCGTGGTTACGTTTTGATGTTGAGTGGCTTAATGAAAGTATAGTATCTGCGAATTCATCATTTCCAAGAACGGCAGACTGAAAAAAATTGGCATCATGTCTTCAATATTAATTTTAAATAATAATAATAATAATAATAATAATAAAAAATAATAATAATAATAATAATAATAATGAAGTTTGTCACAAATATAGTTTGCTTGTGCAGAAATCTTTAAAATGTTTTAATGCTTATGAACTCTGAACAAATTTTCTGTAACTGAAACTAGAAAATCAGGTAGATGCTAGAAAATCTCATGATTTGCGGATAGGAATGATAATTTAATGAATTTTCAATATCAGATGTAATTTTGAATAAAATGCAACCTGTTTGATAATTATGCAGAATGCCATGTATAATGTGACTTTTAGATATACAATTTTATTTATGAGGTTTTAATTTTATTTTGGCTACTATATTTTCTTTGGAATAATTGTAATGCAGAATTTTGTATATTTTTTCCTGCAAAATATGTTTTCTATTCCTTTGTGGCATTTATTCTGACGAATTTGTTTTGACTCTTGTGCGTAAAAAATTGCACTTTTGTTAAGTACTACGTTTTTTGACTACATTGTGCCATTCAGTTTCCTCCAAGTGGTCTTATCTCTTTTCTCTAATATTTTTTGCAATCATTATATATTTGCATGTTCGAAAGTATATTATCTTTGACTTTCGAAGCATTGAAATTGGTATCATAAGATTATAGTACATCTTGATATCTAAGCCTAAGATTAGTAATTTCTTATAAAAGATGAAAAAGAGATACTTCATCTTTGATAGGAAGATATTACCACAGAATAGGCGTATAACACAGACATGCATGATAGAGTCTCAAACGATAGTGTCACATGCATGTAGTTTGTTGTTTCTCTTTTTTGGGGGGGAGGGACATTCAATGCCGTTCAATCTTTGTTTTGAGAAAATTGCGGACAGTATCATTGTTAAAGCATACTACATTTTTTTGAGATACTCGAACATATTCTAAAATATGTTCTATTTTCCGTGTCCTATTCTTGTTATCCTAACAAAGGTATCAAAATTAATAGAAATTGCCATGCTTCACCCGTTACTACAAATCTTAATATACCACCTACAATTGCTTTAACATCTCTTGAATTGAAGAATTATTTTTCTCTTTTTTACATTACACAGTGCACTTGAGAGTGTCTACCATTAGACTTCCATGCGTGCACATCTCTTTTCTACTTTGTACTTTGCTCTCTGATACCGTTCTTGACCCCGTTGGCATCAGAGGACCCTGAGGACTGGTTTGCCTGTGTCCCCTCTAAGAACGCGAAAACATGTTTGCGTAAGCTCGGAGAAATATTTTCGTTCTGGATCCATTTCCCACTCCATTGACAGTGCGACGTCGCTTTCTCGTCGCAGGTCAGAAATCTTCTGACGAATCGTCCGAAGCACCATCGTGCTTTGATGAGGAAACTCCAGACCGACCAAGAACAGTCAGCGCTACGAGAGCAACGTGTGGTCGAGAGGGGCGAGGGGGGGGGTAAAGAGGTTAGGGAAGCCGGAGGAGGGACGGAGGCGCGGCGTGAGTGGATTGAGTCGAACGCGAAAGGGTTGTGGGCGGTGAGTGTTGTGCGAGATGGGATGGGATATCAAAAGAGGAGACGGCGATGTGAATGTGGGTTGGTGACGACGGTTGAAAGTGAATAGGAGTCATTCGCGGATGCAACGTAGGACGATGCAAATATAAGGAATCTGTGCGAAACAAATTCATATAGGTTTCGCGAAATGACCACCGTGATCGGATGAGAGATACATTAAGAAAAGGAAAATTTCAAGCTGCGTGAGAACTGTGTGAAAAGTGAATAGAACCACGGAGAGGTAACGATAGACCGTTTAGTTGTGCTGCAGTTCGGATGCTCGGAGAGAATCGACAGAGTTCAGAGGGTATGAGATGAGTCAGTGACGGGTCGAAGAGAAGTAGGACTGAGACCGAAGAGGGTCTGGGTTGATACGTGATTGAAAGGAAAAGAGAACGGGTTCAGATCCGATTCAGAGCGTAATTCCGAAGGATGGATGAATGGAGGGGGAAACGGAGGACATGGAAGAAGGATCTGGACCAGGAAGAAAGACTGGGCCGGAATCAGCAATGGATCGGGCGGAAATTTAGTGGAAAAGGAAGTAGGTCAGAGCGAGATTTGTTGGTGATTGAAACTGGGGCGCATTGAAGTGGCAGCAGAAGCGCGTCATAGCAACGGAGGTCTAAAAGCGGCCAAAACGAAAGAGGCTTAAAAAAGGACGAGAACTACACAGAATAAGAGCTTCAGAAGGAACAGAGTGCAAAACCTAAAGAATGTCAGAGGTGTGGAGAGAAAGCGGACCTGGAGCTAGACGGGAGCTGGCGATTCGAGAGGGGGCCGCGAGTGGGGTGGGAGGGCGCGGGTCGGGGAAAGCAGCAGGGCGCCAGTTTAAGTACTTCCTTCTTTGCTCCGATTACTCCGCAGGAGCTGTAATTTGGACCGAATCTCTCCGACAGCGTGGGGTCGCCAAGTTTTCCGGCTTCGCTTTGATGGCGCCCGGCCACCATGCCGCCACCGCCCCCTTCCTCTCGTTTCCCTCCCCTTCCTTTCCCTCCCGCCCTTTGCATAGACCGGTGAGCAACGCGCGGAAGTCTTGGAAAGGCAGCCAGCGGTGCCAGATTTTCAACACTGACTAGATTGCTGGGTCGAATTCAGCCTCTGTCTGGAGGAGAATTCTAGTGGGCGACGGACCTGATTGGTAGTTTTCCGTGGTATCTGCGACCAATACCAGGCTAAAGCTGAACACTATTATAACAAATGTGCAACGGAACGCGCGTGACCTTGCCTTCCTCATTCTTGTCACCTCATTGCCTCTTATCCATACATTTCATTGGAGGTTTGTCAGAGGAAAGGAAGGAAGAAAATCCCCCTTACATTTTTCTTCTAAGTGTAATTATCAAATAAAAAAGATTGCTATGACATTTGAGGGAAAATGTATAATTTTGTGTTGATGGTTATGACGATGTTTGCATGTTGATCCAGTTTTAAATTCATCACGCTTTTATGCGTCTCAGAAAAATATCGATGTTGCTCTCAGGAGGAATTCTCATTTCCTTCGATCTTGTGTTAATTGCCCACATCTCGCAGCGCTCCTCTCCCCAGAAGAGAAACTTTGTTTAATGAAGTATTATGGAACAAAGGGAAGAATTCCTCTCTTGATGAAAGAGCCATCTAGCGAAGCCTTTTTGAACTATAACAACGCGTCATGAGGTACCGTATGTTCGAGGTGTTAACAAAATTCTCTAATATGTGGTGTAACAAAAATCCATGTTTTGTGGGCCCTTGTTGGCGAAAAATCGATTGACGGCAAAACGTCTGTCTGTTTTTCCGTCCTTCCGTCTGTGAACAACGCTAGCGACTAAATCGTTCAGCTGATTTTCTCCAAAATTCAGTTTCCTCAATCGATCTAGCTGATGTCGCGGCATTGAATTTGAAACCGATATTTTAATTTCGGGGGTACTTTACATGAAGTCCCTGGAACGTTTTGCAAATTTGCAATAAAATGGCTCCATCGTTGTTGATTAAATTTTCTTGTTGGATAGTGTGAAAACCTTTTAAGAGAATAGTGCAGATTTAATGTTCGTTGTAAATCCTAATTTTTAGAAAATTACAAAAGTTTAAAATTGTTTCGACGTCTTCTTTGAACTACAATTATGAATATAGAAATTATTCTCCCTAATGAAATATGCTACTTAAAGTTAGATTTTGAAAGATGGTCATGTACAATTTTTGGAAAATTTGAGTACTTTGCAAGAAGCGATATAAGCCAAATTTTCTGCAAGATTTTCAAATACTAAGGCCCTTTCGTAGCCATACGTCATATTTTGGCGAAATTTGGTGCACATATGCTTTAAAAGTTTCTTCTTAGGGTAGAATTTGAACGTGCGGGAGGAAAGTTAACTCTCTAGTACACAGCCTTTGTTTACAACCTAACTACACTCGCGGAGTCTGAATGTCCGTGTGTCCCTCGAGACGAAAAGAGGCGGGCACCAGCCCTAGTTTTCTTCGCTCATGATTCATTATTCTTCTCAATGCGACATCGTAAGTCTGTCTTTTCGTCTGAAAGGATATTACAAAATAGGCGATGAACAGCATTTGTAATTAGAATGCAGCGCTGCTGGACTATTGACATGCGATCTTTCACATGCCATGTGTACTCCCGCTTGCTTCGTTTTGATGGCGAATATCTTGGAGTATCACTGCGCTTTTTAATTTACTAATACTTAGTGTGAAATTTGACCTTAAAGAAGAACATATCACGTAATGTAGTTTGTTTCAACTTAGAATCGACTGCAATGTAATACCATCTTTGGTTTAGAAGAAAAAGCTCTCTTCTGTGTCAAACAGGGGATTTTAGTTATTGTGTACAAAAATAATAGGGTAAAATTGTGAAATTGGGAATTTTTGCAGTAATATTCATTTAGAAATTTGCATATAAGGGAAAACAAGAACACAAACGACCGGAAGGAAAACAACAACCGAATTCCTCTGTACTGTCAAGTCGTAATATCTACATCCACCATTAATCCAAGAACCTGATCGGGCGACACTGACTCCTAGTCTTCAAATAAGCATTTCTAGTCTTATTATCGTACCTCTATTTGGTGATGCATTGACAAGTTCTTTAAGTATTGCTGTTGAATCTCTTTTACCTCCTTTCCTTCCTTAATTTCATTTCTGCGGCCAAACTGATGTCGTTAGTGCTAGTACTATGTGCTGTACCTTCATTTTTTAGACCTTTGACCATACCCACTGAAAGGTTTTGTTAGACGACCAGTACGGCTATACGTATAGCTAGTTTCGATATACTCGGGACAGATTTGAGTGAACATTTAATATTTTCATACAATGAGGACGAATAAGTGTCAAAAAACCGTTGTCGATGCCTTGCTACTCCCATTTGGTATTATATTTGTGGCAAAAATGCCTGTTTAATGTCACTTAAGGCAGTTTCCGAATATTCGATTTCTTCCATTTCTTGAACAAAGTGCGCGAAAATAGCAGCTAATTTCGAATTCTTCGAATTCTTGATCCATATTTCAGAAAGAGTATTCCGGGAAAATTAGACCGCCATTTTGTTAACAGTAAACAAAAATTAGTGCGCAACGTTTTTTGATTACTTGAAATTACGAAGATACCAGCTTTAATATAAACTCAGCCTCGAAATGGAATTAAGTGAAACACTATGTTAAAACGTCATTGAAATTTCAGAACCCCTTGTCATTGCAGATGAACGACACTCACCTTTTCAGTATTTTTCTGTGAGTAGGTACAGACTAATAATGAATAATAAAAACTGTCACTTGTAAGGAAAATATATGTACTTTACTCTCCAATACCAAATTAGACTGTTAGAAGCACTTACGAAGCACACACTTTGAGTAAACTCGATGCACTGTGTGCGGCCGTGGGAAGTTCGAGCAAGTTCAAATATAAATCATTGCTCTCTCTTAGGATTTCTTGGATACATCTCGTTGTTGTCAGATACTATAGACATTCTACTATCAAGATATGTCAAAATATATCGATTTGGATTATTTGGAAAACTCATTTTTTTCCACCTAGATCGCTTAAATTTGACACTGTGGGGCGGGGAGAAGGAGGGTGCTAGCTTCATGAAAAAACGGGGAATTAAACAAAGCAAACGAATTAGACTTTTACAGGCATTTATTAAATTATAGCAACTTTTACATGGAAATTTGCATTAAAGAGAAGCGATTGGGCTAGGGAATTGATGCTTCAAATCTACATTGTTACGGAGCGCGAGTTCTAAGTTACGGTTGGCAAAACTATACATTCAAAAGAAAAACGTGGCCTCGAAAAGCTAAAATAATGCAAAAAAAGGTATAATCACACAAAGGTAATACACACACATTTACAAAATAGACGAAAATAGGCACCTTAAAATCCGTTATATGAATGCATTGATAATGAATATATCGACAGCCTATGAGCGAAAGAATAGAAAAGGCACAAAGGGTGAAATCCGCTGACGAATTATAATGCATTGCTTTAGTATTAAACATATCATTTTATTTCATATTTTATTAATTTGGAATACATATATTTAAATATTTTCTTTACTTATAAATCGTTGCACTTAGTTTGCTGAATGCCTCTCATCATATATAAAGATTTTGATTGCCAAGAATCTAAATTGTTCGTCTGAAATCGCTGCTTGTTTCACGAGAAAGATTTCCATTCGTACTTAGAAAACTATCTCTAATATTCTTGATAAAAAAATGAAAAAAAACTGACCAAAATACAATTGGCACAAAAATGTGGATATAATTTTTGTTATCTTTCTGAAATGTGGCTTATTTTTTTTCTTTTTTAAATATCTGGAAATATTCCTGTGTATAGAGCAACAGTGATTATGTGAGTTAACGGGTAGGCGTACCAGACTTAATAATCCGGAAATGCATCTAAACCGGACGAATATTTCTTTATGTCATGGGTTATTCTAAGAACATCATTGGAACACATTTGGGAAGCATCCATCTTATTGAAAATATTTTAGAAAACATCTGATGATGTATTTTGCTACTGTTGACCTTCCCTGAGAATAACCACAGTTCGCGAAAATGTTGTTTGAACAGACTAGCCAATGTTGCCATAAAGTTCTCCTCATTCTACTCCTCCTTCAAAACAACAATTCCTACACAGTTCCTATTTGCTGTTTCGTACTATGCTGTATTTTGTACTATAGTGCGCCAAGTAAGTCTCTTTGCACCGATCCGGTGTCAGAGCTTGCCGCCGCCTCCTATTCCGCCCTCAGCTTGATTTGATTTGATTTATTTGGTCAAAAAACAGTAAAAACTGTTTACGAAATTTGCGGGAGAAGATTATCTACGCACGTTTTCCTGAGTACCAGAATCCCATCGCAACAATAACAGCAATGACAACAGCAACGACAACAGCAACGACAACAGCAACGACAACAGCAACGACAACAGCAACGACAACAGCAACGACAACAGCAACGACAACAGCAACGACAACAGCAAAGGACAACAGCAAAGACAACAGCAAAGACAACAGCAAAGACAACAGCAAAGACAACAGCAAAGGCAACAGCAAAGACAACAGCAAAGACAACAGCAAAGACAACAGCAAAGGCAACAGCAAAGACAACAGCAAAGACAACAGCAAAGACAACAGCAAAGACAACAGCAAAGGCAACAGCAAAGGCAACAGCAAAGGCAACAGCAAAGGCAACAGCAAAGGCAACAGCAAAGGCAACAGCAAAGGCAACAGCAAAGACAACAGCAATAGCAGCAGCAATAGCAACGGCAATTTATATTTAATGGTTTGTCTACATTATGACTTTCCTAAAAAAATGACTTACATTTTCGAAAGAGGATGTGAAAACATGTGATACGTCATGGTGAGTAGAAATTAAATAAATAATTATTTTATTTTCCAAGAGGTTTTGTCGCTGCAGTTACACCAATATTATTTTTACATGGGATGTCAAATTTTCTATTGATAAGAGGAATACACCAATTTTAATGTACTGAAAGTTTTGTAAAAAAGTGAGTTATATTGTTCGCTTGTATTAACAGCATTCTCTTGTTCATTGGTAGTTCCAGGTTTCAGTTAATACTCTGCTACTATGAGAACAATAGATGTATTAATTATTTTGTATTTGCATACTGTTTTAGACATCAAAGATTATTCAAAACAACAAGGAATTTAGTTTCCAATGATATTTAATTTTTTTTATATTTGACATTCTGTTCCTTACTCCACATCCGAATTAGCATGTGAATAAATGAATTTTGATTTCTTTAAGATTATTGCGCTCAAAATAAATATATGACCAACACTAATTGTTCAGAACTGTATATTTTATTCTAACAAAACTGTACACGTTATGAACCTTATACTATATTAAATTATCTGTGACAATATATTTTTGTGCGAGGCAAGGAATATATAGTCACATTAAATTCTACGAGACAGTGTATTTATATGCTATACATTACATAGGATTAAGATTCGATGGTCACATAAAAGCATTTTTAGTATACCTGAAAGTTTGAAGCGTGAAAAACTGGAAATATCACATCTGCGAGACATCTAAAAACTAACTTTAATGCAGATAAACCTACAGACGTCATCAGATGAAGATTTTCTCGTAATATTTCCTACAGATATTCATCCGGTGTTATTTCTCTTGCGGATAATCTCCAAGTTTGACGAAATGGCGCTGTTAGAGGTTATCGCAAGAGAATAGCTTTTATTGAATCACCTGAGAAGGAACCATTTTCACAACTTAGTTTTATCTCTCCATTTTGGTTTGAAACTCGTAGACTGCGGTTCAACGTACATTATCATTACAATTATGAGATAATTTTCGACTAATTTCCGCATTACGGACAGCGGTGAAAATTTGCCAAGATTCGCGTAAATTCCATAATATAAGACATTTTGAACAGTCAAATACGAATTTGATGTTCGCAATTTAGGGGATACATTATGTTTCTCTTACTTCTTTTGATAATTGTCAAAGAAATCCTAGAATAAACTGGTACTAATACGCTGAAAGAGTGGAAGTAGTATGAATCTTATAAATGGTTCTCTGCAATGATCAATGTGTTTGTTCTGTGCCCTTAATTTATCTGTCGTATCTTCCACAAATTTTGCTCCTCAAAGCGCTAAAATGATACGGAATGTAGATTCATCATTTCTTGATAACGTTTTTAGAAAACAATTTCGAATTTAAATGTACGACTTTAACTACTATGTGACTCGAGCATCTTCATCCGTTTAATTAAAAATCAAATATTGCTTCCGTACAGAAATTTTTGTTGACGAAGAATTGTATTTTAGAAGACGAAATATATCTTATATCTTTATGTAAATACTTATCGCAGTATTTACATAAAGTGAAGTGACATCGTTATAAACCCTATTCATTTATTGTAGGGAATATAAATCACATTCTTGTATACTTGCGTTTTTTGAGGTTGGTTGGCAAGAAAATGATTCGGAGATCACCCATAACAGTGAATTGTTGTATGTAATAGAAGTAGATATAGGTATCCTCGTACGCAATTTTTGAATAAGAGTATTGTGCATTGTAAAGGTTTACAAAAGGAACAAAATCAGGGATTGAAACTAAGGCAACATCAGTTTTGTTGATTTTTTATCAAAAAAACATCAACCAAAAAACATTTCTATACAATAATTATTGTCTCGAAGAACGAATCATTACAAGGTAGTGACACCGGCAAGTATGAATATGTAGTATTCTTTTCTAACTTTTACTTGTTCGCTTACTTTCTTAATACGTTTGAATTGACTTTGTCAGTGTGATATCCATCGGCCACCAGGTAATTATGTGCCTTTCAACTGCACCACAGCAATAGGAGCTCATCAATATAACCATAGCGGTCACGATTGCAGCTTGTACGGCCTTTTATCAGAGGACAAAGCCCCACTTTTGCTGTGATTGGCAGCAGTGTTAAACGAGTAGAGTTTCCAGTGCTGTAAAGCGTTGCAGTGAGAATGAGAGGTTCGGTTTCTCTGCATAACGCTTACATAACTTTGAACCTCTGATCCTTGAGATATACGAGTGTTGGATCACCTGAAACAGTGCATTTATAAATACTTCAAATAAACAAAATCTTTATTTTGTTTCATCACACATTATTTTTCTGCTACAGACAAGGAAGTCTAATTAAAATTATACAGATATTAAACATTTTATCTTTTAAAAATATAGTACATATACTCCATGAAAATGTACATGTTCTTTGCCTCATTGGTATTTGTCTAGTATTTTTTCCATTTTTAAAGCCACAAACCATTTTTAACACACTATTGTGGCTAAAAAATTTCAGATAACAAAAACTATTCGAGTATAATTTAAAATAAATGTGACAGTCCAATAACTTTCTTAATACATCATTTATTCTTTCTCCTATTGTGTATTTCCGAAGTAAAGAGAAGCTATTATAATGCTGTGGCAATAATCGGCGATTTTGGTATTGAAAAAGTTGATAAATTTTGTTCCTTCAGTAGTAAATTTCTTCCTCATCCAGATTGTCTAGCCAGAATATACGTTTTATGGGTCATTGATATCAAAAACTTAGTTGACGTCCGTCTGTCCGTCCGCTCATCCGTCGTCCGTCCGTGGTCAACGCTACCACCTAAACCATTCAATCGATTTCCTCCAAATTCGATATTCCTCGATCTATATAAACAAACTTAAACCCTTGCAATTTTTAAACGTTATTTTGATGTTCAGAGCTTTTACATAAAGCTTCAATATTTTCAATTTTTTTCTCAAAAATGGTCCCAAATGTCTTCATTAAAGTTTTCATTGAACAGCGTTAAGAACACTTAAAAAGTATCATTTTCGAACCAAACTATAAATGTACGAAAATGGCTAAAGATTAAAATCTTTTCGGCCTTTTCCTGCAAACTACAAAGTTAAAGATTAATGTTTTTCTTAAATGAAATATTTCTGTAACGATATATCTTAAAATAAACCCGAATATAATTTTTCAAAAAATCTGATAGTTTTTGCACAATTTTGCGTGCAATGTTGACAATTATAGAAACAAGGTTTTCTCAAAAATACTTCAAATATTGTGTGTAGTTTTCTTTTTTCGAAGAGAACAAAAAAATTCTAATAAAAACGGCATAGGACCCATTTTGGGTGAACTCTATATTTTCGAAAACAGCAAAATGATAACGTTGCAAAATAACAATACTCATAATGGAGATTTTTTCTTAATAAAATCTGTTAAAAAAATGGAACTTTAAATATGGATATGTACAATTTATTGAGGAAACTAATAGTTTTCTCGCAATTTTTGCTTGACATGTTCATAAAATAGTATTTTTTCTAAAAAAGACTCCAAATGTTTTTTTTTTTTTTTACATTTTACCCCTCCGATATAGGAAAGGGGACTTAAAAATTGCGCCGAACTCATTTTCATTGAACTCCCTGAATTTTCGAAAATTGCAAAATTTAGAAATAATGCGAGAAACATTATGTGTTGCTGTAGCACATGTAGTTTATAGTACTTTGGAAACAGGCTTAGCAAGAAAAGTCTCTTTATAATTTTGTTGAAAATTAAGATTTTGTTTCAGGTGTGGTGCGATGATGTACTGGCTGTGTTTATTCGTGTGTACGCACGCGCGCACGTGCAGTGTTGCCTCTGCAGTCTCAGATGTCGCACAGCGCATCGGTGCTTTTGCTGAAACTCCAGAATTATTCGTCAAAAGAAAGCGTGTAAATCGGGTCTAAGACCTCGGGGTCTATGAGCTTATTTACATTATTCCTTTTGACGAACGATTCAGGAATTTCAGTGAACGCACGCTTGCACAGTGTTCCTTTTAGGGTTTCAGAAGTGACACTGTACATGAGCGCCCTCGTTAAACACCGGAATCGATCATCAAAGGAGTAGTGTAAATCGGGTCCGAGACCGTGATCTTATTTACACACTTTACCAAATTACCAGATTTACACCCTACATTCTGTCAAACGATTCCGGACTTTGAGCGAACACGCACATGTGCAATGTTGCATCTGGAATTCATGCCATACTGCACGCCCATGCATTCATTAAAACTGGGGTGTTGGTCAGAAGGAAGAGGGTAAATCAAGTCTTACAGAAAAAGTAGAGGCGGTGCATTCCTCCGACACCTTGCAGCAAGCCTCCCCCTTCTGTTAATTGCAGCTCAACAGCCCGAGCGGTGTCCTTTGGGCGCGCTGGCACCACGCTGTGGCGTCCCCTTTACGAGCCAATTAGTCACTTAAAATCGAATAGAGCGCTCGCGCTGATAGGGTCGAGAGTGCGGTGGCTTGTCGCCTAGTTACAAAAACGCCCCCGCGCAGTTGCAAATGCGAGAGGCGGAGGCGGGCCGATTGGCCCCAGGGCACTAGACCCCGCTCTAGCCTCGCCCGCAGAATAAACGTTCGCCAACAGTTCATAGGAGAAATTGAATTGCACTGTAAATGGACGCCCTCGTAAAGTCCTGATTAGCGAATTGCAATCGACTCCCGCCGGGGAACGGTTGTACTGAGCCCCTCCCCCTGCATTCGCCCCTCTCTCTTGCTTCCCGAGCCTCATCCCTCGCGCTTACACTGAGGCCGGGGCCCTGTGATGCTGGAATGGAGCACACCCGTTCCCTGAGCCACGTCCAGCTGTATGGTTGAATGAGGAAGCGCACGCTTATGGTGCTCTGATTTCTTGGAAAATATCTCTCCCAGAAGTGGATATGTGAGTGAGTATTGATTATTTAAGTTTCGTATCACTTTTTCACAACACGTCTCTTTGCCCTTCTTGGGCATAGAGCGTTTATTCTGAGGTACTCCTCCGTTCAGTTTTTGTCTTTTCTCTCGTAACTTCGCAGTCAGTCAATGTCCTTTATTTCTTCGCCGTGGGGATCGGCGCTATTAGTAACAGAGGTTCACAGACAGCCACCCATCCAGAAACCCGTGGTGTCTCGAGTTGCTCAACTTCCATGATTTTGCGGAGCGTAGTTAAACAATTCGGCTAACGTCGCCGGCTGTTGATTTCGACTATTGATTCCGGGCACGTAAACTACTGAAATCTTTATTCACTTAAGTGAAGTGCTTGTTGTAGCCCGTGAGATGGCAACGTTCGTGCTCCGCCGAAACGCGAGATCCTGCACCTATCTACACGTTGACGTTGGGGGTTTCCTCCACCAAATATCTACTCCAAAGGTGCACCACCCCTTTTGGGACAAGCTTTAAAACTCAAAATGCCCTCCCGATTTGTATTGCAGTGTAATGCATATAAGTGTATGTGTGTGTGTGTGTGTGTGTGTGTGTGTGTGTGTGTGTCTGTGTGCGTGTGTATGTATGCAAGAGGAAACGGATGAACAAAGATGAAGGAAAGATTGAGCGCGGTTCGAGGCCCGTTTGTTAAGGTACAGTTTCGGCATTCGATTGGTATTTATAAAAGAAACCACGGAAAACTAAGGATCTTGGCGCTAGATTTCTCTTGTAGACGGTGGTTGTATTCGACCTACACTATGTTGTTCAAAATCGTCCACTATCGGAACTTTGAAATTGAAAATACGTTCATACTGAAATCTGCCAATAAACGTTTCACGCAATCCGTTGTAATATCACAGAACGAATGGAAACAAAAAACTAATTGTTAGGAAGGTATAGAAACTGTTTTCTGGATTTTCTGTCAAATGACATGGAAAAACAGCCCTCTATAATTAATTTCGTAACGTTTAAATAAAAAATTCGTTATTATTACTGGTGTGACAGCGTCAGTTGCCGCATTTATTATTTAGCGTGTCAGTGCGTTATTTCAGATTATAATGTTTTAGGTTGCATGGAAACAGGATGAGAAGATATGAAAACATTGAAGTTACCGCAGGAGTTGCGAAAAGGATTAGCTTATTGTTAATTCCCCTTTACCTACACGAACAAATAGCCAGTTTCATAAATTACGTGTGAATATTCAAAGGCCAGTGGATAGGAAAATCCACTGCGGTTCCAAATTTATTTATGTAGAATAATTCTCTCGGGTTTCATACAATTATTACATTATCGTTTTCAAAAGTACGTAGAAATCATGTGTTCAGGGGCGTCCATGAATGGCTTGGAAGTGCCGCTTTTAATTTGAAATCACAATATTTGTATTTGGAAATCGTAAAGATATTTTATTTTCGTTGCACACTTATTCCAAGTTATTTTGTCACTTATCCAGAATTAAATTATTAATTCTACTTCTGGGAGCTACTTTGCATGATCTTGCGGTCAGCCACACACACCTCGACTCACAATAGATCTTCTGTAGCATCTTCTCTGCGAGGTGTTTGATCATCCATCCTACAGTTTGGATTTCGCACCCTCTTCGTACATTTCAAGAAATTCCTAGCCATTCAGCATTACGCATATTACAGTGAGGTTGATTTGGCTGTCAAATATTCGTACATATTTCTGGCAGGAGACTTTTATGAAAAATGGGTGACAAATATTGATCCCACGGTATGAAAAATGTCTCGTTCTGGGGGAGATTATGTGGCGCAATAATGCATCACATTCTGTCTCTACTACAACAAAGGTTTTCCATGAATTGTTTTCTTTTTTTGACTTCCTAGGGAAAATTACTTTCTGGATGAGCTTTGTACGTTGTCCAAACGCTAATGATGAGTCGTATAATGAAATGTTTGTTTAGTCTTAACACCCTTTAATGCTTCCTGTGCTGTTGAAGAATTTTTCATTTTTGTATCATCTTTGTCATCACACTTCTTCTTAAAGATCCTTTCTCTGCATTCACAATGTCCTAGCTAGATCGAATTTCAGTGGTTACATACGGGCGATCCGCGTTCATGATGTTTTCGGGCTAGACAGATCTGCCATTGCTGAGGGCAGAAGTAATTCCCTTAGATAGTCATGGTTCCCTCAATCCCTTTCATTCGCCTTATTTATACCCTTTGAGTCTTTTGGCTCCAAATCCAAAGTATTATATTAATTGTCGGAACTGAAGGTACTTCCTCCTGGAAGTTGAATTTACTAGTATTTTCAATATAACCGTTATTTAGAGTTTATTATAACCGAATCTTCTAAAGCTTATTTGTTATGAATGTGGGTCAGCACCAGTGACTTCAGTTCACCGAGTGCATCCAGAGGTAACCGTACCACAGTTGTATCAGAATAAACATTAGAAACTTCTAGGGTATGTAGTATGATAGAAAATTACATTTTACAGATTAACAAAAATATATTTTGTAATGCTCGGAGCACCGAAAATGAGAAATTCAAATATTACATCATAAGATGGCGTAACGGACAAACATGTTTGAACCAGTGTAAGAAATAACGTAAATAAAATGTGCCTATACTTATTGCTATGTACATTTATTTAAATTTATGTAAAGTTCCAAACTATTTGTGAAATTGGATTAATTATTGTGAAACCATTAGAATTCAGTTTCGTCCATACGGAACAATTTGGGAGCAACGGAACAATTTAACGCAGACGATATATCCTTGTCCATTAGAAACGGAACAACAGTTATGTTTTCTGAAAGCACGAACATCCTTGTCCAAAAGGACAAAATAAGTATTACGATTTTAGATGTTTCAAAAGGGTTTCGTAATAACAAATGAATATTATATAACGGAAAAGAGTTTTGATACAGTGTTAAATTTCAAATATGCAATTGCATGTGTCTTTGAAAATATGCAAGTAGTCGATGTTAAGGTAACATTTTTTGGTGTCTCATTTTAGTCGATCTCACACAGAACATTCATATAAATGAATTGGACGCTAAATGTAGTCCATTAGGTTGCCAATTGAGAATACGTTCAGATTCAGTCTGTCTTCAAGCAGCTCGTTGCGTGTTTTTGATATGATCTATTATATTAGGGAAGCATATCCTATAGTACTCAAACACTTTGATTGCAGAAAAATTGTACGAATAGGCAAATTTTGTTCACGAGATTTCTTCAGGCCTCTGTTCCTTGAGCTTAGTCTTACTATTACATTGCATACTTATTTACGAATCTGTATTTTTGTCAAAACTGACTTAGTTAAGGCTGGGACCATAAACACATGCAATGAAAGATATTTTTAATTACAACACACGCCGTAGGAATAATATTCTTCAGGGGTCAGTATCGACAGTTCACTACAAAAATCTATATATAATACATGTATGTTACTTTAAAACACATTGCCAGATGACCTTAAACAATTAAAATTAATACACAAGTTTAAGTGCCAAGTAAGTTTCTGTTGTGTATATTTGTTTCTGTGCAATTCCAGAATAAACTAAGTTTTTAAAAGGAAAATAATATTTATTTTAATAATTTTATTCACACCTAACAAAAGATGAACATGATTTTGTACTGTTACAATATAACTGTGAACAAGTTGAAAGTTGCATGCTGCTTGCCCGATCTGAAATTTATTTTCTAAAAAAATTCACAATAATTATTTTGAAATGACTTTGTAGATTATTATATAATATCATTGATTAATTCTTGTATACTATACACATTAAAAACTAAATTTTAGTCTTTAAATCTTCTATTACACTCGTCATTAATTAACGCATACTTTATTGAATTTAAAATAATTCTCTTTATTTATCTGTTTTACTCAATTCTGGTTAAATTATCTGTAATTTCTATCTTACTTGGTCATGTAAACTTTTGCTACATTAGTAAGACCGGTACCTAATCTTTGCTGCGAGAAGTTAGTTTTGGTTTAGTCATTTTTCTCGTACCGTTATGCAGAAGTGTAATCCCTATTTCATCTACGATTCGTCGTACGAGGTTCATGCATGGACTACGCTGATTTCCGGTATTTCGGTTGCATCACGGCATTCGATTGCAGCCAGAGTAAATGCCTTCTCTTCTTCAAAAAGCCCCCACGATTCGTCTTCTAGTTGAATCCACAAAGTGATGTGGTTAGAGTTTTACCAATGAATGAGTTCAACATCTCTTAGAAGATATTCAGGCATTAAGTACAGGTTCAAGAGAGAATTATGCATAAACCTGGAAATAAAAGAACAGCAGAGCAATAGTACAAGCCATTAGAATAACTAAGTTTGCTGGCGTGGATCGTGCAGGTTTTAAATATTCTTTCATTTACAATTAAATATCAGCGATTCGCATGGTAAGCAAATATTATCATCGAATAATATTCAATTAGGATATGAACTGTTTTACCTCCTTTAGAGTTCTTGCGCTTCTATCCACCAAGATGGCTGATTTTCGTTCCGTTGTGGAGAACATACTACGTCGCAACTAAAACTCACCGTAGCATATTCATCTAGCCGTAGCCAGAACACAAAAAAAACAAACTTTTTTCTGTTGGTCTGTGTTTCCCCCCACTTGTGACGCCATACTCCTCGTCAAGCTTCTGCTTGAGCAAACTTCTGAATGGCAGTTTATTCAAGTTTAACTTAAATTTTGCCTAGAGTGCTCAACAAACTCGTTTAAGCTGGTGCTCTATTCAATGTTTCGGGATATGACAGAAATTAAAAATCATCACGACTAATAGCGCGCGATTCAAAATGACATTCAGTGTGCTTACGGACCTTTCAACGATCCCAATATTCGTGTGTCACAGAATAAATAACAAAAAATTTAAGGTCATGCAGACGAGTCGAAAATGAGACTTATTTGCTAATGACCATATTGCGAGAAATTATGTATACGCACATATTTGCCCCTGATTTTAACGCAACTCGTATACGCAGATGTTATGCGGGTCGCATTCTGACACAGTCGGGGAGATTTCATGTGCCTGCAGAACATCCGTTCATACGGGATTGTCATAATCAAGGGTAACTCCACATATGTAAATGCATATAACTTTGTTATATGAAATTTGCCATTACATATTCATTGTCACTAGTTTGTCATTTTCTATCCCTCTAAATGGCCTAGAGTTTGTAACATTTATTCTAAGACACCTGTATACAAGTAAGATATACCACTCCTAAGGCAAATACTATATACAGGTGTCCAGGAAGGAAACGACCAAAATTCTAAAATAAGCTCTTAAGATAATTTTAAGCATATTTTGTCTAATAAACACCTTAGGATATTCCGAATTGCTGAGCCGCAATAAGCTCTCAAACGTTGCGCTGCAGAAATTTGTGTTGCAGAAACATGTAAAAAGCCAGAAACATGGAAATTGTTTCTGGAGTGTTTACGTGTTTCGGGAATGTTCACATGTTTCTGCAAACTTTTTCATGGACAGTATTTTTTCAAACCTACTTTTTAGGTTGGTTTGAAATTTTGAGTTCGTTTGCGGAATTCGGTGCTCATTTTAACAGAAAACTGTTGAGTATTCGAGAAACGTTATTTGACATATTTTAAAGCACATATAATCATAAGTACAATACCGTGAAGAAACCGCCTCTAATGTAAATATTACTGACGTGGGAGACAAGTCAAAAAAGTTACATTTTTGTAATTTTTGAAAAATACAAAAGAATATTCAGCCATATTTTTCATAATGAGTTTTTGAAAAACTTTATTTAAAGTCATATGAATCAGTTCCACTAACAAATGCAATGATGTATACAAATTGATGGAAATGTGCATATCAACGGCGTGAGACATATTTTAAAAAATTACATTTGTGTAATTTAAAAAAATAAAAGAATACACCAAAATGAACGTTACGCCATATTAAACAGTGTCATTACCACTGTCCGTAGGAGAAGTTTGATGAACTATTTTGGAGCTTTTTTCAAGAAAACGGCGTTTGAGCGTTTATGAAATGCTGAAATATGAAATGTTTATGCGAAATTTTGAGATCATTTTAACAGAAAACTGTTGCGTTTTTGAGAACCATTATCTAACATTATTTAAAGCACATATACACCTAAGTACAATAACGTGATGAAATCGCTTCTAATGTAAATATTACCGACGTGGGAGACAAGTCAAATAATTACATTCTTGTAATTTTTGAAAAACCCAAAGAATAGCGCAATATGGCGTTTATATCATCGTATAGGGGTTGTTTGGCAATAAATCTACCAAACATTTTAAGAAATAATTTGAAGCGGATTTTGAGAAAATGTTCAAAATGTTCGAAGGGCTTCATGTAAAGTATCCCCAAATTTTAAAGAATGTTTTTTAAAATTTCAAAGCTTCAACTAGATCTAAATGGCCAGGGGTTTCTTGGAAAAGATCATACGTGTGGTTTAGGCGCTAGCTTTGTTCACATACGACAGACAGACGGACAGACGTTTAAAAAAATCTTTTTTTTTTCGCTGCCAGGAGAAACCAAAATATGTATTTCCGTTGAAATGTCGAAATCGATTTTCCGCAGCATTACATAACTTTCTCTATACTATGTATTTTACTCCCGTACATACGTATGTATACGAGAAAGTACTAATTGTGACCAATGGCTGTCTGCCTTCTTATATTATTGTTTTGCTCCATTTACAAATATATCCGCCAAAAAATATACATTATCTGTCACTACCACAGATATTAACAACAATCATCACATAGAGAATATCTTTACATTTTTAATGGAAATTAATCTTATGAAAAAGCTGTAAGAGACGAAGAGTCTGTTAAACACCAATATGATCGCAATGTTATGTCAAATAATATATCAGTGATGCAGAATATGTATTCTGGTGATTGTTTTTGTTTTAATTTTTTGTTGTTAATTTTTTTTTTGTTGCACTTTGCATATATAGAGGCGTTATTGTAATAGTGGTGCAACTTGGCTTTGTTGAGAAATTGAGTTAACTCCATTTTCAGGTCCGCACAAGTGTTATTCATTCATTCCGGAAGTGATAGAACTCCAAGTTCTTTTTGTGGACGTCACAGCGCATCACAATATAAGTAAATCATAGGGAATTGCAATCTATTTATTTTGACAGTGCTGTAACACCTGTGGTACGGCTTCGTGATATGTGATTTTCGAGATATTATAGTGTTGCAATGATGTGATGGTAAAGAGTTTGCTCCAGATTTGGTAATAGGAACAACAAAACTATTATAATTATATCGCACATTTTTTAACACAGAAATTAAACATAGTGGGCTGTGTGTTACACGATCTACAAAAGTCTGTAATAATAAGGAAAACAAATTAACAAAATGGTGTCTGTAACTGTTTAAAAATGGATTAGATTTGTCAAAGGAGTCTTTTATAATTATGTACAAGCTGGACATGATTTCTGACGGAACGCAACGGAACGGCGTTCCGGTACCTCGCGAATAATTATTAAATTACGTTATTAATATTAAACTATTTCTATTAAATTAATAATTAATTTCAGGCGCGTTCCGGAACCTAAAATTTAATGAACAATCAAAACGTTGGTTTCTACACATTAAACTTTACTTCACACAAACCACCAGAGAGTGAGGAAGAACTAAGATTTTGAAAAACTTAAATTTCCCACTTCTACAATCACAGAAAAGATAGGCTAATGAGAAAAACAGGATATATTTGATTTGTTTCCGTTCATTTCCAGCGTTAATGATGCTTATTTCACTGATCTATTGGTAGGAACCGGACGATTTCAAGAAAATAAAGAAAAATGAATATATCTCAATAGTAACATAAAGTTAATATATAATCTGCTTTAACTAATCGATATTGCCTTCATATCCAACTTTATTAGAACATATCTAACAATTTGGCCCATCAACCTCATTTTTATGACGGTGTAACTCATTTACACCCCGAAGATTCCGCGAAGCATACAGTATGCGTATTCATATCTTCAGACGTACAAGTAAATATCTTATAAGAGAAAAACACACAATTTTTTGTCTAGTTCCATCCCCGATTTTTTATAAACATCTAACTTTAGAGCTCAATAACTCGAAGTGAGTACCACTGTTAAAATAACACCTCAATATTGTTTTTTGATTGTGGTCGCTAATGACCTGGTAATTCATGCGACCAATTAAATGAAAATTAAAAAGTATATTAACCCATTAAAATACTTTTTCTCTTACTTTTTGAATAGTTTTACGTCACTTTATACTTTTGTACTCTTCAATAAATTTCAATCACTATTATTAGATTCCCAAATGGAATGTATGCAGCTCTATACGAGTATATTTAAAAAATAATGTTACATCCACGTTTCAACACAGTTGAAGAGATTATTTCCAAAGTGAGGTATTGCGAGCCACAGTACCGTCCGGTACAAGCCGTAAGGCCAGCACCCGACCTGAGACGTCTTGGGGGGGTGGCGAACACAATTCACCAGATGGTCGACTAGCTCAGTATAGACGTCCCAGTGTGGACACAATAAAAAAAAAATAGGGGGGGCAGGGTCGTGAAGATCGTTTATGGATTGGATGCAAAAATTACAAATAACTCGGGTGAGATCACTTTTCACTAAATTCAGAATATATTCTAAAAATATTTGCTGCTATGACAAATACATACAATGGCACACAGAAAAAAATTAAATACAGAATACTCTTGACTGAAAAAAAACACACACTAATAACACAATACACAATTTCCTACTTTCATCTACAACCCAATTGTTTAACAAACACACTTTCAGAAATTCGAAAGAATCGTTAAAATATTACTTTACAAAAATGTGAAAGAAACACACATTGAAAATCAAAATTAATACTTTTGACTTAACATTACTTTTACAACAAAAAGGAAACTCTTTCTCTCTCTAAAATCCAGAGAATGACTATTATTATAATTATACTCTTACACAAACTCTTAATCACTATATTACAATATTAGATCTTGAAATCCTTTTTGAAAGAAAAGATTGATTCTGTTCTCACGTATTAGAAGTACGGAAACAAATGTACTTTTACTTTTCTTATCTTTTAAGCATGGTAAATCTGTTACCCTCCTTTTCTTTCTACGTGACGGATACAGAATAAGCTTTCTGATTAAACTGAATCACTCCTATCCCTACAAAATAGTTTATTTGGAACGACCTTACTGTGTTCTCGGCCGCGTAGAGCAGTCCGCTGGGCTTCCTTCTACCCCTTTTCACCGAGCTGCTTCGGCCTTGAAGCGTCGTGGCCTCGGGTTGAGAACGCAGTTGCTCCCCCAGAAAACGCCTTCTTCTTCTCGTTCAAGTTTTATTTTCTTGAATACTCTCATATGAATTTTACTTTATTTTCAATTACGGTTAATGACCAACTGGATATTCAGAGTGAAAATGAATCCAGAGATCACCCCTTTTTATACGAGCACCAACTTCAAGAGAGTATTTAAATATAAGAAAAGCATGTGAGAGAGAAAAAAAACTCTTCTGGTCTTCTAGAAGAGTTTTCCTCAAAAAAGTTGCAAATCTGAAGTCCGCTGCAATGTCACTTCCTGGCGTACCGTTTTCCATACGTCCGCCCAGTTCAGCTGCTACCTTCAGAAAGAACTTTTTCTTTCATCCGACCTCCGGTCTCGCCCTTGGTCTATGGTGGCGGTCTCTCTTGTTCTAAATTCTAATTAGCATTCCAAATATTCATCCGCGTTGGCGCGTTCAAAATATTCCTTTCCTCGCTTTCTTAGGGCGGTATGTGACACGTTTTCGGAATCTAAGAAAACGGACGGTCACATAACCCTTCTTTCGGAAAAAAGATTTTATGGGATTTGATTTCATATGCCGTAAAATCTTTTCACTAAAATTTATGCTCTTCTTTTTCTTGATTCTAGAACGTCGAGCAATCTTGTTCTCTTCCCTCTTGTACTCTTACTCCTTTTCTTCTTCCTCATCTTCCTTCTTTTTCCTCCTTCTTTCTCCCTCTTGTTTTTCTTTTTACATGATTCTTGTCGGTTACTTTATCTGTTTGTTTCATCATTTTGCCACTTATTTCATTCTTTAAATGGTCGCAAACTGTGGAAATTGTACTTTCCGATTGTATTCCCACTTTCATCTAGTGTGCTTTCGCAGCAACGGAAGAAATATTTCAATGTGCATGGCAAAATTATGAATAAATCTGGCGTAATAATTGACGCAACCTAACAAACTTTTAAGTTGTTTCGTGTTTTTTGGCGGCGCAATTTTATCTATCTCTCGCATCTTTTCCATATTCATTTTGACTCCGTTAACTGTCACATCATAACCCAGGAACTTAACTTGTTGTCTCTCTGTCGTCTGTGAACACTACTAGCGCCTAAACAATGAGTAGGAGTTTTTCAAAATTGAAGAAACCCCTGTCCATTCGGCTCCAGTTGAAGCATTGAAATTTTGAAAAACATTCTTTAAAATTTGGGGGTATTTTCTAAAAAACGGTTCCATATTTTTTCTTTAAATGTTTGGTATGGATATTTCTAAATGCATGGTATAAGATGCCATAAACGCCATATTGCTCTATTCTTTTGTTGTTGTTTTTTTCAAAAAATGACAAAAATATAATTTTTTGGCTTGTCTCTCATGCCGATAATATTGACATTAGAGGAGATTTCTTCACGTTGGTGTATTTATGATTACATGGTTTATAATTATAAGTTTTAAAATTTTTAAAAGTAATGGCACTATTTAACATGACGTAAAATTAATTTTGGTGTATTTTTTTCCAAAAATTACGCAAATGTATTTTTTTGAAATATTTCGCACGCCGTTAATATGCACGTTTAATCATTTTGTTCAATTTGTGAGTAAAAGTTCTTTAAATTACTTTAAATGAATTTTTTCGAAAACTCAGTAGATTCCTGTGAAAAAGCTTCAAATTTCGCATTTACAGTAACGCTTAACCTCGTTTCCTTAAAGACGGCTCCAAATTTGTCAAAGAAAATTGTTATTTAGGACAAGGTTTTAGTAATCTTTAATATTTTTAAAATAATATTTCGGTTCTAGTATTTGGAAACCGAAAAGTTGAGGAAATTTCAAAAATGCATACTTTAGGCGGCGCAGATGGCAGCTGGCAAGAAGGAAGGGCAAGGCTATACAGTACCAGTCCACACCAAAGAAATTAGAAAACTTTACGACGAGAAAGTCTGAGCCATTCTGTAGCACCTATAGTTTTGTATATATTTTGTTAGTAAATGCTGATGTGTACAATTGAAATGGCAATTTCTTAAACGAGTGAGCACAGTTTGATATTTTCTCTTGTGAAGGTAAGGATGGTGGTTATCGGCGATACTTTTTCTGATGTAATTGGTTTCGTGATTAGTTCCATTCATTATTCCAAAAATCCTTGTTTTTTTTATGTTCTTTTTTGATATTGTGGGAAACTGGATACTCTTCAACGAGTGAATTAATAGTCATTTGTTGCTTCATCAACTAATATATTACTGGCAATGCCTCGATGCGCTGTGGTCCAGTTAAGAATTATATCCTTGTTGATGTATAACAAGTCATGATATAAGTTAGCTGTTTATTTTCTATAGGTTCCAGGTTTTCAGTTTTACTTAAGCTTACTTGCACACTTTTGGAATCTGTAAGAATTAGAAATTTGTCTTCGGCTTATTCTTGAATACGTTAATATACTTTATACGGCGTCGTAAGTGGAGATTTTTCCGTATAGATATTTAATTGATTATCAGTGCATTTGGTCCCCAGACATTACCCATCTGTCTCACTCAAGCAGATTTCAGACTAGATCATTCATCAGCAAGAATAAAAATGGACCGAAGATTCCCTACAAACAAATTCGAAGCTTCTTCATTCATCCCAACATAAAATTATTCTCACTTTTCTAAAAAAAATAATTAAACGAATATAATTAAAAACCAAATACAGTATGAAAATGGTCATTCTCGTGCAGAAACGTTTTCAAATTTCTGATCTACCTATTACTTTTGAATAAATTTCACTGAAACTATAAGTTGTGTAATTAGTGTTGTTAACAGTTATGTGAAGCGATCAGAAATGAATTTAAAACAATAAATTATACAAGTGATGTATACGACAGTTCTATGTTTAGATGAATATATTCAAATTTAATTATTTCAAAACCCTTATCCCAACATTTCCATTTGTATTCAATATAGATGGAAATGTTGGAATAAGGTCCAGATTGACAATAAAATATTATAAAACCTGTCGCCAATCCCTTTTGCACCCAATAAATTCCTTGTGACGTCCAGGATTTGAATCCTGTGCTCAGAGACGGAAAGCGAGTGTACTGGAAGCCCCACCCAACAATTTACCTTATCTGCATCTATAAAAAATGTAAACACGCGGTCTCCCAAATTACCTATCTGATGATCGCTTCACGTGACACAAGTAATGAGCCCGCGTCTATCATTCACATTTTTTTCAAAACAGAAACAAGTCATGAAAGGACTTTCTCACGACCTCTGTACCCTCGCCAATAGCGACAATCGTGTATCTTATTTTTCGTTCTCTCCCCTTCCATAAGTTTGAATGTTTTTTTGATATTTTCTGGCCATTGGCTTTCTACCTCATTAGAGAGCGTGCCGTTCAGCCATCGATTCCACCATCGAGACATTGATTTTCCGAATTATCGACCCTTGCCCCGACATCTCGCGACCCACGTCAGTGGCGCTGCCACTCGTCAGAATCTCGTTGTCTCCCTCATGAAAGCGAGCTTGCTTGCGCGCCGGGCACCACACATTGTTCCCAAATGGGTCAAAAGCAAGTGTATACAATTATTTAAACATTCCAAAAATAAATTACGAAACCTGTTATTTCAATTTGTGTTGGAGAAAATTACTTGTTTTGCTGACCTCCTACTACCCGGAGGCTAATATTGCCTTGATGTGATACTATGTTTCCACTATGTAATTTGGGAGGATAGCGGCCTGGGTTCAGCATGGAAAAGCCTTCAAGAAAAAGCTGTGAAAATTTCAGGTATCATTTGCAACGCTTGGAGTAATAAACAGAAAGGGTAAATTCCTTAAAAACTCGCAATTTTTAATAAAATTACAAGAAAAGGCTAAGCGCGTAAGGGCTGAAAATAGAATGCAATCTGATTCTTTACGTGTATAAAAAGAACTATAGGCCTACATACTAAGCATGGGAGTTATCATCATGTGGTTAAGGCATCCTAACACCATGTATCCTTTCTAAAAAACTTCCCAAATATATTTAATACGTTCGCATCTCATACGTAATAGAGGTCCGAGCCCCGGCGGTAGAGAAGTTTCACCGCAAGACACGTAATTGGGTCGAATTCAACTCCAGACTGAAGGAGAATTCTAGCGGAGAACTGCTCTGATTGGTAGTTTTCCCTGAAATCTCTTATCAACACCAGGCGAATGCCATTACAGTACCATCAACAAAAGTTAAACGGACCTCGAGCGATCTTTCCTATCTAATCGTTGTTCCCGCCACTTCCCTTACAGATACACTTACACTTACATGCACCACACTAACACATATCTCAGAAAACCAGTGTGGACCTTAGTGTGTCATGTCTGAGTAGATGCGTCGCTGGGGGTGGTATGTGGAAGGTGAAACTCGCAAACCGACAGGTAAGTCGGCACCGAATCTCACATTTCAGCGCGTGAGGAACGGCGTCACCCTCGGAATATAATGAGCACTATACGTACGGGATGAATTACCTCAGTAGTGAACTCGATCGAAACCAACAAACACTCCCAAAGGAGAATAATCTGTTGTGCCCGCACTCGTCGTTTTCGGGCTCACTGCGCTCAGCGCACTGTGTGCAGGCGCTGCGGCTCCTCGCTGATGGTGTTCCTCGCCGGCGGATGAATGTGTCTTCCTATTACAAAGAGATGAGTTTGCGCCGCGCCGCCCCGCGCTCGCGATTTGCAGCTGGCCCTCGCCGGAGTATTGACCGTGGCGGGAGGACGGGAGGACGCGGCCGCTTCGGAGTCGAAGGGGTCCTCGCTCAGCTCTCTGCAAAACCAGATGCGCCACGGCGCGTAATTGATGTGGTGAAAAAGCGACCGAAAGAGACAGAGAGGGAGAGAGAGGAGAGAGAGAGAGAGAGAGAGAGAGAGAGAGAGAGAGAGAGAGAGAGAAGTAGGCGGGTAAACGGATACGTGCGTTGAAGGCTAACCAGAAGTAGACGGAAATATTGAGGCGAATGAGATAGACGGAGAGAAATACGAAGGAAAAAGAAGGAATACACAGGTGAAAGAAGATGATGAACAGAAATTAGAAAACTGATGATAAATAAGGAATGCACAAAATATCCATATTTATTTTGTAAAATGTATTATATTGTCACATTTATTGTCTCGTACTTGTAGTATGTTACAGAAAATAATCGAAATTGTGTGATTAGACTGTTGTTAAAAATTATGAGTGGAGTTAAATATGATATTTCTAGGTAGAATTATTTTCAATAAATCCTTGTACTAATTTTTAAATGTTACGATAGTTAAAATAATATAAAAAGTGACAGAAATGTAGGTTTTCTTTGCCAAAATTTCTTAGGGGTTGAATAGCCCCGATCGGTATTTTTAGACGAGTGCAGTCCAATACATTTCGAAGTACAGAAATTTAAATACCAAATAGAATTTCTGCTGAAGAATTCTATACAAAATATACCATGCTGACCATTAAACACGAAAATAATATTTATTTTTATAATGATATTAGTGCATTAGTTATAATGTGTGGTGTATAATTCGCAAATATTTCGTATACTTGTAACAAGTATTCAACTTTTGCTTTCTGGTCAATGATCTCAATCTCGATCCGTTTTTGTTCAGTTGCCCTTTGTTCATTAAGCAGATACTGAGATGACCCTTTGTAGCTTCATTACATGCACGTGCTTTCTTAAGCTCTGTTAGGGGGATTTAGTTTTTTCGTCAACAGTGCCATAAATAACACTAGGGAACACGATGTTTACCTCCAGGAAGGTAGAGTGCGCAACATACTCAATTTTATACGTAGATTACGAATATCACTACAAAAACGCCATATCACGTCACAGTTTTAATATACCGTATCTTTATACGTACATACCGTATTTTGCTATTGACGCAAATACATGTAAATTGCACCTGTGCGATATGAAGAATCAATATGCGTAATATCATTTTAAAATAAAATATTAGTTCAGTTCATATATGTCATTTTTTTAAAAAGCCAAGAAATTAGACTTTCGTGTCTTTTTGCCTTCTATATTCGACGATTGCAGTCTTTATTCTTACGTCTGGTAATCGCGCTCAATTATGAGTAGGTCTCAGTGGTCTCAGTGCGTCTTAGTGCGTCTTAGTGGATGTTTTGATAACAAGTCACGTGCATCCTAATATTTCCTTCTGCGCATCTTCACCGAAAGGACTTATTTTATCCCCTTACCTTATCGCAAGTATACAAGTATTCAACTGTTGGGGTGGCAGATTCCCAGTTAGTCTGTGTCATGCGGAACTGAATCCGCAGTACGCGTGAAGTTCATGTCTGGTTTGTATGTGCCTCAAATACATTAATACATTACAATTCTGTGGTTTTATAAAGTGAAATTCTCCACACGATCTGTAGAACTGAATCGGTTTGATAACATGCAAATCGACAGTGTGCGAATTAACCCGATCACTTCTGTTACGTTTGTGGAAGATTTACACCCAATCTTCAAAAGAAAAAATATATTACAAAATGAAATTACAAAACTTGCGTTTTCTTTATATGGCTGTCGTGTTTGTGATCAGGGTAAACCATGGGCTGCTCACTAGTGTTGTGTCACCTGTACAACAAACCTTAGGTTGTGGTTGATGGAAAACTCAAATCATTGTCATTGGCTCTACCAAAGTTGTGGAGAATATCAACAAACCATTTTAATGTCTGCATATTATTGCATACTATTTGAATGTGCGTATTCCATTTTTAACTTGTTTTTACCTCATATTAACCATGGTCATAAAATTTCCTAGTAATATAACCGGAGTGACAATGCGGAAATTTCTATAGGTTTTTGTTTATTTCAAATACGAAATATGTTCATATGTTTTGAATCATGCTTTATAGAAACTTTTGATGTTTTTCGAAATCTATGATCGTATCCTTTGAAATCAACCACTCTCTTCCTGGAGGTATGAACATTTTTTGTTCCCTGATCTAATCGTTCCCAATGTTCTCTCAGATGTGAATTGATTTCTGGATATAAGGCACGATAAGGAATAAGAACCGATGATTTTTAGCTGATTTGCAGATGCAAATAATTTCTGTTTCACGAGAGAGATTATTTCTTACTACCAAATTTTCCCTTAATTCCCGATTGTAACAATTATTTAGAATTGAACTTAGCATACGAAAACATCGGAGGAGGGGTTTCTGAAACTTAATAAAACGTTCCCAGGTGGAACTTCTCCCTTATGCGTTATATTCTGTTTTTTATATTAAATACAAATAAAACAGTATTTTTGTCTTTCCCTCTCCTAAAAACAGCTGCCAAGAACACTCGCTTTTCCTGTAAGTATATACGCTTTTTGTGATTCAGTCATATTCGGATATTTTTTTTATCTCAAGTAGTGGAAATCAAATTGAATCGGAAAATAGAAGAGCGGGGAAACAATGTTTTGGGGAGGAAAAAACAACTTTTTGTAGAGTGAAACAGATTCCAAAATGTGCAATGTCGAAAAATGTTACAAATAAATTAATGTGTGAAATAAAAATTGCGAAATTGTTCTCAAAATGATTATTACAAAACAGCTCTCCTAAAAAGGGAATTCGATGTTTCCTAGCCGATCTTGTTCGCTTTGAGTATCCATAGTTGTTTTTCGAGGATATTTTGTCATATTTTGAGGATGTACGCGGTGGCTCCGTGGTGGCTCGTGGCTCAAGGTAGATAAAACAATATTGCAGCACACTGACGGTTTGTCGGGGTAGGGGATCCATGCCCCCCCCCCTCATAGTTTTTTTTTGTTGCAATTTTAGTCAATTTGTGCGAAAGAATTGTCAAATAAATTCCATCACAGTGGTATTCCTATAAATTTCGACGGGACGTCATTACTGACGTCTGAATTATTTTCTGAATCACGCCTGTTACAGAATTATTATTATTATTATTATTATTATTATTATTATTATTATTATTATTATTATTATTATTATTATTATTATTATTATTATTATATTGCGTTTTCTCTTCTGTGCGAAGTATAGCCAATTTTAGCCTTGAAGTATGTGGACAATTGTCCAAAATTTGTCGTGCCTCGATACCGTTGTGAAAACCATCTACGAAGTTCATTCACAACGTCAGCCATATTATTGACTTGAAAACGGATTTTACTTTAGACATTTAAGTAACGTCGAAGAATAATCCGCTGCTTTCTAATTTAAAAATGGAAAAAAGTACGTTGTAAAAATAACAATTTTCTCCGCTTTTAACTCGATGGTCAAACCCTGCTGGTAATGTGACTGGAAATCGAAGACTTTCGTGCGGGCTGACAGTATCATAATTTGCCTATCTAAACCGAATGTGTCAAGTATGGACTGAGCGTACTACAATTCTATGCTCATTACGGAGCAGTTTTTCAGAATGAGACAATTTCGGAACGAGTTTACCCAGAGAGTCGCGAATCGATGCGGGTAAGAGAAAAAGCGACGGATCAATTGGGCTTGATGAAACGCATGAACTGGAAGTTACCTGGTACTACAGTAATTTCCTATTTCAAAATAAAATATATACACTACTAAAAGCGTCAAAGTAATTGAAATTTTAACATTTGTAAAATGTATTAAACTAATACATACATTGGCTTGGTGCCAGAAGGGCCAATGTTCAGTTTTTAGTGATTTTCGATTTGTATAGCTGATATGTGTTTTAAAGTCCTCTTCTTTCAGTACAAGAAAGGCCAAAGACAAAAGTCGATCTTATCACCTGATTTTACAATCGATTTTTACATTGCCCAACGATTATTTTGTCATTTTGTTGGTGTAAGGAGGGCCAATAATGCTTTAGCCCCCTTGGATAGCAGTCACTGTTGTCATACGTCCTTGGGTAACAATCTATGACTGAAGTAGGGACGTAGCGTCCATGGATGTGGATGATGTGTTCCCTACCTTTACTATATTAGCAATTTTTTTATTTTAAATTGTAAATTGTCCATTTGTTATTTTCTTTTTGTTTTGTTCCACTTCAAATTTCAATGAATCTATGAACTCTGCATATTAACAGGGGACTGTTCATGCTGGTGGAGGCTCTGTGATGGTATAGGGCGTGTGCAGTAGGAGTGATATGGGGCTCCTGAGACGTATAGGTACGACTCTGACAGGTGGCAGGTACGTAAGCATCCTGTCTGATCAACTGCACCCATTCAGGTTCATTGTGCATCCCGACGAACTTGGATAATTCCAGCAGGTCACTGCGACAGCCCACACATCCATAATTGCTACAGAGTGGCTCGAGGAACACTCATCTGAATTTAAACCCTTCCACTGGCCATCAAAATCTCTAGACATGAACATTATTGAGCATATCTGGGATGCCTTGCAGCGTGCTTTTTAGAAGAGATCTCCACTTCCTCGTACTCTTACGAGCTTATGAACAGCCGTGCAAGATTCGTGGTGTCACTTACCTCCAGCACTACTTCAGATATTATTCGAGTCCATGTCACGTCGTGTTGCGGTACTTCTGTGTGCTCACGGGGGCCCTACACGATATTAGGCGGGTGTACCAGTTTCTTGGTTCTTCAGTGTATATAAACGATTCACTCAGTCATATTTAATTATTCGCCTTGAAAATCGTATTTAATTCATGCAATACAAAGACAACGCAATGTTAGACTACCTATCGTGTACTTCAGACTCGTTGCTAATTTGCAAATGTTCTTTCTTCTTTCTCGTGTTCTTCCACTCAGGTTTCCGATATCCGCTTATGAGTTCACATCTTTGTGTGTCAATCTTCACAACGGTCACTGTTGTAGTAAGTACGATACAATATATTTTTTTAGTTTCCCTTGTTCCTTTTGTTAAGTCACACCGGAGCCGTGGTATAGTCATTCCGGAACGCCGCAGTACTTTACCCGAGTATAAACTACGCCCGCAACCAGAAACCGGTGAATAAGCCTGTGTGCGTGCCGCAGATGTGTCGACAAGGTACTCCCCAGAAACAGTAGTTCACAAAGCAGTTCCATGGTCACAGAGGAATCGCCTCGATCATTGCAATCTGCTACTTCAGTGCCTCTGCTGCAGAGAAAGCGTCGCTGCCATTTTTTTTAAATCCCCCCCCCCAAAAAAAACATGGAAATCCTTGTTACCGACCACGCGTTAGAGGATTTTTTTCTAAATTTAGCCATTGGATTTATCCTCTTTTGGGGAGGGTCGCATCAACATCTAGGTCATTAGCGACCACTATTGGAAATAACGGTATTGTAACTGCAAAGATGAAATGATATGGTGGTGATACGGGGTGAAAGAACCAACACAAATTCAACCATGTCCGAGGCGGGACTCAAACCCACGATCCTTCGGTCGGAGATCGCTACGACACTACTGCCTTAGCGATGTCGACCACCAGATCAGCGATTTTTTTACCGTTACCAAGGTCCAATAATAAGCTTTTCTGCCGAAAATTTGCCGGTTTCTTTTGCACAGCATTACATAACTTCTTTTTTTTTGTTATTTAAAGTCGCATCAACAGCGAGGTCATTAGTGACTACTATTGGCATTAACGTTATGACAACTATGAGGGTGACACGAAATAGTGATGATAAGGGGTGAAAGGACGATCACAAATTCACCCGAGGCGGGACGGCAACGATAATGCCCGAGGCGAGACTCGAACTCGCGACCCTTCGGTCCGAGATAATTACGACATTACTGCCTTAGCGATCTCGGCCACCGGGCCGACATTACATAACTTTGTCTCTATTCCGTAGCGAGAAAGTAAAAAGCAACGTCGCAAAGATTTCGCTCCTCGCTAGCGCTCGTTATGCCAATATGCATAGAAATCTTACCTTCGGCCCTGTACTATTTGCACCCTCGCGAACAAGTAATTAGCCAGCGTCTAGTGCAGACTTGTCAAGGTCTCGCAAGGTAACAAGCTTACTAGAATTCGTGGACCGTGCATCCATTCCTTTCTTAGAATGTCTTTGCTTTCGCAAAATAAATAGTTTCGTCCATGTATAAAATAAGAACATTGCCAGATTGATAATTTAATAGTTGCAGAACATATTCGCGACTTCTTTTTTTAAAGTTTTCTCTTTGAATATCCTAAAGTGTCAACAATAAACCATCTAAATGTTTCCCTGAACGCTCTGTGGAATATTAATTTCATTGTTTTCTTGGAATTTACGTGCAAGTTCCTTTAGTATAAGCCGTAGATTCTTCTCAATATAATAATTATTGACGCAACGCGTCTCTTCGCCCCGTGTCGAGCATTGAGCGCGGAGTAGTCCTGCATTAATATCTCTCATAAGCAGAGAGTGTGTGTGTGTGTATATATATATATATATATATATATATATATATATATATATATGTGAATGTAAGTCCCGTCTCGTCTCGTCTATCAGTTGTCAAGAGGGCCGCCAGGTAGAATCTCCGCGTACGCGCCTCCTGCTACGCGCTCCTGCGTCACTACACAGCGGCCAGGATTGGGAAGGAATAAGGATAGGGGTGGGGTTTAGGACACTTCACACGGCTTGGACAAGTCCTTGTGAAGCAGCCCAACTCGCTTTGCTGAAAAACATTTCACATGAGATTCGACGAGAATCAAACCCGGACCTCAGTGGTGAAAGGCTAGCGACCTCACTATGAGCCACGAGCGAGCACAAATGAGTGAGTGAGTGAGTGAGTTATGCACTGTATAGTGTCCAGACTTTCACACAAAAATACAGCACTGCATTCACTGTTTGATGATGAACGAAAATACATAAAATGCTTGAGCAAGAGATAAATCATAACGCAGGAAACAATTTTCTTCCGAGGAATAATGTACACATTCTTTATCAGCCCTGTGCCGTGCTCGGACGCAACAAGGATACAACAACTATTGTATTCGGTGGAGTGATTCGCTCTAATTGCTGCAATGTCTCATCTTTACGGGGCTTCCGTGGCGCGCTCTTATCGCTGAGGACACTCAGTGCTTTTCGTTGCGAAGAATTAAACATTTGTCGAGCATTAAAGTAGGTTGCGCCACGGTGTTCTATAGCAAAAATTGACGCGAATGAGTTATCTCAATACTGCAAAATGTTCCACATCTTTCGAGAATTTCGGGGCAATATCAGTGATGCATCTTGGAAGTACACCGAGAGATACTCGAATGGGCGACATCCTTACAAACCATGTGTTTTTCGTCGCTCGAATGCGTGCAGTGGGGAGTGTATTACTACGCCAGTGTCCACTTCAGCGCCATATTATGCTGGCCGTACAGGTACATGTACTGCATACGCCCACCGACCGGCACACTCGGGATTGTCGCGCGTGCACATGAGGCCGTTGCGAATTTGAACACCGGAGTATTCGGGCGGTTGCAAACGAATGTCCTTGTATTTTACTAATGAAATATTTTGAAAAATATTACGAAATTTATTTTATGTGATTGTTATGTGTATGGATAAATCATTGCCAATGCTATTCAGCCCTTTTGTGATCCACGGACAAGATGCCGTCTGCTTTTGCGACCTTGCTGAAGGCAGTGGTTTATCAAAGGGCCACGAGTGCTTTGGAAATTTTCGATAAATCCCGACTCGTGAAGGGAAGAGGGGATTTATCTGAGAATTACCAAAGCACGAGTGGTATTTAATAAGACAATTTCAGGACTGAAATTATGACCAACACAGTTCCAAAATGTGCCAAATATTGAAAATAACTGATAATATGTTAATATCAAAACCGTTGTGTTATAGTACATACGCGGTTTATTGCACATCAACATATCGATCGATAGATACCGTCTCATAAGACAGATGAGTTGTAGCTTATTATTCGGATAGATACATCGGATAAGTAAAGCAATTCATTTATTTAGATACATAGCTCTGATAGACACATTTTATGTGTATAGTTAAACACTATCGGTTTTCATTTCACTAGAACAAGTGCTGTGAAATGTTTTAAGTTTACAAGCGCAGTAAGACATATTGTGTGGCAAAAGTCTGCCCCTTACAAAATGCATTTACGCGAGTTTGCATAAAAGCGTAAGACATGAGAAATGGGAAAATTTGTGTAACCTCTAATCTAGCGTGTCGAATTCTAAAATATTTTAAGTTGTTGTTTGTGAACATCACAACTCGTGGTTTGAGTATAGTGCGAGACAATCTTGTCACATGTATTTTTATGGAAAAACAAGCGTGCTTCGCTTTGTATTTATTTTGCCAAATACATATTATTCTTAAATTTTTTTATTGATTGTTCCCTTACACTATAGTTGGTCTAATTAGGTTAGTGATTCAGATAAATAATTCAAAGTCTTATTGAGTGCAATCCCTTCACCGCATATGCTGATATGGTCCCTTGCATTTTCTTTTGAACTCTGAGGGTAGCATTTTCTCCACCCCATCGCCGTACGTTCCCCCCGTTTAGTATTCAAAGTATTTTAGTATTGAATGTAGTATCCTACATAAAATATTTGTTAGTTTCATTTAAGTGCGATATTAAGACTCAACTCCTTGTCCAGTCATTCATACACACACACACTTGTCTCCTAAGATGTTATCTTTCTTATTAGGTGTTGGCAACGTATAGTATGCTTGAAATATTCATTTTGTGGTTTGAAATATTCAACAACAATTATTCATCTACTAGAGCGTTTGAATCCAAATGTTCGTAAGCGTTTGATTTAGTTTGGAGATAGAAACTAATTTATGTATTCCTGTGTTAGTTGTTGCAGACCTTCCCAAACTCTTGACGGCACAAATTTTGGTGACTATTTTTAACCTTTCTGTTTTCTCCCCACTTTTCTTAACAAAAAACCGTTCACCTTATGTGTAGAGCGCTTTTACCGTCCATAACTTTGTGGGAATTCATGTTCGAATATGAAGGATGGCTGGGTTTGTGGGAAATGAAAATTCCCCCATGTAATCGGGTACACTGGCTCGTATCGATTTCGGAAAGTACTGATTTCGCATCTAGTCTACTGCTGACTTATTTAGCTGGCTCTGAATAAATCACTCTCAGCTGATTCTGTGCGATTAGTTCCGCCGAATCGTGACTGAATTAGCGGGTTGAGCTGCATTCTATTATTTTGCATCTATTTATTATATACTTGGTTACTCAAACGTGTCATTATAGGGTCCACTGCTGCCGGAACTGTTGAAACTACATTTTGAGAAAAAAACAAACTTGTTGGTTCATATAAAATTTGTTTCTTCCTAAAGTCTGGTCTACAATATGTTCCGATGCCGTAAAATTTACTATTGCGCCCTGGTTGCACTCTTATATTTGTTTCTATTGTTGAGTGGTTTTCACCATAGTGTTAGTTCACGTAAGAATTCATTGGGAAATGTCTAAGTATTTGAAGCTGTTGTTTCGGAAAGGAAAACCCCTGTAGTGGAATATACAAGTATATGAACCATTTGACACTTCACGCCATGTTAATCTTTTATTCCTTGGCACTCCAGACACTTCACAACGCCATAACAGTCTACATAAAATATTGAATCCACATTTCAACTTCTCTTTTAAAAATACATTCTAAATAATTTTAATCACTTAGCATGATCAGCAATCCCTGTTGTTGGCATATCATAATTGCACGCAACCATTTTGCATTTCTTAATAGCAGTGATAAACTATATAATCTATGTTTTATTCCGTCTTTGCCCGTCTTTGCGCGTCTTTGAACGATTTTAAGATGAAAACTAACGTCCTTAATGCTATATTTTAATATACTGGAATTGTTTTAGCTTAATCCCTTTTCTATATATTCGAAATAGTTATTTATTTAGCAAAGGATTTATGTAAAGTTTTATTCACGAAGGAAAAAGGTCAGGCCCAAAACGTGACAAAGCGAAAGACAACACTCTCCATAGTAAATAAAACATTATGAAATTCCGTATAAAAACTATATTTTGTATTTTATTTTTAAACAATGTTTAATATTTTATGCATTAAGTTTAGAAACGAGTACACATTTAGGCAACGACTCTCTGTCAAATAAAGAGGATTATCGATTTGCTTAAAATAATATGCGAGAGATCGATTGGTACTATTGTCTGGAGAAGTTAGAAGATTTAGAGCACCACACATGCCATGGTTCACCTCGATTTTGAGGAAAGTAGCTGATTATTCAAGTATTTTAAAAGGAAAATTTGGAGGACAAAAATTGTTTACTGAGAAATCGGAACACTTCTTTGAAGTTTGATTGTAAGATAAAAAGTAGGAAAAATAAGAAATTGAGAAGTGTTGTGGAGAAGATTTTACGTGCATAAAATATAGTTGATATTAGACCATTTTTGCAATTAGTATTGATTGTAGCAACAGTACGATTGGACGGAAATGCTAAATACTTGTTTATTGATCTGAAGATTGTTGACGATTCGTAAATACTGTTGCTATGACAGAATCCTATAAAATTAATCCTATAAATAGGTGAAAGATGAATAAAAGTTAAAAAATAAATTAATTAGAAAAGCAAGAGATTAGCAAAATTTGAAGAAATAAACATTTTCACTCCCACTTATGGAGAACTTATTTTCAATGGCAAACTAATTGTAGATTTGATTGTTTTGCATTGCTAACAAAATAGTAACGCCCCTGGGACCTACTCCTACCACCAAAAGGAGAGCTCAACAAAATGTGCGCATAGTGACCACCATGCACCATTTGCTGATATTATGTAACGAGTTATCGATATTACTCATTTACTGTACATGTTCGTGCTTTAATAGCAAATGTACACAGAAGGAATACGTGCATTGTGTTTTATTTATCTGCCGCCGTTTTGTGTATTTCAATTCCACGTTTCAATATGTATTACTGTGCTAGTGGATTCTAGACAATAAGGATTTTCTCTGACCAGATGCAATACAGGTCTGGTGGCAATTCAAAACATTTCGTTAAGATTATAAAAAATTGTAAAAAGGTACATAAAACTAAGGTTTTTCATAACTCAGACAAAACTATTTATTTTGCACTGGCGTAAGTTTTAATTATATCAAAACTACTAGTAATAACAAATGTTTAATGTATTTAAAAAGACAGGAACAGCTGGTGCTGCAAACGAGAGAGAAGTTTAAATACATTTCCCTCGTTTTTGATTTCACAAACAAATATCTCATTCAGACGTTACAGGTCTCTGTGTTTCGTTAATCTTTTCGTTAACCTTTTTTAATGAAGGAAAGTATATCTCTCCCCTGATGTTATGAGACATAAATCGAATTAAACGCGGTACAGGCATTCAAGAAGTTAAGCGAGAAAAATCAAATTAAAACTAACCACTTGTAGTATTTTACTGTTTAAAAGCCTTCTATACAATTTTAATTTCATTTCTCTTCTTGTTTCTTCATGTTCTATTCATAAGATATTATATAATCAATAGTTAAGCGTGTTTTTCTTTTTATCTTTTTTAAAACTGTTTTGTTGGTTAGAAAATGGTCCAGATTAAAAGTAATTCGTGTCACGGGGCAGGGTAAAGAAGAGGAGGCGAGGCGTGAGGTCGGGGCCTCAGCCGCACACCTCTGCCTCCCCGCCGCCGCGCCATCCCGACCCTCCTCTCTGCGCCCCGCGTGCTCCCCGTCCCCAGGTGACGGCGCCCGCTCCGCTCCGCCCCGGCCCACCCTCCACGCCGCACCCGCACCACTCCACGCCGCGCAGCTTCGGCCGCGCGCGTACGCCAGCGTGGTAGTTCCCTGCGCTGCCACCGCGGGCCCGTCGCCGCTAGCGTCGACCGCCCGGCTCAGTCCGTGCCCGCGCCCCGCTGCCGCCCGCCATCGCCGTCGCCGCCGCAGCCGTCGCCGTCGCCGCCGCCGTCAGCGCCTCCACCGCCGGCACCACCGACGTCACCCTCCGGCCGACGACGTCGACCCGCTTCCCGACCCGCGTGCGAGCGCGCGGGCACCGCTGACGTCGCCGGACCATGTAGGACAACACTTTGTGTCTTCGCGCCCGTGCTCACGTCACCCAGCGGTCCACGCGCCCCCGAAGCCGCGTCGCGCTGCGCCGCATCGCGCAGCAGCACCTGTCGTCGCGCAGCCGCCACGTCCGCCCGCCCGCCCGCCGGCCTCCGTCGCAGAAACACACGCCCCGCAGGTAGGGACACGCGCGCGGTCGCTCGACCTGTCCCGCGCTGCGCGGCCGCCGACGTCCTGCGGCTGAATCTGCCCCCGCTGCCGCCGCCGCCGCCGCCGCCGCTGCCGCTGATGCGCACGCGGCCGCGGCGACGCCGCAGCCGCACGCCGTCGTGCTGCGCGCGCACGTTTCACTTTTCTATTTACCACAACGCCACATGTTCTGTCACGCCTTCGCTCATTTTGTCGCTTGTATTCAGCGGCGTGCCGAGTTGGTCCGTGGGGTGGACGGACGTCTGTCGTCGTAATGTCCGCGAGTGGAGAACATCGGGGATTTGTGGGGATGCTTAGTCGTAGGCTCCGTTGAAGAAATGAGGGGAGGGAAAGGAGGGGAAACGCTGTTTCTGGCGTAGGGTGCGTGACAGGGCAGAACCGGGACGCCGCTCGTCCTTGAAAAGACAGGAGAGCCAGGGTCGCGCGGCGTGTTCTGCGCTCGTCATTTCACTGTTGTTAGGCAGCCCCCAGCCTGTCATGTCTCGAGTGACCTTGTACACCTTCCAACACGAAAGCGATCTTCTGGGGACTTCTGCTGACGAAGTTCCAGTTTTATTCTTTCTGTCGTGTTGTTTGGATTTTGTCGCATGTGACAGTTCGTCTATGACATGCTGTGTCACCAGCTAAACCATACTGTCTCTGTCGTTTCGCAACTTCATTTTCCGCTCGTTAAATAGCGCACCCTCCCCAAAAAAAAGAAGTTGCACGCAAGAAAAACCAAAGTCAATTGCAGCTTTGCTCGATGAAATCGAATGGAGCGGAACTTTGCAGCCGTTGCCAGCCAACCTGTCTGCCCCCGTCCCGTCCCGCCTTCCACACAATTAGGATTCCCGCAGCCCTGACGGCCTAATGGGTCGCGTCGTTACGGGAAGGGGGAGAATCTCGCAGGTGGGAATTCCACAGACCCCCCCTTCACCCCAGCAGCTCCTGTTCGCGACCTCCTCTTACCTCGCGGTGCTCGTCGCCACCGCCACCTCCACCTCCGCCTCCTCTTCCTCCGCCGCCGTGCTGAGATCTTAATTCATTCGGACGTGCTCGCGTTTTCCGCCGACGAGGAAATAAAGGCTTTTTTCGGAACAGAATAATCTTATTATAAATCCTATTAGCAAGTTCGGCGACGGGGCTCTGTGGGAGGATCTGCGGCGGAGAGTAGAACTTCGTTTACAGGCCGCGTGGGGTGGGGCTGGAGGCGGCTGCGAAGAGCGAAAAAGAGAGCCGGAGGACCAGCAGAAGGGGACGGAGGAAGCGAGGGAGGAGTACCCGAACTAGGGCGGACAGAGATCGGTGTCGCTCGTTCGTTATCTGGTGGCAGTTCGCGACTCGCGAACCAGAGGCGTGCGACAAATGAAGCATGCTTGTGAAAAACCAACCGTTCAAACAATCGAAAAGTACATGGTATTACGTTAGTAATGTTGTTTTCTATGCGACTACCCTGTTCTAAGGAAGTAGTTGGAAAATATTGCAAGTTGGACTGGGGTTGAGAGTAGCGGGACAGTCGTAACACTAGAGTTCTGCTGCTCACTTGTTCTATTATACAATTTAAATACGTAGATTCGTCGTGGTTGCTCTCACTGTCTCATGCCTCTTATAGGATTGGTGAGATTTTTATACGTTTTGTCGAATGAGATGTTGACAAATCCTTCATTTAGTGAATTCATTCCGTGATTCGTTACAACCCAAATATTCAGATTTTTTTAAAGGTCCTATTTTACGAAATAGTCAGTCTCTTAGAAATCTAGCTCCTTATTTAGTAAAAATGGGAATTGTAGTAGAGATAATCTGCACCTGTGGATGAAAGGCAAACATGATACGGAAGAAAGGGTCGCGCGCAAGTCATGACCTGTTCTTTAAAAAATTGGTTCGGCATGTGCCTGAGATTTTTACGTCGATACCATGGTAAAAATTAAAGTTTGCACACAAATTGCCTTCAGAAATTGCGTTAACGCCATGCGGTCGGAGAACTATTCAGTTGGACTGATGTTTATTGTGCGATGCTGTGCATTGCCAGAGTTGACATTTGCATATGTGACCGTCCCTACGTGTGAAATCAGGCATCCGTCGTGAGACATTCAGACAACGATGTCGCAAGATTTGCGCTGAGATCCTTTGTTACTGTGGACTCTATTTATCACCGCTGCCCCAAGAAATGTGGCCGAAAAAACAAGAAATGTGCAATATCGAAACCATGTGTTACAAGATGCGGCAGTCTGAACTCGATTCTTTCTGCTCTGTCCCGTTCACTATTTCATCCCTACATGTCCAGGATTATTACTCACGAAATAAGCAAATTAATTTTGTTTTTCAACAAACGGTACACGCGAGGTGTAGTTGAAAACATAGGCACCTCTGTAATGCATAATCTCATAAACATTATTTTAAAATATAAGTATTCTTTATCAACCAATATTTGACGTTTGCTGTAAATGTAATTTAATGCGAGAGTAGCTATAATATTAGACTTTAATATTTAACTTATAATTTTTCAATTGTAATATACGGGTAAAATAATATTACCATTTTACAACATTTAAAGCATAGGGAATATGAATCGCGGCACTTCCTGTTTTATCCACCATATTACCGAGGCACACCGGTTGAAAACTCGTAATCTAACACTAAGAAATCATTCTTCATAATTAGTATGTAGACTGAGGTTTTTACAACCCAAATGCGCATACGACCCAAACCCGTGGTTAATGTCCAACATCCATCGCGATGCCGGAACTTGAACCTGATACATGAGGGTGCGCAGACAGTTAATTGTGGAATACCCCATCAAACATTCCAACCCAGCTTGTCCAAACTCATCTATTCTCTAAAAAAATGAAATTTGTAATGCTAACGAATACAAAAAGGAACGTTGGCGTTTGTTCCAGCACTCTTTTGCTTTCCAGTTAGCGCGGCTTTGCAGAAATTAGAGATTATGGCATTCCGTTCCATTCAATTAATTTTTATTGCTTAAACCTCGTTCAAATAATGTTTAATCTGGACTCTAATAAAAGTTATTGGAAATAGAATATCATTTTATTGCAATGAAATTTAAATATTATTGAACGCCTTTAAAACAATAAATGTCGGGACCGGGCAATACAAATTTATTTTACTAACTCGGAACGCCATGGAAGATGTTATGAAATTTAGCGCGACTTCTGCGTGCCGGCGTGTGGCGCGGGCACCCGAAACGAAAGCGAAGATCCATTTTTTTCCGCCGCCGCCTAACGCACGTCTCGAAGTGGAGCGCTTTGACGCTGGGATGAAAGGGCCGTGTGGGAAAGAGGGAAGAGGATTTTGCGTAGCTGTTTCCTTTGCGCAACCAGCGGTTGCAAAGCGCAGTGCTGCGTCGCTCGACCTGCCGGGTGTTGAAAACGCTGCTGCCGCCGCCGCCGCCACAGCTCACCCACGTCCACCGTTTGACTTTTCTGCTGTAAGACAAATGTTTTCTCGACTAAATGCACAGCTAGGGCTACGCGCGGTTTCCAAAGGCAGCGTTGTTGGTCTGCGTAAAAGGGCAATTTGTTATTTTTCGCAGTTCGTATTCGATTTGAATAGTTTTGATTATTGGTTTCTTAATTACGCTTTTGTTGAAACGAAGGCTGAGGGTTTGGAGTTGTAACAGTTCTGGAAGTGAGTAATGGTGTGTTTTAGAGAAGGAAGAGAACTCAAACGTATGACTAGTCCCTTTCAGTTTTAAGGTTATGAATGATATAAATAAAGAAATACGAATGTTGTGTACTATGTGCTTGCTCTAATTTACGCTACTTTTTTTAAAACGTGACTTACATTGTTTTTTTATTAATTGATTTACTCGGAAGGATGAATGGACTTCTAATTGGAGAGTTCTTTTAAAGTAATAGTTTCACTTGCAGTGAATTTACAAATAAAGCCCAAGGAGAATATTTTGACTACTCTTAAATCTCATTCACGAACCTTATACATGCTTTGTAACGACACGATATACTAATTAAGGATATTCATTAGACATTCATGTTATGCGATTTGCATTGCTACTTATTCTGAAGGCAGTCGAGTATCAGACAAATATTGCGAGGTACTGTAATTGTGACGTATACATTTCTACTCTAGAATGGCTTTCTAGCCCATTTAAAGTTATAATTATAATATGATAGGGATTTATTCGTTTCAAGAGAATCTTCCAGAGATTACGTAGTGAATATGCGCGAAGGTAAGTTGGCCACAGTTATCACAGTATTCGCGACCAACTCATTTAAAATTATTACTTTTTTAATTAATTAAGGGTTCAGTTCAACAAGTGTCCCTCCATGACGTCTGATTTTGTAAATAACACGACACGAAAGCAATAACGTAAGATATAACATACAATGAGTCTTATACATAGATTTGCACTATAGACTGGTGACGCTATTCTATATATACTATACTATATACTGCTATACTATACTATATATACTGCTATATATACTGCTACTATATACTACTATATATACTGATGACACTATAGAATGACGATGTAGTTGACACGATTTGAAAACAAAAATTGAAAATCAAAGTGCTAGACATGAATGAAAGATAACTAGACTTGTTGATAAAAAAATAGAGTACCGTCAGAAACAAAATCCTGCGTTAATACCATACATTTGGCTAAAAATGAATTGAAAAACTTACATCGAACCAGAGCTTATTTTCTCCATTTGCTAATATTGTAGCCAGTGAAATCAGAATAGCGTTTTAGTGCGTTGTAATTGCCTTCATTGAAATTGAAAATAGTAGATAATGCACAATGGCATGCCTCATGAAGCGATGCCTCACTGATGTCTCATCATAGATCAGAAGTGATCATAAACCTTAAATGACAAAGAGTTTCGCACTCCATAAAGTTAAATAAAACGAATGTGTAGTATTAAAAAAGTAAAATATAACAGTATGGCATATTCTTTCCCGAAGAGATTACGTATTATGTTGAATGTTAAAATAAAAACATGTACAGTTATCACAGGTTTTACCCACATATCGTGATGCAGGCATTATTTAGAGGACGATATCGTAACTTGAGGGTATCTGAATATAAGTTGATAAAATACATTGCGAAAACGTGTATTTCGTGCCGATTTGAGGAACTCGAATATTTCGAGCCGAATATATTTTTCCACGTTCACTTTCGGCGTGAAGGACACAATACTTCCATGTTGCCGTGATGTATACATTTGAAATATTGATTTGTGATATTCTCTGAAAATATGGTGAATATGTGCATGTTTTGGATCGGAGTTCCTGGTAACATTTCTTCAAGGAGTACCAACAGAATAAAAGAACGCATTTTAGTCACGATAGAATCTGAAGGTGGAAGTACGTCATTGTGTTACATGATGACAGGAATATCCAAAAATAGTGTGATAGATAATAAAATTGCATTGGGAATTCTGAAATATCAAGCCATTGTGTTCCGTGTTAAACTTCTTCTTCATCCTCTAATTTTTGTGGGCGACATTTGACCAGTGATTTTTGGCAAGACCATTAATCAATAGAAACACAAGAAGAGTGTAGAGCAACTCTTGTGTTGTTAAAAGTAAGATTGGTTGGTGTTTAATGCGTTCATGTTTAAATCGTGATAAATTTTCTAGCCACAGTGTTCAATAAAATCAAAACCACTTTGTTATGATAGTTTTCAGGCTCAATTATCCTTTTATTAAAAATGTTCTTAACCCATTAAAATAGTACGGCTCTAAAAACGCTGAATTCAAAAAGTCTACCTAGTGGATCAAGAACATGTGGACATGATGTGGCCACTTTCGTTCCATGCTCAACACATCGTGATTTCTTAACGTTTACTAGTGCAGTTCTCTGAAAATGGAAAGATTTAGTTGTACAATGAGTAAATATGATTTTTAAGTTATACTTTTTGTTACTTATAATTGCATTTAAAATAGGATTTTCTATTAAATATGAAATTGTTCACTAAACAAAGGTCATATAAGATTGAGCTATAAGCTGCAATTAGAAATTGAATCATTGTCGGTGCACAGCTGGTTTTTGTCGAGCAATTCTGAGCTTTGTTGTTTGTTTAATTCACGAGGAATCTGGGTACCTACACAAGGAACAGATAAGATTTTATGAATATCGTTCGACAATTAAACCACTCGTAAAAGATACGCCATCAACGATGAGACAATTCGAAAGAGACATACTGACCGACAACATTACATTGATTTTTACGAAAAAGGTATTGAAAATGCATCAACTATGGATTACTATAGAAAAACAAGTCACAAGGGAAACATCAAACCGACAACTGATGCCTGGATAGAGGAAAATGAGAAAATGACACACTAGGATTCCTTAAATTGTTTGGTTAATTAACTCACAACAAGAGATATCCATACGATAAAAGGGGCCATGTCAGAAACACCTACTTCGTATCTATTAAAATTCCATTATTATCTTCGTACCCAATTGACACATTATTACATTAAAAACGTGTCAATTTCTGCCAGGAAAGCACCATCAATGAAGTAATTTTTAGACCATTCTCCACTGAATGTTTATCTACGTCCATTAATTGTTGTTTGTGGGGGAATATCACGAGAGATATGAGGAGATCGCTGAGGTTCTGGGTAGCCAGCGCTTTGCACTGCAATTAAAAGGATAAAATATTGTGAAGATTTAAAACTAACACAGTTGTACTGTTTCAATTTCCTCAATCCTTCCTTCAAGCGCTCATAAGTTTCTAATTCTCAGAAAGCATACCATTCTTTGAAAGTTGGTTTTCCATCAACGGCATGGAAAAGTTAAAAATAAAAATTAAGTTAAAAAATCCAAAACCCACTTCGAAGTATGGAAACTCTCTTAAAAATTGGGCAGAAACGTTATTTTTTGGTTTACGAAATGGGTGTTTACCAAATCGAAACATTCAATCTATGTTCCGAACTGTTATTTTTACTAGCTCTTTTAATGTTTCGTAGTCGGATTTGTATTTTTTAAATTTTATTTGGAATTTTGATGATAGATGTTTGCACAGGATAACTGAAAGTATAAATAAATTATTATATTATGTAATTGTCGTGGCGTGCATTTGCCTCCGAAGCTACAACCTCGAAGTTAAAACATGTTCTATACGGAATTCCACCCCGCATTCCGTGGCTCTGTTTGCTCTCTGTAACAACAGAGTAATCAAATGCAGTCGCCCCTGGGAAGGAACGTTCCTTACATCGTGCTCTACACAAAGTGTGGGTTCCTCTTTTATGTTATTAACAGGGCTTAAGGCCCTCCTCTGCCCATGCGCACCCACATATCCGTACTTCACAAAATCATGAACACGAACAACTTGGGTGGTTTGGGCGACTTTTTAAACTCATAGATGACGTCGGTACAGGTTTTAACGTACTTGTTTCCTCAATCATATGAGCGGGATACAACAAATTAAAACATCAATTTTTGGGTGAGAATTGATAACTAAGAGGATTCAAGTTCTCTTGGTGTCTGATTCTTGAATCAATTGAATCCATGCCACGCTGGGCGAATGGATATTCAAGGTCACGCTGAGAGATCGAGGGTTATTTTCTGTTTCATTCACACGATTTCTGGAGTAGTGCCGAGAAATGGGCATTACGATTGCCAACTATATTTTTGTGTGTTAACATTGAGTAAATCGGAACGTAGCATCCAGTTTTCTTCACACTCAAATAATACGGACTGTACGCAAGTAGCAGTGAGATGATAATATCATTGTTGATCAGATTCTACTATGAATATGTACTGATGATGTGTTTGAAATTATCAGATGTATTCAAGTAGTGTTTAGAAGTGTTTTTTGACACCATGTACTTCTACGTCAAATTTGGTTTGTTTCAATGAACATCTTGATTTTTTAATGGATCTATTTATTTCATAATTTGGTTATGTTGTAAATTGATCTTTTTCGTGTAAACTGCACTTTGATCTATTTTCATTTTCGTAAAATAACATGTATGTAATATTCACACTATAATTTTCAAATTTTATAAAGTAGTGAGATTATGGTCTCTATTTCATGTACGTATATTAGTTATCGTGCCTAAAAATCATCGTTCAGTTTAACGAAAACTTAACCTTTTGCTTATCAGCTGACGCCCCCTACACTCTCTCCCTTTTTACACCCTCGCGTACCTTGATTGTAGTCCTCACTCCGTAACTCCCCGTGGCTTGTAAGCCCAATGCAACTCAGAACAGCTGCCACTAGTGCCTCATAAGCCTATGGTGGCGCTTGGATCGTTTAAGAGTTACGGAGGATATTTGGGCAGCATGGAGGCGCTTAAGCAGCGGCCCGTGAGCCCATTACGGTAGAGAATCGATTCCCGCCGCTGGTGACTCATAAGCCCATGGTGGCGCTTGAATCTTTTTACTTTATGAAAGACTAGTACTAGTCTACTAACCGGAACTGTTGCGTCAGGTGGCGCTTACCTAGCGACCCGTGAGCTCTTTTCGGACTTTTCTCCCCTGGCACGCAGCAGTCTTGTCCCTCACATTCATACACCATACAGGCAAGCAGAGATCTGGGAAGGAATGGAGTATGGAAGGTGCTAAAAGGTGTCATGACATTAAACCAAACATCCATGCTCAAGGTGACATTCGAACCCAAAGACCTCGAAATTTCCTATTTGTTCAAATTTGGCCAACAATTGTTCCGCAGAACAATAAAAATTCATTAAATTCCGTTATTTGCTAGTGATTTATGTCCTACTTTATAATTTTGAAAGTTACCAAAAGAAGGAACTTCCTCATATGATTGTTCATTACTATGAAACATTGCTGTAGTGCAATTTTTATTATTACGACTTTCACGTGCAGATCGTTCCTCGCATTCACTACAATAATTATTACATTTAATGTAAAATTTTATCTCTTTACTTAAGATTGTTTGTGTAACTAGAATTGGATTGTCACAATCTGTTTTTTTTGTCTAAGCGAAATATGTAATACAGTAGAACAAGGTCTAAATACGTCATAGCACAGGGTATTTTAACCTCATTCGTTCGTCGCGATCGGACGTGTTACATACAGCAATAGAGAGATTATTGAAAGACGTTGAGCGACCCACTGTTCTGCTCTGTTACGCGATCTGCCATAAGAGCGATATCGAAAATTTCATGTCACCACACATTTATGCCGCATGAAACTAGGGCATAACACGGTGCCTGTTATTTCACCATTTATATCGCATGGATCTTAATCGCGACGCAATAACTGGGCATTGGTGATTGATCCAGCGTGAAACAACATTTTGGCTGGACGTGTTAGATACGGCTCTGCGGGGGTTATTGAAAGATACAAAATAACTCCTTTTGTAACGGGGACAGCCAAAGTATTGATCCAATTTTGTTGTACTCCTGCAACACCAAGTACTTAATGCTTACAACTAGGACATAACGTGGGATCGTAAACGTCGAAACACTTTTTTACTGAGAGTGTAATGTTAATCGGTGTGGCAGAACGTTAAAAATTTGATGTTGTGCATGTTGATTTTAGAATCGAGAAATCATAGAACTCTTTACACTTGTGCTAATAGAATATATTGCTTGAAAAACTGGAGCAACATTTAATTGCTGTTTGCAATTTTTTAATTTTTTATTGTATTGCCAAGGAAAGAATGCAATCTTCTGCAGTTTTTTATCATTCCTATTTTACGTGAGTGCACAAGGGTGTTTTCCAAATATTTTCGTGAGAGATGGACAATAAATAGCTGTCAGATCCTGGATCTTAAAGATCAGTTTTGTCATTCCAGTCAGTTGAATCGCTTTGATAGAATTTTCCTACTAATTCTTTGGTATTTTGTTTCTCAAATTGAAAATAAAAACTTGATAAATATCTCAGTTGCTCTGAAAACATTCCAAAATTTATTAATAGTTATATTTTCGGAGAAAAATGTTCAGTTAATCGATGTATTGTAAAATAACATGGAAAAAGAATATGGAAAAAATGTGGGACTACAACAGCGGATACTTTCTAATATTATTTATAACTTGTGTAATATTATAAAAGTAGCTCAACACCCCGGGAAAATGTAGCAGATTTAAATCCTCACGTTTTCGTGGTCGACGACGGATTACTTCACGTGGGGATTACATCCTACCTCTGCATGTGTCTCCAACTCGCAAAAATATTTGCCCAGTTTCGTATTTGAACACCATTACGTGGATTACAATGGCGACCACGCGGGTCAAAGACTGTCCCGACGCATCCATTAAATACATAACTTTAAATATTGAAAAATCGAAGGTTTTCCGAAATTGACACTGCGCCCAAATAATTTAGAATGTTGTGCTGCTTCCTTTCAAAAAGTTGAAAAAATCCTTAGATTACTTTAAATTCCTTGAAAAATTAAAAATTTTTTTAATTCAAATTCTGAAAAAATTGAAAGAAATATTTTAAAGGTTTTGAAGTTATATTAAGAAAAATTTTCGTGGTTCAATAAAGTTGCAGGAGACAATAAAAAGAATTTAAAATTTTGCAATTTTTGAAAATTGAAAGTTTTTAATGAAAATCGCACCACACCACACTGATGAGAGCTATTTTCCCCTATTCGAATGTAAATGTATAAAAATTGAAGAGATTTTACATGAAGTTTCAAAATGTCTTAGTGGGTTGATGTAAAGTACAGTCGACTCTGGTTATAGTGAACTCGGATATAGTAACCCCTCGATAATAGTGGACTTAAGTCACTAATTCCGTTTAACTTACATTAAAAGTAAGCATAAGAAGATTCGGTTATAGTGAAACTGAACATAGGCTAAAGTAAACATAGGAAATACGTCCTAGAAATGCATTCCCTCCCGGAAAATAATATAATCCCTCAATGCCACAAATTCCAACACTAGGCAGCTTGAGAAAATATCGTCGGCCAAAGGCAATAATCGAAGAAGTCTCCCCTGAGGTGAAGCTAGGAAACCCGGAATGGGTGTCTTACTGATGACCTTAATCCATTTAGTTTCACTGCAGAAAAAAAGGTCGTGTCCTGCTTGGGATGGCAACTGGCGGCGGTGACGCATGATTGCTTGCTTTAGTTTCAAACTCATCGTTACTTGATATTCCGCGGGACAGAGCGCGTTGAGTTCTCTACGTAGGTGGCAAAAGCACACGACTGCCACAGCCTGGAGTTATCTGCCGTGGCGCGCGGAAAAGCGAACAGTTTCATTAGCCACTTGCGCCATCCCGCTACCGAAAGCATCTCGAATGTTGATAGGCGAGTAACAGGGCCATCGGAGAGTGTGGGACGGTGTTCCAAGAGTGTAAGAGGTACTGAAGGGTGTCAAGACTGTATTACGAGATTTACAGACAGAAGACAATGCAGAATCAAGTATGGAGAGAGCACGAACTCTGAAGGAGGATCTAGAGAAATTACTAATGAAAAATGTACGAAGCAAGCAATTGAAAATTATTGATCGTTTAATGACAAAGATATTATAATTTCAACTCCTGCTGTTATTGTATTTTGTTGTACTTCTATATTAATTTAATCAATGGTTGTGGAGAAATTTTATTCGACTGTGACATCATAGGATGTAGTGAACCAAAAATGTTAATACTCAGAAGTCACTATAATCCGAGTCGACTGTACTCGGAGAAGATGAAAGACCCTTTTTTCCCCGCAGTGTTTATATATCGGTCAGATCGAATTTCTTCAATCTCTTGGAAAATTTTCAGTATTATTTAGACTCTAGTGTTGTTCCCAGACTGACATTTCGGTATTGGTTCCCCAAAAAGTATATTTGTGAAAAGCTCGGCATTGAGCTTTTGCAATGCTTCATAACTTCCTTTATATTTTATATACTCTAATATTTGATAATTACCAAATTCGATCATATTATTATTATGTTGGGCCTGAAATCTACAGAATTGCAAGTTGAATCCATTGGTCTTTCAAATTATGAAGCAAAATGCTATAGTAACATTTGTCTTAGATTCGTTATATCCCGTCACTATTTTATTGATGATCCTAATTAATGTTACGGACTTTTGGATTATTGATTGTTAGTGATTCCGAGCACGTCAACTACGAGGTTATTATTCCCGTAAGTGTAGTGTATGTTTTTCATCGGGAGATGGAGATGATCTTCTCCCGTTGCACTGGAGTTCTGGCGCCGACCTACCACTGACTAGCGGGGTTTCCTGAGCCAGGTATCTCCCACCAACGGACACCGCCCCAGCCGGGACAAACTCTAAGCCCCCGACCGGTCTCGCGGCATATATGGTAATATAGTGCGTGTTAGTGAATGGGATGAGGATAGGACAAGGAAGAGGAAGAAAAGGTCGCGCGCGGTCCCTGGCCTAGGGCCATACCCTAGCGGTTTGTTGGTGGTGTTGTTGGGAGACACCACGGAAAACTACGGATTAGAGCAGCCGGCCTCTAGAATTCTCCTCCAGACTGCGACTGATTTAGACCTAGTTGACAAGCAACTGTGGAAAATCTAGTCGCCTTCGGGACTTAAACCTAGAACCTCCCGGTCTGAGGCACTGTAGTGCAATTACCACGCCCGGAATAGTGAATCTGAACAATTTATGTAGAATTGTACATTAATTATTAATTAATTTAACGTCAAAAAAGGTATAAACTGTATGTGATGTATTAAGGAAAATGCAACCTCTGCTCATATTCTTGGGCTAAGGAATTCGTACCCTTGCACTTATACGAGACGTGTTTTTAAAGTGAGTGCCGTTTTGAAAACAAATCGTAAAATCTGTTTTTCTAAGCAAAATTTATTTTTATATGAAAAAGCATTTCTTAAACTATCTTTCTCCATAGTTCTCACAATTGTTCAAACATTTGTCACAGCGGGAAACCAACTTTTCTCTGCCCGCTTCATAGAAAGGTGCCGTCAGTGAAGACGGACACTTCTCATCACAGTTTCTTAACGCAATGAATGTGAAGATTCATTAACTCTCCCCCCTCAGCTTGTAGACGTTTATGGTGAAAATGTAATGAGTTATGGAATTGTGAGAAAGTAGGTTAGACATTCAGTGATAGACGAACTAATTTTCGTGACGGTGAACGGAGTTTGTTGTCAATGTTAGGTTGCTTGAAAAAGTGAACAACTGAACAATATATGTTAAAAACTAGTTCAAGAAATGCTATTTCATTTAAAAACTTCCCTTTTCATTGTTTGTTTAGTTAGATCATAAATACTGGTAACTACTTACATGCTTTCAAAATTTCATAACAAGAAATATTCGCTCCTGTGTACTAAAAAGTATTTGCAACGGCAATGCTCTTATCCCTTATCGTTCCGTACACGAAAGAATCGACTTACTATCACGAAAACGGGATTAATACATATTGAGGCTTTAGAATGTTCATGAAACGTTCACATAAGCAACCTTGAGATGTTTTGACTATAAAAATGTTTCCAGCCTCCGTGGCTGAAAATTATGGAATAAACATGAACATTAACACGATCACTGCTGCCAAGTTTATCAATTATTGTGAGCTTGTTTCCGAGACAAAAAATTAAGAAATATACTCTAACTTACCAAGTGTATTTGTTTAACTATGTCTATTTTTATTTCGCGATAGAAATATTCCTCAACCCTGACGGTGCTATTCCACTCGCAAAGTAGAACACGTGGAATGCATTCTGGCACTGGTTGGAAACATACAAATGCAGACTGACGTAAACGGAATATCATCCTTGATAACAGGGAAGGTTAAGCCAGGGCGACCGTCTGTTCGTCTCTCTGCGTCCGAGCAGTTGCGCCTGCTCGCACACCACCTCCACCTCGTAAAACCGACACCCTCCCCACAACGCTCCACACCGCTTATTTTCGCGGCCTTCCCGGAGGCCCTTACATCTCTACGAGATGACACGCCATCAGCGACAGCTCCGGGGCTCCAATCGTGGGCTTCGATTGCGCTACGCCGGCAATCACAGCCGGCGCTACCGCCGCCATGACCGCCGTCGTCACCGCCCCCTCCTCCTCCGCCGCCGCCATCTGTCCCAAACCGGCCCCGCCCCACTCCCCGCTGTGTCCACCACCGCGGCGCCGCTCCCGGCCGTCACCCTGTCGTCGCCTCCTCAATATCGTCGTCACTTCCACACTGTCGTCGCCGTTGTCAGTGTTGTCCTACCATTCCACCCTTCACCTCCCACCCTGTCGTCGCCTCCGCCACCCTGTCGTCGCCTCCGCCACCCTGTCGTCGCCTCCGCCACCCTGTCGTCGCCTCCGCCACCCTGTCGTCGCCTCCGCCACCCTGTCGTCGCCTCCGCCACCCTGTCGTCGCCTCCGCCACCCTGTCGTCGCCTCCGCCACCCTGTCGTCGCCTCCGCCACCCTGTCGCGCCCCGCCACCCTGTCGTCGCCTCCGCCACCCCACCCTGTCGTCGCCTCCGTCGTCACCCTGTCGCCGCCTCCGCTGCCCCGTAGTCACCGCCGCAACTACCCAGTCGTCGACGTCGCCGCTGCCGCCACCACCCTATCGTTGCTGCCGCCACGCCATCACCCACCCCGCTGCCATCTTCGCCCTCACCTCCGCCGTCGCCTCTGCCATCGCTGCTAGCACCATCTCCACCGCCGCCTCGCCCTCTCCCCCTCCTCCCCGAACGGCTTCCTGCCAGCGGGCTCGCGCGCGTTCGGTACGGCGCGGTAGTAAACGACGTGCGATCTATCAGCGTTCTTGCGTTGCCAGGGAGTTTCATTGCGGGCGATTGGCAGAGCTGCGGCAGCGATTGCACAGCGCCCGTTCGCCGAGTGCGCGCGCTCACCCGCTCGGCGGGGGTTCCCCTATTTTCGGGTTGTCATCGCGCGCCGCCCGCCCGATACCGACCTCGATTAACGAGAGTGCGATTCTCACTCCGCATTGCGTTGCGCGTTTACGACGCTGTTGTTCCAGCGGCCGTTCTTGTCTGCCCCGCCCCCCCCTCCTGCTGCCCCGCGCCGCGTCCCCCCGCCGGGAACCGCTTTGGCGAACGCCCCGGCCCTGGCCCCGCTGTTTGCGTCTAGCGCGACCCCCGACGTGTGTGTATCTCCGCTGCCCCCTAAACGGAACGTAAACAGCGGGACTACGTACACGCCGCTGCTGCCTCCGCGCGCGTGGCAGATGCGCCGGCTCGACGCGAAAGCTTCGTGTAGGTTGGTGGTGACGGCGGTGGTGGAGGGTGATCGATGCGCGGTCGAGGCCGGCATAGGAATCGCTTGCTTGAGAGGCGATCCGGCAACTGGAGAATGGACGTATATTGTTAGTTGACATTAGTTGAGAGGATTTCGAAGTTCTTTCCCCCGGACGAAAAAGAACTGCTGTGTTCACTTCAGGTTGGAATTGAAGTTGTTTCCGGTTAATGGCGTCGGAGTATTTGTTAATTATTCCACTGTCCACAGGGCAGATGATGTGAGGATTCCGTGTTTTGCTGTGGGCAAGTAATATTTGGAACTGAACTCCTCTCCATATATCTAAAATAATAAGTGCAAACAAAATGGTCCTGAAAATTCTTGGTTGTAAATGATAATTTATTTGCTTCTCCGAATAAACTGGTATGTATTTTGACGTGAATGTTTCTTTAATGTTTGATATTGCTGTACGGGACATTTCAAAATGTAGTTACTAATTGAAGTATTTGTTACTTTTGAACATAAAAGCGGGTACTTCTTGTCCATCAAATAATAATAATGCTAGTAACTAGTTGTTGGAAACGAGAGTGGAATACAATAACTAGACAAGGTGAAATGAGAAAATTTAATTTCAATTGATTGACAGGCGCGAGTGTGCAATTTCACTTTACGATCAAAGGTTAAACCTAGGCGTTGGTAAAGCAGGGGAAGCTTTATTTGTCTTCCATTATTGTTGACAGAAAGGGGTTAGTTCAATGCAGTTTTCAGCTCTACAACCTGCTGTAAATAAAATAAAAAGGGAAATAAAATTACGGTAATTTGGATGCATTATGCAAATTCGTGTAAGAATGGCCTGTGTGGACGTGTATGACCTAGTATGGTACTACCAGAGTGTTGACGACCAACTCATTTTTCATTTCGAAACAATTGTGCGTAGTTGGTTGTGAAATTGAACTGCAAAGCTACGAAAGGTCTTCTCATCTATCTAGAGTGCCTCCATCATCTGATCGCTGTGTCGAACCATTTCCGTTCTATTTATGAGAATCCTGCCCACACAATAGCACGTTGAGTGAAAAAATTACTGATGAAGCGATTTTGCCTAGTGGTTTTATATTTTTTTGGGAAAATTAGAATGGACGTAAATTAATATTGAAGATTTTATTTAAAAAAATTAAGTTTGTTATTGGCATTCCATGATAACTTACATTTCGTTTGAGAGATTAAAAAAAATTGGCGTGCTGTCGATTGGAAGAAATAGACTAAATATTTTGCAGGTTAATGAATAAATTACACTTCAAAAGGGTATTTGTTCTCTCAAATGTAATTCAAATACCATGTAATGAGTATTTATGTTGCCTTCTTGATAGTAGAGATGAGGTTCCTTTCCCTCCCTTGGTATTCCAGTCGAAGATCCGTAATTCAAATCTCAACCACTTCATGTGAAATTTGTGGAGGGTAAAATGGGTGCACAGGACGTGTTAATAGTCTAATCTTCTTTCTTCTTTAAACATCTATTCCTTATTAACCTTTCGCGTAGCCCACTTCACTTACACTCCGCCATTCGCAACGCAACCTATCGTGCAACACTAGGCAAGATTTAATGAATAATCGGGTTGCCGAAAACCGATACCTCATTTAACTACTTCTTTTTACTTTCAGATTACACTTCCCACACCGTATGTCACATACAGCTTTTACTGTGTTTTTTTTTTTCGAATAAAGATCAAATAAACAAGATTTACAGTACCTGGTTTTCTTCCATATCACATGTATAAACGTAAATTTAAGTATATGCTGTATCCAGACTCGGTACAGTATTAAAAAAATAGAAAGTCGTAATATATTCATTTTAAGTCACATCACCATACCCGATTATTTATTCTATTTATTTCGCAGAAAAAGTCTCTCAAATGTGAGACGTAGGTAATCTGACTTATGATGTAGATAACGAAAAAAAAGAAGAAAAATGAATATGGTTATATATATGTGGAGTTTGGAGGAGGAGGAAAAGTGAGGAGAAGCTATGGAAATTTTTGGGAGAAAAAAGGCTAATACCTCAATCCTTTCTCAATCAGTCGCGGTTCCTCGGAGAAAGTTTCAATCGACATGGAGTTTACAATTCCTTTTGTGTTTTTTACCAGTTAGGAGAGAAAAATGACAAAATAATCGTTCAGATGGTAGTTATTTACAGAAAATGTTGACTGTTTATTGCTAATTCCTGGCTATCGATTTAGAAATTAATCGAGGAATTGGTTTGGGAATGAAAATTATGACATAGAATTATTACATAGATCTTTAAGAATGTCACACCTTGAATGAAAGTTTCAAAACGATTTACGATCTACAACAGTTTAGTTGTTTTTGTGCATTGCCAACTGCAAATAGTGTGAGCAAAGCATTGACCGACTTATTGTAAATTTGCATGAATAAGAGACAAATGTGAGACAAAATTTTGAGCTTTTCAACTTGATGATACTATGATTTTCTTAGAAAAAACTCATCTCTTTCAGTATTATAAATTGCCCTTTTCCAGGCATATCAGACAGGACTGACCACCTGACATTATTATGGCTCTCCATTAATTTGCATGTGTTCGGCAAACTTAAAACTACATGGGTGTGTAATATGACTATTTCCCGCTGATATCTGAAATTGTAGCATTTATTTTTAAAGTATTAGCATCAACTGTTTGTCTTATTAACTGTACAAACGTTTAGAATTTCCACATTATTCCAAATCCAGAAACAAATTGTGCATTCCTTTCCAAATAGCTATTTTATTTTCTCCTTAATATCAATTTTCCTTTGTAATTTACTCGATGAATTTCCTGTTTACGATGTCTTGGTTTAAAAAGTGCAGGGTTTTTGGTAACTATGAGCAATATATCTCTGAGAGAATTTCTGCTCACTTGTTTCGTAAAATACGATTGGGGAAGATGGCTTTGTGTCCTATGATTTTCAGCGAAGAGAAAACGCCCACCACTCTTTACTGGTAAAACTGTTCGCTCTGTTCCATGCCAAGCTGCGTGACCTTAGCCGCTGACGTATGCATCCTTGTCGTCCCTGTAATGAACGTCAAACAGAAGTGTGTCCGCATTTGTGGGAACAAAGCGCGATCGAAGCGGGGGCTTGCGTCAATTGCTCGCAAAAAGTGCACTTTCCGTCCCAGTCGAAGCATTTCAGCGACGGAAGGATGAAATACGGGCCACATCATTTGAACTCAAAGGTTCGGGTTTATTCATAGCCAAAACTGTACAGCTGTTTGCCACGTTGCGGAGCAATAACTATTTTATTGCCATGGAGAGACCAGGATGTTGCAACCCTTGGCCTACGTTTCCTCTGATATTGGGCGAGATAAATGATTCAGATGATGGCCTTGGAGCTGTGTAAACGATGTGTAATAGTTCTGACGGCGAAAATTCGAAATACTAAATTGTGAAACGGAATACTTCATGATTATGTCATAATTCGAAAGCTTTGTAAAGTCTCTGATATTCATTTGTGATTTCAAAATATTCAAATTTTTGAAGAAACACTAGTTATTACACCTCAGATCATGCCCATTCTTTCTCTCCATTCTTCCATTCTGGCATTTATAGCCGTTTGCAATTTTTTTTAGGTGTTTAGTCCACTGTCATATTATATAATATCAATGCTTTAACAAAATCAAGAGATATGTTATTATTTTTATTCAACTGTGAAAAGAGAATTACTCCGTTCAAAATTATCTGTAAAATAATTTCCCGAGTTTCGGAGATTGTATTGTTTAAGCAACAGAAGCAAGATAAAAGTTTTTTTACAAATTATTATTTATGTTTTAATGATAAGCTGCCCAAAATATGTTTCTGATAGAACATCCTATAAACAATAAAAGAAACTGACTGGATCGCTATATAATATGACCCTACTGGAACGAGGGCTGGCGGTGTAATTCAATACGTTTCACGGCGCGCAATTTGTTTCGCTGTTTGAGGCGATGGCAATCATACTTGCAACTTCTTTTTGTTATTGAAGGTCGCATTAACATCTAGGTCATTAGCGACTACTATTGTTGTTAACGTTATGGTAATGTGAGGATGAAACGATATAGTGATAAGGGATGAAAGGACGAACACAAATACAATCATACCCGAGGAGGGACTCGAACCCGCGACCCTTCGGTACGAGATCACTACGACACTTCTGTCTTATCGATATCGGCCAACGGGCCGGCACTTCCTCTTCGTGTGCGATGTGTGCAAGTGCTGGTTTGTGCGCGAAAGAATGAACTATCCCCCGCGCTAGGAACGTACAACTTTCGTAAGGAAAAGACACAGGAATTCAATTGTAAATACACAGCCAGTGTCAAATACATCCACTATCAAGTAGTAAAATAAACCAAACATATTGATGTATTACTAAGAAAGTAGTATAAAATCATTTTGTAAAAACAAATAAATTTGGATTGAAATATAATAAACAACACGATCCACAAGGGAAGAAAATCCTAAAAAGATAAGACCGAACTCCCTCCTCCCAGCACCAGAGGAGTGAAGGATGCCCGTACGGACGGGCTGCGCGCACGTACGTGCGATTTCTGAGAACACAGTGGATCTAATCTTCCATACACACGCCGTTGGATTCCGAGAACGCAGTGTGACAAAACGACTATAATATATGTGACTATAAGACTATAAATATCAGAGGACCTAAATTCGATTCCTTCATGGAACATGGCAGTTAATGGTAATGACCGCAAATAGCCCAAAATTTAACTTGTGTCTCCTTCAGGATCTCATTGAAAGTGTTTTGCGGTCGCCGCGATTCTAACCTATTCGAAACCCCTTCCTATATAGAAAAGTTTGAAATGGAAAAATAGTAAAAAATATATTAGATTGTGTTCTAATTTTCATTATTATGAATTATTAATATAAGAGTCCGATTTCGTTCTATCGTTTTTGGCGGGTTACCCCTGATATTTAATGAAGTGCTTCGTGTAACTTTACGACTATGTAATTTTAATTTCATTATAAACTAACTAAAACTTTTGAATATGTTCTAAATTTCACATAGTGTTAAAATACGAAGTATAGGAATAATCACCCTTTGATATATTTTGGAGTTCACACAGAGTGTTAGTTTATATTTTGAAAGTAACACAAAATTATATAAATTGCTCTTTGGACTGTCTACTTCTTTTTTGAAGCCAAAGATCGTTATTTTAGTTCATTTGCAATTTATTTTTTTAAGAGTAAATATAATTATTGCAGAATTATAATAATTATTTGTATTACAGTGCACGTGTAGCAACTCATAATCCTCTTGAAATATTGCTTAAATATGGTTGAAAACAAGTTATTGATGTAACAAAGGTTTCCTACAAATCTATGTATAAAAATACGATATAAAATTTAGAAATGTACGTGTTTTATTTCTAGAAAAACAAAGAATCATTACATACCAATTAATGCTAATTACATCGATTAATTTATGAATTTAATGAACGTCAATGAATACCGTTTTATATCAGTTGTATATTCTTATATTTAGTATACTCAACTGAATGTCGGTGATCGAATCAACTTATCTTAACTAAACGATCTTCTCACTAAATTTCGTGAGAGGAAATGTCTTTCAAATTTCACCTTCCTATTCTTCTACTTCTTTTACAATTTCCTTCTTATTCTCTTCTGTATTATTCTCCTGGCTCTACCCCAATTCTATCGAGTATTTGACGACCTAATTAATGGATCTGATACTTGTCTATCTATGTCAAACGTGAAATGATGTTTCATATGCGTAGATTGCACACGTAACAATTTGTCTCTACTTACCATGCCGCAACCAGAAATTGAAAAGCTTACGCGGGAAACAACTCGCAGCCTTAAGGCAAGACGGCTGCCGTCCGTGGGAGCCCTCAGGGTTGTGTAGGTCGGCATAATTTTCCATAGGTAACGTAAATGTTAGCTCTCGTTTTCCGCAAACACGGTTCTTCACTTACCTGCTCGTGGCTCTCAGCGCCTCATTTGAAAGTCCTCTTCTCGAAGTAATAAGCTCGCGGACTGTCCCGTCAGCGGGGGCGTCCTCTGACGGCTCCACGCCTGGCGACGAGCACACGGCGGCGGCGGCGGCGGCGGCGGAGACGGCGGCGGCGGCGGCGGCGGGGCGGGGCGGGGCGGGGGCGGCAGCGGTGACGTTCGGAAGCGACGGGCGAATGGCGGTTTCGCGTGTCCCGCCCGCCCGCCCGCCCGCCCGCCCGCCCGCCCGCCCGCCCGCCCGCCCGCCCGCCCGCCCGCCCGCCCGCCCGCCCGCCTGCCCGCTCTTGCGCGCGAGGTGTCCTTCCTCACTCGAAGAGAAACGGAATACGTTAAGCGAAATCCTCGCAGGGCGGACGAACTTGCTTTCGACTGTCGTTTATATGCAGGCCACATCGGGCGCGTCTCCCGGGAAAGAGCCGGTCGAACGAAGGATAGTATCGAGTGTCTTCGCCATAAACAACTTCCCGGCGGCAGGCGGCGGATTTGGTAATGGGCGCGAGCGCGTGTGCCAGCCGCCGCCGGCAGCAGTACGTTAAAGAACAGCCACACACTTTTCTTCGCGCCGAGCACCCGGTTGCGCCTACTGGGATGGATAGCGCGAAGGCGCCGCTGCGCCAGATTTGGCGCGCGGCGAAGGTTCGGAGAGGGGGGCGTGGTTAACCCGTTTTCTGCGGCCCATGCGTTTTAGGGGGGAGGCCGATGTGTTATTCCCGCCGCAAGGCTGATCCTATAAAAGGAATAAGTATCTTATACGTTTTGTGACTTATTAATGAAGGAACCTTATTCACAAGTGACAATCTACAGGGCGACAGGCTACTCTCAGCAACGAGCCGAATCAGCCTCTCCTATTAAAAATGGAGTGATATGTTGGTAGCAACCAAATCACTGGGAAAGAAGCGAAAGGGACAACACATCCTACCTCTATTACGATTGTAAAGAGTAAGCAGTTTACGTTTTCTTTGTTACAAGTTGAATATCGTGTTACCTACATGCTTTGTGTTGCAAGTACTCTCACCACAAGGTGCCACAGGGAAGAATTTCCTGGCGCGCTATACCTCTTAACAAAGGATATGCGCACGCACAAGAGTAATCAGAGGGGGCATGTTCCCCTGAAAGAATGGAATAGCCCGAGATAATAAACCGGGAGCATTAGCTCAGTGCATCAACTGATGGTATTGCAGTGCTCTGACCGGGAGGTCCTAGGTTCGAGTCCCGACGACGGCAGGGTTTTCGACACTAGCTTTTCAGCTAAGTCGAATTTAGTCGCTGCCTGGAGGAACATTCTAGAGGCTGTCTGCTTTAAATGGTTGTTTTCCGTAGTTTCCCGATCAACACCAGACGTATGCCGGAGCAGTACCGTAACAAACGGGCCACGGACCGCGCGCGATCTTTCCTCCCTCTTCCATGTTCTATCCTCACCCCTTACACACAGTTACACTAACAAGCACTACACTACCGCACATTGTGGGAGACCGCTCGGGGACTTGGGACTTGTCCTGGCTGGGGCGTTGCCCCGCTGGTGGGAGATACCTGGTTGGGGAAAACCCCGCTACTCGACGGTAGGTCGGCGTCGGTTTTCACTATCCAGTGGGGGAAGATCACCACCGCCTCCCGAAAAAAAACATGCACTACATTTATGGGGCTAATACCGTCCGTAGTTGACGCGCCTGGAATCACAACCGAGATAATAAACTTTTATTTCAGTAAACTTGTTTAATTCCTCTTCTCCCTATTTATAGGTGATAATTTGAAGAAATGATACTCATTAATTGGGAAAAAAGCACTAGAAACTATCTGACTAACTTATGAATGGATCAGCAATCCATAATTGTACTTATTAATTGCCATTAAAGTTATCATTCCATTCTCCTTGTATGTTTTATTTTCTAGTAAAACGTATCATGATTTAATTGTGCTGATTAATATAAAATTATCGATTGTCAAAGTATATGCGACGAATTCCCAGTAACTAACAAATAAAATAAATCCACGGATTTAGTTAGACTGGATTACAAAGTTCTCCGAAATTAACTATTGTTTTTTACACAGTCAACTGTCAGAAATAACTTCTAAGTAGAGATCCTAGCTAGAAATAACTACACAGACATGAGTCGTTCACGCTCGCACTGCTCGCTGCAGCAAGAATTGTCCATGGCGTTAGCTAAAACAGAGCAGTCAATATTGACTAAATTCTTTATTCTTTTCAAAGCGCAACTGCAGCTTTTTTTTTCACTGCACATATAAATAGTGAATATTTTTCAATAGAAATAAAAACCAGGACAGATTTAGACTTGAACCAAGCATAATATTCTTCTCCAATGAGACACCTAAAATTACTGAACTGCTCGGATGGCAAAGTATAATATCCACTTTTATCACTATGAAGATATTTTCTGAGAAATAGTAATAAATATTCTTTTACTAAGAATATAATTAGCCTTTGAATCTGTTCAAACATTTCTCGGCGATAACATTTTCACAAGCAGAAGGCGTTTCTTGGAAATGGCTATGGAGTCGCGATTCCACTTTTGATGCCGAGCCAAAGTAGAATAATGCTGTGAATAATATTCGAGGTTGTCGTTCTCAGAATGCTAAATGAAATCTTCAACGAAGTCCTCCGTGGACCACTTCTCGTATGTTTCCTGAAATTGCTCAGTAAAAGAGATCCGAATGTTCGAATTCAATTTTGTCGGTCTGACCCAGGATGAATGAGCGATTGATACTGCACCCGCATTACCACGTCTCATTTTATGAAGAACTGGTCTTACAATTCCTGTTGCATTATCAACAACTGGAGAGTATTATTTGTACAACTGACCTTTTACTTAATTTTGTTCATATTCCCAATTTTCGGAAACAATTTGAAATTTTTTCATTTTATGGACGAAATGGTGCTCACAAACCCTAGAAATTGTTCCGCTGATCTGTGAAGACGCTTAATGAAGTGAAAAAATATGTTTCAACCTGTATGAATGCATCTTTTATTATTTGTCTTTCAATGTTAGGAAATGTTACAATTCTATAAATGCCGAAATTGTTCTCAACATCTTCTATAATAACGTTTCTCCAATATATTCAATTGCAGCATCCGGAGCGTAAGTCTGTCTTGTTGTTGGTGTTAAATTCCGAGCATCAACTCGTAGCATTACGCAAAGCACGCGTACTATCGAAATTAACAGGAGCAACGTACTTTAATTGGCAATTCGGAACACAATCAACGAAGGATTTAGACGTTCAGGGTTGGGTCGCGTTACTTTTCCGACAGCGTGATGTATGATGCTGGAACACAGCCCAGAACAGCGCAATCTTGTCGAAGCCGCGGAGGAACTCTCGAACTGCTCGGCAAAGAATGAGCCATCTCGATGGAACGCCTCCTCCTGCAAGGAACCGGAAGCAACGTTTTTTATCCTCTGGCAGGCAATCGCATTTCAAGTTACAGACGTTTTCGTTCCCGAAATGTGAGAAATGTTCTCAAACTACCACGGAAATCTGTATTTTTACTACCATCAAGAATTCATTGGTATTCTTCCACTAGATTTGGTAAATCTTGTGAAAACGTTTTAGAAACTTTCGCGCAGTTTCTCGGTATTGTCATTCAGGATATACATCTGGTTCAAAATTATGATTAATGAATAATACTGAACAGCATTATCTCCAGATGGAGGATAATATTGAAATGCATATATTGAAATATACTGGGCCTCAATTTACAATTACAATTGCGACTGCGCATTACAGGTACAAATGTAATTGATTTGTAAATTCCATATATCAAGAATTACATGCAATGAATTCTGGAAATGCATTCAGATATTAAATAATCATTAATGGAGTAGTTGTACTAAGATTGCAAGACGAAATGACCCATTTTTCGTCGGCGTAATTTTTTAAATATTAGCTCGAGGGTCTCCAAACTTTGTCTGTTTCTTCGTTCGTCGATAACGACCGACGATAAAATATAATAGAGTAAATTTGACAGGAGTGAAGTGGAAGACGGATAAGATTTAAATAAGGGAGGAGTTAGAAGCTACTGTGGTGGTGGTGGTGGTGGTGGTGGTGGTGGTGGTGGTGGTGGTGGTGGTGGTGATGCGTACCCACCGTGACCGCCGCTTGTTTCCCTCGATGCAAGACGGGGCTATGCAAAATTGGTACCATTGCTATTAGTGAACAAATGAGGACGCGAAACGCAAAGTGAATGAAGAGGGAGACCTCAGTCCGTCAATATTTATTACTTGAGTCCGGGAAAACGTAGTAGGAAACGGCAAAATTCGTACATAAATATGTACTGTTAATTACATAATCCCATCTCGATCGGGTTTTTGTCCAGTTTCCCTGATCCATTGAGCAAATGCTGAGATGGCCCCTTGATTTGCTTCTGGACGTAAATGTAGCTTCACTATGCGCACGTTTTGTTGAACTTTCCTTTTGCTTGTAGTGGTAGTAGAGCTTAGGGTGAGTTTCTATTTTGTTAACAATATTATTATTATTATTCATCTTTAAACTATTAATAGTTAAATTGTTGGGAAGGGATTCTGAAACTCAAGAAAGCGTGGGCAAATGATTTTCTCCCCCATACGTCACATACAGTTTTTGACTGTTTTTGACTAAATAAACAAATAAATAAATTACAAGAATATGTAACAAATATTAAAATGAATACAATATGTAATGTAAAAGACCGCTCTAAATTAGAGAAAATTTACAAACAAAATAAATGTACACAATTTGAAATGACATTAATACAATATTTATTAAACCAGTTTTAAAAATTAATGTTGCTTGTCCTACTGGATTAAAGTTTTTTAAGAGCACATTTTTATTTCTGAGAGCAATGGTATAGCCATCCTACGAACGTGAAAACTCAATGACCGGCAAACAATCACTGTACTAGTGGTGCTACACGTCTTCGGCAACCAATATCTCTCGCATATTGGGATTAAAGATAAAGGAACGACCTCACTTTTACTTTCAACATCTGAAGATAAAACTCTCAGATTTTACACGCACTTGTAGCAACATACTCACTGTGTAATCATCTGTCCGCATTTTCGCGTGGGGCAACTAGCGTGTTCAGCACGCAATTCTGAATACGCACAAGAAAAATGTCAATTTTTAAACTAAAACTATTTTTGACAATGTATTAAATGTTTTTTTTTTGTGAAATACATGTCAAACCAACACTGTACTCATTTGCTCTCGCAAGGGGGGGGGGCATAAATTGTAAGCCTCTTTCCTCATTTGAATAATTAATACTTGTTTCCGGGCGCGTAAACGGCTGTAGTCAATATTACCATAAGTGTAGTACATGATTTTTATCTTGGAAGTTGGTGGTGATTAACCTATCCCTGCTCTCTGGTGAGATCGAATGCCGATACACACGTCTGCCAGCGAGTTTGCCCCAACCAGTTATCTCCTCCTGCCGAGCACTGCCGCAGCTGGAACATGCTCTAAGCGCTCGAGTGGTCGAGCGACATTATGGTAGTGTAGTAAATGCAAGTGTAAGTGTAAGTATGGAGTGAAATTAGGACACGTCTGCGGCATTCGTCTAGTGTTGATCGGAGAAACCACGGAAAAGCCAGAGTAGAAAACCCTGCCATTGTCGGGACTCGAACCCTTGAACCCCCCGGTCAGAGGCACTGCAGTAACATCAGTCGATACCCTGAGCCACCTAAACCACTCTCCCCACGTATACGCACTCTCGTCGAGTATGGGGTTCATCGTGGTCGCAGCGTAAGAGCGCCGGCGGTTGCAGTGGTCGGGCGATTGCAACCGCACCCGCAACGGCACCCGCAACGGCACCCACAACGGCATTGGCACCGGCACCGGCAAAGGCAACGGCACCTGCAACGCCAACGGCACCTGCAACGCCAACGGCACCTGCAACGCCAACGGCACCTGCAACGCCAACGGCACCTGCAACGCCAACGGCACCTGCAACGCCAACGGCACCTGCAACGCCAACGGCACCTGCAACGCCAACGGCACCTGCAACGCCAACGGCACCTGCAACGCCAACGGCACCTGCAACGCCAACGGCACCTGCAACGCCAACGGCACCTGCAACGCCAACGGCACCTGCAACGCCAACTGCACCTGCAACGCCAACGGCACCTGCAACGCCAACGGCACCTGCAACGCCAACGGCACCTGCAACGCCAACGGCACCAGCCCGTCCGGAGGTGGCGACGGCCGCAACGCGTGCGTGATGGCAGGAAGGCCGTGAGGTGAGGCGCTGCGCGGCGCGGTGCGGGTGGCCGCCTCGAAATAGCCCACCAGAAGGCGGGGCGGGTGTCTTCCTGCGTCGCTCTTCCGCCCCTTCCCCTCTCCCCCTCCTCTCCCTGCCTCGCTCCGCTCCACTCCGCTCCGACTCGCCTGTTAGCGTTTGCCTTTGGCGTCGCTGCCGCCGTGCCGCCCCCGCTCCGCCGTCCCCGCCGCCGCCGCCGCCACTCTCGTGCTACGCTTCATCTTCCCTCAGGCACCGTCCCGCTTTGCGCTCCCTTTAGGCTTCCGAGCGGTACCCAACACCCTGCCTACTCCCGTTCAGTGACTCCTGTCTCTTCTCTTCTTCATTCACCGGCCGCGATGCTCAGCGTCAGCATCGTTGCAGCTTCGTTGACCGGGAGGTTATGGTGCGCGTTCTGACGGTGGCGGACTTGTGACATACGCAACATCCTTGTCTCCTCTCCTCTTACACACAGACACATGCAGTACACTACTACATACGTGGGGGAATGTGTCGAGAAAGTAGAGCTTGTCCCGGATGGGACGGTGCTCACTAGGGTAGATTCCTAGAGGGGTCGTGACTGCAAGCTGACTTGTAGAACGATGCCGGATCTTCGCATGTCAGCGGGGAGGAACACCGCCACCTACCGGGATGATTCATTGCACTATACTCACAAGACCCACCACTTCAGTAGTTGACACGACCTGAATCAATACTCAGTCGCTCGACCTTAAACATTTTTCTCTCTATCCTCTGCATCTAAACACACAGTCTCTCCCTCAATCACTCTGCCCTCCCCTCCATCCTTTAGCCCTCCCTTCTTCTGTCTCTCCATCCCTCTCTCCGTCGCTCTCTCTCTTTCTCTTTGCCCAGTGCTGCTTCATTTGGTCTTGCCCGCTATATGTACGTTCCTTATTTGCCATACTACTTCCCAAACCCCGCCGCCCTTTCCCTCTTCTTTGTCAGCGTCTCCCTCTGTACTCTTCGCCCTTGCTTGCTCCGCGTAGCCCTTCTCGCGCCCGCCACGTCTCGCGCTGGAATCGCAGGTGCCTAACATAATATTAATATCATGTTTTAACATGAATTCTCTACGATGATCATTACATACGTAGCGTATGCTCGTATTACTGCATGTAGAACAAACGGTATATGTTTTAATGTAATTTTGAGTCTCAGAAATTTTGAACGTAAACGAATTCGTACGATCCTTCTGAACAGGATATTTTTTCGTGAAAGAACTTTCATGAAAATGTATACCTATTGAAAAATAAAGTTATAAATGCGCAATTTCAGCTCTCGTAATCTTCCATAACAAGTGGCATAATTAACTCTAATTAAATAACAACGTAATCCACGCTAGGCAAGTTTTTGGCTCGTGCACAGCCTCAGGTGTTGACCCCACCGCATCACGGGTTACTACGAGTGGAACTTCTTTTCCCCGCGTGCCTTATAGAGCTTGTATTTTTCTGTTTTAGTCGCACGAAAGGTGCTATATTTTACTTCGGCCATGCGAAAATGCTACAATTTCTCAAGAAATAGATTTTTCTATTAACTATTGTATAAAACGAGATATATTGCAGTGTTAAGAGTTTACATTCATATAGCAACGAAGACAAAAATACTCTAAATCAACAACAAAATGTCCCTAAGAAAATACCACAAAATGAGTAAGATTAAAGAGTACACATACGAGAATGTACACTTGGATTGTGTTTCTGTTCTTTCCTGACAGAATATTTAACTTTAAAGGACGAGTATTACCAACTGAGACAACAATCGCTATCAACTTCTTCTGATAAATGCATACATTTTCTCCTGTGAAACAAAATTACATTGTACTTGGAGAGCCACCAGGTTGTCTACACTCACTCTTCTTCCCAGATTGTCGTACTATTGCTTGAGAGAAATCAAAAATATTAGGCTATTTCGCTTAATTGACAGGTTGCCTCTTGCGTGCCGGTGTGTGCAGATGTACCTTGGATGGTAGTCTTGTGTACTCAGGCTTAGGGAAAACCGCTCTTTCTCTAGGCTTTGCTCTCGTGAGATGCACTCGTCACATTTACCATGTCAATTGATGTCCCGCAATTGGCGAGATATGCTTGTGACTCAATCGTGCTCCAATATCATCAACCTGACGGCGGCAGGATTTTCGACACTAGCTTTTCAGCTAGGTCGAATTCAGTCGTCTGGAAGAGAAATCCTAGCGGCCGGCTGCTCTGATAGGTAGTTTTCCGTTGTTTCTCCGATCAACATCAGGCGAATGCTGGAGCAGTACCCTACCAAACGGGCCACCGACCGCGCGAGATCTTTCCTTCCTCTTCCTTGTCCTATCCTCTCCCCTTACACACACACACACACTTACACTAACATGCACTACACTACCACATATTCCGGAAGACAGGTCGGGAGCTTAGAGCTTGTCCCGGCTGGGGCGGTGCCCCGCTGGTGGGAGAGTCCTGGTAAGGGGGAAACCCCACTAGCCGACGGTAGGTCGGCGCCGAATCTCGCAATCCAGCGGGGGGAAGATCACCATCTCTCGAGAAAATCATGCATTACACTTACGGGACTAATGAGCAAAGCAGTTGACGCGCCCGGAAACACGAAAAAAGTCAATCAATCAATCCAATATCATCAACTGTCATCAATCCCGACCGCAAGAAGACGTGAATTGGAACGTGTGAGTGGGAGCCGAAGAGTATGGAGGAAGTCTGGCCGTCAAAACAAATTTCAACGTGTGCTCAATGCAAGTTTATTTCTACGTGGTTCAGCTGTACTAACTTTTTGTATCTGTACTGGTACTTTCTCTAAACTTCTTTCGCAAGAAGATGTCTAACCTTGATATGACATTTTTGAGGTACACATATATTCCCGTGTATTCATGCCAGCACATACGACATTTTCTGTTGAAGGTCAGTGCTTTAACATATAACTAAAAACCCGAAATGGTATCCAACACACGCGCGATATTCCACCCACAATAAGAGAACTCAATTATGATTAAATACAAATCGAAGAATAACCTAGCTAGGCAACGAGATTACATTAATTCGAAATGCATTACATTACAATGAATTGTATTATAAATTGTAACATTTAAACCCAATATATGCTATGGATAGTTTTTCCGTTCGAAATAGAATTTCATTTCATCGAGAACAAACCGAGGCTCGTCGTGAACGTGGGCTGGTAGTGGCTGTTCCCCGCATTGGACGCCCGCTGCAAGGCTTTCGTATGATCCCTTCTCTCGCAGAGCGCTCATGCTCTTCGTGGAGAGACAAGTGTTCCGGGAAGTCCGCCAGCCCACCACGTAGCTGTCGCCGCCTCCGTCCCCGCCCCCGCCCCCGCCACCACCCTCGCCCCTGCCTCCCCCCAGCGCCGCTGCCGCTTCCACCCCCGCCGCCGCCGCAGTCTCCGTTCCCCGTCATCTGCTGGGTGTACGTGCCTTCTATGTGGGAAGTTGCGCGCCGAAGAGGCCCGCGCGTGCTTCATCGGGTCAGCCGCCTCCATCTCCGCTCGCGTGCTTGCCTCCATCTCTGATCCCGCCCCTCGTCCTCACCACCGATCCTGCCCCTCGATCCTGCCCCTCGATCCTGCCCCTCGATCCTGCCCCTCGATCCTGCCCCTCGATCCTGCCCCTCGATCCTGCCCCTCGATCCTGCCCCTCGATCCTGCCCCTTGATCCTGCCCCTTGATCCTGCCCCTCGATCCTGCACCTCGATCCCGCCTCCGACCCCGTCCCTCGTCCCCCACCTCCGTTCCCACACCTCGTCACCACCTCCTATCCCCCCCTTCTTCCGATCCTGGCCCTCGTTTCCCGATTCCGCCCCTTGTCTTTACTTCCAATCTCTGCTCCCGCCCCTCGTCACCACTTCCGATCCCGTTTATCGTCCCCACCTCCGACCCTACCATTGCTTCTCCCTATACCTTGATCTCAATCCTGTCTCCCGTCTCCGTCAGCGCCTCACCTCCGTTTCCCGAACGTCCTCCCCCCCCGCTCCTTTGCCCCCCCTTCCCCCACCGCCTCCCGCCCCCAGATTCATCCGTGTCTCCGCTTCCACCCAAACAAACCCACTACTGCTGTCGCTCCGCCTGTCCTTCATCTCCGCTCCCGCTCCCACTGCTTGTCGAAGTTGCCGCTGCTCGGCTTCGCCATCGCGATCCGCAGTGGCCGACAATGCGTGTCCTGGCGAACACGAGCCACGTTCGGTTACATGTCCGTTCCCTTGACGCTCCAGAGGTTTTTTTAACACTCGTGGAAGACCAGGCACAAAGTAGGAATTTAGTGTGCTCGTGGCGTAAGGACTAGACATTGTGCAATCGAACTCGAGGCTTGAGGCGTTTTCTGATACTTTCAGAAACAGTTGATAATTATTTATATAGTGGGTGCTTAATCATTGCGGCCCCATTCCGTCGATAATTTGAGTTTCTTATTGGGTAATATTATTTTTGAAAATATTTCATTTGTAGAAAAATAATTAGCAAATGGACATTTTTAATGGAATTGTCGGGTGGACATTTTAAATAGAATTTGCTAATTTTAGTTTTGTAAATGTTGTGTCATTATATATTAATTTTTTTGCCGACCTTTCTCATATTGGAAACGCATCTCAACTGCACGCTGTAACTGAACAAACTTACTGGTAGACATAATCACATATGCGGTATGTTCCCGGAAGTTTGAAATAAATGGCGGTGCCCACTCTTGTGAGTTATCAGTCATCATCATTAGTTCGAGAACTCTAAAATAATGTGTTTTTTGGCTGATCATAAGAGAAGAGATAATTGTATTATCAGTATTATGATAAATCTTTAGAATATTTACTCAGTATTAGTAATAAAAGGGGTGAAAATGTATGGGCCACCGATCTCGTCTCTCTAGAGAAAAGTCTTCCTTCTTTCTGTTGCCGGGCCTGAACATGAAATATTTTTGTAAGAAATGCATTCAGAATTATTGGAATCTGTCTTGTAGAATATGGAAACGGATTTTGTGCAGTTGCGACCCAGAAGTTTATGAAGAGACTATAATTATGGGATACTAATTGAGACTTCGATTCCAGGATTTGTTGAAATAAATGTGAGGCTTTGCCGAAGACAAAGCGTCAGTCGAGTTTAATATTTGTTTGAGAGTGGACCCGTCTGGGAAAATCATTTTCTCCTCTCACTCAGCATGAAAGGGAGCAGAATTTTTCAGCGAATGTGTACCTATGCAAACGTTATTCTCAGAATAAATACCTCAGAATGCGTAGAATTTAAAGATATCTGCTCAACAAAGAAAGTTTTAACAAGAAATGTTATTGATATATTTCATGTCCTATTTCCTAGAACAAAATGTTTGACAACGAACATTGGAGATGGGTTGGAGTTAGTGGTCTGCACATTTTTCCCACATCATTTTAAGTTTTACAGATAATAAATGAATTTATGAATATTTAATTCTTAAAAGTTCTCAATTTAAGCCTCTACGTCAACTTACATCTTACATTAAGGGATTTACGATGAGTAATGGAACATAAGAGAAAACCTATCAAGTTAATTGGATTCCCCATTAAAAATTGTAGTTGTTGTGATCCAGTTCTTGTTTTTGTTTATTTAAGGTCGCATCAATATCTAGGTCAGTAGTAACCGCTGTTGATGTTAATGGTATGGTAACTATGAAGATGAAACCGTATGGTGAAGATAGGTGAAAGGACGAACACAAATTCAACTTAATAGGGCACAAATTCAACTCAACGAGGCGGGACTCGAACCCGCGACCCTTCGGTCCGAGATCACTACGACACTACTGCCTTACCGATCTCGGCGACCGGATCGAGTGTTGTTGGTTTTAATACCTATAACCAGGACCATGTTATCAGTTTGTTGGTAACTACAAGCTATTGTACATTCCAGTTCATTGTAATAATTCTTAATTGTGTAAATGTCATTGTTATATCGAAATATAATATTAGAAAAGTGATTTCACGAAAGATCGTGTAAAATACATTTGCTAAAAATATCTTTATACCGTTTGCTCCCATACAATCCGACCACTGATTAAATAGCTCAACGGCAACCCCGTTCCATCTGCAGCATCGTTAACCGAAATGTCTTGTGGTTTGAATCCCAACGGTGGCAGACGTTGGACCCTAGCTATATCGCTGAGTCGATTTCAACCACTGTCTTGAGAATTCCAGGGGCCAGCTGGTCTGATCGGAATCCGTAGTTCTTACATAATTACCGGGATCATGCCGGAGTCGTGCCCTAAGAAAAGGGGCGCGGAAGACGCTGGATCTTTCCTTCCTTGTTCTTGTCTCTTCCTATCTCTTTACATAAACATTCTGGGAGTTTACAATTTGGACCGGCTGAGGCGGTGCATAGAGAGAGAAAAAATCACAAGAGGCCGCACTAAACCTCCAATAAGGTGGCGTTAACGGCTGTTTGTCAGTACCGCTACTTTTTGAAACCAAAGGCTTCAACCCGAGCCACGATACTCAAAGAGACGTAAATTCGGAATGAACGGCACTGCGAAATTGATACATAATTACTTTTTTCTCACTCCTCCTTCATTTTTTAGGTTTGTAGAGGGAAGGAAAAAATACATAATTTTTTGTAAGTGATCAATTCGCAACAAATGATATGTATTTAACACATAAGTATAATCATTACTTTGTTGTGAAAAATAAATTCCTGGAAATGCTTGATATATTGTGAATTGTTCGAAGATGATTATTTTTATTAGTTTTCGATTTTACATATATTAGTTCAATGTTTCTTAAAACTGCGCGTTTCCCTTTTGAGGTAATGGTTAAAATTTTTTTTAAATGTCCCGAAAAAACTACAAAATCAAGAATAATTTAATATTAGTAACAATTCCAACTACTATAAAAATTATCAACATAAATACATACCACAAAAATTCTAAAATTAAAAAAAATCAAAATTTTAATTTAAAAGTGACCGTTGCTAAGCATTTTACGATTATTTTAAATATAAGAGTATCTTGATTGAGAACTAATCTAGTTTTGAATAATAGTCATCTGTAACTTACCTGTGAGAGTGAACTTTATCGAGCCTGGTTTCACTGTAAAATAAATTCCTCCTATAGGTCTACCAACTATTGGAAGTAATTATATTTAATACAAAATAATTCTTTATGTAACACAATAATATGTCTAAAATAAAACTGATTTATCAGGAACGAAAAAACTTCAAAAACCTTATAAAAATCAAATAATTTCTTTCAATTCTGATACATCCAGAAATGAATAATTCACTACTTTTATTTAATTTATTCATATAATAATGATTATATACTTCTTGTAGATACAATATTAATAATAAGAAACATAGTTTAAATTGCTTAAGATGTGCTGTATTAAATAAATTGAACCAGGAAGAGCTGATGGAGATAGTTATGATCAGGATAAGATACATCATGATCATGATGACAATAACGAAGAATGTCATGATCATGATGTCAAAACTGTTACAACGTCATACGTTACTTTTCTAAAATTAAATTAAGATATATAATCCTATAATGAATGAACGAATATTATTACATTTGTTGACATGGCAGTTAAATATTTCTTATTTCTAACTTGTCCTTTCACCATGCGCACTTTCAAATAAATGTTCAAATGTGTGAGAAATACTACGAAGGTCACTCCAAAAGAAATGCACACTATTTTTTAAAAAATACAGTTTTCATTCTATATGTTTGAAAGTTTTACAGTATGTAGATACATCCTTTAGGAACAATATTTTCATTTTTCCACATAATTCTCATCCCTCTCAACTGCCTTACGCCAACTTGGAACCAGCGCCTGTATACCCCCACGGTAAAATTCTGGACCAACATGTTGGAGCCACTGTTTGAAAGCGTGCACAAGGGAATCATCATCTTCAAACCTTGTTCCACGAAGAGAGTCTTTCAGTTTCCCAAAGAGATGATAGTCACATGGAGCCAGGTCAGGACTGTAAGGCGGGTGTTTCAGTGTTGTCCATCCGAGTTTTGAGATCGCTTCCGTGGTCTTTTGACTGACGTATGGCCGTGCATTGTCGTGCAACAGCAAAACATCCTGCTTTTGCCGATGTGGTCGAACACGACCCAGTCGAGCTTGAAGTTTCTTCAGTGTCGTCACATATGCATCAGAATTTATGGTGGTTCCACGGGGCATGATGTCCACAAGCAAGAGTCCTTCGGAATCGAAAAACTGTAGCCATAACTTTTCCAGCAGAGGGTGTGGTTTTGAATGTTTTTCTTGGGTGAATTTGCATGATGCCACTCCATTGATTGCTTCTTCGTCTCTGGTGAAAAATGATGGAGCAATGTTTCATCTCCTGTCACAATTCTTCCAAGAAATTCATTTCCACCATTCCCGTACTGTTCCAAAAGTTCGCTGCATACCGTTTTTCGTGTTTCTTTGTGAACCACTGTCAACATCCTGGGAACCCACCTGGCACCAACCTTTTTTAACGCCAACACTTTCAGTATTCTGCAAACACTTCCTTCCCCTATCCCAACGTAGCGTGACAATTCGTTCACCGTGATGCGTCTGTCATCAGTCACCAATTCATTAACTCTCTGCACATTGTCTGGAGTGTGTGCAGTACGAGGCCTGCCGCTGCGAGGACAATCCTCAATATTGCCGTGCCCGCTTTCATCACGGACCCTGCTTGCCTATCGACTAACTGTACTGCGATCGACAGCAGCATTTCCATACACCTTTTTCAACCTTTTGTGGATATCTCCCACTGTCTCGTTTTCACAGCACAGAAATTCTATGACAGCACGTTGCTTCTGACGAACGTCAAGTGTAGCAGCCATCTTGATGACATGCTGTGACGGCGCTACTCACGGAAATAGGTTGAACTAAATTTGAATACAAGCGGGAAGGTTGTATCTATATACTGTAAAACTTTCAAACATGTTGAATGAAAACTGTATTTTTAAAAAAATAGTGTGCATTTCTTTTGGAGTGACCCTCGTACAAAAGTTTTCAGCGCTCAGTGCCGTTTGTGTCAAATAAAAGTAAGTATTTTAATAATTTTACGAGTATAGTTTTAGTAATCTGTCATTTCTTTTAATACAAAATTCACTGTTACATGTTTTAAATTCATCTGCTTGCTAATTAGAGAGTCTGTAATAATTATATTTGATGGAAATTTTCAAGAGTTTAACCTGTTATGTCCGTTACGGTGCCCGGACAATACCACTGAGGGGGGATCACCATCTCTCGAAATACAACGTTCACTACACTTAGGAAACAAAACTCAGTAGTTGACGCGTACGGACCCTCTCAGTACTTCAATGAACCTCAAAAGGACGTGTTTGTTTTCTGTACTATTTGTGCCCCCAATCGCAACTGACGTCTGTCCTGACCTCGTCCGTTCGCCGCGCTGATGTCTCTAACGTCAACCTACATCTGCGTTTGCTCGAAACGGATGCTGACCATCACATGACTCGCATTGACATACGCCACCTCATCCGTAAAGTTTAGACAGGTCCATCCCGTCCTTCAAGCATAGACGTTTCAATTTCCTTTCATGTTCATTACTTTCGAATAGAGTAGACGAAACTCCTTTCCGAAACTTTCTCTCGATGTTTCCTATTTATCTCATTTTCACATTTTTGTTCAGGAAAGCTTTTATTTGTTGCAAGAACAGACGATTCGTTAAACATTCATTTAGTTGTTGCAAATGCAACGTAAGTAATGGTATGAAACGATGATGTAATGATGGATACTAATACGCGAGTATGAAGTGTTCGGAGGATACGAGCGAGGAACTAGCGACTGTAGTAAATATAGAATTGTATTAATTCCAATGATGTCGAGTTTCATGCAATACTTTTTCTGCGACTAACAGCAAGTTATTGCAAGTTAAACTTTCACATCGAACGGTTACGTGGCACTAGGCACCCAGTGTTCAGTCAAAGCCACAAAGAGGTCAGCCTCCTGTGTGTCCCGGTTGGCGTTGGCTAAGAATGAACAGAATCCGATTTCAAATTAGTAATGCACGATTTCAGTTATTATTTAATTGACTAAAGCATTTTCATCAAAGTTCAGTATCTTTATAATAGAAAGATGACTAAGGAATGACTACTCAATTGTAAGCGTCTGTGTTTGGTCCAACACCTGCATTAAAACGTTGCATCATAATGACTCTCATTAAGCATCGACCTGCAGCTCTATAATAAGAACTGTACAATGAGCGTAGAAAAAAGATATTTTGACAAGTACGTTGGCGCCACAAGAAAATTATTGTACTCTGCAACGTTCATCTGTTCAGAAAATTACGTTCTAATTTTGGTGCGGTCGTCAAAGGAGGATGGAATGAGCCTTGAAGGGGTTTGTAGCCTGAAAGCTATTGAAGTTGCTACATTACCTTTCGAATATTTAAAAGCTAAACCCCCTGCATATCACATGGAAGACTGAAACTTTGACTATTTTTTTTCACGGTGTGGGTTCAACTTAAAGCATCGTCGGAGAACTGATTGAAGCGACGCCGGAATTATATTCTGGAAATTCGACTCATCAAACCTCGCCCCTCGGCACTTTTATTCGCGGGCCGCCGAGAGGAAGAAGAGATTTTGCGCGGCATCTCTTTGACGCCGTTTTCATTCGAACTGCACGCTTTTAGAATGAAGTCTCATCGATCTGACCGTCTCATCGACGTGCAAGGTTTCACGCTCTTTCTCGTACGCACCGACCTTTAAGCGCAGTGACATACGGCCGTGAATGTTTTTTGAGGAACGTCAAGATTGTGATTGTGAATGTGTGTGTGTGTGTGAATTGTTGGTGGGATGGGTATGTGTGTGTGTGTGTGTGTGTGTGTGTGTGTTATGGGTGTGTCTATGTATGCAATGCATTTGGGACCATTTATAAGATTTTTTAAAAAAATGTTTGTCTCTAAATAGGAATATCGCATAAAATTCGTGTTTTTCTTAATGAAAGCACCTAGCTTTTTACTCGTTTTAAAGGTTCAATACAATAAAAGTATTTTCATGCTGATATCTTTTGTCGAACTTATTTTTAGTGACGATGTAAGAAAGTAATTGGTAATACATAAAAGGTTTAGAATTATGTCAAATATGAATAAAAGTACAATTAATATATGGCAACCATGGGTTCCCGTGTTTTAAAATAAAAAGTATTGTTCACTACGCTTTTGACAATTTTTTTCTACTGGATTGTGAAGGAACAAGGACGAACACGAAACTGTTTAAACAAAACGGAATTTACTATAGGAACGAATGTAACGAAGAGTGACTTGTTTTTCCAACAGTCTGAGCGCAGCCTTGACAATTGTGTCGGCTACCTCTCGGTAGTAACCGTGAGTTCCAGTCGTCGAGTTACTTATGCAGTCACTCGTTGAGTCAAGATCGCTTCCGTCAAGCTCTTCCATCCTGTCAACAACTCTTGTATCACGTCCGTAACCGGGACTTACAGTTTGGCTGTACAGAGAAAAGCCAGTCAGTCGTCGATCCGCCAGGAGGGAAGAAACAAATTGTGCGCTGTACTCTTTGAAGACGTAATCCATTGTAGAGTTGTGAAGAGTGTCCATATAATCGAAGTGAGGTTCATATCAGTTCTTTCTTGCTACCAAATGCCGATGACAGATTTTCGCTTGCTGTGGACAAATAAACGGGTACCAATTTCTTCGGAAAATATGCGTAGATCATTAATTATAAAAGAGAGAAATTGGTCTGGAGAAAAACAATGGGTCGGACAAGTTTGGTAATTTTAGGACTTTAAGTTGGCATCACTTGGATGAGTCCTGACCATCTGGACGATCAGCATTGCGGTGTCCATAACCTCCAAATTAAGTTGAACGATGGCGAGTCCACTTAAAAATTCCACATTGCTTGAAGAAAGTTTTGTGATTCTTTTTGTGCTTTCTGATGGTGAAAAACCAACTAATATACACTCCAGAATGACTGAAGTGTATGGTGAAAGTTGTAAGAACCGCAGAATTTTTACAAGGGGGATAAAACAATTCAAAAGTAGTCGAGGCTCGGTGACTATCAAACACCGTTCTGGCCTCATTAGCACGTGAACTCTTGTTGATTGTGTTGGGGAAGCTGTAGGTGCGTTCTTTTGTGATTATCTCGAAGAACTGCGTATAATAAACATTTAATACTTCTTAGATATGCTTTTGAACAATGTGAAGGCGGTCATGGGAGAGAAACGTCGTGGATCTGTGAGGAGAGGTGGGGTCGAAGTGTCGTGGAGAAGAGGCATGATTCTCCAGCAAAACAACCACTTCCTCTCACTGCTCAACGAAGCCGTTAAACCATTGACAAAATGGGTTGGGAGGTACTGCGTAATCACCCTTATAGCTCTTATTTAGCACCATCAGATTTTCATTTGTCTGGTTCACTGAAGGAGGCATTACGTGGTAAGAATTTTCTGGATAACGAGGTTGTGAAAACATTTATGATAAATTGGTTCAAACACCAAGATAGAGTTCTTTGCAATCTGTATAAGAATGCTACTTACCCGTTGGGACCAGTGCATAAATGATCGTGGGGATTATATTAAAAAGTAGGAAAAGTCTTTGTTTTGTAAAAATAAACGTTAATTTCTGCAGACCAATTTGTCTCTTTCATTAATGAATGCTCCTTGTAAGTTATTCAAATTATTGATTTCCCTATTCTCCCGGCAGTAAGTCGATTACTTCACAAAGGGCACGATGAGGAATAATAGATCAACGGTCTTTGCTAATAGTTTTTATTTCACGAGGGCGAATAGTTTCTTATCAATTCTTGCAAAATATGTTCATTTCCATCTGCATTCATAATTTAACTTCTATATGTGTTAGGGTAGGTTTTCCAAAATTTCAGAAAATGTGCACAGAATACACGTGTCTCCATAGTACTTCACGTACAGTTTTAACTGTTTTTTATGTTAAATAAATGTCGGGAGGCCTCTTTGGACACTGTTCGAAGTATGTTTTCTGATGTACCATGTTCGGCAAGTGCAAACGTGCTGCTGCAATGGAGTGAGCCGCTTTGCCGAACGTAGTGGACGCCTTGCTGCTGACGCCCCACCCGACCTTAGTGACCTACACTTGGATTTTTTAACGTGGCGTCTCAAGGTCACGCGCGAAAGAGGGAGAGTGGAGGCAGACTCCAATAGGGAGCCGTAAAAATCGGAGCTGTAGTGACTTTTCAGCCCCACCTTGGGACTCTGCCTTATCTCTCCCCCCTTTTGCACGTGACCTTGAGACACCATGTTAAAAAGAACTAAGTAAACCGTGCCGCTGAGTCTGCTGCCGGTTCTAATCGAGCTGCGGTTTGCGCCTCGATAGCCACAGCACGCACCACTTCAGGCACCAGAAAGTTTTGAGGTCCGATGTTGGGACATTTTGTTCCTTTTGGCTGTACCCATCCCCATCCCGCCAGAGGGCATGGAACGTTGGGAGGCTGGAATAATATCAGAACGCGCTCGCTTTTGGCTTCCATAAGTACGCCAACCGAAGGGTTTTGGTAACGTGAGTAATGCGCCCCCTGCCACCCTCCCCAGCTAAAGGTTATTAGCTCCTAGGTTGTCAGGTGAGATATGCTTTAGAGTCCAAGGTAGGGAATCTCTTCTCAGTAGTCACTGCCCCAACAAATTGGAGGAACCGGGGGTCGATTTTGGCAGTGGTGTTGGAAGTGTTTTACGATATGGCATTTTCGGTGAATGCAGTAAGCAGTGTAAAGAGAGCAGTACATTAACACTTCAATAGTGGTGTTGGATGCGAAAGCATCCTTAGTCACTGTCTAATAAATGTGCAATAAATATGTAGATTCTTCTCGTGTGCAATATGTAGTAGTATATGACACAGAGTTCCTTTCGAAGAAATGTAAATTTTTTGTATCGTTATTTGTCATGAAATACCATGCTTGGTTGTTTACGGGAAACTGTGATGACTCATCCGTTTATAAGAATATATACCGTGTTGAATTTTTCTTTTGGCGTAAGAGTGAAATTCCTGAATATGACGTTGTAGGAGATCAGTGAAAACAATACAAATAGTTGGTTAAATACCAAAACAATGATTAATTAAATTTTCTATTACAGTTTATGTTTTGGTTAGATTCATTTAAACCAAATAATGAACCAGTTACCGCAAGAAGGACAATGTCAGTATTGATATTTAGATTTTGCATTTAACAATTAAATTAAAGATTTATTTTATGAATTCTTCAGATGTGGTTAAATTATAATTAATAAATGTCTTTAAAATTGATAAAATTGCGATAATTATTCAACACGTTACATGGAATTCAGTAGTGGTGTCAGGCATCCCCAAGTGACTACTACGTCACAAAATGGCACAGACCTTCCACGTGTTAGTACCGAAGTCCGGTCTGTCCATTTCGTTAGCTACTTTTCTTAATGGAATAAAATATCTGCAACAACAAGATCTCCACTTAACAGCACAGAAATAGGGACTTGCTGAAAAAGAAAGAAATTTAGCTTTTGGCAACGACAAAGAAATAATAATTTTTAATGAAATAATCGATGCTTCTAACTAGACTGTATAAAAAAATAAAATTTGATCGACAAACAGAATACTACGTTAGTACACTAAATGAACGAAAATGCTGCATTAATTAATCACAAAAAATCGTGCAAATCTAGGGCACGAAATACCAAGAAAATCCATGTTTAAATATGAACTATTGAGAATTTGCTTTCCCTTTATCTCCCGGGCTTGTAATCGTGCCGGTCGATCGCGATCCGACTTCAATGCCATTCGGCCTGCAGTATGGCGATTTTGCCGACGTGCAATGCGTCCTCAGCGAGCGGTCAGGCGCGCGCACGGGGGAGGGGAGGGGCTGTTGCGTTACAACACGCATCACACCGCGTTTGAGCAAAAGGCGGTATTCACACACGGTGTTGTGTGTGGGCGGGGCACGGCGTAGGAGGCTAGCTTTGGAATCGGTCGCTCAATCAGGTCGACGTTGCCCCAACCTCCGACGCAGTTGCTCTCCTCTCCTCTCCTCCCTCCCCTTTTCCCCCCCCCTTTCCCCCCCCCTTCTCTGATCCTTCTTATCCTTCTCTCGCGCCCCTTCCCTATTTCCATTTCCCTCATTCTCTTCCATCCTCTCCTTTCCTCTCGTTATCCCTCTCCTCTTATTCCCTCGTCTTCTTTCCCCTCCTCTATACTTCCTTCTAAACCCTCCTCCTGCCCCACATCTTTCCTCTCGTCTTCTCTCCACTCCTCTTCCATCAGCACCTCTCCTATCTCCTCCTCTCCCTCTCCACCACTCCGCCCCCTGCCGGTGGCTGAATCCTTGTAATCAATGTTCGAGGACGTGACAACGCGTGACGCTCGCGATCTAATCACCGACAGTGTCCAAGCACGAGGTGTGGCGCGCCGGGCGCGTCGGGCGCGCGCTCGCCCTGGGATACGCGCGCCGCGCTTAGCGCCGCTCGCACGCGCCCGCGCTCGTGCGTGGGGCGTCCCGTGCCCCAAGGCGCGCTGCCACGGGCGCGCTGGCATTTGCGGCGCGTGGGGCGTGTGATGCCGCTCATGTTCGTTGGGATTAAAGGAATTACGCGGGAGTGTACTTTTCGTTTAGAATTCTGTGTGCTTCGAGTTTGCAACTTGTTAAAGTGTGTTTCGCCGAAAAAAAAAAGAGCTGACGAATGGGCGTAGAAAATGTGCAGATGAGCTCTCGGAAACCGAATACGGTTATTGAAACCTTCACGTTTACTAGCCAGTTTTCCAGTCCTCGTTATTGTAACAACTAGGCAAACACTTGAATATGCCATAACTGTACAAGTTTTATTAAAGAATATTGATGTTTTGCTTGACCATTGCATGGAACTGGAAAACGGTATCTACAAGGATAACGTGGGCAGAGTCTTAATTGGCTCCGACGTTGCGCAAATAACTGTTCCCGTTGATTCAGCTACAGCTTCTTGTATTTTCTTTCACGGAAGCTGTATATTCTTAATGTGAATACGTCATTACCTCTGTCAGATTGAAGGGACACTTTCTTAGCCACGGATTTTCTTCATTCTGTACACTCCAATGATAATGGCTTGATCAGTGCAGTTTCTCTTTCGTCACAACATTCTTAATCTAATTATTTTTTTAATTGTTTATTGAAGGTCGCATCAACATCTAGGTCATTAGCGACCACAATTGGTGTTAACGGTATGGTAACTATGAAGATGAAACGATATGAGGATGATAAGGGATGAAAGGACGAACACGAATAAAACCATGCCTTAGGCGGGACTCGAACCCGCGAACCTTTGGTCCGAAATCACTACGACACTACTGCCTTAGCAATCTCGGCCAACGGACCCACAATCTAATTATTGTAAACATTTCGTTTTCTGTTATAATCTTATTTCGGCTTCCATTACAACACGCGCGTAAACAATGTTTTATTAATCTTTGTATTGTTCGAGATTATGAAATAAGTCTTTCCCAAGTACCTGTCCCTTACATACGCATTCATTGTGGTCTCATCGCAAAATTTAGTACATAATGTATCAACCCTTTTCTTAAATCTAGATTTTTTTGGGAAAAAGGGTGTTTCTTAAATTATCATTTCTCATCTGTGGAGTTGTTCATTCTTCTTTTTTGAAAGAAAGTTTCGACTCAAATGTCGGGCTGATCGACATTCTGAATTAAGCAGAGGAAATAATTGCGGTGCGAGGGATGAGAGAAAATTTCTCGCAGTTTAGGAACTTTGCCCTGTAATTTTCCAACTTGGTGAAGTACGCGTTTTTTTTGTTTGTAGCTTCTGTAACTATTAATTTATCAAATTAATTTCCTAAACATTTTAATCAGCGTTTCGCCAAATTAATTTTAAAGTCGTGAAGTATTTGAAATTTACTTCTCAAGGTAGCTTTCCCTTTGCCACGTATGATGCAATTTATTAGCATTCTAACACCTAATAAAAAAATGAAAAAATGCCCTTTCACAACAATTTCCGTTGGTCAAGATTACGTTACAATTTCTAAACATATGTATCTCAAGAATATAAGGTGAGGGTTAACTCTAAGGTCAAACGAACACTTAGTCGTTTAATCTTTAAGAGCGAGTTAAATCTTGTTAAAGCAAATAAGATAGTGAATCAAATGAATATACTCGCATATTGTACACGTGTTGTTCTTTTTATGAAATACCGAGATGCGAAAGAGCGATGCTCCCAGATGCGAAAATGTAATGTTTCAAGAGAGCGAAAGTAATGTTTCCATCCACAGTTTAGCGAAAATATTTTTTGGCGAAATAATCGCGCTTGCCTCCAGATCGGCAGCCTCTCACCACTACACAGCACGTTCTTTTCCCCTTCCGTACAACGCCCCCTCCCCGGCCCGCCATCACGTAACATTCGCCCGACGCCCTCAGAACGAGGCCGAGAATAGGAACCAATTTGCAAACAAACGGAGGACAAATTATTTCCATTGCTGCGCCAGCAAACGTTTCCTGAGAAAGAGTTCAAAGGAAATTGGGGCGTGGACGGGCGGCAGCGGCCTTTTGCGTAGCGCTGTGTTCGGAAGTGCGGCGCGAGCGTGGCGCGTAGTGTGAAGAGAGCGTAAAGGGGGGAGGCGGTTAAAGGTACGGAACGCGGCGTTACACTGGATTGGTACTGTTGACCGAAACAGAAAATTGCGACTTTTTTTTATTGGCGAGGTGGAACTAGAGAAGACGCTGTTGCTCAGTGAGCGAGCCAGGGAGGTCAGAGGTCAAATCATTTTGGAGGAGAATGATTTTTTGGAACTAGAGACGGATCCGTTGCTCAGTAAGCGCTGCATGAAGGATAGTGTTTATATCGTTTTGAAGGAAAATTATTTTATTTTTCGTTTCAGATAGTGTAGGAATCGCATTCTATTCGGTTTTCCGTTCTGTGAATTACAAATGTAATATATTATGCGCGAGTTGATGTTTTCGGCTATAGGAAATAGTTAAGACAGTTAACAGTAGTGTGTCTTAAAGATTTCTGAGGGAGTCATTAGGATTAGAAGAAGACTGTGTATATGAATGATAGCAAACCTTTTTCATAAAATAAAAATAATAATTTGAAAATCGTATCCGAAATCATGCCCAATGCAGTACTGTTTTAGTGAAAATCCCATCGCATTCAAATTAGCCCGATGTTAGTCCACACGGAGAATATAAAATTGGAGAATCAGAAAAAAATTATAACAAATATTAAATGGACACACACGCGCGCGCGCGCACACACACACACACACACACGCACACGTGCGCAGACGCGCACGCACACACACACACGCACACACGCACACACACACACACACTGTGTGTTTGTGTGTAAATCAGATGAGCTGATAAAAAGTAATTTTGAAATCACTGACACTTCAATTTTAATAATATCTCTATAATTTAGTTTTTATCTATCTTGATATAAACTCAAATCAAAAATCTACTTGTATATACGGTCGATGTACAGATGAAAATTTCTTGCATATACGGACGATGCGGTTGTGTCGGGTGTGGGCGGATGATGCACCTGTGTCGGGGATGATGAACGCGGATGATGGTGTGGCGTTGGCTGGGGTAGCTGCAGACGATGTAATATGATTGATTACTTTGTATTTCCAGACGCGTTCACTACCATGACGATTAGTCGCGTGTATATTACTTTATATTTTGAAGTGGCGGTGTTCCTCTCTCCCTAGACCATGAAATCGGTGCCAACCGACTGGTGGTTTTGGTTTCCAGGTATCTTATCTCATCAGGGCACCGCACCAGCAGGGACAAGCTCAAAAACTCCATTCCCCAATATGTGTGCTGAGGTAGTGCATGCAAGTATAAGTATGACATTGATTGATTGATTGCGATTCCGGTCGCGAGAACTACTGAGGTCATCAGTCCCGTGAGTATAGTGCATCTTTTTCTCTCGTGAGATGACGGTGGTCTTCACCCGCTGGATGGCGAGATCCGGCGCCGACCTACCGTCGGCTAGCGGGGATTTCCGCAACCAGTACCTCCCACATAGCGGGTCACAGCCCTGGCCCGGATAACCTCTAAGCTCCCGGCCGGTCTTTCGGCATGTGTGGTAGTATTGTGCATGTTAGTGTAGGTTTGAGTTTAACGGAAGAGGATAGGACAAGGAAGAGGTAGGAAAGATCGCGCGCGGGCCGTGACCCGTTTGTTAGGGTACTGTTCAGTCTGGTGTTGATCGGAGAAACCACGAAAAAATACCCATCAGAGCAGCCGGCCGCTAGAATTCTCCTGCAGACAACGACTAAATTCGACCTAGCTGACAAACTAGTGTCGGAAATCTTATCACCGTCGCGACTCGAACCTAGGACCTCCCGGTCAGAAGGACTGCAGTGACATCAGTTGATGCCCTGAGCCAACTCTCCCGGTTATAAGTGTAAGGAAAGAGGAAAAGACAAGAAGGAGGAAGGAAAAATCACGCTCGGTAATTTGCCGGTTTGTGAAAGGACTGCTGCGGCATTCACTTCACCGTGTTTGGATCAGAGAAACCACATAAAATTGCAGATTAAAGGGGCCGGCCGCTAGAATTCTCCTCCAGAAGTGGATAAATTCGATTTCGCTATCTATAAGTTGCACCAAACTTCTTAGCTTTCCTAGCGACATGCAATAGCCTCCTCATGCCGTACGTACACACTTATACCAATATGCCACCAGGTCATACCCAATTGCAGTTCAAATAAATGTATGCACTACACTACCACACATGCCGGGACACCGGTCGGGAGCTTAGAACGTGTCACGGGTGAAGCGGTACCCGGTTGGTAGGAGATATCTGATTGGGGAACACCCCGCTAGCGGTCGGTTGGTCGGCGACGGATCGCACGAACTAGCGAGGGAAGATTAGCGCCACATCCCGAGAAAAACACCCACTACACTTACGGGACTAATGACATTATTTGACGCGTCCAGAATAACTAATTCATCAATCTGGCAATGTGTTGGAGGGCAGGTTAAGCACGGGTGTGGGTGGCGCGGTCGGCGTGGCGGGGGCGGGGGCGGTGGGGGGCGTGATCGGTAGAGGGGTCTCCCCGCGCGGTCGGCGGTGGGGCCTGGCCCACTGACCCAGCGCGTGCGGTGCGGGCCCCTCTCCTGCGGTGGAGCTGCGCGAGTCAGGGCCGCCCGTCTGGAGGGGCAGGTTAGGCACGGGTGAACGGTTTTATTACGTGTTGGCCAAGGGCGGCATCCCCGCTGCCACCCTAGTAGTCGCATTAGAAACCCGCGATTAGGCGTGCTGGCGTCCGCGCCATCCCCTTCGCCCGTTGTCATGGCCGCTTATTGCAGCTGTCAGAAGGGGCCCTGCGCAGCGGTCTCGACAATGTTTCAATGTATGACGAGGGAGAGGTTATATCAGAATCATTCTGCTAATATTTTTACTTTCCTTGTAATTACGTAAAGCGAAACCAAATTGAAGTGCTTCTCGCTCTAAAAGTAAATCGCTCGTAGAAAAACGTAGGACAGCTTGAAATTTAGGGCAATTGTCTTCAAGAAATGGTGTCTAAATATACTTCCCCTCTTTTTATGAAAAGATAATATGTAAATATACATACACTCATAAACAAACGAAGATGTATCTTGAAGATGATCTTATCTTGATCATTCTTGAAGAAAGAGAAAGCAGTCTATGGAAAAACAAAAAAGGTTATTACAGTGCAAATAATTGTGGCGTAGAGAGATAAACATTTACCTACAGGTTGCCAGTATTATTAGTGAATTTTCTTACATATTGGAATTTATTAACGCTTTATTATGTGAAGACTCAAGCTGTTGTTTTAATTTATAATAGTGTTATTTCCACTTTGTGTAGGGAACATAGAAAATGTGAACTTTGAATTGATATTTTGCCATGTCGGACATTCCTATTATAGCGACAATTCGTTTTCGTTATCTTCCTGTTTCAGATCGCTCTGTGAGCCCATTTACTTCTAACGTTTATTTACTCAGCATTGTACAGTGGATTTCCTTGCTATTCACAAATAAACCAAGCCCACATATAATATTTACACAATGTGTTGTGTTCCTTTAAATGCGGCGCCCATGTTACAAAAACATGGAAAATGCGATTCACTTTCCATTGTTAGCGCCTCATGTTCTTTTGGCGTTCTAGGTACACGTTCTACCAGCTGCGAATACAAACTGCGCAAATGGATTCCGGCCGCGCAGAGCGAGTCACCATGTCGGTGCTTTCAATACTGTCCAAACGACTATGGAAAAGATCATGATGGATGATGGCGTGACTTGTGAAATGAAACGCATCGGGGCGAAATGCCCAAACCTGTGGGAACGTGCAACAGTTAAAGCTTGACCGAAGCCCGATTTAAGCGCGTCAACCACTTAACGTTGCCCTTTTATCGACGTAAGTTATTATAAGTTGTTGTATCTTGTGTCTCAAAGCACTGATTTGTTTTCCCAGCGGTATTCCCTGCGAAAGCAAAGATTTAAAGTTAAAGGTATGTAAGAGAAAAATGAACATTCACGTACCCGATCCACTCATTTGGAATTATGATTTCATTTCTGGTAATATATTGCCCATTAAAACATTTGTGAATGATTGCACCAAATCGAGCTCTTGCGTGACTGAAAAATATAGAATTCTTATAGTAATGAAGGAAGAGAACTGTATGAAGTTCACGGATAGGAAATAAGTTGTAGGCGTGATTGAGAAAGTATATATGACATTTCTCTCCATGTTACAATCTTGCAATCCTCGTTTACTGTAGTTAGTTTTCAGATATTTAGTTTTGTTTTCAGTTACTAAATTAATACGGTTTAAAATATGTTGCTTGGCACGGCAATAGAAATTTTAGCTTCGTCGAAGTTAAAAAACACTGAACAAGGACATTAATGAAACATGAACCTGGCTTAGAATCGTCATCTGACAGTATTGTTTGAGCAAGTGCCATCGACATTTGTTTCTGTTGCGGTTCAGTATTAATATTGTGATATCTGGAATGCTGTGTTGTAACTGTGAGGCCCTGCTTAACTTCTGTTGATCCATATTTCAACTTCAATGAAATTTTAAATTAATTGTCAAATTATAATGTAAATTTTAACACGTTAATATTCTCTTCAGTAATTTAAATATTAGCATTTACGAGGTCATTGTCGGTCACGTGTTCAGTATCATTTTTTACTTTATCACCTCTTCCAGTTGTGTATTAGTAATTATCGACTCCACTTTTGTTATGTATGTTATATATTTTAAATAAGCACAATCCGCTGTCTAAACTATTGCTGTACGCTATACCTGACAGGGGACTGGCTAGTCTCACTTAGTCTGCCAGAGGATTAGGAAACAATCAAAATTTCGAACAGTCATAAGCCAACAAAATTACGCAAAGAATGGGGCAACTAGCATTTTTCTATACGTGAAGTGTCTGCATGAGTTCACGTTTTCGTAAAGACACTATAATGTATGTTGAATTTAAAATCTATTTTTATTCGTTGATTTGTAGTTATTTATAACGTACGTAATGAATACATGTAAAGACATTCGTTACTACGTATAGACAATAAGTAAAATCTATATTTAAAAAATGGTTTCATTTAGTTTGGGGGCTAAAACCCCATGCGCCATGTCCCATTCTGGTGGCGCCACTGATTATGTGGCAATACTTATATCGTATCATTCGTGTTTACTCCCGTGATAAAATGCTTCTAAAATGTGAAAATTTGCATTCGTATACGCATCATTGACCTCATTACCTCGTAATATTTCCGTGATTACAAAGTAGACAGAATATGTCTCCAGTAGCCCCATTCCCTTTCTCTCATAAAATTATACTTTTGTTAAAAATGTTTTGTAATATTTTCAACCGTTAAAATTTGGCGAGAGGGCCTCAATTGCATGACCTATTGTATAGTATTAGAGTTAAGTACGCCATTCTTAGTTTATAGTACTGAATTATAAATATATATATATAATTAGAATTTGTAAACTACAGTGGAGCATTACCAAGCCGTTCTATAAAACTTGGTATCCTGAAAAGTTCGTAATATTAACATCGGTAGCAGTGGCTTTCTGTATGTCTACTTACCATGTAGCAGGTGGCTCGTGGCTCTGAAATTCATTTTCTGTGAAATTGAAACATATTGTAAATATATAATGCATATGCATTTCTTACTACATTAACAATGCAATATATCATGCAATTAAGGATTCCTAATTTTAATACAAAATGTAAAAGTAATTGACTACTACAATTAATAATGCAAATTTTTGTGTGATAAATTGAGCCGCGTACAATCATCTTTAACTTATTAATCTTGTTCTTAAACAACTACATTAATCTTATTTTTTTAATTCTGTATTTGTATTATATTTTTCGCAGTAAAACCTCAAAGATTCCTTTATTTGAAGAAATGAATTCCCCACACATCCATATTGAATGCAAGGATCTCTTAAACAATGCACATGCAGCTTCTTCGTCTGTAAATTGAACGTATCAAGTATGCTTGATTGTATCAAGCTTGATTGTATCAAGCGTGACAATTCAACTCATTAATCCTGTGTATGTTTTCATTTTATTTACATAGACTTTGGGACTGTGAATTATGAATATGTATTGCTCTAAGCAAAGTTTATGATTTTGTTTATTTTGTTCTTCCATACAACAGATTTTCCGTGGAATTCAAACTTTTCTATAAATTTTAAATGAACAATTTGAAGAACGTTGCTCTGTTTTGAAACGCAAATGCTTGTCTGCGCAAACCAGACGCATTCAATTTAGTTTTTGTGAAGTGAAATTGCCTGTCTTATTGTTTATTAAAATATAATTTCAGTTCTTCACATGCGAGTATTACATTGCGGGAAACTTCCGAGAACTTCCGGACTCGCTTGATGTAACGATTCACGAGAATTCGTATTAAAGTGCTGTGTAGCCTTTAAAAACCAACTCTTGATGTTTCTCACCAGTTTGTCGCCCTTGGTATTTCCGATGTACTGAAATAGTTTTCTCTGATTCTGAACTTGATTCTGGCAAAAATGGGACGCATTTGTCAAGAGTCGAAATTCGTAGCAAAAATGTTTCATTAGAATCGCAACAAAAAAAATAATTGCATGTCAGACACGTGTGGTTTAGCATGTGAAAGAATTATTCTGCTGTCAGCAATATTGTGCATTCGTTTTTGCCGACCAATAATTTCTTATGAATTGTTTCGACAATTATTTACCAAGGCCCACTCTATGGTGAATTTAAAATAAAAAAAAATATTAGAGGAAAATCCCGACATATTTTGACTCGTTGATTTGTACTGTTATTTCGAATGCTTTGTTAAATAGCGCTGTCAATTTGATGTCATTTGTCTAGAAGCCTTAGTAATCAAGCAACCCTGTGTGTCAATTGGGCGATGCGTTTCTTGATGAGAGCTGAATTATTAATGGACTATATAACGATCTCATTGACATAGAATGTAGGGATACGTTTATTAATGGGGTTAATTAAAATGTTTATAGCTGTAGTGAGATGAGAAATTTGGTATGTATGGAAGTGGTGTGGTTTTTCACTAGATTGAATTAGTAGATAAATCATTTATTAAAGCCTAGTGTTGTTTTGAGGAGGGAGTACAGACATCACATTGATTATTTTTTCTGGAATAAAACACTATGTTTTTAATAGCAGAAAAGCCAACTTTTTGGCGTTAAATTTGTAGAGCGTTCACGGTTTGTATTTTCACGTATGCTCCGTACAGAATGTGTTATGCTTAAAGGTCTGTGTCAAGGTATGTTGACAGAAAAACATGCAGTGTGGGTTCGTGATACCGAGCAAGTGATTTTTCTTTGCATATTTTTATCTTTATATATAATATAACATAATATATTTGTATATATTTATATTTATCGCATCCATAGTAAGTCAAAATACGTGTTTTGGTATCCCTGATATGGAAAAAGAAGTGTTTTCTGAAATCCGTCAGTGAATAACAAAAGCACATTAATCGTACTCGAGATTTTCTTAATTAATTCACTCTTTCTAAATTAGATCTTTAAGGAATGTCCTGTTCGATTTCTTCAAATTATAAGTAGTTTTTGCGTAATTGTGAGACAAATAAAAAAGTCCAAAATAAAGTTTCATTTTCATTTTTTAATTTATATTTTTGCTAGAATAGAGATGAGTTCACTTAATAATACGTCAAAGGTCTTATTTGCCTCAAAATCTCTAGAATTTTGAAAATTACAAGGAATGTTCAACTTCCTTTTTGAAGCGTCGGGAATGTTGATATACTTAATCAGAATTGGTGATGGAACGGAAAAAAGAAGAGATGAACTTAATCGTTTACGATCAAATTCCAGGTGGAAATATTTTAGCGAGTCTGAAATAGTATGTGCTGTTGTAGCTCTAGGAGTACTAGTTTTATTTGTCGTCCATGTGGATAGCGCACATCAAGAACTCTAAAAGGCACCGCGTTTAACTCCCAAATTACAACAGATTTTGCTATCAATAATGCTACGTACACTAGTTTTTTCCTCAGTGTATTCTTCTCATCAAATATGTATTTTACTGAGGATGTTTTTTTTGTTATATAACATTGTGAATATCTGATGGCATATGATATCGTAGGCTTCCGCGGCCAGAGTCATTATCTGGGCTGTCCGGGTGACGCCGCGTCGAAAGCTGGGGTTCCGACGTTTCGACCGACATATCGCGGTCCTCTTCAGGACTTCAGTGGCAGTACAGCCCTGAAGAGGACCGCGATATGTCGGTCGAAACGTCGGCACCCCAGCCTTCGACGCGGCCTCACCCGAACAGCCCAGATCATCTGATGGCATATTCTCTGTATTTTGAATAACGTTTCAAATAAGAAATTAAGAATATTCAGTTTTGTTGTACTTGAATATTGATTTGTTTGATTTTAAGCGCATTGACAAAACAGTATACTATGCAGTGTTGAGCACTTGCCTAAACACCGGCGTTATGAAGTACAGATGGTCGTGATGCGGCCGAGAGAGGTTTATGCATCATCATTTGATAGCCAAAGCGTCTTTCACCATAGACATTACGAAAATTATTACATCATAATACGTGTGGTTAAGTGATTCGCGAATAGCTCATAGTCATGGCGTTTTGCTCTGAAGCTCAACAGGGTTCCCACTCCCATTCCCTGCGTGTAATTACTGGTGCTTCCGGCGGTATATCCACAGCACACTCCTCTGGCTCATCCACAACCACTTACTGCTCCGGGAAAGAGCTGCGAGATGAAGACGCTCGCTGGCAAGCACCATGCAACGTCCTGCGGCTTGGATGCTAGCCAGATCGTCCTGTCGGCAGTATGGAGAGTTATCCATGTGTTAAAACGGGAGCCTGAAAGAAACAGCACAAACGCGTCTTTCATTGAGGCTTTTTTTTATTTTCTTTCTTCTCATCAGCCGAGATCTCCGATATTTGATGAAACTGCATCCGCCGAGTCACGATGTCGTGGTTTATCATGCGAGAAGGTCGTTCTTTATGTTTGTGAAAAAGACTGAACCGCTGGATCCTACTCGTGTATCCCAGTTGAGCCCGTGCGAAGCTACTGCCGGGCATGTTCGAGGTCGTGTACGAGCCGACGGTTAATAAGTCAGTGCTATTTGCATACTTCGTCTGTGAAAAATAAGCCTGTCGGGCGCCACGAAGCTCGATCTACATCACGTTCTTTTCTATTTCTTTAATCCGTGGCTCTCGACTTCATCCAAATATTATTCATTAGTATGTGCGGCGTGAAATATAAGGTTATGTACACTTCAGCGGGTAGCGGAAGTATAGCCCTGTGATGTTTTAAACACACGGATTTATTTACTGGCATAAAGTAAACGTTAATGAACTTTCACATAAATTAATGAACATTTCTCTCTTAAAATAACGTAAATGGACACAGAAACTTTTACTGCTTTCACACTAAATAACATGTTAATAATGAAATACATAAAATTAGGCATTGTTGAAAGATCGCACAGTTAAGTAGCGGAAAACAATAAATTTACACTGAAAAAGCTAGACTTCACGTGAACCTAGCTTTTATTGAAGTGGGCGAGTGTAACTATTAATAAAGGATAAAATGCAAAGTGGCGACCTACATTGTGAATCGTCGAAAAATATCTCCACTCTCGACAGCGAGAAGATTTGATTTTGGAAGAACGTTAATCTCAGTTTGTGCAATATTAATGTATATAAAGCAATGCTTTTATGTTTTTTAAATAATATTAATTTTTCAAACACTCTTTTATCAGTTCGGGTATCGAATACCACTCGTGAATATTTCGGCTGTCTAAGTCCATTTTACTAAATTTACCACGAGGCCTGCTATTCGGTCTGACCACTCAAATTTCGCTACGCTTCTATCATCATCTAGCGGTGATAGAAGATATTACTCGGGCGACGAAACAGGCAATTTTACTTTTTCTCAGATGCTTCTTTAATGCATGAGGATATTTTGCATGTAGTACATCTACAACATGGGACTGCCGGCTTTACGTCCTCTCCGACGGAAGGCATACCAAATAATTTTTTCGCCCTTAAAAATCCACTTCAATCGGGTTTGAACACGCTGACTAAAACAGCCTGCTAACAGTTGGTCCACCGAAGCCAACTTTAAATAGCTTTCCTACAATGACTAAAAAGTTTTTATATGTAGTGGGAAAGTAAAGAATGGGCTAATACGGAATGTGTTCGTTGCAGGCTTAAGGGGTGCAATATTTGCGATGTGGTTTGATGTACGCATGTAGACGGGGACATAGACCACAATGAAACAGAAATCTCATTTTGTTAAAAATATGGACATACAACAGACTTGTTCTCAGCCATCGATTTGTCAAAGAAAAGTACTATGTACCAGTTGCAATTATCTGATTCACACGGCTCTCTGCGTCCGCCTGGACCGCCGGCCTCTCCCGTCACCGCCCGCCCTCGCCCGCACCCCCGACTCGGCCCCGCCTCCTCTCCGTCTCCGTCCGGCCGACAACGCCGCTGCCAAGAGCGATTACACTGGGAAATTAAATCCCCGAGTCGCCGCCCCCGCGCGCCCTTCCCGTCCCGCGGCTGCTCCTTTTTGTCGCTTGAGGCGCCGCCACTGCCTCCGGAAGAGGATGTCGGGCAAGGGTGGGGGAAAGCGGATGGGCGGGGAAAGGGGAGGGGCGGTACGAGGCGGAAGGGTCGAGGAGGGAGATCGGGAGTTAGGCGGCTAGTACTGAGGTGAGGAGGTAGTGACACGGGAGGCGGGATCGTTGATGGATCTTTGATGGCATTGTCGGAGGATCTTTCAGTTGAGGCTGCAGACCTGATCTTTTTTCTCAACATCATCGCTGGTATCGTTATCTGTACTGTTTATTATGGCTTCCGATTATTTTGCAGAAGAAATATGCCAATATTTCCATTTCAGTGTGCATCAAGTAACACGCTGACACGCACACCGATGACAGACACAGGCTGCCCTTCAGTTATTGCATGGATTTATTTTATTTATGCTTCTGATACGACTTGCAAGTTTGGAAATGCATCATTGTCTTTCTTGATAATTTGGAAAATCACTATAAGAAGAATCTGAAAACAATTGTGAAAAAGTTAGCGATATGTGTCAGTTATATATTCCGGATCAAAAAAAGCAAGAAAGAAGGAAAGATTTCAGAGTAGGGGAAATAGACCCGAGATAAAATCAAGAAATGAGACCGGAGGCATGCCTTAACAGAAGAATCACATCAAAGAAATCTGACAATGGCATTCTTGCAACCGTAGCGGGGTTGTGAACTGAGGTCGGAATGCCAGCAGGATCGGCTCACAAGGTCCTAGGGTGCGAGTCCTTTCGGTGCAGAATTTTTGACGTTAGACCTAGCTGGGTTGAATTCAACTACTGCGTGGAGGATAATTCTAGCGGCAAGCTGCCTCTGATTCATAGTTTTCTTTGTTTTCTCCCATCAGTACCATTCATTCTAACAGGTCATGGACCACGCAAACCTTACACACACGCACACACACACACAGTACACACATCACACACGTTATACTCACTGCTTACTCACTGCTCACCGCTTACACGTTATTACTCACTGATCTGTTGATAGTAGACAATTGACGCTCTAGTCGGGAACTTACAGTTTGTCCCGACGGGGGGGGGGGGGTATTGCCCGTTAATATGGGAAATATCTGAAGTTGAAAAACCTACAAATTGACATCTAGATCGGCGACATATCTCGCGTTTCAGTGGAGAGGAACACCGCCACCTCCCAATATATAACATGCACGACACTTATACGACTAACGATTTAAGTAGTTGATGCACCCGAAATCATTACTCACTCGGAACACCGCCGCAAAGGTTCGAGACGCGCGTGCGCGTCGGGATGTGCGCATATTGTGCGCATATGGAGCCCGAAGCACCCCTTCACGCCCTCCCCACAACAACCACTCCGTCGTGTCTGTCACTCCTTCCGCGGCGTTTCGTACCGGCGCACAGTGATGCATTTTGGCGATTTCCTGGCCCAAACCTCTGAGAGCTATAGTATGTTTTCTACGACGACCAAATTTATTTTGGATTATCTTTATAACGTAAGGGGGCTGGTAACACACAGAATAATGCACTGCTTAAATCTGTGAAATATAAAATATATTTTTCTACACAAACTTGGTTAAATTTTATCAATTCACAAAATTGATTTTAGAAAACCGTAGGGATTCCTTACATATTAATTGATAACATTTGGCATAAAGAAGCACGGTATTAATGTCATCTCATGCCCTCTGCCAGAGAAAATTCATATATAGTGTCCGAAGAACTGTAAAGGAAAATCACATTTTTCACTAGGGTACATTTCTCCGTACGGTGATATTGGGTTTAGGCAAATGAGAAAAAGCATATTTGTTCAAGAATTTTAACTTTCTTTTGGGAACATCCCTCAACCCGGAAATGAAAGGAACAGAAGATCTCAACAGGCGATTAAACATTTCCTGGATTGGGTGCAGTCTTGAACATGTTCGCGAGAATCCTTCTCCATACCGTCTTATATCTTTGTGAATAGTTCCTATGCATGTATTACTTTGAATATTTGGTAACATATTTCTTGGCAGTATCCAGTGCGTACTACCAAAAAAAATAGAAAAGAAATGCCGATGGCATATCCACTGGATATTGCCAATAATTTTTTTATAAATCTTTTAATTTTACCCTCATCTATCCTTGTTATTTCTGAGGAATATTTAGGTTTCTCAAAAAAGCGTCATGCTGAATTACTGTCGTTGCTATTACCGTAGTCTTGTTTGGATAGCTCTACATTCAGACCATTTTTTTTCTTTGAATTGCGTTTGAATAAGTTTCTTGACCATATTCAAACTGTAGTTGCAGTATTATTTCATAAAAAATAATATACTACTAATTTTATAACAATAACAATCTAATATAAATAATTGTCGGTATGTAATATAGGAGTTAAGTAAACGAATATTACTTTACGACCAATTGTATTTTTGATTTATTTATTAAAATTGTTATGATGAGTTTCATTGATATCACGTACGTATTTGACCTTTCATCGAGCGCACACCCTTCCTTAAGACGAGTTTTGATGACACATATTATGTAAATATTACTTCATGTATAATTTTAAAAAAAAACCAAATATTATGTTCATGTAATATTAGTGAATAGTCATAATCTGTTACAAAAATTAAAAATATTCATTTTTTGTTTATAATATTGAGTAAATTGGTTATTTCAGTAAAACGAATCAAAATTTTCAGCTAGAAACAGCATTGTAAAAGCAGTTTCCAATCTCAGGACGATCTCGACGAGTCATATACGGTGGACACGCGTGCTTCACGAAAAGTAAATTCGTTGTATTTAATAATGGGGCGGGCATGATTTTATAACTGGATTTGAAAGAGGATAGATTCAGCTAGTAAATGAATTTAGAAACATCGCGGAATTCCGCGAATTTGATAACTTTCAGCCTTCGTGAACGTATGAGTAATTAATTTATTGTATGAATTTCATGCATTTTAATATTTCATCCCACGTCCGTATTATACATTAATACATTATAAAACAAACATGAAAATACTCCACAATCCTTCAGGAAGAGAATCCATACTGTCAGTTTTCTCTGCACAACTTTGTGTGGCCACCACTTGCAAATAAAGACGGTCTCTCTATGTTACTCTCGCACTGCAGGTGTACTGAACGCCGCGAAGGGTAAGTTCGGGGGACTACTGATGCCAGGGGAATTGACCTGGAGACACGAAGTGGGCAGAAACAGATGCCCCCAAGTATGCAGCGTGTCGTAGTATTTGCGAAATTCAGTAAACGCGATTTCATTTTTGAGGTTTTGGCCAGGATTCCGGGAAAATGCACCACCGTGCGACGCGGCGCGACGCCGCCTGTTCGAGCCGAGCGAGATTTAATTTTTGGCATTCCCCGCCGGGCGGCGCGCGTTCCAATGGGCGCAGACGCCCCGCGACGCGCGCCCGATGCCCGCCGGGCCGTCGGGCTGTCGGGGGCAATGGGCCGCGCGGCGTCCGAGGCACTGACGTAGAGATTGTGGGGAGTGAAATCTGCACCAGAATTGTACTCTAAATCTACAGCGAGAATTGAGGTTTGTAGCGTCGATTTGGCAATGGTGGTTTATGGTACAGTCATATGTAAGTGATAGCAGTTACCACCAGTTCAATTTATGCGCTAATTGTTGAAACTCTAACCAGCTCAAACAGGTTAAAAACCCTAAATAAATAAATAGAAAAATTGATAATAAATAGTAAATAACTAAAACTGAGTTTTTATTTTTTGTGATACAAATAGTATTTTCTAAAAAGGTTAATAACAATTAGTTGTAAAAGGGAGGACACCACCGCAATTACTACCACCTCTGGGACCACCACCATCAGCACCACAACCATCATCATCACACCACCAGGACTACCGCGACCACTACCGCGACCACTACCGCGACCACTACCGCGACCACTACCGCGACCACTACCGCGACCACTACCGCGACCGCTACCGCGACCACTACCGCGACCACTACCGCGACCACTACCGCGACCACTACCGCGACCACTACCGCGACCACTACCGCGACCGGTACCGCGACCGCTACCGCGACCGGTACCGCGACCGGTACCGCGACCGGTACCGCGACCGGTACCGCGACCGGTACCGCGACCGGTACCGCGACCGGTACCGCGACCGGTACCGCGACCGGTACCGCGACCGGTACCGCGACCGGTACCGCGACCACTACCGCGACCACTACCGCGACCACTACCACATAATTTACACTCCCATTTCTCGAGGCGCTGACGCAGTTTAGATAGGCGCGCACAAAAAAATAGCAGGAATTCGGCCAATTATGGTTACTCAGTTTGCTGCCATGACGGAAAACCCCTCTGGCAGAGAGCGTTAATCAAATCACTGTGTAGACAATAGAACTGTTATTGGAAAATGTTTATTCATTATTTAAAATAACCTGGGAATGAATTTAAGAAGGAACGTAAATAATTAAACTCTGGTTTTACAAACGTGCAACGGATCAAGAAACCGCCCCTGTGATATCAACCGCACGGATTATTATGGAGAAAAGAAATAGTGCTGAATGGTCCTCATTCACATAAGGATAACTGATGTCTCTGCAGCGCCTCTGACCGGGAGGTCCTAGGTTCGAGTTCTGACGGCGGCAGGATTTTCGACACTAGCTTTTCAGCTAGGTCGAATTCAGTCGCTGTCTGGAGGAGAATTCTAGCGGCCGGCTGCTCTGATAGGTAGTTTTCCGTGGTTTCTCCGATCAACACCAGGCGAATGCCGGAGCAGTACCCTACCAAACGGGCCACGGACCGCGCGCGATCTTTCCTTCCTCTTCCTTGTCCTATCCTCTCCCCTTACACACACACACACACTTACACTAACATGCACTACACTACCACATATTCCGGGAGACCGGTCGGGAGCTTAGAGCTTGTCCCGGCTGGGGCGGTGCCCCGCTGGTGGGAGAGTCCTGGTTAGGAAACCCCACTAGCCGACGGTACATCGGCGCCGGATCTCGTCATCCTGCGGGGGAAGATCACCACCATCTCCCGAGAAAAACATGCACTACACTAATGGAACTAAGTACTAAAGCAGTTGACGCGCCCGAAAATACGAAAAAAACAAACCAAACCACATAAGAATATCGACTACGGGGATCAGCGGCGTCGGCGGTGGTGATGATGGCGATGGTGGAAGTGCTCGAGTGGTGGTGGCGGTCACGGTGGGATCTGCGCCGACAGCGGATGCGGCATTGCGTCGAAGCCCCCAGCACTGTCCCGGAAGGGGCGCGGCAGGCGGCGTCAGGGCGGCCGGCGGCGGGCCGGGTCACCGGCGCAGAGCGATAGCGCCGCGCCCCGCGAGGTCGGGCTCGCGAGCTCGGCCCCCTCCCCGGGCGCCCTTTGCGGCTGTTCGCGCGTCGCCCGCGCCGGCATTGACGCCTGAGCACACCCAGCGCTCCCACTCGTGAGCAGAGAAGCGTACAGTGGGGCAGAAGGGATGAAATACCGAACCATCGCCACCCGTTCTTTTCTTAATAATAGCCATGGCTCGAATTCTGATCAGACAAAAATTATTTGAAAATGACATGTAAAATTACGTAAAAAGGGAAAATGACCTTTAAAAAAATACTAAAAAATTTGGGTGAAAATATTTATTCAATGAATTTTACATTTTTAAATACAATTTGTTTATATAAAATTACATTTAATATAAGTATTTTAAGAGGAAATGTAATTCTTAGTTCCGATCTTCCCAACTGTCAGTTTTGATAGGTCGAGCAAGTTACGGAAAATCCGCGTAATTTTGGCAATTCGATAAAGAGAGTCCACTGTAGTAGTGAATTTCATCATGAACGGATGCAATGAGAAATTTGTTTTAATATGTCATTGTAAATCCATGAAACATTCACCAACCAAAAAACACGAAAAGCCAACAAAATGCGTAAAAATGACGAAAATGACCCTAAGGCACAAAATAATTGCCGAAGAATTGAAAAATGGAAGAGAAATGACAAAAATGACCCAATAACTATACATTTCTATCATTAGATGTCGTGATAAACATTAATTTACAAGTTAGCTACGTCTAAAATGCACCATTGAGAAGATGACATTTCAGAATCCGAGCCCTGGTAGTAACAGTATTTTTCCTGTTTATTTATCCATACACGTAGCTTAATAATAACACATAGTATATACTTTTTTGTATATCAGCATTAAAAACGACCTTTTCTGTTGCTAGAAATCATTCATAATCTGGCATTGTACCGCACAAATGACGTATTAACACTTTACGGCACGAATGATTGCGTCATCACACCTTATTGCAGTGAGAGAATCGTGGAGGAGGTCAAGGTAAACGGAACAGACGACCACAGTTTCCTCGCACAAATGTCAAATACCCTAGACGTCACAAAAAAGTTGTTTTTCAAAATTAAGTTTCATTCTCTTTGTAATGCTGTTATACAAAAAATAGCGTATGAAACTCGTGTATAATGTTGCTTTATTGCATTCGTACAAATTTTAAACCTCGCTCCTAACGTCGCTCGTTTTTAACACATGTACTCATGCAAAAAATCTTAACAGTTTATGCAATTAATTTATAATTTTCTACTCCCAATGTATAATTCTCTCATTTGATGGCTGCAACCTCTCGCATAATAGAATTCATTATGATACAGATTTCATTGTGATACAGGTTCTTCATCAATCACAGAGAAGTTTACAAACCGAGTATTGACTATGAATCTTTGAGAATCGTTCTACTAAATATTTCGTTCGATTGTGTACATTAAAATTGCATTTAATATTATATTGGGCTTGTGAGTTTTAATTACTTTTATTTTTAATAATTTTTTACGTGAAATATTATTTAATATAAATTACATCGTAATTTCACTTTAATGCTATTTGATAAGCGCAGTGGTAAACCAAAGCCACCTGCGGCAGGTTAAAGTAGGGAACTGTCCGCTAGGTGGCCTTAGCTGTACTCTGCATGTCACCTGCCACGAAACGATTCAATGTAAAAGTTGAACTTATAAAAGATACAATAAATCGTAGAAATAGTACCGTGTGAAACAGGATGTAATACAGGATGAGTATACTCTTCATAACATCGTTGTTTCATAATGTACTAATTATTTGTTGACTTATAGGTCATATTTATAACGTAAAAGATTACATTGATATTCACGGAGCATTTATTATCACTATCAACCAAACGTCAGTATCACCTCTCAAGAAAGTTGATAGATGTTTCTATGCGTGGATTATAATTTGGTGTTTGGGAAGTTACAGAATGAAAGTGATAAAAAACAGAAGAACATGTGAAAACAGAAGAACCTGACGCGAATCTGCTGTACCCATCGCAAATCTCCACTTGAGATAGTTATGAGACCGGAATATGAGTCTGCGCGGCTCTGTCATGGAAATTTACGGATGACTTTTTTTTATATCGTGGTAATATAATTTATCATATGGATATTGTTTCTTTCAGACTCGTATGAAACTGAATATTCCACTCGTAAAGTAACTTACATCATTTTCCTGTTTTGTTTTCACAGAATTGCCATTAGTCATTTGTTCTTGAACAATAATTTCTATATTATCCAAATGTATTTTTATTCTCTATTCAGAATCTTTTTATAGGTCCTGCAATTATTTTTATTCCAACTTTTTCCTATTCTGCTGCATTTTTATTATTATTTTGCCTTCAATTGGAACTTATAAATATTTCCCAGTAATTGATGATTTTTTGTAGTTTCCCCTAATGAATGTGTGGATTTCTGGATTGAGTGAAATATCTTATTTGCGAAGGAAACCTGCCGTTTAAGTTTTTTTCTGTACCAGAACGATAGCAAAGAAACCAAGCGGAAGTATTGGGGACGTCCCTGAAAGAGCATCGTTACAAGTCGCTTGGAATGACAGCATACGACAATGATGTCAAGGTCAGTGCCACTACTGGGAGACCGTAGCACGAGTAGCAAGAAGAAATCACCGCTCCACGCAGTTGATCTTATCACCACAAGAGAGCAGTAGGGAGTCATAGTCGCCCTGAACGATTTTAAGCTTTTCATATCAAATACGATTAGACGGGATTTAGGCAAATAAAGAACTTTGAGAAGAGAGAACTTTGTTGTTATTTTGACTTACATTTATATATTGTTGCCTCAAACGCTGCTATAAATTTGAACTTTCTTCACTAACCACGTTTTATATTCAATATTGTTTCATTCCATAGTGGTTTTTGTACTTTATAATCCTTTATTTGACGTAATTGATTACAAGATAAACATTTTGCATGTGTACCAATATTTTCACATAGGAACGCTTCGTCCCCAAACTGGATCAAAATATTTAAGTCCCTGGAGAAGGCAGGTTTCGACAGCATCATCACTATGGCCCAGGCGTTTATGAAAAATCATACTTTTAATTATGAGGTTTATAAAATGCTAATTATCAAATGTCCACAAAACACAATAAAATGAACAGAAATTCAGTGGTTTTATATAGCATATTAGAGCATATTTAAAGCTTTATGTGTTAATAAATTATATTTCCATTATATTTAAGTTATTAATAATATTTTATTGCTTTTTTGTATGTGGCATCTCTCTCTTGGAATTTCAATTAATATGCATATTTGCCTCCTGAAAAGTGCCTCTTGAAAAGGGTATTCACAAATGTGAATGTGGATGCTGTTCATGAGAAATCGTCGAAATTTCTTTCGTTCGTTGCAGCAGTACTTATCTGAACTTCTTTTAGATGATATCATGACCCTGGTACCAGAAATGATTTGTCCAATTATGAATGATGTGATAATATATCTTTGTTAAAGGATTTGTGACATTGGAATTGAAACTTCGACAATGATACACACGAAACCATTATATTTTACTATAAAATTACCATAAAAATTACTTGCTATAAAAAGTGTCGCTGGCATGCTAAGTACAGATAAAATGCGAAATTTATTGTTAAAATTAAAAATTTTGTAATTGTTAAGAAATATATAAAACTGTTATTTGTCAGAGCACATTTCATTAGTTGTGGCGCATATTTTACAGATGGTAGAGCATATTTGCATGTATATTTCTGAGTTTGATTCAGCATTAACTTCTGAGCCTTAGTCATCACTAGGGCTGTGATTTATATGCAATAAAAAGCGAAATATGCCCATCAATGTGTTAATAATGTTGGTGATATTTGCAATTAAAAAAGGAAAATTTGCGAAATAGTGTAATGTAATGTGTAAGTGTAAAAATAAATGGAAAGTGTAATGTGGAAAATGTGGATGTAATGTAGAAAATGTGGAAAACTCAGCCGTTGAAAACATTATGCATCAGCTCCGGCTCGTTCTCCTTCATTACTCAGGGAACGAAAAACGCACTCCCAGATGGTCTGTGTCACAAATTCACGGGCTTGACTCTTAACACCACTCCTTGTTTGCGCCGTGTGTGTGTGGGCACGCATAGGCGCTCGATCGATGCACCTTTCATTTCGACCGATACTGCCAAGGAGAGTTCTTAGCTTCTTCTTACGAGTCCGGCTAACGGCAAGGCTGATTCGTGGCTCTGGCAACGTAAACAAATTCTCAGAAGCCCATTGCTTCAGAGCAGTTCACATGATTCACCACAGCATGTAGCAAGAGAACTGCCAGAGTCACTTACACGCTGACAGAACTGTAACTTCAGGGCTTATTTTCATGGATGAGGGGTGAATATGCAACAAAAATATGCAAATATGGCCCGAATATGCAAACATTTGAATTATGGTGATATATGCAAAATATGCGAAGTAAAAATAGCTTAAATTGATTCTAAATGCCTCAAAACGTACACAATTTGTTGAAACAGGATGTTTTAGTCAACACAAAAAAATCTGCAAAATCATATAAATCACAGCCCTAGTCATCACTATCGGAAAACGGCAGGGCTACTACTTACAGTTTCCTTTCTGGACGCTAGTTGCGCTCTCGTGCTGTGGCAGGCCACGGTGCCACGATGCGAGCCACTACTACCAGTAGGAAGCCTTGACATCACTGGCATACGGCAACGGGACGGCGACGTCAAAGCACAGCCGATCTAACCAACTCTTTTCAACCACCACCTGCACTTCACCACGTTTGACCATACTCGGGGATACGCGGTCACTCGATCGGTCATCGTGTTTCTCTTGCCTCTCGGAGTCCTCGCGCCGTTTGCCCTTTTTCTGCGCCTTTCCTTTTTCACTCCTCACCAGCCTTTTTCCGCCTCATTATCACCAGTTCCACCTCTTAGCAATCAATTAATGATGCCTTATTTTACGTACCGAGGCTCAGGCTATCTCAAGCCTGCTCTTCCGCCTGACCACATGACGCGTTTCGCAAAGCTTCTTTAGCCATCTAGGAGAGAAATAATCGAGCGACGTCTTTCGAGCGACGAAACAAGCGATTTGAATTTAAGAGTCCACTTTAAGGATCTTGACACATGCAGTGAATCTACAAGGGACAGTCGGCTTAACTTTTCTTCCAAAGCGAGGAGTACGAAGGATTTTTTTGCCCTTAAAAAGCGAACGTCGTGTACGACAGCACGATACGTTAACCGTTACACCACCGAAGCCGTTAAATCACGAATAATCACCCTTTTCCGCCTTCTTATCACCGTTTTTCGTCCCGTGCTCTTTTCCCCTCTTCTCGTTCGTTTCGTTTCTGCGGTTCCTCTGGCAACCCTCGCGATTCTTCCTCAATTTTTCGCCTCTGGCAACCGCGCAGCCTTCGACCCATTGCCCCTCCGTTCTCACCGCTACACGCTCTCTGCCCCCTCACACCTCTGGCCGACGTCCGCGCGTCCCGCTGTCGCGCCCGCACGTTCCGCCAGATCTCGCGTCACATGTCCTCGCGGTTCACCAGCGCGCAGTGGTTCGGAAATGCGCTCTGCGGAAAGCTGTATGGACGATGTGGAGTGAGAGGTTACACTGAGGGGAATGTCAACGGCACTCCTTCGGCGGTGACAAGTGTTTGTCAATCACGCATAGCGTTTGTTGTCTCCCACTACTTTTTAACTCATTTGCGAACTAAGCACCCGATATGCGAGGTTCTTAAAATATTTAGTTTTCTTCCTCCCTTATTTGATAAAAACAAATCGAAGTAACCCGCCGTTGTCGTATGTATTAATCTCAATCTGATATACTGCAAAAGGAATACATATTACCAGTAGTGAATAACCGGACATTTTAATTTCTATCTCTGGCAGTCTCGCTCCTCCTTGCCTCCTGTCGCTCTTTTCCTTCCCCCTCCACTTCACTCCGCTCCGCTCTATCCCTCTCCGCTCCGCTCCATCTCTTTCCACTCCGTCCCACTCGCTCTGTCTCTCTCCGCTCCGTTCCATCCCTCTCCGCTCCTCCGCACTGCATTCTTCCGCTCCGCTCGCAACCGTCCGGCGGCCCCCTGTCGTCCTACGATTCCCGCTATGCTTTAGTCTCGCAACTCCGCTCCTCCCCGCACTCTCTCCCAGTCTGCTCACCCCGTCCGCCACCGCCCTCCCTTTCTCCATCCCTTTTCTCTTTTCGATCCTGCCTGCTGCGTTTGTTCTGCGCCAACAATGCCCCGCCCGCCTGCTGCGCCCACATCGTTGCCCCACAATTGGTAATGACTAGTCTAGATGTACTGCGAATTCCCTTAAACCGAAAACATACAAAAGCCACCTTTTTGCCCCTTCTGCTAATTAATTTTGAAAACTATTTTGTAGTGGTGACGTCTTCCCTTTGGAAACGTCGCACACTTACCCTTTATCCCGTTGACTACCGAAGGGGTTACTAATTTATCCCTGCGCATATTTTATATTTTTTTAAATTTGCTAATTTGTTTGCAATTTGGAATCATCTTCTATACGTGTTTCTTTCTTAACTACTACCTGAAAATGTGATTGGAAAAATTCGTGTTTTACATATAATCTTATTACAGCTTGCATTTATGATTCTTTTATTCTCTTGATGTCATGATTTCGTTCTTTGAATTGAGGTTGTGTTTACGCAAGAGTTTCTAAGCGCGACGTTGTGGACTGTTCTTTAAAGATATCTATGGCATCTAAATTGTAATACTCGCCAAAAATGTATCAGTAACTGATATTAGTGGTTAATATAAGTAACAAAACGAATATTACTGGTTTTATGGTAAAAATATTAACACTAAATTAATTTGTCTGTGGAATAACTTCACTACCTCTATGGTTTTCGCAAATGCAAAAAGTCTTTGTTGTTGAAGGGTTAAGGGTACTTTGGGATTAAGGGTTGTTACGGGCTCTAATTATAGTGATTAGTACATCATAATTGGAAGCTTTTTTTTTTTTCATTTTGGACGTTTCTAACGTCAGTAATTTTCAATCATATTTGATGTCAGTCAGTTTTATCTCTTATAATATGCGGGTGCAATTAAATTTATCCGAATGAATTTTTATATTATACACTAAATTTTAAACAAATCATTTTGTAATTTACCGAAAATTATCTAAAATTTTGGTAGTAAATAATTATTGGCACTGTCAGCGATATGGTGAGATCTTCAAATCTTCCGATTAAAATTATTCCCTTCCCTCTACAAGGCAACCACATACTTTTGGCTGTACGCGTGTCACAATTTGAGAACTCCTGCAGAATGCTATGATAAAGTAATTAATAGGGGTCGGATTTGAATGAAATGTACTTGTTTTCTTTTCTCGTTGGAACATTGCCTTTTAGTATAGGATAATTTTGTTATGACCAAAGCAAAGGACCCATTTTCATATGACATTTTTGCATTTGTTGTTGATTTCTACTAATAAATTATTTTTCATCTTTTTCCGGCACTTTTAATGAATTTTTGCTGATTCCATCGATTTAATATAATTTTCATGGTAATTGCTATAAATAAAGTGCCCGAACGTGGAATACTTTTTACATTTTGGACTAACTTAACAAACAAGCGCAAATATGAAGACTAGTCAATGAAATATAAATGCTTTCAATATATTTCTTAACAAGATAAGGATAAATTATCCTCCATTCGATGAATCATGTAATGCCGGAAAGGTAGACGTTACTATTCACACCATTTAGCCAAATCATCTGAATTGGCTAAACGGTGTAAACTTCCATAAATTCACACCAATTATCCAATGGAGATGCCTTGAAAACTCCAAAAACGTCTATTTCTGACATTCTTCTAAATTTGTGTGGAATCCGACTAAAAATTGTGCCGAAAAATTCGTCTTGTCAGAAGAAACAGTGGTAATCATGATATCTTTCTATAAGTGACTTAAGATCTCTCAAAACAAGTTTTTGATAATTTTCATACAATGTTCTGGAACGATTTTAAAACTGTTGTACCATAGTGAGTAGAATCCTCCCGTCTATGTCTGCGAATTAACTTCAATGACAGGTAAATTGTAGTGGACAAAAATCGTATGCGAGAGAATCTTCATTTCTACCTCGCTACTATATCGCTATATATTTATTATTGCTTATTATTGCTTATTATTATTATTATTATTATTATTATTACTATTATTATTATTACTATTATTATTATTATTACTATTATTATTATTACTATTATTATTATTATTACTATTATTATTATTACTATTATTATTATTATTATTATTATTATTATTATTATTATTATTATTACTATTATTATTATTATTATTATTATTACTATTATTATTATTGGTATTACGATAAATTTTAATTAATTTAGTATTATGAAAAAATGTACTAGAATAAATTGCCTAAATTTCTATAAACATTGCTTCTGCGCTGTCGACAATTATTCGCTGACACTGTGTGCCACGGACACTGTGTCGCTGTTGCTTTGCCTGACAGATGCCGTCGCCGTGCCCATTCCCGTCGCACTGCACTGCACTGCACTGAGCGGTGCGACACGGCCTGGCCCGGTGCGGCCTCTTTCCAACTCAGCTGCCTCCCCGCGCAATTCTGCCGGCTGACCACCTTCGGCGCGGTGGCACTGCAACCCCCTCCATTACCCGTCCGCCCCGTCACCCACCGCCCCCCGTCACCAACTCGCCCCCTCCCCAGTGCGCCCACCCGCGGCGACACCGCCGCTTCCCGCCCCGCCACCGCGGCTGCCGCTGCTACCGCCACTTCTCCATACACCGCCACACTGTCTGCATACCACACCCTCTGCACACACACTGCCAGCCTCACCGCCAGCCTCACCGCCAGCGTCACCGCCAGCCTTGCTGCCAGCGTCTGAAGCGCCAGCGTCTGAAGCGCCAGCGTCTGAAGCGCCAGCGTCTGAAGCGCCAGCGTCTGAAGCGCCAGCGTCTGAAGCGCCAGCGTCTGAAGCGCCAGCGTCTGAAGCGCCAGCGTCTGAAGCGCCAGCGTCTGAAGCGCCAGCGTCTGAAGCGCCAGCGTCTGAAGCGCCAGCGTTTGGACCAAAACCGTGCCTCATACGCACGGTGAATAGAGCAATCGCGCCTACTGATCGTTGCTTGTGTGCGGGCGGACTCTGACCACCACTCACTTGTCCCTACCCCCGCGGGTGTAAGCCCTACACTCACAGGCCCTACACCCGCGGGTGGCTACTGATGGCGAGCTCGGGGAGTCGCGGGGAGTCGCGAACGGCGGCATGTCTCGGGGTTGTCTCTGCTGCGTCGCTGGGGCGGCCCGTGATGGCGCATCTCCAATTTCTGGCGCTCCTTGCCGAACATTTAGTGAGCGAGCGTTTCTTCCTTTCCGACTCGACGGCTCCCGTAATCACGTGAGGCCTCATCTCAGCGTACCATTGGCCTAGAAAGTGCGAGTGAAGAAGCGATCGTTCAATGGCATTTCTGTCCTTACAAATTTAATTTTTAACTGAAATTCGGACGTGCCCGAGAAGGGCGGGGGTATACCTTTCGAACGGCACTGCATTC